>OU343216.1:133656277-133727752 GCA_910596185.1 Chrysanthemum makinoi
TGATCTAGTAATGCGATAGGTCATGCTTGATTACTCTTTGTGAACCTTGGACTATAACACTTAGAGCAGTTGTAGGCTAAATCATCCAAAGAGTGCCTTAGAGTTAGAGTTTATAATTCCTAGAGGTTTTTGTAGACGAGACCCTTTGGTAAGTTCAAAGAGTTAAGGATAAATGCATACCCTACGACTTTAGACACACAACGATTAAGAATAAGGACGTGACAATTCAACCATCAATAGGAGATAATTAAGGAGTAATAAAACCTAAGTAAACACCTCTTTAAACTATCATACGAGCACACAATAATTAGACATAGACTACATACACCTTAGATTAGATAATTAGATAAGTAGAGTAATCGATAGAAATACCAACCCCAAATCCAAACCCCGAGATTCGTACCTTTCCATTTTCTAAAAAATATAAAAAGATAAAAAATAATCTTCCTCAACCCCAACCTTAGCAGTAACTTCTCACTAGAATTCCTATTCCCTAGAGAACGATATCAATACCCGTGGCTTACCCTAATACTACACTACAACGATTAGGTTCATCGCCTAGGGTGTTATAAAACTTGTTCAAGAAAAGGAAGTTCCTTTGATCCCAACGACGCGTGTAGCTATCAAGTTTTAGCGCCACACGGGAATAGAATAGCTTTTTAGTAGTCCACCTCATTTAGGTTTCTTTGCTTGATTCCTATCAAGTAAAATTTTTCTCATTTTAGCTTTTTCGTAGTCTATCCCCATTCTTCGTGACCTTTGTTCGTAATCCCATCACTTTTCATCATGGAAGGTGATAAACCACCAAGCAACAACTCCCCATCAAACAAATACCCACCACTCGATCCAACTTTGCCAACCAACCTCGAAGCTCGCATTGTTAGTGAAATTGGAGAACTTAAGAAACTAAACAAGATAATTGAAAGTGCACTTGAGAAAGCCCTTGAGGAATCCACTAGTACCTTAGATAGTGATTCCACCTCAAGTGATTCGGAAGATGAAATTGTAGAAGGTGATTATAAGGTTTTGGAAATTATGGATGGAAGTAAGGAGGAAGAGGAACTTAGGGAGTATTTCGATTAATACCCTAATGGGAAGGAAACTGCTTATCACTATAATGTACTTAACTTCCCGCGACCGCCTTTCGAACCATGCATAAAAAGTGGTGACCCTAAAAATATCAAAATACCGTCCATGATTGGGTACTTATATAGGGATCACACTTACATAGATTATAAAGCACCCATGAACATAATGTCTAGACTCTACTACAATTGGATCATGAGTGAAAATTTAGGACCTATGAGGGACCCCTTTTACCCTAGGAAGGTGAGTAACTATGTCGGGAGGGTTAAAGGATTGCATATCTTCGTAGGAAACTTCATATATGGGTGTGATTTCATGATCCTAGAGAATGTTAAGGGCATTATTGATGGAGTCTTAGGAGATGTGATACTTGGGAGACCATTTATTGAGGAATCTAAGATGGTTTATGATCAAGAGGAAGGAATAGTCAAATTCTCAAATGAGACCGAATGCGTTATGTATATAATGCCCTACAAAAATAAGAAGTTTGAGGGTATTGATGATCTAGATGTAGACAACATTCCGGCCTTTGAAGTTGATTGGGAAGATAAGATTCGCTATACTGCTTGTCTAGAATTGGGCCCTGAATATATTCGTGGGGACGAACAATTAAGATAATTGAAGTGCTTCTAAGAGAGGAAAACGAGGGAGTACTCGACTCACGAGTCTAGCTACAAGATTCATAAATAAAGAAAAGCGCTTCGTGGGAGGCAACCAATGCTTAATTGTTTGCTTGTTAGTGTCATATATCTTTTAGTGATTGCTTATTCTCATGTTTAAATTTGTAAAAATGCTTTATTTTATTTTTAACCTCGTCTTAATTGCATATAAAAGTATTTTACATAAAGGATAAGTGTAGGGAGGATTACACACGTTTTCAAAAGAAACGTAAACATGAGAATAGCAATTAATTAAAAGATATATATGTGTGTTTGTTCGAGTCAAATGCTTGTATCGAAGTCATAATGGATGGTTTGCGTAAATTTTCCGATTCTAAAGATGTAAGTTTTCCGAATTTTTCTAGAAAATCGCACCGCTTTTGTCGTGATAACTCGACGGGCGCCGAAGGAGTAAAACAACAGATTACTTTTTTCTCGTTTTCGAAAGCTACTTATAAATTTTGGAATTTTCGTGTCTTAATTTTCCGTAAATTTCGTAAACATCCATTCCAAAAGCATTATATCCTAGTTTAAATCAAGTCTTATATATATTATTACCGCCATTTTACGCTGGGTTTCATTTGTTTTCTTCAAGTGTGCGTGTTTAATTTATCGAAGAAGTTACATAAGATTGGAAGGAGCTTATCACGCATATATTTTTCTTGGAAAGGATTTAACCACCACTTTACATGGATCCTACCGAAGAATCAGGAGTATTAGTTTCTTTCGCTTTTCATTACCTTCTATTATCATAACTTTGATACTTTCTGGGAACATTGGGGACAATGTTCAGTTTAAGTGTAGGGAGGGAAAATAAAACGGGAACTTTGAAACTATGCTTATCCTTGATTATTTGCTTTGTCCAATTGTATTTGGGTAATAAACCATGAGAAAATGTCGGTTAGGGTAATTTTGGCACCAAATTTAAAATTTTCATGACATATAGGAGTGGACCATTAGTCTTAACAAAAGCTGCCTCACCGGATAGGAAGTTGCATGACTAGCGTAAAAACCCTTTACCACTTAAATTCCACCTAAAATGTGAGGATCGTCCTTAGATTAGTAGGAATTAAAGCATTCATCTTTAATGCTTAGAGTGTGAACGGTAGTATATTAGATTCTAGAACTTGTTTTGTGATGCATTCCGAGATCGCTAGTAAGACTACACCGGCCAGTAGTTAGGAATAACTAAATGATAAGAGGCATTAGGATAACCCTTTTTTGATACCCGTAATATAATTACTTCTTCCACATCGGTTGAGTAATTCCCCCACACCCTTTGTTGTACTCTTATTTAGTACACGATACCCCTAGTTAACCCTCGAGCCTATCCTTTTCGCTCGTGATGTTTCGGTTTTCCATATCAATGGACATATCTTACACCCCACCCCAAATGTACACCCAAATCGCCTTAGCCTACCCCGTATGCACTCACGTTTAGTGCATTATTGTTATCACCCTAAACCCTTAGTTCAATTATCTAGTTGCTTGCATGAGTTGCTAAGTCGAGTCATATCCTCTCGCATAATAATTTGGGACGATTAGGACTCATGGGAAAAGTTAAAGTTTATGAAATGACTGGAAGGGAACGTTAAATTCCCTTATTTATGTAATAACGTACCCCAAGTGTTTTGATCTTTTCAATTCGGGTCAAATAAGTGTTAGAGTAATAAAACTCAAGTGTAGGGATGTGCCTATAAATCCCTATCATTTTGATGTTACCGTAGAGGATGGTAGAGTAAAAGTGTATGAAAAAAAAAAGACATACCTGCTACCATCCTACATCTATCCTTTAAAATTTATGTTTGTTTGTTTCAGTTATCTAGAGTTTAGAGGTCGAAGTCTTGGCTTAGCAACGCCATTCTTTCAGATGCTTGTAACATAGAGATTTTTGACTTGCCACCACTAAATAGCGTATCCCACTAAACCCTTTGTTTCCCTACCGTAAGCCTAACGTTACAACCCTTTAAAGACCTCTTTGATAGTCTTTCCTAGGTGCTTACGCCAAAATGTACCAGGGGTCGTTTAAGCCCTTATTTGATCACTTTGTATCCGTTATTACTTAATATCGCTCTTTTCACTTTTAGGTCTCTTGAAGGCAAATTGCTGTAATAGCACTTATTTGGACGAAAAGGCGCTGATATATGAAGAAAATGGCCAAAGTCAAGAATCGAGACACTCAAGTCGCTTAAATACAAGGTGCGTCACATCGCTTAACTACGACGCCGCCGGAGCACTTCGTGATGGGGACGTTGTTAGGAATTAGAAAATTCCATAGTGAAGTAGGTCACCCCAAATATAATCTAGCATAAGTTAGCTCGTAGACATATCGTTATTTATCATTGTTTTATTAGTTAGTTATTTAGTTTAGAGTAACATGGAGGAAGGACGGTCTTTACCCATCAGATGCCTCGATCCACAACCAAGGAGGACGCTTAGTTTGTAACTATAAATACCCTCTACCTCCCAAGGTGAGAGGTTGGACCTTTCATTCATATTAATCTAACCTTCTAAGTTTTCTTTCACTTTCTCTCTCTAGAAAGGTTCCCACTTCCTCTCTCTAAACTCTACATAATTTGAACCATATATTGTTATGTGATGTGTTTGTGAAATCCAATATGTTACAATTGGTATCAAGAGCCATGGTTAGATCATCTCTTACATATCTATGGATTTCTAGTGGTTTTTAGGTGGTTTTTGAGTTTGAGAAAGTTTAGTGGTTTTGCATCATTTGGTTGATTTCTTGTGTTAAAGTTTGGATTTTGATTGTACTTTTGTGTTTAGGATCATCATAAGTGTTTAGGTTGTGATTTGGAAGGTTTAAATCATCTTGGTTGGGTTGTTTTTGGATTGAAAAGTGGTGTTTATGTGTTTTTCATGCTAGCGACTTGAGCCACGGAAAAGTTTCTTCAGAGCTTAATTTGCTTCACATTTTGTAGCGAAGTTACAGTGTTTGGAGCTAGCGACTTACCTAGCGATTTACAAAGACAAGTAGTGGAACTCTCCACTACGTAGCTTACTTTGGTAGCGACTTGGTCTCAGAAGCGAGTTGCTCTTAGTTTACTTGTATTCCTAGCGACTCGAGTAGCGAAGTTCTGCCAAAGTTTCGCTAGCTTACTTGAGGTTAGCGAAGTTACTACTTAGCGACTTGCACTTATCTAGCTTAATTGGGACTGCATTTAACTTAGTGGTGTAGCTTAATTAGGTGTTAGCGACTTGCTGCATTATCTTAGCGACTTGGGTCCTAGCGACTTGGTCTTAGCGACTTGGTTTAAGAATTCTTAGCGACTTGTTGACTTTTCCAGACAAAACTTCAAACGGCTATAACTTTTGATCCGTAACTCCTTTTGCTTCTACCCATCAAAACGATCGCGTGAGAACGGGAGAATGTCACGAATGAACTAACTAAAGTTCATTCTAAACCTTCGAGGGCTAAACCGCCTTCAAGCGAGTTATTGAGGTTTTTATGTTTTTAGACCTAAATTTCTTGGGAAAATCGTGCATAAACCAATCCAAATCTCAACCAAACAACATCTCTGCTAATCCTACAAACAATTATATGTCCTAACACACAATTGTCTATCATTTTGACAACCCATCAGTCATCTTAACACGTTCCATTGGTCATTGCTTAACGGTTTGGTCTTGATTTTTGTAAAATCCCGCGAAAGATTCTATTTCTCGGTTTAAATCATAGACTTGTAAAATCCGTGGATTCATCAACATCATGTCCTACACTCTGATTCATGATTTCGTAAGTACTCAAACCGTATGATGTCAGACAACCATGAGAACATTAGCTATACTGAACGGTTACAGATGATGGAATCAATCAATGATGATTTGTGTTCATCATGCTCCGAGTCCAATGGGATAGATTTGCACCTGTTCAGCTGTAATGCCATGCAAAAGGAAAGCAAAGATTGAACCTTATCAAAAACTTCACTCTCACCTCATGTTACTTCTACCCACATCAATGGAACGAACATGTATTGCCCTCTTCCGCCAGGACTTATCCACATTAACAGAACTCTCACGTTAAACCTAGAGCAATTGGAGCTACAACTTGGCAAAGAGAAGGTTCATAAGGATAATTCCAGCACAGACTTCAAGTGATCTACAAACTATTTCAGCCATTCATTAAGGGAATTCACATCCGATTATGATCAAGACATGACCGAAATGTCCTTCAAGAGACACACCGAATGGAAATTAGCGTGAAATCACGGAGACACTTATCCATCTCATGGATAATGTGGAAGTATATTGAGGAAGTTACTCGTAAAGATGAAAAAGTTGATGAGAAAGTAGATGAGAGTCAGGTACAGTTGAGAGATATTTGTGATAAGTCGGTAATGTATCGAAAGGTCGGTGTTGCCGAATGCGTAATATCGAAACAACAAAGAATGATGTAACCGCTCTTTCGCCATTACTCTAACACACAAGAAGTAGATGTCGAAATCGAAATGGGAATGAATGGCGGCACAATCAAAAGATTGTAATGTTGAGTCGGGTAATGCACCGGATGTTGGATCTCATGACACCGAATCACGAGGCTCGAGATAGATAAGCTTGACGCAGACCACGGTCCAGTTGACTCTTGTTACACATGATATGGATGCGATATCGACCGATAATTGAACAAGTGTCATGCAATGAGGTACCCTTAATCGTTCAACATAGTGCATCCGCTAAAGTTCTTAAACAAACCGATCATGATGTGAACATGTCTTTGATAAATGTTCTATAACCGAGTGAGTCCGAGATTAAGTGTTTCAAAACAAAAGATATGGTTGATAAAAGGCTTTTGATGAACTTTCAAACAAATTCTCAAATCTTGAAAAACATTGCATTTCACTTGAAATTGCGATACAGAGTAAAGAAGAAAGTTTTCAACTTAACAAACCATGTAAAAATCCGAACTTCCGAATTCCGTGAACTTCTTGAAATTAACACTTTGAAAGCTCAGCTTCAAGACAAAGACTCAACCATTTACAATCTGAAGAAACATATTTATGTCTTGAATGTGAAAAGTAATTTAGTCATGAATACACAAGACATTGATGCTACTATAACAAGAAATAATGAATCTGCAATTTATGTGGCTAAATTGCTAAAGGAAAATGAGACTTTGAGAAAGCATCACATAGAACTAAGTGACTCTATCAAAGAAGCTAGAACTAAGTCAATGGAACAAACAAACCCTTTGATAGCAAAGATTGATGAACTCAAAGCTCAACTTCGTGAAAAGAGTTTCGCCATTGTTGCTTTAAAAAATGAGCTCAGAAAACAACAGGGAATAGTGTGAACACTAAGTTTTCAAAACCATCAAACTTGGGGAAACCAGGCATTATTAGACAACCAATGCGCTTTAGATCCTGAATCGACCAAAATTTTCAAAAAACGCGGTTTGCCTCCCAAGTTGATGCGAAACAAGTTTTGACAAAACCAGCCACTTCACCTCACTTGCCTAGGAAAATTGACATGAATGACTTGTATAAGAACTCTTATCTTGAAATGGCTAGAAAGAAGGCAATGAATCGAAGAGGAATTTTAGGTGCAAGACCTAGGATGATGAATTCTTCTAGATTTCAAGGCACTTTCTAGTAGTTCTAAACTATTACCTAGGAACACTAATCTAAAGACTAGGATTACGCACATCTAAGAGTAGTTGTGTTTTGATTAAAGCTATTCCTATAGCAGATCACTCTAAGAAATCTAGATCTATTTCTCAATCCAAACAAGCCGCTTGCTCAAAGTGTCCAAATGTATCTTTAATGCTAATCATGATAAATGTTTCACAAAACTCAAGAAAGTAAATGCTCTTGCAATGGTACAACCTGTTAAGTCTAGGATTTACACTAAGTCATCCACAAAGGCATATGAAGCAAATGAAACCAAAAGCCTCACCTAGATGGTTACCAACTTCTAAATCTTTGGAAACTAGGAAAAAGGATAAGTCTTCCACTATGCATAAGAAGCCTTACAATCCTAGACCTTGCCATAAGTGGATACCATCCGGTAGAACTTTTAAGGATGCTGGACTTAGGTGGATACCCACAGATTTTACCAATGGCATTCTCAGTGTTGACCGTGAAACCCCAAAGGGTTTGGATTTGGATATTGATGTCACTAACCATAATATATGCAATCAAGTTTGTAATATTAGTGCAGTAGTCCTTACTCAGCCAGCATACTTCGATCCTTCAATATATGGACTCGCTTAAAGTATGGATAACAAAAGGATTGATATCTCATAACTCACGGGTTCATGTTACTCAACATTGATATTCAATCGGCTATGACGCTTGAACACTACGCTCAAGCCTCGTACTTAAAGAAAAGAAAAGTGTACGCTTCAGGCGCTTTATCTTGGAAAGAAGAGAAATCTTCTTATGACGCCCTGCTCACATCAGCCAGCCTCGTTCTTCATCATTATGGCGCTCTGCAGATAACACTTCAGCCCCGCCTCAAAGAAAAGAAAAGTGTACGCCGCAATGCTTTATCTTCGTAAGAAGAGAAATCTTCATGTTTATGACCATTCTCATCGACATTCTTCATCAACAAGCTTCATGTTTCTCCCATGCTCATTCAGTCATCAAGTGGATCTACATTCATTAACATATATTCTTATTCATATAATCAAAAATGGCAACTTCGGATGCAATTTTTGAGGGGAGAAGAGTGAATATACTAAATGATGATGGATGTTTGAATAATGGTTATAAGACTTAAAGTTTGATGACTCTCCTCCAACGCCTAATGTTTCACTCACTAAGGATAAATGGGATTTATTGTTTGGGATTCATGGGTTCAAGATATGTTTGATGAGTATTTACAACCGCTAGCTAATATTTGATGATCATCAAAGAATATGTGATTCATGAGTTCAAGATATGATTGATGATCATCAAAGAAGTACTACAACTCAAACTACCAAGAAGCCCAATCTCCAGCTTATTCCTCAAGGCGCATAATGATTATCATAATATCATTGCACTCATGAATAATGATCCGCTTCTTGGTATTCCTTCACCAAATCTTCACGGATTATTGTTCCTCTTATTGTGCATGCTATAAATCAACCACATGAACATTAAGGAAAATGACTACCTCATCCGCCAACACATTATTGGTGAATCTTCCAGATCGCCACTACATGTATACTTTTAGAATGCATGAGTTGAGGCATCATTTGTTCCTGTTCATTCAAGGTGAATGTACATCCGATTGTATGTTTATTCACGGTTGGGTATTTGACATAAGTTGATTACTCGGAGTTAATCGCTTTATCACTTATTTGAGATTGAAGTTGACCTTCACAAAGGCGCTTATTTTCTTGAAGTCGGGGATAGTTGGATGCATGACTTTCAATGATAACTTGCTCGTGATTGAATTTAAGTTGAAGACTTGGTTTATCTAGTTACCGCCAGCTCGGCTGATGGTTGAAGACCGTTAACTATCACTTCAAGGAGTTACGCTTGTTTTACTCAACACACGCTATGTCGCTGTGGATAATCGCAAGAGGTGTTAATGTCTCATACTTTTTGAGTATTGAGTACTTGAGATTTGCTTGGAGCATAAATTCTAATAATCGCTCTTCCAACATTAGTGCAAGCTTAAGATGCAAATGCGGGAATTCTACTTCAGCCAAGTTTGGTACATCGGTTTTCTTCATCAAGAGTCACTTCAAATTGTCTACTAATGGGTTGATAAAGATAGTCAGAGAGTGTTTCTTTAGCAGTTGATTCTCACAAAATTCATTTGAGCTAATTTTTGTTCTTCTCTATTTCAAGAATATTTGGTATGTATAATGTGTTGCCGATTCCGAGGTATCAGTGGGGAAGGAGACATACATCTAAACACACAACGGTAACACGGATGAACCTAATACTTCTTTCTCTGAAGTAATCCCTGAAAGACAAATGTCATAACCATAGAGAAACCTCGTTTACTCATAGCCTTTGATGTATTATTCCAACCTTGGGAGGAAGGTCTCTATACTTTTGGTATGTGTTAACTCAACCCTCAAGAGAAGGAAATATGAGAAGAATATTTGGTTCATGAGATGATATTGCTTATCGACATCTTCGATATGAATAATGGTAAAGTGCTTCCGATTATTCCTTCTTGTACACATTATTATGTTGATTCCAATAAGATACCAACCATCATGGGGAGAGATATGGTACATCCGAACTCACAACATGTTCACCGATTGGGCTTAATCATTATTCGAGTTGACATCTCAGAGATGATCAGTGTCTCAACATGTTACTTGAATGTCATCATCTCTACTCTTGTTGGGTACATGTGTACATCATGGGCTGATTGGTTATATGTAAGATAATTGGAATGCATTTGAAAAAATGAAGATGTTGATGTATTGTTCCCCTGAATAGACAACCGGTCAATCTCGAAGAGTAATGTGTACATCGGAGACGCATTAACAGTTCATGTGATCGAAATTCATCGCTATTCCGATTTGATAACCATCGATACGATCTATGTTTCAACTTGTTACTTTGGTGTTCTCGTGTTCTTCGTGGTGCAGAGCTTCATTCAATGAGACTGCTTTTCATTCATTTCTACTTGAAAATGGTCTTTATACTCGCTTTGTCTGGCCAGGAAGCTACCAAAGATTCACTTGTTGAAGGCTCAAGTTCTTTCGATGATTCAAGAGCCTCTCAATGCTTTGGTAGTGAAAGTTTAGAGATGATGACTTATTCTACTCAAGGCTCAACGATTTCCTTATCATGTACTTGTATCATCACCCTCTTAAACTATTTCTCTATATCTCAGAAATATTTATCAAAACCAAATAAAAATATAAAATCAACAAAAGCCCATAAAAATCGTAAAATTGAAAAAATACCAAAAATATTGTTTTCTCAAGACATGTCTTCTCGTATCGATAACATCTACGGTCTTAGAAATGTCATTCAATAATGGCACGGACTTTAGATGAAGTTCGAAAGGTGAGGTGTAAATATTCGCTTAAACATGTCAAAAATTATGGCTTACAGCTATTTCGCATCAGAACCCGCTTCAAAAATGGCTTACGTTATTTCAGACAGTAACCCGCGCTTCAAATGATGGCTTGCGCTACTTCGCATCATATAACCGCGTGCTTAAACTATGGTTTGCTATTATTTGATAGCAACCCGCTCTTCATGAAAGGAAAGTGCCGCACTAAACCAATTTTCAAATATTTTGTGCACTTTTCCTAAAACAAATGAGGAAAGTATGTCGAAGGATTCGTTGCTCCTACACAAATGTTTTTCCGCCTATAATTCTTCGTAAAAAATATTTGTTGTATTTCAAAAATGGTGGTAAAATGAGTTGCTTGAAAAATCAATCAGATCGAGTTTTCAGATATCTTGTGCAAAACTCAATCAATGACTTCAGACTTTTAAAACTTTTCAAGGAAAAGAGTCATTGATTGAGGGGAAGAATATTTTTCAAATTTATATCATCTAACGGACTTTCTTAATCATCCTACGTGCTTATCCGAAAAATATAATTGCCTATGTTGAAGGACTAGGTTTCTAGGATGTGATTGTTAGGTTTAGATGATTATAGATTGATGAACATTATTCCCATGCCTTATATGAACTGATTGATATGTTGAATTGACTTTTATTAGTCGATTCTTGTTTGGGTGATGTCGACCACCATATATCTGTATGTGTGTTCACTAACGTATGCGGGTATATTGGGTATAAGAATGTTCCCGATCCGATCCCACAATGAATATGATTGGATACCGAAAGGAAAGGGTAACTATATCTTGGGTTGACAAATGAAGAAACGGAGCTTAATTGGACTTCTATGGAGAGTTGGCATAAATGCAACGTAAGAGGTCTCACTGCATCACCAGATGGTTTTCTTCTAAGTGATTGAAGAAACGGAGCTTAATTTGACCTCAGCTGGCATTCAAAATGCAACGTAAGAAGAAGTCTCACTGCAGACGGTTTTTTCTTCCAAGCCCTACAACAACAACATAAGCTTCTCAACCACCTAACATATCTTTGTGCAGATAATTGTGATGATACCATTTTTCTAAAACTTTGAAAAATATTGTTTTGAAAATGGAAAAATATTGTTTTGAAAATATATTGGACTAAATTTTGAAAATCACCGACTTCTTTTATCAAAACCTAAGTCACTCAATTATCGACTTTGGTCATCGACAGGGGGAGAGTGATTTAAAATAAATTATTTTCAAACAATATTTCTTCACAAAAGGTCCGTTTGTACGTTAAAATGTGGTGATCTAAAGATTTAATGTTATGTCATGGTATGATTTTTCTTTTGAATCAAGGTCTTTCAAAATGAAATTTTTTCGGTTCTTGTTTGATTGTGAAATTGTTTTGTTTTACTCAAAAGATCTCTTAAAACAATCATACCTGACACTAACAATCTTTAATGTCTAAATCTGGTCCTTATCTCATTTTCAAAATTAAATCTTGCCACGCCTTTCCCCAAAATTTTCTAAATGATTTAAATCAATTGGGATCACAAATCTCAAATGGTTTGATATTTTGATCGGGGGAGAGATCGTGATTTAAATCTCAAATCTGTTTTAAATGGAATTGGTTTTAGTCCTTTAAAGGCACTCCTGCCTCCATGTGCCAAACGATTTCAAATACACAATGCACATGTTGAGGAGGAGGATTTATCCAAAACCAGATGAGTATTTAAACAAGGCCACATTTTCTCCCATGTTTTCTAAACCTAATTAAATCACTGGGGATCCAAAATCTCAAAGGGTTTGATATTTTTGATCGGGGAGAATTTGTGATTTAATAATGGAATTTGATAAAAGGTGATCGTTTGATTTAATTGTGCAAGTGCGCTTCTCATATGTGCTAAACGCTTCAATCTTGAAGCACATATTGAGGGGAGCATTTAAGGAAAATAAAACTATTGAGGTACAAAAGCTTTTATGTTTTAACATAGAGTACCTTGATTGAGTTTTAAAATGGTTTCTTAATGGCGCTTGTGATTGTGGATGTGCTTCAAATTAACTCTTGCCTCTATGTGATAAAAATGATTTCAAAAATCCTATGCACATATTGAGGGGAGAATTTACCAAAGAAAATCAAATGGCTTTTTCTATGAAAATTGTGATCAAAGAAAATATTTCAAAGTCCTCTTGCCTCCATGTGCTAAACAATTTCTAAATCACATGCACATGTTGAGGGGGAGGTTTTCTAAATGATCAAAACTATTAAGGTACAAAATGCTTTGATCTCGTATCACAAGTACCTTGATTGTTTTTCCAAATGATTTTTCAATTGGTTTCAAGGAAAGAACTGTACCAAAAGACCGACCATTTTACTTTATGCATGGAGTTATAAGGATGGTTAGGTTAGGTATTTGTTCCCACGATCCCGCCAGAGTCGGAGGGATCTACCCAGGGACAATCCACTAGATAGTGTAGAGTCCTTAGGTATGATGAAAAAAGGAGAAAAATGAGAATATGGGAAGAGTGCTTGACGAGACGAGCTAGTAATCGAATAAACCCAACAAGGTTCTAGTTATGAAGTCTCTGGTAAGCACTAGAAGGGTTGAAGAATGAAACAGAACTGAATGTGAAAAAGGGTGAAAAGAAATAGCCCTCCATCAATTCAACCTTAGGGCAGAAACCGGTTCAATACATATGCTACTGGTTGTTACCAAGGTAACACTGGTATTGAAGACAAGACATCATGGACCCAATGATGCACTGCACTACAACTTCCCAAACTACTCAAGTTCCTCTTAAAAGGACTTGTTTCATTCTCACGGGGAACCGACATTATCTATCGACTTTCTCTTAGAGATTGTTGATATTGAAGAAGGAGACCCTCTCCCTAGTCTCCGACATAGGAACCAAATGTGCACGATTGAGTCTAGAGCCAAGAGATCATCCACAATATCTCATTAGGACACAAAATTAATGAAGACTTGTTGTTTCACACAATGTGGAAAGTAAGTATATATTTAGAGTCCTACGCATTATCCTTGTGGTATTGCCGTAACATCCGAAAGTGATATGCATACATATTCACAATGAAGATGGAAAGCCTTCAAGAGCCAACATCAAACAAGCTCCTGGTAGGTGGCATGTGAGATCTATTCTATAGATTAACCATGTGACAACCTGGATAGAACGATGGGGCGATTCATTCGTGAATCAACCTTGGTCCAGGAAATGGATTGACGGATGCTTTTGGAAAACCATTCGATGTGCAAATCTTCTTTTCTCTAGCACGTCGAATGTGTACTTATGTTTTCAAATTCAAAAAGTATCTCTGATTGAAAAAATACTTTTGGAAAAACCGTTCGATGTGCGAATCTCTTCTTTTTCGCTAGCACGTCGAATGTGTACTCTTTTAAATACAAAAAGTATTGTTTATTGAAAATTGATCTTTCTCATAAAACCTTCGTCGTATTGCAAAACTCTTTCTTCTAAGCAATACGCATTTGTTTTTCAAATCATTTTTCATCAATCAGTGAATCTCAATTCGCTGGTTCACTCACACCGTGTTGTCTTCTTTGAGACGTTCCGGTTGAGAACAATTTGCTAGAAGAAAACGAAACCCTGTCAAGGAGATTCTTCGGGATCCTACCGATCACGGGCGTACTTGTCTGACCATCAACGGGAACCGTGGGCCGTGTACCTCAATTCAACGAAAGTGATCAAAGACACTTTCGCGTGTTTTATTGCTAACTGTTTGTTTGCAGTACATTTGGACGGTTGTTGCACTGATCGTAATGAGGAGTCATTCCAAAGCCGCATGCTCACAAAATCCACACTTAATTTGAAGAAATCATGACTGGTGCATATCTACATAGCCTGGCTCTGATATTTCTATACTATGTTCGTAAGCTGCTGCTGCAAATATCTTGAACCAGTAAAGCTTCCGCTACTCTAATGGAAAGATGTCATGATTCAAAAGTGTGAGCATGTCGGTCCGAAAGTCACAACTTCACATGATGGCAACACAACAAAAGGGTGATCCAGAGATTTGTCGGGGTGATGATCTCAATGAAAGCTCAAGATCATCAAAGATGTGGATCAGTTAAAGGCCTCCACTAAAAGTACAAGTCAGTGCGGACTTTGAAGAATCACTACTAAAGCACAAAGATTGTCGATGTTGAAGAATTCAAGTCTACAAGCTCAAGACTGAAGATAAAATAGAATGCTAGGATTCAAAATGTAAACATGGGTGACCTCCTTAGGGGAGATTGTTAGGAATTAGAAAATTCCATAGTGAAGTAGGTCACCCCAAATATAATCTAGCATAAGTTAGCTCAGAGAAATATCGTTATTTACAAGTTTTATTAGTTAGTTATTTAGTTTAGAGTAACACCGTGGGAGGAAGGACGGTCTTTACCCATCTGATGCCGATCCACAACCAAGGAGGACGCTTAGTATGTAACTATAAATACCCTCTACCTCCCAAGGTAGAGGGTTGGACCTTTCATTCATCTTAATCTAACCTTCTAAGTTTTCTTTCACTTCTCTCTCTCTAGAAAGGTTTCCACTTTCTCTCTCTAAACTCTACTTAATTCGAACCATATATTGTTATGTGATGTGTTTGTGAAATCCAATATGTTACAGATTTGAACCCTTGACCTCTTGCTTGACAAACATGTCCCCACCCACTAGACAAAGAGTCTTTTTGTGTTAAGTGTTGCATTTAATTTCCATTTAATCTCCTTTTTTCTCACTGACAATTTTTTCTTCTTTTTAAGCATCTTAATTAATTGCAATTTTCGTTCGGGCTTCGTTTAGTCTATAATTTTTTTTCTTCTCTTGCCTCGATGCTCCAAATAAAATTATCATTAGTCCCGTAACTTTGTGCTCTTTCCATTCTCGTGCTCGTTTTTGCGTTGTTTTGTCTTTTCTTGTCCATTTTGCAATATCTGTTACCTGCACATACATAAACACAAAAACACAATCATTTATGGCTTTAGGGGTTAGTTTTTTAGTCTTTTTGGTCCGGTTTTGATCAAGAAAAGGTATATGTTTTTACATATACCAAAAATACCCTGATAGAAGATTGTCGTGTTCTCACGCAATGTAATCAACTCACGCTTCTAAAAACAAAGATTTCAATCTCTTTCTACTAAACCTATGAAAAGTAGCAAAGATTCCTCAAAAGAGATTAAGAAACCCTTATTTCTAAAAACGCCCCGTTTCCTTTTATTTCTCATATAGATATTATGTTTAAGCACATTTCTATTATGAGTGACGGTTTGTTGAACTTTCATGTCGATCAATAACTCCAACATTTTTCAAAAGACATTTTTAAATTCACGGCGTAGGAAACACAACTCAGCGAGGAGTGACCATACGGATAGAATACATCGTCCCTGATTTTTCACAAGTTCCCAAACTAAGCGTAAAATCGAAATCATTGTTAAATATGACTCTAGATGCTAACACAAACCATGGAAGTTACTTGTGTAATTAATGTTTGCTCCCAATTTCCTATTTTCCTCTAGATTTTATTTTTGGTGAGAAATGAATTTCTTCAAGTTTCTCGTTTCGATAATTCTTATTCCGATAAAGATATGAAGCTAAGTCGATAATTAGTTATCCACCTTCTCTCGAAAACCATTGCACACAAGAATGAGGTCCACATCAAGGTCCTAATTTAACATGATTTAGAGAGATATCTCCCGGATTCAAAGTTTGGCTTAACACTTATTTCAGCACATTTGCATTTTTGCAATTTAGGCCGTTGGTCTTTTCAACCACTAACTCAACGGATTACCGCTTATCGAAGTCTTATTATGACTTTGGATTTTCCTCAACCTTGTTAGAAGTCCATGACAACGGGGGTACCGCCGGACATAGAAAACTTTTATGGCTTTGGATTTTTCAACTTTAATACATTTGGGCTTTATTTCATGTTAATTTTGTGCCAAACTCCGAATCCTACGGCTTTTATAACAATAGAAACAATAGCAAAAACTATCGGAATCAGCTTGTCTATTACACCGCAACACCGACAAGACCTTAATGTGTACCCAACTCTCATGGGCAAGGATTCTCTAAAGAAGAATAAAGAACTAACTATCGCCAAAAACTCAACATCTCTAATTATTTATTCAACAGATATGGGGTGAAACAATCTTGTGGGAGCAAAAAGCCATAAGTACTTTCGATGGGCTCTAAAGAGAACCATCTGCTCCACGCTTAGCATCTAAACTCATAAGTAACTCTATCATTCCTCGATCTCCGCAAATTTAAAATCCCAAATAATGAGATCCACGGATGCTTAGCCGATAATTTTAATTATCTATGGTTAAGGGAACAAGCTAGGGCTCAACACGCCCGGTCAAGTCGGAATTCCATTCCTACTCTAACCAATGAAAGTCAACAAGGTGTCAAAACATATTCATTAATTTAGCAAATGCTTTGTCTAATGAAATTAAGTCATGCATATTTAAAGTGACTCAGGGAAACTTGCAAATTCTTGGCCTTGTGAGCTAGAATTCAAGCGATTTTATAGCTTCTTGTCTAAGAGACTAGCAACCTTTTCAATCAAAAAGACTTAACAAAAGCTTCAAAATTTTTTAAATTTTTCACAATTTTTGCACAATTTTTTTAAAGGAAAAACGGAGTTGCACGAAAGTACCCAAGCAAAGTGCTAGGCAAAAAATCTAATCGAAAGATTACCCACCCCAGACTAAAACGAAACATTGTCCTCAATGTTTTAAAGGTACGGGTTCTCAATGCAAATCTAAAGCCATTGGTTAGTTATGCTAATAGATAAATGATAATCGATAAAGATTTTGGATATCGGATTCCATAAGAGCGCCGAAACATGAAACTCGGGTGGAGAAAAGACAAAACCGAAAGCACGAGAGTCTTCATGTCTTGAGGAGAATCACCGGACATAAAACAACAACACGAAATACGAGAATGGAAGAGGCGAACCTCCTCACGCCACTTATTAGAAAACATAAATAAGATAAAAGGATAAGCATGGGGTGCCTCCCACGAAGCGCCATCGTTTTGTTAAACGAGTCGCTAGCTTGACTCGTCCCCAAATTCATTTGTCCTTGGGGAAACAAGCGGAAGAGATACCCGGATCAAAGATGGTATCCTCACTCTGGAGGGAAAGAGAATGGGTGGGTTGAGAGAAAATGTCGGGCTCAAGCACAAATGGATAACTTCTCCGAACTCACAAAGGTATATCAAGAAAGAGTGATCCATCATCCGGCGGTTTTATGGCGGATCGGGATGACGGATCAAAGAGAAACAACTCCGTAGAAGAAGGGAGTCCATGGTAAAGAGAGGTGTTTCTTAAAGGCTCAAACATGAAGGCATCCAGGAGAGGATCCTTTTTCCAAAAACTTTTGTTTTATGAATGTCTTCTTCGATGAGTATCCTGTGGTTAAAAATCTTGTCCCTGAAGGAACGAAATCAACGTATCATCTACGTGAAAATCCTCACGAGAAGAGGAATCACTCTCTGATAAAAATAGTGTGGGACCTCGGATCAATAAGCTCATAAGTCAAATCTTCACTTCCTTTTCTTTCTTTTGGATAAAATGGATCATCGTGATTCATTTTCTTTAATCTTGGAAAGAATCGAAGTCGGTAGGAGCAAGTTCATCAGTGAACTTCTCGAAGTAAATCGACGGATCTTGATATAACAAATATTCAATTTCGCGTAAGTCGGCTCTAAAATCAAAGACGCCATCCTCATTTCCCGTGGAAGAGGGATCCATGCGAGCGAAGTTCATCGGCTAACTCCTCGAGAAGTAAATCAATGAAAGAATCCTTGAGCTCGGGCTCAAGGATTAGTAGACGCTTGAATTTTTAATTTCATTTTCTTTCTGGAGAGATGAATAAAGCATTTCTTCGATTAAACGAATATCTCCTTCGATGTCGATGTAAGCATTATCAATTTCCGGTGAAACTGAATCACTTTTCAAATAAGCCTCAATTTCTTTCATGATAGAATCATCCTCCCCGATTTAGTGAGGGAAGAGGAAGAATCGAAATGACTTTGTTTAGAAGAAAGTTCCATTTTTTCGTAAGAAGGAGTGGGATTGCCACTCAAAGAAAACTCGACGTTCTTAAGTTCAACACAACAAACGGAAAGGAGTTTATAGTGGGACAAGTGGTGTACTCTTAGAGCTAGCATTTTCCACCACAACCGTTGTAGTCTCCTTTTCTAATTTCTTCTTTGCTCAGCACGCGTATCGTCGATAAACTCTTAACCGTAAAACGTGAAAGGCTCGGATCAATTCCTTTCTTAGGCCCAACTTTTGAACCACCGGAGGTTGGAAGTTTTGGTACTTCCGTTATTAGTAGGAATTCCCGGGTCCTTTGTCACCTCGATGTCATTAATTTTGGCCACATCATATTGGTAGGTTAAAGATTTAGAAGTATGGTTAACGCTAACGCGTGACGGCTTCTTTTCCAACTATTAAAGTGATCTCTCCTTCATATACATCAATCAACGCATGGCCCGCCTAGAAGCATCTTCCGAGAATAAGGGGTACTAGAGGGGTCGCATCAAATCAACGACAACAAAAAACCGCTGGGAAATTGAACGTCCCACTTTAACAAAAACATCCTCGGCTATACCGATTGGTTTTGTCGTAGTAATGCGGCGGGCTAGCTCGAGGGTCATACACGCTCGGGGTAAGTGGAGGTAATGAAAGCTTTTCGTAGAATTGATTTCGCATCAAATTGATACTCGCGCCAAGATCGGCCAAGGCGGTTAATGAATAATTCCTTGAAAATCGCGCGGAATGAGGAACTTCCTGGTCACCTAAATTTTCGGAAGTTTCTTGAGAATAACAAATGCCGAACAATTCTCATTCAAAGACGTGTTTGCCAAATCCACAATTTTCTCTTTGTTACTTAACAATCCTTTTAGTGTCGAAACAAACTTAGGCATGAGAAGAAGAGCATCCGTTGGCTACTTTCAGTGAAGATCTTAAAATATTTGAAAGAATTTTTCCATTTGAAGATTTGCTTGTTCACGCTTGCTTTGATCATTCATCCTTGACTGCATGGAAGTGTCGTTTTCCGACAGTCTTTTCAAAGACTAACCGAAGCATCCTTGGCTCAGACGCTGGGACAACCGTGGGTTCGACATTCTCGGTACTTCCCTTATTAGTAGGAAGCACCGGGTCCTTTGTCACCCCGGTCTCACGGTCTACCACACAAGACGGAGAAGAAGAAATAATGGTAGGAGCCGTGGGTCCATCGTAAGCAACACCACTTCGGTAGTGATCGCTTCATGTCACCTCTCTCGGTTAGGAATCGATACTCGGAAGAGTACTAGCACCCGAGGGTTGAGAATAAGAAGTCGAAGCTTGATTGGCTTGAAAGAAACTAGCCATCATATTCCTCATTTCACTCATCTGCTTGTTACTCGTAGCTTCCATTTCCCTTTTGAAATCATTCCTCATACTGGTGATTTGAGTTTGCAAACTTTTAATGGTATTATCGGAGTTCTTCATGTAAGTCAGAAACTCGTTGTTCGGAACAGCTTGATGAGGTGCTTGATATTGTGGTTGAGGAGGTTGTTGATAAACTTGAGGTGGAGGAGCTTAGTAGTTTTGATTACCATGATTGAGATTAGCTCCTCGGTTTTGATTGTAAGATTGATTTTGATAACGGTTTTGGTTTTGTTGAGGAACAGGTGCAAAACCGGGTGGTCCCATTTGGCGGGCACTATCCTTGGTTCCGATTTTGAACCTAATAGCGAGATGCTACTAAGCATTTCGATATCGCCATCTGGCTTGACAATTATAGTACGGATGAGGACCTCCGCAAAAATAACACATGTTTCGGAAGCTTGGCTTTGACTTGTTCGGATTGACTCTTAAACTCTCTCATCATAGAAGTAATAGCAATGAGTAAGATCACCAACTCACTCCTTTGAACATAGTTATCATTCGAAGCAATCTTAGAAACAACCGCTGTTTCTAGAGGAGAAACTTTGACTTATTTTTTCGATTATCGTTCTAATATCGGCGCATACCGACTCAAGATGTTACCACCGGCGGCTGCTAGTTTAAGTGTTTAATCTTGATCGGACGGCGTTAGAGCATTGTAGAACGTATCAATCAGATGCAGATCGGTAAAACCGTGATTTGGGCATTTACGTAAAAGTTCCTTGAATCTATCCCATGCTTCTCCAAAACTTTCATCGAATTTTTTTTGAAAATTAATGATTTGATTTCGTAACATTGTAATTTTCGAAGGAGGAAAGAATTGATTCGCAAACTTCTTAGAAAGATCGGCCCATTTTGTAATTGATTGAGGGGGTTCTTTTTCAAGCCAAGTCCGAGCTGCCCCCTCAAGAGAAAACGGAAACAATCTCAACTTAACTGACTCATGAGTGACGCCCCGAAAGTTTATCGTAGAAGCTACTTGATTAAACCAACGGAGGTGTGCGCTCTCATGATCTAAACCACAAAAGGTTTATTTGAAACCAATTGAATTAAGTTCGTTTTTAGTTCAAAATTCTCGTTATCAAGTGGTGGAATAACGATAGCATCATCCGTAGCTTCACGGAGCTTGAAGTAACTCGATCATCGCTCAGTATCCGCCATAACGACGGGTTCTTCAACGATAGTACGTAACTCGAATGCTCTATTCTACGACACGATTACGTCGTGACAGAACGAGCGCATGCACTAAAAATCCAAAAATCTAAAAGTGAAAAATAATTTTGAAAAAGGAAAATCTTTTTGGTTTTTATATTTAGAAAAACTTTGAAAAACAATCTTTTTGTAACCTTTACGTCAACCGGTGCTTGGTAGCTCCCAAAAGTACGCTAGCAAATGAGCCGAACGAAGAGTGGACCGTTCTTCAATCTGCAATTTAATGTCAAGACTTCCAACCACCCGTATAGGTTGTACTTCTAAGGTGAGCCGACGTAACAATTGACGTTCGGGTTTGTTTTGTTGGTTTTTACTTTTTATGGTTTTGTAAACACTCTAGGAAGAATGTTTTGGTGTTTTAGATGTTTTTTGGTTTTGAAAATTTATATTTACAAAAATGACGGTAACTTCACTCGGGGAAGGATCTTCAAATGCACGCGATTCGAGACGAAATACGAAAACTCACTACATGCCCTCCCCGGCAGCGGCGCCAAAAATTGATTCGATAAAAATCAATAATAAGAAGTGTAGTATTACGCGGTAACTCAAACGCGTGTTAGGTTTGAGACAGAGATCGTTCTAACGAGGGTTGAATGAAATTTCCAACTCACGTCGCGATTATCGGGATTTGAATGTGTTAAAAAGGATTTTGAGGATTTCTAAACTACGGGACAAGCAATAATAATAAAAGGCATATAAATCTACTAATCCTAAGGTGCAAACAAGTAAGCTCAATTAGAATGCATGAATAGAACTAAAGACGCAAACTACTTTATGCCAAAAAAAACGTATTCTAAAATGCAAATTAATCTATTTTAACCCCTAAAAGTGATCTAATATTTTTCTACAACTAAAAATGTGATTTAAAAATTTAAAACTATTTTTTTTTTTGGTTTTTTGATTTTTGATTTTTGAAAAAAAACGGAATATATATATATATTTTTTGACTTTTTAATTTTTTTTTGAATTAAAATCTAAATTCGGGTTTTTACGTTTTTAGGATTTTTTTAGAGATTTTTTAAAAACTAATTTAACTAATTAAAGTTTAAACTAAGATTTAAATGGCAAACTACAACTGGTGACAATGAATATTAAGCTAAGAGAATGATACTAAAAAGACTTAACAAGCATCATACGAAAAATTAAACGCAAAGGTAAACTAAGAATCTAAGCTAAAAAAAAAGTAAGAGAATAGAACCCGATGATTTTTACTAGAGAAATACCATCCGATCTTATAAACTAAATAAATTATTAAAGTTTATTTCCTTATTAACTTTAATTTTGCTAATTAGTTAAATAAAGTTTTAAGCTTTATTAACTAAATAACTTAATAAAAGTTATTAAATTTGTAAACTTTAATGATTTTTAAGCTTATAAGACCCGTAAGCTCCACTATTATGAGGTAGGATCGGATACACAAAAAATCAAAACTTTAGGGTTAGCACAAACATATAAATATAAGATTTTTTATAATAAAAAGCTAAAATAAAAGATAAACTAATCTTAATAAATCAAATCTTAACCACCAAACTCTCTCAAGGAGATATGTTTCCACAAAAACTATATTGGTTATTAAGGTTAAGATTTAAAATATAATTTTTAAATAAAGGAAAGCAAATAAATCAATGAAAAATATCAAATGAACTCCGAAAATTCCAAATGTATTTTAGCAACGTCAGAAAAGTGATAGAAGCTCACAGAAAAGTTTTTAGAATTTTCGGAATTAAATAAGTATTTTTTTTCGATTAATGTTTAAAATAGCCAATAAATCAAAATAAATAGTAAACTAGCTCAAAAAATATGAAAACTTTACACTATCTTAAGAAAACTATAAGAAGCTACCAGAAATTTAAAAATTATTTTTTGACCTTTTTTCTATTTTTTTAAAATGAAATTCAAAAGCAAATTTTTTAGAGAAAAGGACGAAACGCTTTTGATTTTTTAAAAATACTCAAACAACTTAAAAATACGAAAATTTTATGACTAAAATAAAAATATATTTTTGGATTTTTTGTAAAAAAGAAAATATTTTTAGAGACTTTTTACTATTTTTAAGCTAAATAAAACAAGAAAAAAGTGAACTTTAATAAAAATAAGCAATAAAAAAAACTAAACTTTTATAAAAATATAAATATGATATGTTGAAATAGCGTGTGCACGGAGAGTATAAAATACACTCACACAATCTTACTATAACTCAACTCTTCATGGGATATTTTTATAAAAAGTTTTATAAAAATAAAATGAAATAAAAAGGATTAAGAGATGAGAAGAATAAAGAGATGCAATAAATAAATAAAACTTTTATAAAACTAAAGAGCATAAAAATAAAATACAAGAGTTTGTGTACAAAATACAAATAAAAAGATGATTAAATGAGGGGAGGAGGTGGGTTTTTATAGACCCACAAGTTACACTTTGGCCCCTAATAATTTTTCATAATGGCCCCTAAACTATTAAAACTTGGTACAAAAATCCTCTAATAAAACTTGGTCCCCAAGTTTGATTTTATGTGTAGCTTGATTTCATTTGCATTTAGATTTCATTGGGCTTCAGCTTCGGATGGCTTGGTCTGGGTTGGAACCTCGCTGGGCTGGGCTTGGATCTGCTGCGATGGACTGGCTGGATCTATTAATTTCGCATCTTGGGCTTGGGCCTCGAGGCTTTGCTGGGCCTGAGTGGACAGCAGATTTGAGACCAAAAAAACATATAATTATGCCATTAGTGGGAATAGAACCCTTGACCTCTTGCTTGACAAACATGTCCCCACCCACTAGACCAAGAGTCTTTTTGTGTTAAGTGTTGCATTTAATTTCCATTTAATCTCCTTTTTTCTGCTGATTAATTTTTCCTTCTTTTTAAGCATCTTAATTAATTGCAATTTTCGTTCGGGCTTCGTTTAGTCTTTAATTTTTTTCTTCTCTTGCCTCGATGCTCTAAATAAAATTATCATTAGACCCGTAACTTCGTGCTCCTTCCATTCGCGTACTGCTTGTTTTGTCTTTTTCTTGTCCATTTTGCAATATCCGTTACCCGCATACATAAACACAAAACACAAACATTTATGGCTTTAGGGGTTAGTTTTTAGTTTTTGGTCCGTTTTTAATCAAGAAAAGGTATATGTTTTACATATACCAAAATACCCCAGACTAGAAGATTGTCGTGTTCTCACGCAATGTAATCAACTCACGCTTCTAAAAACAAAGATTTCAATCTCTTTCTACTAAACCTATGAAAAGTAGCAAAGATTCCTCAAAAGAGATTAAGAAACCCTTATTTCTAAAAAACGCCCCGTTTACCTTTTAATTTCTCATATAGATATTACGTTTAAGCACATTTCTATTATGAGTGACGGTTTGTTGAACTTTCATGTCGATCAATAACTCTTAACATTTTTCAAAAGACATTTTTAAATTCACGGAGTAGGAAACACAACTCAGCAAGGAGTGACCATACGGATAGAATACATCGTCCCCATTTTTCACAAGTTCCCAAACTAAGTTTTAAAATCAAAATCATTGTTAAATATGACTCTAGATGCTAACACTAACCATGGAAGTTACTTGTGTAATTACCGTTTGCTCCCATTTTCCTATTTTCCTCTAGATTTTATTTTTGGTGATAAATGAATTTCTTCAAATTTCTCGTTTCGATAATTCTTATTCCGATAAAGATATGAAGCTAAGTCGATAATTAGTTATCCACTTCTCTCTCGAAAACCATTGCACCCAAGAATGAGGTCCACATCAAGGTCCTAATTTAACATGATTTAGAGAGATATCTCCCGGATTCAAAGTTTGGCTTAACACTTATTTCAAAGACATTTGCATTTTGCAATTTAGGCCCTTGGTCTTTTCAACCACTAACTCAACGGGATTACCGTTTTATCATAAGTATTATTATGACTTTCGATTTTCCTCAACCTTTTTAGAAGTCCATGACAACGGGGGTACCGTCGGACATAGAAAACTTTTTATAGCTTTGGATTTCTCAACTTTAATACATTTGGGCTTTATTTCATGTTAATTTTTGTGCCAAACTCCGAATCCTACGCCTTTTATAACAATAGAAACAATAGCAAAGACAAACTATCGAATCGGTTGTCTATTACACCGTAACAGCAGACAAACATCTTTGATGTGTACCTAACTCTCATGGGCAAGGATTCTCTAAAGAAGAATAAAGAACTAACTATGTCTAATTCTAGAGTGATCGTGTTATGTTGGGAGCAGTTATTTATAAATCTTAGTGCAAGCAAGATTTTCACATATTCCTAAAAGTCAAAGTGATACTCATGGGAGATTCTTCCAATATTTTCTCTATCACGATGTTTATACAATCTTAATCCTAATAACCGTAACGACACTTCCTCATGTCTTCTCTCCTCGTTATTCATCTCAAACTCTAAACCTGAGATTCCAACACGAACTGAATTCAGGGACTGAATTCCTTTTTTGGTGGGCGAATGTGACAAATCGTAATTTCAGGTCATTTTACAAACTTTGAAAAATTTACTATTCATCTCGGGAATTTACTATTCACTGGTTACTATTCATCATTTTATTATTCATCGTTTTCGAAGTCGATTTGATATTTTGAAAGGTTATTTCAAAATTTTACTATTCACGAAACACTATTCATTCCCGAAGAAAATCACTATTCATGATTCACTATTCACCATTTTCTAAACTAGGTTTGAGTATCAAATTCAAGCGAACCGTAATGGTTTAGCTTCGTATTCATTAAAAATCATTGAGGACATTTCATATATACTAGATTTAGTCTACATATCATCAGTAATATCATTCTCATATTAGTTCATGCATGGGTTTGCATATTTCATAACGTATATTTTTCCTATTAAATAAACGCTATCGCATAATCATTTATTTTGAATAATTGATCCGACACTTCCAAAAATTATCTTGATATATTTTTATACTCATTTTAAGACTATAAAAATTATATTATTAGTTTACTCGATATTTTAAATTTATTTTGTATATAAATTGTTATATATAAATATTTACGACGGTTTTCGTAAATTCAACTCGATAATTATTATTTCACTCAATACTTGTAAGAAATGTATTTTTATAATTTTTATGACTTCGATATATTTTATTTTTTTCCGCTAAAATCTATTTCTAGCTAACGCTACACTAAATAACTAATTATATTTACAAAACATACACTATACTTAACATTAAATACATTTAACTAATAAAAATACACAAAATATGTTAGGAATTAAAAAATTCCATGTTAAAGTGTCGGTCACCCCAATTATGGTCTAGCATATATTAGCTCGTAGACTTGTAGTTTGTTACGTTATTTAGTAGTTAATTTGTTAGTTTGTAGCGTAGTATAGTTTAGTAAACAACGCGGGAGGAAGGGTGGGTCTTTACCTTTACACCTGTATGCCCGATCCACGTACCGGTCCAGAGGGCATTTCATTTGTAACTATAAATACCCCTTCCATCCTTGGAAGGGGTGTGGCTTCGTTGAATAAACCTTTCATTTTCTTAAGCAACTCTCTTCAAGGAACCTCCTCTCAACTCTCTTCATCTCTCTAAATGGATTTCTTATTTAATCATTGTCCTAGACCACCCGAATCATCAAACAACATAAATATTGGATCCTAACAATTGGCATCAGAGCCTAGGTTGTGTTGTTTGTGTTGATTCTCGTAGTTTATTTCATGGTTTTATGCGGTTTGTTGGGCTTGTTGGGCGGTTTGTTGTTTATGATGGTCGAGTTTGATTAGTCAAAACTGATTTTACAAGTTGTTTGAATGTGTTTTTAAATGGCCTTTTAAATGCTTGGTTGTGTTATGTCTTTTGGTCAAAACTGTATACGTATATGGTTTGGAACTTGTTTTTGTATCTGGTTTTTAACATGCTCTAAATCTGTTTTGAATATGGTTTTATGAGTTGAAACTGCTAGTCGTGTTACAAAAGTGTTACTCATATGATCTCTGGCCGGGTGATTTTCTTCTATGCGAGTTGTCTTACTCGGTCCGATTCATTGCATCTGGATGCGAAGTTGACTATTTAGTCAACTGCAGTTGGTTATGTTGACATGCTTTTGAAGCGTAGCGCACTTTGCTATTGAGCTTAGTTGCTTTTGATTTAATGTCAAAAGCGAGTTGTCATGCTGCCCAAATGATGCGAGTTGATTCAGAATCTAAAGCGAATTGTCTACTTGCATTACTTTATGCGAGTTGTTTATGGTAATGAATGAGAGTTGACAGAATAAAGATGAAGAAGATGCGTGTTGTAAGTAATTTATGCAACTCGTTGCTGTTTGAAAAGAGCTTAAGACCATGCGAGTTGATTATGGGAGCATGAGTTTGTTTTGAGCTTAAGACCTAGCAACCATTCATAAAGCAAGTATTCTCTGTTTTACTAAACACATCACAAACCTTTCTAAAACCATAACTTTCATCGGATACCATAGAAACATCAAGACTCGAATTATAAACCACTCCATAAAAACTCAAAACCATCAAATATGCATTCCTCTCAAGATCTCAGCCTAATCTTTTGTGTATTTCATTAAACCTCACGACTATAAGACTATTATCCGAAAGAATAGCTCATCATAGATTCACCAATCAAAACTCAACAATATTCTAAACCAACAAGACAAGATTGTTAATGTATTAAAATCTTGTTCTTGTTTCGTTATAAGACTACCCTATCATATTACTCAAGAGACTTCTCACAAGATGTGGTTTAACGAAAGTAATTGGTAAAGGATCTCAGATGTGTGTGTGCTTATCAATGAATATCCAACCATAAAGGGCCACGCATCATTTAATCTACATCGACCACAATATTCAACTTCAAAGAGAATAAAAACCATAGTTTTCATCCTTCTTATGTTCGGTTGAAACAAGAAAATTCTCAAACATAAACGAAAAATTATCTATAAGGTTACTTTCATACTTTGTTTCGCTTAGAACATAACTATAAAACGTAATATCAAATTAAATAACCTACCTATGACCTTGCCTATTCAAGTTCGCTGGCTGATCCTCTTGTCACCACCCCGTGGTGTTCTTAAGATTAAACGCACCATCTCCGTGGTGTTCTTTGATGAAACGTATTTATGAGTTCCGAGAATAGTTCAAAATGAGATAAGATGGAGATTGATGGTTATTAAGTTTGAAATGGTATGAGAATCGGTTTTTGTTTCCCAGATCCACTTTGAGGAACGATTTTGTTTTGATATTGTTGGGAGAGTAGATAGAGGGCTGACTGGATATGATTGGGTTAGTTTGAGATACGGTATATTAGGGTTAAAGAGTGAGATTTGATTGTATTTTATACACCCGATTAATTAGGGTTTTTTGAGTTGGTTCAGATAGTTGGTATTCATGGGCTGTTATTGAACCGTGGGTTGACATGTGATGTCAGATTGATATTTTGATTATGAACCATGATAATGCTTGGTTGAGAAACTAATCCAGCGGTATAACGTGATTCATATGCTAGTTGCTTTAATCATATATATCTTGTTTTTGAAAAGGTTTTTGTTTGACAAATGTCAGCATGGATATTATCTGTTAATTTTGACAAATCGCAACTTGAGCCGAATCTTTGGACTTTGACTATTTATTTAAGTCATGGGCTTAAGGTTGTTGATACTTCCTAGCATGAGCTCTAGCTACATGCTTAACAAATTGACCAAGGCATCATGTGAAATCAATTCGAATCCGGCCTTGATAAATGATTTGATTTGTCAATTGACTTCTAATGGGCCTGGGCTGATTTATAAAGGTCTGCGAGTTGTCGATATGGGATAATATGAGTTTTGAGGATGAGATTTGTTGAAAAGATTCGACGATGAGATTTGGTATGAGGATGTGAGTTGGTGTGCTGTTTGACTTTTTGAGTCACACATTTTCACGAATGATACTATTCTCGGCTTAAATTGCTTATTGGAAAATGTTGACTATGGGGTTGTGTGGACGGTATTTCTTATTTGGATATGAAGTGAGGTTTTCCGGGCGTGTTTACTTATTTTGTCTTCTTTCTTTCTACCCTTCCGCGAAGATGACTTGTTTGAGCATTTATTGAGTGTGATAAAGACTTGGCTATTTAGTTACTTTGGTGATTCTTTCTCGCTTAACCCACAACGTAACTATCACTTCGGTGTCTCACGCAGTTGAGGATATGTCAAGAGGTTTGGTATTGGGTACACCGCTTTTTCACGCAGGATTAGTACAAGTTTAAGTAACAAATCTGGGGAATTTTACTTCATGATTAAGTTTGGCATATCGGGTTTGCTTCTCCATGTGGTCACTGCAATAGCCGTCAGAATATGTGGAAGATGTGTTTACCAAAGTGTTTATTGGATGGTTGATGATATTGTCGATGTTGGAGTATGAATCGCTGATGAACCGCTGCATGTTCCCCTAAAATAGATATTAACTGAATCCAAAGTTGGCATTACACATTCAAGCTGACATCGTTTACGGTTTTGTCTTGATTTTGTAAAATCCCGCGAAAGAACCTACTTCTCGGTTTAAATCATAGACTTGTAAAATCCCGTGACAATGGAAACATCCTGGTATTAGTAAAGTGCATTTCCGGATCTATCTTACGGTTTATTCTTGGTTTTGTAAAACTCGCGAAAGAAACTATTTCTCGGTTTAAACCTTAGAGTTGTAAAATCCCGTAATGATGGAACCATCTTGGAGAAGAGAAAGTGTATTCTGGATCTTACTTGATGTCTGGTGCTACGTTTTTGCTTCTCAAGAAGGGATAAAAATGTGTACTTCATGAATTGGAGTTGTTTGGATATTCGTCATGGCGCTTTGTTATTACATGGTTTTTCGGGGTTATGTGCATTTAACCATGGTCGGGATGAAACCATTATCAAAGTTCACTTAAATATCAAAGGAGGCTAGATTTGAGCAACTCGAAGATGTGACAACGGCGTTAATTCAAGATTATTTATTTGAGGTTGAAGTGAAATATCACGCGCAGTGTACTTAGTATCCTGAAGATATCGGGGATGGATGGATGAAGATTCTTCAAGATCCTTGTTCGAGCTTATCTTCAAATACGAAGACTTGGAAATCTAGTTATTGTTGGGTGTCTTTTACTTTTTCTTTACCACTTGGGAATTGGCTCATATCACCACAAAATAACTATCACTTTAAGGAGTTACGCTTGTAGTGCTCAGGTCACATTGAATTGTGGATTTTCAAGAGGTGATGTACGCCTATTACTTGATGGTTGGTTGGATGAAGAGTATAGAGTACTTAGAGATTCAATGGAGGATGAAGTCTCGCACCGCTTCTTTGTTACATATGTGCAAGTTTAAGTCACGAAGTTCGGGTAGTTTACTTCAGTGGTCAAATTCATTATTGGGTTTTTCCATCACCTGTCACAACAAAGAGCCTACTAAATGATAATGGGGTGATTACAAGTTTTGCCAAGAGATGATGAAAAGAGAGAGATTATGACGCTTGAACACAACAGCTCAAGCCTCGACTCTAAAGAAAAGAAAAGTGTACGCTTTCAGGCGCTTTATCTTCAAAAGAATAGAAATCTTCTTATTATGACCATTCTCATCAACATGCTTCATACTTTTTCCATGCGCCATCATCAATTGAACCGGCTATCGTTGAATGTTTTCGATTCCACTTTCTCAACTATAATGACGATGGCGCATATCCTGCTAATTTTAAGGGGAGAAGTGAATAGACTACATTTAATGACGCTTCACTTGTTTAATCAAGAATGGCATCTCCGTATGCAATTCTTGAGGGGAGAAGAAGTGTGAATTTTTTGCATTGTTGATTGATATTTGAGAATATAAATGGTCATACGGCTCTAAACTCATGTAAGAAACGAGCTTCTTCTTATCGGGTCATCTTCACATGGAGTTTTTCTATTCTAAGAGCCGTTGGTTGACATCTTCACTTGGATTGATGAGTTTATCGACAAAGTGCTTCCGGTTAATGCTTCACGTATACATCAACATGAAGATTCCGAACAATCTCTCTGTTCTTGTTTGATGTGATTGGTAGTTTGGTGTTACCATATTGTGTGTTCATTGCGGCCTGATTGCCGATTTCCTTGATGAACATCTTTCTGTTCTTGTTTGATTGGGAGGATTTTAGTTAAGGGATTTGCAAGATGTAAGTTAATTAGATGCTTTTGGGGGATGCTTTTGGTGTGAGTTGAAGATGTTAACTTCTATTCCAACCGCACAATCTTGAAGAAGGTCGAGTCTACAGTCCGTTCTACATTGTCTGCTACATGTTAGAAGACTAAAGACGAGTTGCATTTAACGATCTAAAGACTTCTTAATCTGGGCATTTATCAAACAGATTGTCGGTTTAGGGGAGAGCACTAATTGGGAGAGTGTTATAAGTCGATTCAATCCCCAATTAGACTTGCTCATATTATTTAGCGATGACCAGATGTTGATATTGACTATTGTAATATTACAGTTGCACTATTGAATAATAATCCGCTTCTTATATCTTTTGCCAAATCTTCACGGATATTGTTCATGAAAATGATCCGCTTTGGTATTCCTTTACCAAATCTTCACGGATTATTGTGCACTCTCAGAATCAACCACATGAACATCAAGGAAAATGACTACCTCATCCGCCAAGACATTATTGGTGAATCTCCGATCGCCTATATATGTATATCTTTAGGAAGATGGAATTGATGTTGAGGAATCATTTGTTCCGCTCATTAATGGGTCAATGTACATCTGGTTGTACATTTATTCACGTATTGGACATTTGACACAAGTTGATTACTTTGAGTTAATCTTTATCACTTATTTGAGATTGAAGTTGACTTTCACAGTACGGTTCTTATTTGATAACTTGCTCAGCTTAAAATTTTGAGTTGAAGACTTGTTTATCTAGTTACCAGAATGAGGTGGATGGTTGAAGACCGGAACTATCACTATTAGGAGTTACTTTGTTTTACTCAAGCACAGCATATGACGTGGATAATCGCAAGAGGTGTTAATGTCTCATACTTTGTTTGGGTAGTGAGTACTTAGAGATTTTCTTGAAGCATAAATTCTCTACACGCTTCTCCCATCATTAGTGCAAGATTTACAAAATGGGAAGTTGACTTCAGCTTCAAGCATGGTATATCGGGTTTTCTTCAAGGGTCACTTAAATTGTCTACATAAGGTTGATTAAAATAGTCGAGAGAGTTCAAAGATGTTGATTCTCACAAGAGTTCTAGTGTTCTTCTCAAAGATTTCAGTATTTCGCTTATTATTTGTTGTGATTCTCAAGTAATAAAACCGTAAAGGGGCAAGGAGACACACATCTAAAACGCGAGTAAACTTGATGAACTTAATTTTAAGTGATTGAAGATATCCCGGGAAGACAATTGTCATGACCGCAGAGAAACTCAAGGTTTTACTCATCAAGGCTTTGTGTTATTATTCCAACTATGTGGGAAAGTGATGTAAAAGAAAGTTTCAAGATGAAAGAGGTAACAAAGGTGTGATGATCTCGATGTTATCACAATCATCGTGGAGAGAGAATTGTGTACATTGGGGCGCCAACTGTTTCACTTGAGAACTTAATCAGTGATTCAGAGATATAATCACTTATTCCGGAGTTGACATCCGCCAAGATTGTCATCCCAAAGATAATCAGTGATTCGGCCTGCTTCTTCAATGTTATCGGTTGTTCTCTCTTTGGGAATGTGTAATTCGAGTCCTTGAGCTTCATACACGATCATCAGGGAAGAAAGCCATTGTTTACCACAAACATTCGGGGAGGTTTTTTCTCTCCCGGGCATGATGTGTGTTCGGGAGAGTTCTTGGATATTGGTGTACTTCAGGTTCTTGAGCTTCATACACGTTCATCAGGGAAGAAAAATGTGAACATGGGAAGGTGCTCTTCATTCCCCTCATGAAGTGTATTCCAGAGGGAGGTTCTTGAGCATTATACTAAGAGACGGACTGCATCATTTCAAAATACACTGGGAAGTGTTTCTCTTGACACCTTTTGGAATGGATTGCGTCAGACTTCAGTGATTATGAAATTTGAGAAGAGTTATTTATGTGTGGGATGATACGTTGCTGTTCTTTTTTGGATGATATAACCTTGAACGAAGAATCACGGTGATTATTCTTAAAAGGAGCAGTGGGATTTATGATAATGGTGTGCCTCTATGTGCACCTGGCTAAAGCAAGCTTGAAATAGAGCTTCGAATCTGCTACCTAAAGGATCTTCTGGTTTGGGGAAGTGCCAAAGTATCACTTTCGATGGTTCAATTTCTTTCTTCAATCCAAGAGCCTCGAAGCTTTGGTGGTGAAAGTTTTAGGATGATGACTTCTATCTTCTACGACTTGCTGCCGATATCCTTATCCTGCATTCTGTATCATCATCTTCTTTAACTATATCATCTTCTCTATCTTTGTATATATTTATCAGAAAACCAAATACAAAAATATAAAACCTGCAAAACAAAATATAAAAATATAAAACCCTCAAAAAACCCATAAAAAAAATCAGAAAATTTGAAAAATACCAAAATTATGTTTTCTCACGACATGTCTTCTGGTATCGATAACATCTACGGTCTTAGAAATGTCATTCAATAATGGCACGGGACTTTAGATGAAGTTCGAGCAGGAGGTGTAAATATCCTTTTTCCAAAACATGTCACAAACCATGGCTTGCTAAGCGCTATTTCTGATGCAGGACCCGTGCTTAAACTATCGCTTGCTATTATTTCAGATAGCAACCCGTTCTTCATGAAAGGAAAGTGTTGCGCTAAACCAATTTTTCAAATATTTCGTGCACTTATCCTAAAACTAAACAAAGAAAGCATGTCGTCAAAAAGACTGCTGTTCCTATACAAATGTTTTTCCGCCTAAAATTCTTCAAAAAATATTTGTTGTTCTCTTTATAATGGTGGAAAATGAGATGCTTTAAAAACAATCAGATTCAGAGTTTTTGTAAGATTGAAAACTCAATCAATCACTTCAGCGCTTTTAAACTTTTCATAAAATGAGTCATGGATTGAGGGGATAATGTTTTTCAAATCTATATCATCTATCGGGCTTTCTTAATTAACCTATATGCTTAATTAAAAATGATGTTAACCTACGTTGAAGGACTAGGTGTCTAGGATATGATTGTTAGGATTAGATGATTAGAGTTTGATGAACACATTATTTCCATGCCTTTATATGATCTGATTGAGATGTTGCATTGACTTTTATTAGTCGATTGTGTTAGTGCTTTGGGTGATGTCGACCACCATATATCTGTATGAGTGCTCACTAACGTATGCAGGTATATTGGTATATAAGAATGTTCCCGATCCGGATCCCACAAATGAAGATGATTGGATGCCGAAAGGAAAGGGTAACTATATCTTGGGTTGACAAATGAAGAAACGGAGCTTAATTGACTTCTATGGAGAGTTGGCATAAATGCAACGTAAGAGGTCTCACTGCATCAGCAGATGGTTTTCTTCTAATTGATTGAAGAAACAGAGCTTAATTTGACCTTAGTTGGCATTCAAAATGCAACGTAAGAAGAAGTCTCACGCTGATCGCAGATGGTTTTTCTTCCAAACCCTACAAAGAACAACAACGGAAGCTTCTCAACCACTAATGTATCTTTGTGCAGGATACCATTTTTAAACATTTTCTAAAACTTTGAATAAAATTGTTTTGAAAATGGAAAAATATTGTTTTGAAAATAAATTGAACTAAAATTTGAAAATCACCGGACTTCTTTTTTTCAAAACCTAAGTCACTCAACTATTGACTTCTATCATGGTTTGAGGGGGAGAGTGATTTAAAATAAAATATTTTCAAACGATATTTCTTCACAAAAGTTCCGCTTTGTATGTTAAAATGTGGTGATCTAAAGATTTAATGTTATGTTATGGTATGATTTTCTTTAAAACTCAAGATCTTTCAAAATGAAATTTTTCTCGTCTTGTTTGATTGTGAAATAGTTTTATTTTACTTAAAGGTCTTTTAAAACAATCATACCTGACACTAACAATCTTTAATGTTTAAAATTGATCCGTATCAATCATTTTTCAAAATTAAATCAAGCCACGTCTTTCCCCAAAATCTTTTAAATGATTTAAATCAATTGGGATCACAAATCTCAAAAGGTTTGAAATTTTGATCGGGGTAGAGATCGTGAGTTAAATCTCTTATCTGCTTAAATGGAATAGGTTTTAGTCCTTTAAAGGCACTCCCGCCTCCATGTGCCAAACGATTTCTAATACATAATGCACATGTTGAGGGGGAGCATTTATCCAAAAACAAGATGAGTATTTAAACCTCGCCACATTTTCTCCTATGTTTTCTAAACCTTATTAAATCACTTGGGATCCAAAATCTCAAAGGGTTTGATATTTTGATCGGGGGAGAATTTGTGATTTAATAATGAAATTTGATAAAAGGTGATCGCTTTGATTCAATTGTGCAGTCGCTTCTCTCATATGTGCTAAACGCTTTCGAATCTTGAAGCATATATTGAGGTGGAGCATTTTAAAGGAGCATAACTATCGAGGTACAAAAGCTTTTTTAAAAGTTATTTATAAAGTACCTTGATTGAGTTTTCAAATGGTTTTCTTAATGGATTTTGTGATCATGGATGTGCTTCAAAAGAACTCTTGCCTCTATGTGATAAAATGTATTCAAATATCCTATGCACATATTGAGGGGGAGAAATTTACCAAAGAAAATCAAATGGCTTTTTCTATGAAAATTGTGATCAAAGAAAATATTTCAAAGTCCTCTTGCCTCCATGTGCTAAACAATTTCTAAATCACATGCACATGTTGAAGGGGAGGTTTTCTATATGATCAAAACTATTAAGGTACAAAATGCTTTGATCTTGTATCACAACTACCTTGATTGTTTTTCCAAAGACCGACCAATTTACTTTATGCATGGTGTTATAAGGATGGTTAGGTTAGGTATTCGTTCCCACGATCCGCCAGAACCGGAGGGATCTACCCAGGGACAATCCACCAGATAGTGTAGAGTCTTTAGGTATGATGAAAAAAAGGAGAAAAGTGAGATATGGGAAGAGTGCGGACTGAGATAGAGCTAGAACTGGAATAAACCCAACAAGGTTCTAGTAATGAAGTCTCGTAAGCAGTTAAGGGGTTGAAGAATGAAAAAGAAATGAATGAGAAAAGGGTGAAAAGAAATAGCCCTCCAATAATTCAACCTTAGGGCAGAACCGGGTTCAATACATATGCTATCGGTGTTTACTAAGGTAACACTGGTATTGAAGACAAGACGTCATGGACCCAGTGACGCACTACACTAAACTTGCCAAGCTACTCGAGTTCCTCTTAAAAGGGCTTGTTTCATTCTCACGGGGAACCGACATTATCTATCGACTTTCTCTTAGAGATTGTTGATATTGAAGAAGGAGACCCTCTCCCTAGTCTCCGGCATAGGAACCAAATGTGCACAATTGAGTCTAGAGCCAAGAGATCATCCACAATATCTCATTAGGACACAAAATTCATGAAGACTTGCTGTTTCACACAATGTGGAAAGTAAGATTATATATTTAGAATCCTACGCATTATCCTTGTGGTATTGCCAGAACATCCGAGTGATATGAAAATATTCACGATGAAGATGGAAAGCCTTCTAGAGCCAACATCAAACAAGCTCTTGGTAGGTGGCATGTGAGATCTTCTCGTAAGATCAAACTTGTGACAACGGATAGAACGATGGGGCGATTCACTCGTGAATCAACCTTGGTCCAGGATTGGAATTGACGAATACTTTTGAAAACCGCTCGATGTGCAAATCTTTTCTTTTCTCTAGCACGTCGAATGTGTACTTATGTTTTCAAACTCAAAAAGTATCTTTGATTGAAAAATACTTTTAGAAAAACCGTTCGATGTGCAAATCTTCTTTTCTCTAGCACGTCGAATGTGTACTTTTTATAATACAAAAAGTATTTTGATTGAAAATTGATCTTTCTCATAAAACCTTCGTAGTATTGCAAAACTCTTTCTTCTAAGCAATACGCGATTGTTTTTCAAATCATTTTTCATCAATCGTGAATCTCAATTCGCCGGTTCACTCACCCTGTTGTCTTCTTTGAGACGCTCCGGTTGAGAACGGCTAGAACAAATTAAACCCTGTCAAGGAGATTCTTAGGAATCCTACCCGACACAAAGTGCACTTGTACGATCAACGGGAACCGTGGGCGTGTACCTCAATTCAACGAAAGTGATCAAAGACACTTTCGTGTGTTTTATTGCTAACCGTTGTTTGCGGTACATTTGGACGCTTGTACCGATCAGTAATTGAGGAGTCAATCCAAAGCCGCATGCTCACAAAGATCCACGCTTAATTAAAGAAATCATGACTTGGTGCATATCTACATAACCCGCTTTGATATGTCATACTATGCTTCGCCTTCGGCCGCAAATATCATGAACCTATAAGGCTTCCGCTACTCTGATGGAAAGATGTCATGATTCAAAAGTGTGAGCATGTCGGTCCAAAAGTCACAACATCACATGAAGGCAACACTATAAAGGGTGATCCAGAGATTTACCGTGGCTGATGATCTCAAGAAAGCTCGAAGATCATCAAAGATGTGGATCAGTTAAAGGCCTCCACTTAAAGTACAAAGCATTCGGACTTTGAAGTTGCACTGCTTAAGCACAAAGAATGCGGAATTTGAAGAATTGAAGTCTACGAGCTTAGAACTAACGACAAAGATAGAATGCTAGGATGCAAAATGTATTTCATGGGGTGACCTCCCTTAGGGGGAGACTGTTAGGAATTAGAAAATTCCATGTTAAAGTGTCGGTCACCCCAATTATGGTCTAGCATATATTAGCTCGTAGACTTGTAGTTTGTTACGTTATTTAGTAGTTAATTTGTTAGTTTGTAGCGTAGTATAGTTTAGTGTAACACCGTGGAGGAAGGACGGGTCTTTACCCACTGTATGCCTGATCCACAGCCCGTCAGGAGGGCGTTTCATTTGTAACTATAAATACCCCTTCCATCCTTGGAAGGGGTGTGGCTTCTTTGAATAAACCTTTCATTTTCTTAAGCAACTCTCTTCAAGGAACCTCCTCTCAACTCTCTTCATCTCTCTAAATGGCTTTCTTATTTAATCATTGTCCTAGACCACCCGAATCATCAAACAACATAAATATTGGATCCTAACAAAATACTTTCACCCCCCCCCTTGCCGACCTCCCCCATCCTTGTTGAACAAATATCTACACCTAAGCACTTTTATTAACAAATATCTTATACAATTGTTAGTTTTCTAAAGAGTAAAACACATACAACACATACTTGAAGGTGAAAGTAAACTAAACTCTCTCTTTTCCTCTCTAAAATTTCGGCCAAGGCAAGAATAAAGAAGAAATCACAAGTTTTTCAAGGATCAAGTGCTTAAACAAACACTAGATTACTTCTATTTAAGGTTTTGCAATAAAAACCTAGGAGTATTTAGGAAACCTAGTTACTTAAACCTCATCATATAACTAGTAAGCTTTTCATGATCTTTACTAATCTTTCATAATCATTCTTGAGTTATTTTTATTATTTTAGTAGAAAAACATGCAAGCATCATGTGTATCTATACCACTTTTATTTGTTTTTGGTACTTATTATTAGTATAAATCATCCTATAATTAATCCCTTGAAACATATCATTGTTGATGATATTTAGGAACCCATGACACCCTAAGAAGGTGTATAGTAGGTTTAGAATAGATTTGGTGTTGATTTGAAGTGATTGAAACAAGTATTACGCAAGAAAAATCATTTTCGACAACTTTAAATTGTGGTCTGATCGTTTTTGCAAAATCTGGAAAATTCAGCAGGTCATGAAGTATTTTGGGTTATATTTCCAGAAAATATACTTTAAAACGAAACCGTGGTCGCTTGAACGGGTTAAAACGGATTTATAACGAAGGAGATACGCTATTTTCAAGTTTAGCGGCAAAAACTATATTTTCTGAAAAATGGTAAGCTGTTAAGAGTTATTTATAGGGCAAAAACGAGTTTTAAAAATTGTCTAAATGAGTCGATGTGTCAGAAATATACTGGTATACATTAACACGAAACTAAGGATATATAAAACGTAGAAAACGGACTTATAACGACTAAGTTATACACGTTTTAAATATGGATATCGTAACTATTTTTCACAAGTAATAACACTTATATATTTTCTATTAGTCATAATGGTTGTCGCAAGTGACCATGTTTGGAGTCGTTTTTCATATCGATAGAATACTTTTGAGAAAACGATGTCTACAAGTAAAAGTAAGTTCACCTAGCCTATTTTCCAAAATATTCAACCGTTTGTCAAACGGAGTTGTAACAAATAATATTTGGTCACTCAAACTTTGCCGAAAACTAACCTTAAACAATATTTTTAGTCCGACTACCCTACTTCATCTATATTTTTCTCCATGATCGAGACCTCTATGATCAAAAGTTAAATGCTAAGAGTTTTAGATGATGTGACAAGCTTTCCAAAACCATTGAGTTTGTTTCCTAACACTCGATAATCACTATTTTACGACTAGCTTTTCGAGGCCATTTAGTCACTTTCATGAATTGTCAAATTATATTGTTTTGCGACGAAAAACTATAATTTCTTGATAAATCACTAAACGACTATCGTATGATGTTGTTTCAACGTAAGTACTTGTAAAGTATTTTATAACATGACGAGATGTTATAAACATATATTTCGATGATAAACTTCATTTTCAAAAATGTACAAGTGGTATGGATATCATATGAGTTTGCATGCATAACATTGTTTCATGACTTACATTAGAACATATCATTCATATTAGGTTGCAGATAGAGATTGCACCTCATTTCAGTGTATCCACTTTTGTCATCATAATCATTGCATCAAGTGAGTCATAGCCCCTACTATTTTAATACTTTTATTAAACTCTTTGGGGGAGATACATGCTCAACAACTTTTATGACATTCATGACTATTTGCAAACTATGTGTTTATCTGAACTGAATGTTTAGTCATACAAAGTAACAATATTGCCATACTTAGAGTTTCTATATCATAGACCATTGAGCTAACTGACTTGGTATGATCACGGTCTAATGGACTTGGTATAATGTTGAACTAGCGGACTTGGTATAATGTTGAACTAGCGGACTTGGTACAATCATGAACTAATGGACTGGGATATAGGTGGCAAAATGGTTGGGTTGGGTTGGGTTGGGTCTTGGGTCTTAGATGGGTATGAGTCTATATGGGTATGGGTCTAGATGGGTCACTTGGAAGGATGGGTCTAGATGGGTATGGGTATAAATGGGTAAGAGTCGGGTCGGGTTTTTTTGGGTTTTGCTAGTTTTTTTTGTTTAATCATGGAACATAATAATTAATTATTGTAAACAAAGACAAAAAGTATTCAATATCCATTTTTTTACGTTTACCTCAGTTTTTATACGTTTTCGCCCGTTTTTTCACGCTTTCGTTCGCTTGTTTACGTTTTTGTCCGTTTTTACACGTTTTCGTCTGTTTTTTTCGATTTCGTCCATTTTTTAACTTTTTTTGCGTTTTTATCCGATTTCGCACGTTTTCGTCCGTTTTTTTACGTTTTTGTCCGTTTTAACACGTTTTCAACCGTTTTTTTACGTTTTTGTCCGTTTTTACACGTTTTCGTTTGTTTTATTACGTTTTTGCCCGTTTTCACACGTTTTCTTCTGTTTTATTACGTTTTTGCCCGTTTTCACACGTTTTCGTCCGTTTTTTCACGTTTCCGTCTATTTTTTTACGATTTTGACCGGTTTTACACGTTTTCGCCAGTTTTTTTACTTTTTCGTCCGTTTTTAACTTATTTTACGTTTTTGTCCGTTTTTCCACGTTTTCGTCTTTTTTGTCCGCTTACACGTTTCGCCCCGTTTTTACGTTTATCCCCTTTAACACGCCGCCTCGTTTTTACGTTTTTGTCCGTTTTACACGTTTTCACCGTTTTATTACGTTATTTACACGTTTGTCCCTTTTTTACGTTACCCGCTTTTTCACACGTTTCTGTCCGCTTTACGTTTTGACCGGTTTTTTTATGTTTTTGTCCGTTTTTACACGTTTTCGTTAGTTATTTTACGTTTTTGTCCCTTTTTTTACATTTTCGCCCGTTTTTTAACGTTTTCGTTTGTTTTTTTACGTTTTCGTCAGTTTTTATATGTTTTCGTCCGTTTTTTACGCGCGCTTTTTTCACGTTTTCGGCCCCGCTTTTTTCGGTTTTGTCCGGTTTTTGCTGCGCTTTTTTACGCCGTCCGCTTTTTATCTGTTTTTGCACGTTTTCTTCAGGTTTTTTTTACGTTTTTATCCGTTTTACACGTTTTCGTCCGGTTTCTTTAATTATTTTATCCGTTACACGCTATTCCCTTTTTTACGTCGCCCGCTTTTTCATGTTTGCCCACGCTTACGCTTTTGTTTTTTCTCCCGCTTTTTATGTTTTTGTCCGTTTTACACGCTGTTAGTTATTTTAATTTTGTTCCTTTTTACGCCGCCGTTAACGTTGTTTTGTTTTTTTTCACGCTTTCAAGATAAGTTGTTCCGTTTTTTACGCCGCCGTTTCAAGACAAGCGTTTTTAAGTATCGTTTGTCGCCACCGCTTATTCTGTCGTTTTACTGCTTTTGCATCGCCACGAAGTTTTGTATCCGGTTTTACACGTTTTCGCCCCGTCCGTTTATTTTAATTATTTTATCCATTTACATCGCCGTCCGTTGTTCGTTTACACGTTCCGTCCCATTTTACGTTTTTGTCCGTAACGACCGCCAGTTATATCGTTTTCATCCGCTTTTTTATATTTTTGTCCGTTTTACACGTTTTCGTCTGTTTTTTTACGTTTTCGTCCGTTTTTTAAATGCAAAAACGGATAAAAACGCAAAAAATGTTAAAAAATGGCGAAATCGAAAAAAACAGACGAAAACGTCTAAAAACGGACAAAACGTAAACAAGCGAACGAAAACGTGAAAAAACCGTCGAAAACGTAAAAAAAATGACGAAACGCGTGTAAAACGGACAAGACATAAAAACGTAAAAAACGGACGAAAACATGAAAAACTGACAAAAACGCTAAGTTTCAAAGCTGACGAAAACATGTAAAACGGACAAAAACGTAAAAACCTGAACCCGACGAAAACGTGCAAAAACCACACAAAAACGTGAAAAAAATGAAAACGGCTTAAAACGACAAAACGATCAAACGTAAAAACGAGAGAAAACGCGGAAAAACGAACAAAAACGTGTGAAAACGGCAAAAAACGTAACAAAACAGACGAAAACGTGTAAAAACGGACAAAAAACGTAAAAAAAAAGAGGGACGAAAACGTGTAAAAACGGACAAAAACGTAAAAACGTAAAAAACGTAAAACCGACTTTACAGAAACGTGAAAACTGCCAAAACGTAAAACGACAAAACGAAAAAACCCGACGAAAAACGGCAACGTAAAAGCGTAAAACCGCAAAAACGGATCAAAAGTAAAAAACAAATGAAAACGGTCAAAATCGTAAAAACTGTCAAAAACGGACGAAAACGTAAAAACGTGTAAAAACGGTCAAAATCGTAAAAAAGTAGATGGAAACGTGAAAAAAAGTGCGAAAACGTAAAAAAAACAGACAAAAACGTAAAAAAACGGACGAAAACGTATAAAAACGGACAAAAACGTAAAAGCTTGAATAAAGACATGTAAAACTGATGAAAACGTAAAACCGGACGAAAACGTAAAACCGACAAAAACGTGAAAAAAAATCGAAAAACGTAAAAACGCATACAAAATTGTCAAAAACGGACAAAAACGTGAAAAAAATGCATCGAAATCGTGTAAAAACGGACAAAATCGTAAAAAAACAGACGAAAACGTGAAAAAACAGGCGAAAATGTAAAAAAACAGACGAAAACGGACAAAAACGTAAAAATACAGTCGAAAACATGTAAAACGGACAAAAACGTAAAAAAACAGACGAAAACGTGTAAAAACGGACAAAAACCTAAAAAACCGTTAAAAACCGGACAAAAACGGATGAAGATGATAAAATTAGATTGTGAGTGATTTTTATAATTTTAGTTAACAATCAACTTAAACCATGTAAATATTGTACTAGACCCATGTGGGTATATTAATATTAATTAATTAAAATAAATATACCCAACTAGACCCATCAATATTAATTAATTAAAATAAATATACCCAACTAGACTCATATATTAAAATAAACTAAACCTATTTAGACTCATCTCATTAAAAAATTTTACCCAACTAGACCCAAATTTAACCATTGGGTCTTAAATTGCCACCTCTAGACTGGGAACTATTTGAAACAATACTTATTATGTGTTATATCAATTGACTATTGATACATTAAGTTGTGTACTGTTATGTGAACTCATTTGATGATGTGTACTTGAACATAAACTACATATTTTGTGCAATGGGTTGCAAACACACAGGTTGCAAGTTTTGTATGGGCGGAACTTGGAACTGAGTGGATTTGCAATGCCTTTGCTGCATGAACGTTCTTTAAAGGTTTTTCATGACAACACAAACTCTATGAACTCACTCAACCTTTGTGTTGACACTTTTAAGCGTGTTTTATCTCAGGTATCTAAGGCATACACTTCATGGCATGCATGTGGACTTATCATAGAGTCGTGGTGATGACGCGTCTCACATGGGATTTATGCACTTTAAAAACATCGTTTGGCTTGTAACAAACTTATTTCCGCACATGTTGATTTACATTTGGGACCTATATTTTGTAAACTCTGAATGTTTTATTATATCAAACGATGTGTTTTCAAAATGACACTTTAGGTCGTTCAATATAACTGTAACTGTGATGCTATGGTAGTCACGCCCCAGGTATTCCATTCCACTGCAAAACATGTAATTTTGGGGTGTGACAATTCTCTTTTACACAATTGTACTTGTGTCCCTTACATTCTCACACAATCCTCTAAACATTCTCTTTACCAACTCACATTCTTCTTCTTCATTTCAAATGTGTAAAATTCAAATTTGAAATCACTACTCATGCACACACACACACACACATTTTCACACACTCTCAAAATTCAAATTTGAACTTGGATAAATCCTCCTCATCTATACATTCTCCAAGTTATCTTTTAAACCTTCATTGCCAAGTCATTATTTTACATACTCTTACAATGTGTCATAGGTTTAGCTTCTCTCATACACGTCCTTTTCACAATTACCAACTAGCTTGGATTTGAATTTTAAATTTACAACTCATCTCACTCGCATACTTATAGTCCTTCGTCTCTAAGCTAAATATTTCCAATCAGTTCTATGTCACGTTTATGACAAACACATGCATATACTTACATACATTTCTCCCTCTCAAAAATTGAATTTGAAATTCAAATGGCTACTCACTCATACACACTCATCCTTACCCTTATTGCCTAAGTTTAAGATAGCTAACTCATTTCCCTCAAACATCTCTCTTACACAAATTTCTTACACAGTTACTACGTATCACATCTTTGTAATAACTAGTTTTTGAATTTGAAATTTGAATTTCAAATATGGGAGGCAAAGTTTTATCCACATATAATAACAACCCTTGGAGAACACTCAAAGGTTATTACCCAATATCCAGTATCCAATATCCAATGGTTCTTCTCTTTCTATTTGAAATTGGACTAAACCTCGAACTATATAGTTTTTTACTTCACCAAATGTTTTAAATACATAATCCTTTGCTGAATGAGTTGGTTAACCTTATCCCACTTTGAGTGTTGTAATGTTATTGTAAAGTTCAAATATGAAGTGAAATTGGGGGTTTAACAAGAGTCGGTATTAATAAACAGAAACTCATAAAATCCCGGGATCGGTCCTTCGCGCTGATGGTGCGCCAAATGCATGACCAGCGTGCTTAACGATGACCAGCGCACCAAGCGCGTATGGATTTTGGGGTTCTTTGTTATAAATATCCCACTCTTGTCATTTGATACTTACATTTTGCCAATACATGCTTGATCTCTATTTGGTATAAACTTCTCTTTTATCTATAATTGAAAGATCACTTATCTTTCGCAAGAGAGATTCACAAGAACCTAATCTACTGTTATGAATTATGCCGAGAGTCTTCTTATCTATACCATTTCTATTAAAATCGAGTCTCTAGGTTAGGTTAGGGCTTGATTGGAGTGAACAACTATCATTCATTCAATTTGGTTGTAAGATTGTAAAGTCTTGTATCTTGGTGATCAAGCCTAGATTGCTGGAAGATCTAGTTGGGGAAGTCATTGTGGTATTTGCATTCTTTTTGGTTAAGTCGAATCACGAGATTCTTGTGGGTGGTTTCCGAGAGCGGAATACCGTCGGGGGTAGCTATTCTTAGTGAGCGCCGATCTTTGTGCATAATAGTGGAGTAAAGTTGTAACGGTTTGTAATCACCATAAAGATTATACTTAATAATAGTATCGCTATCTTGGATTCGCAACTGAACGTACAGACGGTATAAACCCCCCATCCTGAACCAATATATATCGTGGTGTCTCTTTACTCACTTTATATATTGTGGTTGTGATTGTAATTATTGTTAATCACTTGTTGATCTTTGAGACTAGAAGTTGTTAAACTTCAAGATAGTCGAAAAGACCATATTCACCCCCCTACGGTTTCTACAATTGGTATTAGAGCGAGATACTCAAGTTTTTTAGCGTTAAAACCTTCCTAAGAAGGCATTTTAAAGCAAAACCCTATTTTTCAAAAATTTCAAAATCCTAAGATAATTTTTGGAAAAGTTGAGTAAAGATCCATGGCTTAAAAGAACTATGTTGAGGGGTGTTATATGCAAAGACCACCTTTGCTAGAACCCGAGGGTTTTTGTTTTTGGAAAACCCGGTTAAAGACTTATATTAAATCTAAGGATATTGACTTGTGGGAAGTTATCCAAAATGGTGACTTTGTGTTGATGGTGGAAGATCGGGAAACAAGGTTGATGGTGGAGAAACCATATTTTGATTTGAAGGATGATGAGAAGAAGAAGCTAGGCAAAAATAATGATGTCAATATGATGATCTACAACGCTTAACCACAAAAAGAATTCAAAAGGGTTTTTATGTGTAAAACCGCAAAAGAGGTTTGGCGTACACTTATTATTACTCATTAAGGTAACTCACAAGTCAAAGATTGTAAGATTGACTTGCTCATTCAACAATATGAGAAGTTTATGATCTCGGATGAAGAAACCATAGATAGTGGTTACACACGGTTCAACACTATTGTTACTCGCTTAAACTCTTTAGATCAAATATATTCTAACAAAAACCATTTGAGGAAGTTTCTTCGAGCTCTTCCAATGAAATGTCAGCCAAAGGTAACAACGATTGAAGAAGCCAAGGATTTGGTGGACCTTCCTATTGATGAGTTAATCGGCAACCTTAAGGTGTACCAAATGGTTTTAGAGAACGACAAGGTCATTTCTAAAGATAAAATGGAAAAGGTTAAGTCGTTAGCTCATAAAGCTGAAGTTACTACGGATCAAACCAGTGACGTTAGTGATAGTCAAGATGGACGTGGTGAAGACAAAGAGTTCAACCTAATGGCTAAGAACTTTAGGAGGTTTTTTAAAAGAGGCGGTAACTTTAGGCGTGGTAATCGATTTGGTAACCGTGGTGATAGGGATATTAGGAGGTTTTCTAAGTGTTTTTCTTCTTCACTTTTCACCTTGACCGAATTTTGAGAGAGTTTTTAGGAGGTTTTCTAAGTGTTTTTGCAAATGTAAAAAGTCTAGGTAATTATGTTCTATTTATATTGAAATATTAGGGTTTTAGGGCAATTTGGTGATTAATAAAAGGGCAAAATGGTAATTTAGTAATTTTGGCCAAAAAGTCAAAATAAGGGGGTGGGTTGCTTGGGCCGGATTTTAGGGGTATGGGTGGGTGGGTGGTGGGGGGGGTTAGGGTGTAACGTAGACGAGACAGCTCGCGAGCTATTCGAGATCGACTCGTAAACTACCCGAAATCGACTCGATATAAACGAGTCGAGCTCAATCTCGAGCTACTCGAGTACACTTTCGAGCCGAGTTCGAGCTCGAATATGCTCAGCTCGTGAGGCTCGTGAGCCCTTATCGAGCTTCAATGATATTACACTTTTACCCTTTTATATACATGTAGTTACGTAAAATCGAGTCTATCCAAGCTTGATATGCCCATTTTTCATCGAGTTCGATCTTTAAAAGTGGCAATAATCAAGCTCGAGTCGAGTTTCGAGCTCGAGTTTGAGATGACGAGCCGAGCTCGAGCTTGAAATCCAAAGCTCGAATGAGCTCGAGTCGAGTTTCGAGCTCGAGTTTTACTAATCGAGTCGAGTTCGAGCTTGGCAGTACTCGACTCGCCTCGGCTCATTTACACCCCTAGGGATGGTGGATTTATTATTCTTGTCTAGTCGTCTAATAATATCTAAAATTTAATATATAATAATTTAGATATTTTAATTAGGTATTGAGTTAGCTATTAATAGAACAAAATGAAATATAATAAAGTCATAAAAATTATAAAAATATATTTTGTATAAGTATTGGGTGTTTAAAATAAGTATTGTTTCGTAATTAATTAAATCGTAATTATATATATTTAAAAATATATATAATAATTGAATTCAAAATACAAGGTAAAATAATACTTGAATTTGTGTAACATTTTATTGAGTGTAAAAATGTACTAGGACCATTGTTAGGAGTATCGGGTATATTGTTATGGATAAAAATCGTGTAAAAGCGTTTATTTATTTAATAAATAAAAATAAATAAAAATGCAAACACATGTAAGACCTAAAATGAAAATGTTGTTACGGGAAATATGTAGACTAACTCTAGTCTGCTGGTTGTGCACAATATGATGTTTCTCGATTAGGCGATTTAACTTATAAAGTTATACGTAAATAATAATCGAAAATTTTAATTTATGCAAAAATAGTGAATAGTGAAAACTACGAGAATGAATAGTATTTTTTTCGAGAATGAATAGTAAAATTTTGAGGTTAGATAATGACCTAAAAATACGAATTGTTACATTTGGTCCAAAGGTTCTACCTCCATTGAGGTTTCTATAGTCTCATCTACTTCTTCCGGGTAAGTCACGAGCTGTGTGTATGCCTCAAATGATGGTGAGACTTGTGGGGTATTTATTGGGCTTGGATTTCTAACCTCATTCTTTGTATTATCTAAATCACCTATATGTTCATCATGTGTTTTGGTAGGATCTGACCCAAACGCACTCCTAAGTATCTCAAATCCATCTCTAGCCATTTCAAATTCTAAGTCCGATTCATAAGAGTCTTCCTCAATAACATGATTACTATGGTCCATTTGCCTAGAGGATTCCTCATGCGTGTCATATGTTTTGGTGAAATCTATCCCACGCATGCAACTAGGTAGCTCAACTTTAACCATCTCACAATCTTGGTCCGATTCAAAGTCAATGTTCTTAAAAACTAGGTCTTTTTGTTCATGGTGCCTATAGTCGGTTAAATCCTCATTTTTTTCCTCAAGTTTTGATGTATACAAACCTATCAATTCATTCAACTTTTGGTTCACGGTTAGTAAGCTTTCCTTAAATTTTTTGCAAAGGGTCTCACTAAAAGGAGTTTATTCTAACAATGATTGTTTAATAGAAGCCACACGTGCACATAATTCATTAAACCCATCTAACTTTAACTCTATCTCCTCTTGAATATCTCTAAGATCACTCAAATATTCATTGAAACAACAAGAAGCGAATCTATTAGTGAAATACAATTGTTCATCTATTGTTAATGATCTAAATGGAATTTCATCCACCATGGTGACAAATGAAAAAGGGGTTTACAAACAAAGGGAACAAAAAAAGATAGACTAAAAGAAAGCTACAAAATAAAAATCTCACTTGATAGGAATCTAATGAGCAGACCTAAACGAGATAGAAATCGAAACCTAAGGTATTCCCCGGCAGCGGTGCCAACAACTTGATCCGTCAAATTGCAACACACTAAGTTTTACAATCCTTCTAGGCAGTGTACCTAACCGTTGTAGTGTAGTATAGGTAAGACACGGGGGATTGATCGTTCTCTAGGGGAATAGTGTTGTGAAGGTCGAAGTGTATGACGAATTAGGTCTAGAGGTGTAGGATGATTCTTTTTGTATTTTTATATTTTTTATGAAAGCAAGTAAAATCTAGGGGTTTAGATAGTGGGCGCTTAAAACTACTAATTAAACTAATTACAACTAAATATGCGGAAAAGTAAAGTGGTAACTCTTATGATCTTATTGATTAGTTAAATTGCCACGTCCTTGTTTAATTGGCGCGTTGTATTCCTATATTGTCCATTGGTGGCCAAATTCCCTAACTCTATGAGTGTATAAGTCTCATTTAGAAAACCCTAGATCTACAAGTGACAATTAAGGGGGTGTTTGTCTTTGCTTATTTAAATTCACGTTTCTAAAAAAGTGAGTTTCGAAAATGACGTTTTTCAACTGCAACCCCCACCTTACTTTTTCAAAACGTCGTTTTCAGAGTTTTGAGATAATCACGTTTTGAGATAAGTCATCCAAACGCCTTTGAATAAATTATCACGTTTTCAAAACGTAATAATCTAATAATCCACTCCAAAACGCAAAGACAAACACCCCCTAAGACATCTCCTTAGGATCTCCTACTATCTACAAGCCACAACTCATGCAATAAATACAACGAAAATAAACCACCAGTGCACTCTAGGGTATAATTCATTTAGTCGGATTTACAAGCTAACACATATAAGATTAGAGCCAGTTTTCAAACTCCTAACGCGAGACAACCAATTAAACAAAAGAAGGCAATTAATAATTAATAACTAGGTTTCATTCCGTGGAAAACTAGAAGGCGGGGTTGAATAGTTTTACCGATTAAAACTTCATTTTAAACTATTTAGATCGACTATGTCAATCTATTAAATGTGTGTGTCGGATGTTGATAGATAAGCATATAAATAAGTAACGCAAAGATAAATAGTAAGAAGCACAAAACCACAACGCGAGTATTTATAGTGGTTCAGCTACAAGGACACCTTCCTTGCCCTACTCCACTCCCCGAGTCACCTACTCGAGAGTTTGTTATCACTACACAACACAAACTCCTTGTGGCGGAGAAGCCTTCACAACGCCGCCACTCTTTATTCGCACAAGGCTAGACACCGGGGTTCTTCTACGAGGTAGAACCAAACCTATCACAACGTCGCCTACCTTTTATCCGGTACAAGGCTAGATACCGAGTTCCATTACAAAGGAGGAACTACTACCCAACACTACACAACACCTATCCCAAAGGAGATCCACTCCTTAATACAACATCAACAAGGATATCAATATCCTTTGACCCAAACTAATCTATTGTTAGGAATTAGAAAATCCGTTAGTTAAAGTATCGGTCACCTCAAGTATATGTATTTGTTATAAAGCTCGTAGTCGTAGTCAAGTTATGTTATTTAGTATTTAGTTAAGTAACACCGTGGAGGACGGACGGGTCTTTACCCACTGTATGCATGATCCACGTACCGTAGGAGGCGTTTATGTAAGATACTATAAATACCCTCTACCTCCCAAGGTAAAGAGTTGGAGCTCATAATAATACTTTTACTTTCTCTCACTAAGTTCCCAAACCTCTAACTCTTTCTCTCTCTAAAACCTTATATTGTATGCCTATATTGATCATGGTATGATGTGTTAGTGAAATCCATTATGTTACAATTGGTATCAAGAGCCATGGTTTGATCATCTCTCTTACATGTTCTTGGATTTCTAGTGGTTTTATATGGTTTTTGGGTTTGAAAAAGTTTAGTGGTATTTGCATCATTTGGACCATTTCTTGTGTTAAAGTTTGGATTTTGATTGTGCTTTTGTGTTTAGGATCATCATAAGAGCTTAGGTTTTGATTTGAAAGGCTTGAATCACTTTGGTTGGATTGTTTTTGGAATTTAAAGTGGCGTTTTGTGTGTTTTGCATGTTAGCGATTTGAGTCCTGTAAAATATTTCGCTTGAGCGATTTGTCCTAATTGGAAGCGATTTGGTCAATAACAAATCAATTGTTTAAGCGATTTGTCCGGATAGTGGTCGTGATTGGCTGATTTGCGGAGAAGCGATTTGCTTTTTCAAATGACTTGCTTATTTAAGCCGAAGTATGATAAGCAATTTGTCTTATTTGTGAAGTCAGATCAATGTTATTTGTCAGCTTAAGAGGTTTGTTGGATTATGCGACTTTCTTATTGAAGCGAGTTGTAAGATTAAGCGACTTGTCTTGGTTAAGTGACTTGTCTTGGTTTAAGCGATTTGGTAGTGTATGCGACTTGTCACTTTTGAGCGATTTGTGGTCTGTGCGATTTGTATTGTTGATGCATTTGTCTCTTGTGACTTAGTGTTTTCTTCTTGATTACATTCTACTTTTCTCTTGATTTAGTAAAATCCGTGAAAGAATCTATTTCCTGCTTAATCCAAGAGTTTTAAAATCCCGTGAAATTTGTAATCATGTCTACCAACATACCTACAATCATCTCTTCTGTTGCTGAGGACGCCGCAAGTTGGATCATATACTCGTCCACCTATGCTTGACAAAACTGACTATGACTCATGGGCTCAACGAATTAGGTTGTACTGTTTAGGAAAAGAAAACGGAGTCAACATTCTCAAGTCAATTGATGAAGGACCGTATCAAGTTGAGACAACCAGAGACATACTCGATAATTACATCATGGAACGATGATTTTAGGATGGACAGACCTAAAATGTATGATGAACCGATGATAAGGAAAAGAAGAGACATGCGACATCGTGGCTTCTAACATCATACTTGGGTTTACCTAAGGACATTTACAAGCCGATCAATCACAACATCGGCTAAGGCGTTGGGACAATGTCAAGATGCTTCTCTTCTGAACTAACCAAGGAAGACAGAGAATCACAACTGTATGATGAATTTGAGCATTTTAAGATGAAACCAAAGGAAAGTGTCTATGAATATTACGTGAGATTCCACAAGCTTGTAAATGACATGAGGAACATCAAAATGACCATGCCAAATATTCAACTGAACTCAAAGTTTGTAAACAACATGAATCCCGAATGGCACAAATTTGTCACCTCTGTGAAGCTAACCAAAGGATTAAAGAACACCAACTATGAGCAATCCTGCCTTCTTCTGTGAGACATGCTATGTTTGAATGAAGGATTATTGAACAATTCAAATCTAAACAGGGAGAAACAAGTTCGTCAAATGATTCAACAGCCTTCTACACCAATGTTGGAATTACCACCAAAGATTCTCAAGTCATACCAACGGGGAAATGGTAACTACAAACTCATTCCAGATCCATCATACAAGCCTCCTGATTCAAACACATTCATGGAAAACTTCATTAATCAACTATCTCTCATGGTCAGTCAAAATATGAATTCCCTCCCACACACCAACAATAATCTCATAACAAAGATCCAATCCACGTAATCAAGCTACCGCCGAGATGGGAAGGTTATGGTGCAACCTCGTTCTAGGAAGGCAGAGATGAACAGGAAGAGGTGGAGTTGGTGGAGGGTATGTAGCTAATCAAAATCGTGGAAGGAATGTCAATCAAGGACAAGTAAAGCCAATCAAGTGCTAAAACTGTGGTGGTGATGGACACATTGCAAGGAACTGCACATCTCCAAAACGCCCTCAAAATGCAAGAGTACCAGTGGACAAGATGCTCGCTAGTGCAAGCTCAAGATGCCGAGCTTTTGGATGAGGAAGAGTTGCTATTTCTTCGGGGAAATGCCAAGACATATGTCAATATGTGGATGAACAAACAAAGTAAGGTGGCATGGGACGTAATCATCCAAATGCATTTCAAGTAGCTGATTGTGATGCATATGACTCATATGTCGATGATGAACCTACTGCCCAGAAAATATTCATGGCTAGCATCTCACCTATGGTCTCTCCAAAGATCTCATCACCACAACAGGCTGGTCGATCCAAAGAATCAATCATCTCAGAGGTATTAAAACTATATGATGAAGTTGAATAGCAAAAGATACATAACAAAGTACAATCTCTTGAAACTTATGAATCAGATATTGATAATGAGGGTAATAGTAACATTGTCCCATATGATCAATATGTGACACAAAGTGAAAGTGAGATTGTACCAAGTGATGTATCTTCTGCGGTCAATGTTGACTATGTTTTTGATGAATACACCGTGAAACCCTCGATGATTCTCGTTATATCCGAATCGAATGCCTATAAAGAACAAGTTGCTCTCTATGAAAAACGCGGCAAGTTTGAGTTAACTAGTCGGGAGCGTGAAATGGATGACCAAATGCGTATAATTATTAGAAAAAGTAATTTTAGAGAAGAAGTGTTAAAACAAGAGTTAAACTCCTTACAAGAAAAGCTTTCTAAAACTATTAAGCAAAAAGGTTCAAGATAATGTTAAAACAAGAATTTAATACTAAGGAATCAAAACTTTTGAATGACTTTTCTAATCTAAAAACTTTGAAAAACAAGCTTGAAAATAAGTTGTTCGTACAAGGGAATACCATTCAGACTGCTCACATGATCACTAAGCATAGAGTCTTAAGCGATAAGCACAAGATTCCCTTGTTGATGAACCAAACCCAGATTGGTAAAAAGGCTAGAGCTACTCATAAGGTACTATATGATGGGAATGAAATTCTTAAGCCCAGGAAAACACCATCATGTGTTGGAAGCACGGAAGAGGATAGAAATATAGATGATATCTCTAGGGAGAAAATGGACAAGAAGCTTAACGATCCCGAGTGTAAAAAGAAAAATATAACGATCAAACCTCATGATTACACAAAAGAAAATTGATCTCTAAACAAGTTTAAGCCTCAAACTCAATTAACCTGCAACAAATTTTTTGGAAGAAAGATATGGATAAGCAAAAAAGCAAGTGAACTTGTTGAAATAAACCCTCCCCTTAGGAAAGTGCCTCAGCTACCGTGTACCCTCCCAATACACCAATGCATTTAGTTCCGAGAACTATTTCCACTAATAGCAAGACCTTAATCGCCTCAGATGTTGTTTATCAACTGCTTGTTGATTTTGAGAAACGTAAGAAAAGGATCACACCCATCGGGATTAACAAGGGAAAGGGGTTTTGAGCAAACTAAAGAATGTTATTTAACTGAAGTCACGCCTTTCTTTAAACAAATAAAAGGTCAATTTTAGAGTCTTCAAAAGGGAATTAACTCAGATATCAAAGAAATGGAAAAGGAATTTGATGCAATGATAGTTGAGGTAAATGATTATGAACGGGAACTCAAATATAATGAAATTGAAAGAAAGATGTGTTTTATACTGTTACTAAGCATTCTATTACTGCTTCTAAATTTCAAGAATTAACTGTTGCCTTGAAAGTTTCCCATGATCGTGTCATTGAGCTTGAAAACAAAAACTTAGAACTAAATGAGAAAATTGATCAGGATGATCACGATAATTTTGTAAAACATTTTTCTAACCTAGAAGTTGAACATTTTGATTTGAAACTAAAATATCAACATCTCATAGAAAATGTCAAAACCTCAAACATCAAGACATCCTCAAATGTTCCAGAGTTTGATGCACTTTTTGAAATAAACAAACGTGATGAACAGATTCATGCTCACTGTAACACGATGTAAAGTTGAAAGCCCAAATTTCACAATTAAAGGGTGAAAAGAATAACATGAATGGCTCCCAAATTCCTCCTCCTTTAGATTCTCAGTGTTCTCAGACTTTTCATCTGCAAAACTTGGTTAATGTTTTACAAAAGGAAAATGAGAGTTTTCTAGAAGAAAATGGAAAAGTTAAACGACACTTTAAAGAGTTATATGATTAAATGAAAGTCACTCGTGACAATAACAACGAAAAAATAACGTCTTTACAAAAGAAAATTGAGAATCTTAAGAGTCAGGAAAAAGGGGAAATGCCACTTGTCTTTAATGAGAATGTTTCATCAAAGTCATCTGCACCGCAAATATACTGTGGATCAAATACATTCCTCCTAATCTTAGAAATAACTAACTTGTGTTTCATAACTATTTCGCTCACCTTAAGGATAGTCTAGAATGTCTCCGTGAGATTGTAGAAGAGGATTTCATAAATAAGCCACTTGATAGAGAAATTAGGTTTGCTTGCATTCAGCCAAACGATCTCAGAACTTTAGAATGCTTAAGAGCAACATGCCCTAAAACCATTGGTAAGAAGGATAAAATAGTTGTGCCTTGTTCTATGCCTGATTCTAAGAATGCCAATCTTGATATGCCCACTCAGCCCCTAAAGTTAAGCATGTAAGCCCACATGTGCCCTCAAGAAGTTCGATTCTAGCACTTCTAAACCCTCAAAAGCAAAAAGTAGCAATACCAACTAATGTTCACATTCCTCTACAGAGTAAAAAGTGACACTAAAGCAAGGTGTCAAAGCCTCAAGGCAACATAAAGAATGATAGGACCTTGCAGGCAAGGAATGTTTAGTGGAAAAAAAGTAGAAGATCACCTTAGGAAGAATGAAACCATTTTGAATAAAACGAATCATGTTGATTCTAGTGTTAGCTCTAAGCGTTGGAATTAATGCACCGCTACTTTTGGCAAAACATGTAATGATGATTGCTTGGTTTCTGTTACTAATCATGAATGTGGTATGAATGATGTGATTAATGTTGCTAAAAACTTAGTTAAAACTGTGAATGCCATCAAACATGTTAAGAGGTCTAAAAAGCAATGGTAGAAGAAGGGTAGAAAACAAAGGGAAACCCACAGAAGAAAACTCAAGAATGTAGGTTACTAGTGGATACCAACCGACGCTAAATTTAATCTTAATAAGGTGTGCCCTAGATTATCTAGACCAATGCCCATTAGGAAATGGATGCCTACCGGTAGAACTATTCCTTTAAGAAGTGAACATACTTTGAATAGGTCTAATTCACACACTAGCACAAAGATCTAACCCTAATGATTTCATTGTTTCGCTTCGATGTGGGTGTTCCAATTACTGTTACTAACCAAGTGGAACCCATTCTTGCATGGGGATCCCAATTATCCGGTTATCCATTCTTGTCTGCGGTTCAACCGCATCGTTCAAATCGCTTCGGTAACGGACTCGTGCCGCTCCAAGCATATGACCTGGAGACGTCGCGCTCATGAACTTCATGAGTAAATTCATCGGGACTGTTAGATTCGAACCATCATTTCGTGCAATTATGGGTTATGGAGACTATGTTGTTGGTAATAGTGTAATCTCCGGGGTATACTATGTAGAAGGACTTGGTCATAATCTGTTTTCTGTTGGACAATTATGTGATTCCGATCTAGAGGTGGCTTTTAGAAAACATACTTGTTTCGTTAGAGAACTTGATGGTGTGAAACTTTTAAGAGGAACACGGGGTTAAAATCTATACACCATCTCTATCAAAGACATGATGAAGTCTTCTCCAATCTGCTTGTTGTCAAAGGCTTCAAAAACAAAGTCATGGTTATGGCATCGCCGTCTCAATCACTTGAACTTCGGCACCATAAATGATCTTTCCAGAAAGGACTTAGTTATAGGCTTACCTAGACTAAAATATGAAAAGGATCATCTTTGTTCAGCATGCCAATTGGGAAAAAAGCAAGAAGTATGCCCACAAACCCAAACCTACAAACTCATTTATGGAAGTTCTTCATACCATTCACATGGATTTATGTGGACCCATGAGAGTGCAACATTTTCGGAAGAAATATGTGTTAGTGGTGGTTGATGATTAATCTCGATTTACTTGGGTTAAGTTCTTAAGGACAAAGGATGAAACTCCAGATATCGTCATCAAACTTATCAAACAAACCGCAGTTCGACTTAATAAAACTGCCGTAATCATTCAACGTACAATGGAACTGAAGTTTGTAAACAAAGAACTTAGTGAGTTTAATGAAAGTGTTGGAATCAGTCATCAAAGAAGTGTTCCACGAACTCCTCAATAGAACGGTGTAGTTGAAAGATGAAATCGAACTCTTGTGGAAGCCGCAAGGACCATGCTGATTTATTCAAAGATTCCAATGCTCGGGTCGGGGCCATTGCCAACGCATGCTACACTCAAAATCACCCTAATTCACATCTCATGGAAAAACTCCATATGAACTTGTCCAAAATCGAAAACCTAATCTTTCATTCCTTCGTGTGTTTGGTGCATTGTGTTATCCGACTAATGAGGGTCAAAACTTAGGCAAAATCAAGCTAAAGCTTTACATTGGAGTATTTGTAGGATATGCACCAAGCGTAAAAGGATACCGAATCTACAACAACAGTAACCCGAAATATCATGGAAACAATTCATGTTACGCTCATGAGTCTGTTCGATCAAATGGCTCCGTGACAATCCAGCTCGACCCAGATCTCAACCTTCATCAAGTAGTCCCATCAGTTTTACTCTTGTACTAAATCCCTCACCAACAACTCCTTATGTACCTCCTTTGGAAGATGATTTGAAGAAATTGTTTTATTCAATGTTTGATGAACACTATGAGCTAATTGCTGATAATCTTTCAATTCCATCAACAGAGGCTATTCCTATCCCTGTCAATGAAGCTAACCCTTCAGTTTCTATGTCATTAAGTCAAGAAGCGACTGCTGCTGATCACTCTGTCTCATCAACAAATCATCAATCATTGAGTGTACATCATGGAAGTGTGTCCGCACCTATGATGGAGATAATCCATTTGATACTCCGTAAGATGCCCCTTTGAAAATATATTTGCTCCTCAATCATCATCGCAACCATCTTCATCGAGAAATCGACTCTCGCTACTTCGCCTCAACAACAACCACATGAACACCTTAGAAAATGGACATCATCATCCATTGACAACATCATTGAAATCCCTCTCTGGCCCAAGATCCACTCATAAACAACTTGCAACGGATGCCTTATGGTGCTTCTTCAACTCCGTACTATCCAACATCGAACCAAAATACGCTAAAACCGCCATGAATTAAGATAGTTGGTTCAATGCCATGCAAGAAGAAATTCATGAGTTTGATCGACTAGATGTATGGGAATTAGTACCGCCTCCCTCGATTGTGCTATGATTATTGCTCTAAAGTGGATCTTCAAAGTAAAACTTGATGAGCATGGTGATGTATTAAAGAACAAGGCTCGATTGGTTGATACCGTCAAGAGAAGGGTATTGACTTTGAAGAATCATTTGCTCCAGTTGCTCATATCGAGGCAATCGGAATCTTCTTGGCTAATGCTGCAAGTAAGAACATGGTAGTCTATCATATGGATGTAAAGACGGCTTTTCTTAACGGAGATCTTAAAGAAGTCGTATACGCCACCAACCCGAAGGTTTTGTGAATACAGAGCATCCTACTCAAGTCTATCGCTTGAAGAAGGATCTTTACGGTTTGAAGCAAGCTTTAAGGGCATGGTATGATACGCTATCAAAGTTTCTTCTATCTATCGGATTCAGCAAAGGAGCAAATTTGATCCGACATTGTTCACTAGAAAGTCGCAAACATTTAATTCACGCTCAAATTTATGTTGATGATATTATTTTTGCCTCGACCACCCCAATGAATGTGACCGCTATCTAAGGAGATGGGCTCCAAATTTCAAATGTCAATGATGGGACAAATGTCATTTTTCTGGGGATTACAAATTTCACAAAGTCCCGAAGGCATTTTTATAAATCAATATAAATATGCAAATGAGATTTTAAAGAAATTTGGATTTGACTCTGTGGCCCGCTGACACCCATGATAGAGCTGCTAAATCGATGAGGACCACTCAGGATCATGGTAGATCAAACGAAATATTGTAGTATGATTGGATCCCTCGATGTACCTCCAAAGAGGACCCGATATTATGTTCGTTGTATGCATGTGTGCTAGATACCAGGCTAAGCCTACCAAAAGCATCTTGAAGCGGTTAAACGGGTCTTTCGGTATCTCCAAGGAACCATCAATATGGGTCTTTAAAAAGAAGGACACCGTATGTCACTAACGTTCCTATGCGTGCATGTTGATCATGCAGATGTCAAGATACACCGGGCACGCCGGGAGGTGCTTAGTTTTTGGGTGATAAGCTTGTGAGTCGGGTCTTCTAAGAAACAAATGAGTACTTCTATATCCTCTACGTAGGTGAATACATAGCCATGTCATCTTGTTGTGCTCAAATCCTATGGATGAGATCCCGCTATCCGACTATGGCTTTGAATTCAACAAAATCCCTCTCAGATTGTGATAAAAGTGCCATTGCTCTCTCATGCAACAACGCATAACACTCAAGAGCAAATCACATTGACATTCGACATAATTTCATTAGGAGCAAGTGGAAAACTGTGTGGTGGAACTTTATTTTGTAAGGACCGAATACCTAGCAGCATCTTCACCAAAGCTTTTCCTAGAGAACGTTTTGAGTTTATCCTCCCAAGACTTGGTCTAAAGAGTCTACAACCGGAAACACTTAAACGCCTTCAAGAGGAAGAAGAGGAGTAAAAGGTTTTTCTTCATCTATCTCTTGTATATAGTTATTCAAAAAGCAAAATACAAAATTACAAAACCAACAAAAAGCAAATAGAAAAATATAAAGCTTTCAAAATTTTCAAAAATATTGTCATTTTGTCATGTTTTTCTTGATTCGATAATATCTACGGTCTTTGTGTTGTCATTCAAATAGTGACACGGGTCTTTAGATGTTGTTAAAATGTGTATATAAAAAAAATTGAGAGAAAGTGAAACAAAGGCTTATAGTCATTTCAGTCTATAACCCATTTTTTAAAGAAAGAACATAGCCATGCTTTATCTTATTTTTCCATCTCATGCTCTGATTCTAAAAACAAATGTTTGTCACTAAAAATACAAATGTTTCCCTCACAAATATTTCTCCTTCTAATGATTCTTCTAAAAAAATATTTGTTATCTTTATGAAAACTAATAAAAATAACTCGGTCTCAATTTTTGAAAATCATCTGGGCTTGACATTGGTCAAAATCTCTATCTCTCAATCAACAACTTATGTCATTGATTGAGGGGAGAATGATTTCATTTAAATCAAAAGGTTATTTGTCATACAACCTGGTTCGCACTCAAGGTTTATGTCATGTTTTCAAAAGATACTCAAGCATGTTTTAGGAGTTTAAAGTCTCGCTTTGATCCGTGATCGGTTAAATGTTTTCTTAAGCAAGTCACAATTCTTCTCAAAAGCTTTCAAAATCAATTTAAATCTACAGAGATCACAAATCTCAAATGATTTGAAAATTGTGATTGGGGAGAATTTGTAATTTAAATTGGATTTAAACTGATAATTCAATAAATGGTTTTATAATGATTTACAACCTCTCCTCCCCACATGTGTCAAACGATTTCAATTTTTCCATGCACACGTTGAGGGGGAGCATCTATTTTAAACCAAAAAGGATTGAAACGTGATTGATTTGTTTCAATGTGGAGACTTTTCCTAATATGTGCAAAACACTTTCAAATCTCTATGCACATATTGAGGGGGAGCACCTTTTTGAAAACCACATCCTTTCCAAAATTATCCTTAACAAAGTATGAAAAATACTAACCTTGATCAGGAAAGTGATGTTGATATCTTTTAGAAAATGGTAATCAAATAAGTGAATTCTTCCTCTTGCCTCCGTGTGCTAAAACGATTTCAAATACATGATGCACATGTTGAGGGGGAGCTCTTTTTCTAAAAATATCAAAACAATTCAGGTACAAAATGCTTTGATATATATCACAAGTATCTGGATTGATTTTCAAAAGGTTTTAAATTGGCTCCAATGGCATATGAACAATACCAAATAGACCGACCAAATTTACTTTATGTATGGTGATATAAGGATGGTTAGGTTAGGTATTCGTTCCCACGATCCCGCCAGAGCCGGAGGGATCTACCCAGGGACAATCCAATATATAGTGTAGAGTCCTTAGGTATGATGAAAAAAAGGAGAAAAGAGAGATATGGGAAGAGTGCGGACTGAGATAGAGCTAGAACTGGAATAAACCCAACAAGGTTCTAGTTATGAAGTCTCGTATAATCAAGTGGTTGAAGAATTAAAAAGAATTGAATGAGAAAAGGGTGAAAACAAATAGCCCTCCAATTATTCAACCTTAGGCGTAAACCGGTTCAATACATATGCTACGGGTTGTTACTAAGGTAACACCGTATTGAAGACAAGACGCCATGGACCCAAAGACGACGAACTACAACTTCCCAAGCTACTCAAGTTTCTCTTAAAAGGGACTTGTTTCATTCTCATGGGGAACGTACATAATATATCGACTTTCTCTTAGAGATTGTTGATATTGAAAAAGGAGACCCTCTCCCTAGTCTCCAGCATAGGAACCAAATGTGCACAATTGATTCTAGAGCCACGAGATCATCAACAAATCTCTTTAGGACACTATCAATGAAGACTCTCTATTTCACACAATGTGGAAAAAGAGATTATATCTTAAGAGTCCTACGCATTATCCTTGTGGTATTGCCGTAACATCCGAAAGTGATATACTAACATATTAACAATGAAGATGGAAAGCCTTCTAGAGCCAACATCAAACAAACTCTTGGTAGGTGGCATGTAAGATCTATCCAATAGATCAACCATGTGACAACAGAATAGAAACAATGGGGCGATTCAAAATTATGAATCAATCCCGTTTAGGTTATGGATTAACGGATACCTTTGAAAACCTACCGTTGTGCTTAAAAATTCTTTTCTTTAGCACATCGACCGCGGTATTAATATTTCAAATATAAAAGGTGTTTATGATTGATAATTGATTTTTCAAAAAAACCCTCGTTGTATTGCAAAAACACTTTATTGAGCAAGACTGCATTGTTTTTCAAATCTCTTTTCATCAATCATGAATCTCAAATTACCGGTTCACTCACCCCTGTTGTCTTTTGAGACGCTCCGGTTTGAGCAAACGTTTAGAGTACCGCAACCCCTCACAATGAGATTCCTCAGATATACCTCGATCACAAGCAAGATTTGTAATCGATCAACGGGAACCGTGGCCGTGGTACCTTAATTCAACGAAAGTGCTCAAAGACACTTTCAGCTATTGTTAACTCTGTTGTATGCGTATGCCCGACGCTTGCAAAATGGGTCGTAATGGAGAGGTCAATCCATTGCCACATGCTCACACAACACATTCATTTCTAAAGAAATCATGATAAGTGCATCATCGACTCTGATATTTTCACTCCATGCTTCTCGCTACTGCCGCAAATATCATGAATCAACAAAGCTTCCGCTACTCTTATGAGAAGATATCATGATCCAAAATGTGAGCATGTCGGTCCAAAAGTCACAACTTCACATTATGGCAACACAACAATGGATGAGCTGATATTTATAGTAGCCATGATCTCAAGTCGCTCAATATTATCATCCCGTGGATCACTTAAAGACCTCCACCTGAGACAACAAAACATGCGGAACATGAAGAATCAAAAGACTACGATCTACTGAGCAAAGTACTTAATCAAGAATCTAAGAACAATCAATGTGTAATATTTGTTTGAATTCAATGTAAATTGAGGAGACCTCCCTTAGGGGGAGATTGTTAGGAATTAGAAAATCCATTAGTTAAAGTATCGGTCACCTCAAGTATATGTATTTGTTATAAAGCTCATAGTCGTAGTCAAGTTATGTTATTTAGTATTTAGTTAAGTAACACCGGGAGGACGGACGGTCTTTACCCAATGTATGCTTGATCAACGCTCGTGAGGAGGCTTTATGTAAGATACTATAAATACCCCTACCTAAGGTAGAGGTTGGAGCTCATAATAATACTTTTACTTTCTCTCACTAAGTTCCTAAACCCAAAATTTTCTCTCTAAAACCTTATATTGTACGCCTATATTGATCATGGTATGATGTGTTAGTAAAATCCATTATGTTACATCTATCTTGTACATCGATGCACCATATCGAATGTACACCCTAGGCACCTTTCACTAATGCCTTTGACACAACCCCTAGGCACCCTTCACTAATGCCTTCGACACAAACCTTTGGAACTTTTCACTAATGCCTTCAACACGGATCTTCAGCACCTTTCACTAATGCCTTCGACTTGACCCTTTGGACATCTTTCATCTATGTCTTCAACACAACACTTCTAATGAGAGAGGAAAGAACTATCAACGAGATAACATCAGTAGTCTTGATGATGACGAAGCTTGGCAACCCATGGACTTGAGCTTGCTCGACTTCAAGAGGTGGTGATCTCGCCTTTAAGAGGAACCTAGAGAATCACACAAACACAAAACTACATAGAAAGATCCTTTGGATCTGAGGTTAGAGAGTTTACAACATTAAGAGAGAATGTGTGTGAAAGGGGTTAGTTACAATGAAGAAATGGCTCACTATTTATAGGCAAAAATCAACTACTATTCCCCGGATCCCACGGATCCCTTGCTTGAGGGATCCGTCCAGTGTATTTCTGGGGATCCGCTAGACGCTCCTCCTATTTAGGTTATGGGTCATGGATCATGGGTCATGGGTCATGGACTTTGGATCATGTATATCCAAATAGATACAATGTATCTAGAAGATGCAATGCATCTAGTCAATGGGTCATGGGTATGGGTCATGGACCATGGATAATACCCAACATGACTTCATGCATGATGTCATGCAATGGGTCATGGGTTATGGATCTTGCTCCATGGGTATGGGTCATGGATTTTGGGTTTTACCCAACTACATTCAATGTATCTAGTTACTGGATCAAGTACTTTATATTCTTACCCATTACATTACCCATTACAATAAATACTAAGTATGTATATATATATCCATTATGTAAAATGTAAACACTATTACTTGTTTAGTGTTTTATATGAAAATGTAAGTGTGTTAGTAAACTATTGGCTCAAGCCATTTATGTATTTTATTTGTTTCGTTAAAATGATTTTACGTTTATTATCGTCAAAACATTAGAAGATCGTAAAATATAAATAAACATTTTTACGACTTATTTATATTAACAATCTCCCCTTTTTGTTGATGACAAAACATAAGATTATTTTAAGAAAAAACTAAAATTCGTAAAAGTTTGAATTGGAGTTTTTACTCTTTTCTCCCCCTTTTTGTCGAAACAAAAAGAGCGTCGAAAAGACACTAACACATTGTTTGAAGAAAAACATGTGAAAAGTAAAAGTATGAAAAATAGAGAGTAAGAGAAGAGAAGGATTCTCGTCTTAGCTCCCCCTTGATGGGTGCTTCCCTTTGTTGAGGGTGTCAAATAATTAGGAAGACTAAACGAGTGTTTTTGCAATATCGTTTGCAAGTGGTTTCGTCTTTTAGACGAACTTGCTCCCCCTTGACGAGTGCTCCTTTGTGAAAGTATTGCAAGTGTTTTTTGCAACATTTTGTTTTGACAAGAAACTCCCCTTTGTTGAGGGTGTCGAAGTGTTCAAGTGGATATTGAAAATCTACAAAACAAAGGTTAGATAACAAGTATATGATGCATAATTTCCTGCAAATATGACTCAAATTAGTAAGAAAAATTGTTTATGTTGCACGGATCCCACGGTTCCTCCCTGGGAGGGATCCGTCTAGGCCAAAGTGAGGGATCCGTAACCTGCATTTTCAATTCAAAGAATGTGGATGTAAAATGTAATGTCAACATCAAAATGAGTTATGTATTAAGGCACCAAACATATTCTCAAGACAATATGACATATAACATGTAATTTCATTCAATAAAAATACGAGAAATGATATACATATCTCTAAAACTAAGAGAATGACTTAAACATGAAATAAAATTCCTAATCAATCTAAGTTAGTCTTAGACTAGAACACTTGAATCCTGCTTAGGAGTGTTTAGTTTTGTTGACCTCATCAAAACATTCGAGGAGGTGATAACACATGAAACGTAGCTCTTCACGTAGTTCATGTACTAAACCTTAAACATGTTGACAATGATAACCATCTTTGTCATCGCTTGGAAGTGGTGGTGGTAGAAATGGAATGGTTTGTGATGGAAGGTTGAATGAGGAAGTTTGAGGATTCTCAAAAGAAGGAGGGATTTGTGGAGGTACATTTAGAGGTGGATCAACTAAGGGTGATGGTGGTGGAATGTGTGTCGAGGACGGTGGTAGAGAGGTATCTACTTCCATGTGATCGGTTAGTTGACTTTGATGATTCTTCATAATCCAAAATGGACTATTTGAGGGTGATGGAGAGAAGGAAACCGGTGCTAGTGTCGTTTCAATACCATGGTTTTGTTGTTGCGCTATTCTCTCTATTGAGGAGAATGTTGGCAATGGTGGAGGATGAGATGGCCTAGAAGGCAAGTCCTCTAAGTTGTAGAGGTGTGGAGATGAAAGTGGAGTGGTGAATGATATGGTTCTAGGCGCCAAAGGTGATGGTTTAGTGGAAATAGGGGTGTTTGGTTTATGAGGTATAGTAGTGTTTGGCAATGGTAGTTTTGTGGGAACAATCCTTTTAGGGATTGGTTTGATTGGTTGAGTTAGTGAAGGGGAAATCCTAGCATTTTTGGATTTAACGGGTGATGATTTGGTTGATCCATGGGTTATGGGTTGGTCCATGGGTATTTCATTAGATACAATGTATCTAATAGATGCAATGCATCTAGTCAAATGGATATGGGTCAATACCATAGGTTATGGATATGCTCCATGGGTTGTGATTTTTACCCATCCTAATAAACTATTATAACAAATGATTTATTACAACAATTTGTATTAAATGACTATATGTAAATGCTTTACAAAAATAACATATATCCTTATAATTTTACTTATGATAACATTATATTTGTTATCAACAAAACACAAAGAGATCGCTAAATATTAATAAACGTTTTTACGGTTTATTTGTATTAACAATCTCCCCCTTTTTGTTGATGACAAAACATAATATTATGATGAGTAAAACTTAAGATTAGATGTATGTCTTGAAAGACTAAGTTTTACTTCTTCTCCCCCTTTTTGTCGAAATAAAATGTGGAAAAATAGTCCACGTATCGCTTACTCCCCCTTGACGGTAGCTCCCCCTAGATTGGGGCGTCAAGTGAGAAAAATAAAAAGTCCTACAAAGAAAAGGTTAATAGTAACATGCATAAATAATCTTGTGATTGACGAGAATAAAGATTGGGAGCCAAGGTATGTAAACAAGGCCTTGTAATAAAACAACAAAATGTAGTGGTATTTATGCCACATACAAGCATGTAAAAGTAAGAACAAGACTTGTTCTTTAAAAAAGTGACTCAAAAGTGAAAAAAAATAGTAATAATGATTCCTTCCATGCTTTCATAAGGTTATTGATGGAGGTTTTGATGAGTAATGATATTGATGCGATCAAGAATGAGGTTGAGTAAAACTCGCATTTCTTCCCTAATCTCTATTGCAATATCCCTAGTGGATTGGCAATGTTCACAATGTAAGTGATGTGGATAATGAGTGCGGAAGTTTTCCGGGTGACTTTGATTTGGTTGCGGAAGTTGTGGTGGAAAAGTTGAAAAATACGGATCAAAATCCAGAATGGTTTGAAGTGGTGGTGGAAAAGAACCTAGATGTTCTTGTAACAAAATGGGAGCTAAGGGTGGTGAGGTTTCAAGGTCTTTGAAAATTGTGTTTGGAGAAGTGGGAGGTGCTAAAAAGACAATTTCTTTTTGTTTTGGTTGTTGAGATCTTGTTGGAGTCTTAAGAAGTTCCAAAAGAGTGACCTTAGGTGGTGAGTTGATGGGTGATGAAGTTCGTGTACTTGGTGGTGATGAAGGAGGTGCTATAATGGAAGCATCTTGTGGTGAAATAGTGGTTGGTGATGAACCATTCGATGATGGTTTTGCTAAACAACAAGGCCGAATGCTAATCCGTGCGGTTTTCCAAGATTTTGATTGTGGTATTTTGGAATGTGGGAGGACAAAATTTTGGATTTCTTGTAAGGGATTGTTTGCACTAGGTGATTCATCTAAGTTGGAAGATCTTTTGGATGACATAGTGGTGTTTGTTTGTGAAGATGAGATGAATATGCAACCATTTTGGGAATCCTATTTATAGAAAAATAATGCATTGTAATGAATGCTTGACCCAAAATGTGGATTAAAATCTATTGATTAGATATGAATTTAAGTCATGTGATCATGAGAACACAAGCATTAAAGAACATACTCCAAAAGAAATAAAAATAAATGATGGAAAATATTGAAGTTTTCATCCATAGTGAGAAAAATAGAAGATAAAACTAATTTATGTCTCACGGATCCCACGGATCCTTCCCTTGGGATCCGGCCCAGCATTAAGGCCGGATCCGTGGTATCAGTGATTCAGCAAACAAAATTTTCCTTTTTTTTTGGAAACATTTGTGCCTAGTGTGTGCCTATATGCAAACCATTTGGAGTTGCGGTTATCTCGACTTCTAAAAGAAAAAGAAAAATAAACTGAAGTGAAAAAGCACACTATTATGAGATAACCCGAAAGTGCTCCTAATTCATTGTTGCTTAAATGAATGTAATTCGAAACACATATTAGTTACGTGTCCTCTTTAGCATTCAAAAGACATGAGATGCAATGAAAACGGGTTTTTACTTTGTATTAATAATGAAAAAGGGATTTGTCCTAGATGTGAGAAATGGATTTTGTGAAAGTCCTAGAAAACATTTTGAAAAGAGGTTTCTATGTGTGAATAAAACGTTTATCCTTTGAAAGGAAAATGTGTATGTAATTACGTGTTTGCAACTTGTACTTATCTTGAAAAATAAGAGAAAACTATGAGTTATAAGTGAAAACTTATCTTGGGTTTTGAAAATTCCCGTATTGCTTATGAGTTGTGCGTGAAATAGAGATCCTAGACTCAGAAAGAAGAAGGCTAGTGTTTACATACCTTGTAGAGTTAAAAGTAAATTACGACGATTGTTCCATGAGACCAAGACCAAGACGAAGTAGGTTCAATTGTTTCCTACTTCAACGGTTTGGTGAGGACGCTCGCTATGTTGTTCTGGACGCTACCTTCTCAATAGAGATGTTTCCCTTTGAACATTGTCTCTTAAGAAGTGATGACGGATCTCTATATGCTTTGTGCAGAATGTAATATCGGATTCTTGCTTAAATCGATGGCACCTTTGTTGTCACATAGAATGGCTATGTCACTTAGATGAATGTCGTAGTCAACTAATGCTTGTTTCATCCATAGTGCTTGTTTGCATGTTTCCAGTAGCGGAGGCATATTCGCTTCAGCTTGTTGATATTGCTAATGCCGTTTGTTTCTTTGAGAACCAAAATGTTAAATAACATCCCATAAAAGTACATACCCCACTTGTACTTTTTCGGTCAACATAATCACCGCATGGTCGAATCTGCATATACAATTGTTTCTACTGCACTTAGGGTACCATAATCCTAATTGAGTCGCAACCCTTAATGTATCTAAATATCCTTTGACGGCTTCTAGATGTGATGTTTTAGGATCTTCTTGAAACCTAGCACATAGACAAACACTAAACATGATATCCGCCTACTAGCCGGAGGTAAAGAAGACTACCAATCATGCCACGATATTTTGTGTTATCAACGGATTCGGCCACATCATCTTTTTGAGTTTAGTGTCGGATGACATTGGTGTCCTAATTGGTTTTGACTCTTCTAAACCGAATTTTTTAACATTTCCTTAATGTATTTAGATTGATTAAAGAAGATACCATCTTCTACTTGTTTGATTTGTAGACCAAGAAAGAAACTAAGTTCTCCCATCATACTCATCTCGAACTCGGCATGCATGATTTTAGAGAAATCTTCACACATGTCTTGACAAGTAGATCCGAATATAATATCATCTACATATATTTGAACAATGATTACATGTGACTCTTTTTCTTAGTAAAATGTGTGTTATCAACTAACCCCATGGTGTAGTTGTGTTTGATTAGGAACGACTTGAGTCTATCATACCAAGCTTTTGGAGTTTTTAAGACCGAAGGGCTTTCTTTAGCTTATACACATGTTTAGGGTTTTCAAAATCGATGAAGCCAGGAGGTTGAGCTACATATACTTCTTCATTAATAAAACCATTTATAAAAGCACTTTTGACATCCATTTGGTAAAGCTTAAGATCATTAGCACAAGCATAAGCAAGAAGTATTCTTATAGACTCTAATCTAGCCACGGTGGCATAGGTCTCATCAAAGTCTATTCCTTCTTGTTGATTATACCCTTGGGCAACGAGTCTAGCTTTGTTTCTAGACACTACACCGTTTGCATCTAACTTGTTTTTATAAACCCATTTGGTTCCTATTATGGTTTGATTACTAGGTGGAGGGACAAGTGTCCAAACATCGTTAGAAACAAATTGATTTAACTCTTCTTGCATATCCATTACCCAACTTTCATCTTTTATGGCTTCTTGTGTATTCATAGGTTCTATGGTTGAGATAAAACAAAATAGGCTACTTTGGTTTTGGACTTGAGACCTTAAGGTTCTTTCATTTAACTTTCCTATGACCTTATCTATGGGGTGATCTTTGGACTCTTTAATATTTATGATTTCGTTACTTAAAGGTTCTTCTTCTTCATTTATCTTTTTCTTTATTACAATAGCTTCACTTTCGACAATCTCGTCATCGATAAGAGGTGGAATGGGTTTGGGTGGACTTTCATCAAATTTTACATTTAATGACTCTTCTACCTTCATTGTTTCTTTATTTAATATGACATAAGCTTTGCTATTAGGAGAATAACCTAAAAAGATACCTTCGGTTGATTTAGGATCAAATTTTGTGAGGTAATCTTTAGTGTTAAGAAGAAAACATTTGCTACCAACGAATCTAAAGTGATCTAACGTAGGCTTTTTGCCTCGAAGTAACTCGTATGGAGTTTTACCTAAATTTGGTCTAATTAAGACTCGATTAAGTATGTAATGCTTGAAGTATCAACGGCATTGCACCAAAACTTTTGAGGTATGGATTGCTCATTTAGCATTGGCGCTCACCTTCTTTCGTAGGGTTCTATTATTTCTTTCAACTACTCCATTCGATTGTGGAGTGCGAGGAGCCGAGAAGTTGTGAGTAATACCAATAGCGCCACAAAGGCTCCAAATTGTACTACATTATCGAATTCCCTACCATGATCCATTCTAATAGACACTATAGGACTTCCTAATTGTCTTTGTATTTTCTTACTTAATATTTCAAAGTAATTAAACATTTCAGTTTTGTTCTTTAAAAATTTAGTCCTGTGTACCTAGAATAATCATCCACTATAACCAAAGTGTAGTAGTTGCCTCCATAACTTTGGATAGCGGATGGACCAAATAAATCCATGTGTAGTAACTCTAGACACTTAGTTGTAGACACCATGTTTTAAGCTTTGTGACTAGAATGGACTTGTTTTCCTATGTTACAAGCATCACAAAAGTGATGTTCATATTTTAATTTCGGTAGATCTCTTACTAGATCATTAGATGATAGCGATTGAAGAAGTCGCATATTGGCATGACCCAATCTTCGATGCCATAAGGTCGAATTATCATCCATAGTGGTAAGACAAAGTTTGTCTTTAGGTTCATTACCAATTTTAATGACATAGACTCCATGTTTCCAAATTCCTCTACCTATGGTGATGCCGTTTTTTAATATCTTACTACCGGTTTCGATAAAAAGTACATTGCACTTTTTATCACATATTTGTCCTATACTTATGAGGTTAAAGTTTAGGTTCTCTACAACACACATCGCTAATGGTTAGAGATTTGTTAGAAATCGTACTTTACCGACATGATTTTGTTGCTATTTCCAAACACCACATCCTCCATTGAAGGATTCATACGCGGAGAATAGATCTTTATTGTCGGTCATGTGCCTCGTAGTACCGCTATCCTTGACCCATTAATCCGGATCTAGGTCGACCTTTAAGCACACCTAAGAAAACAATTAACTTAAAAGTTTGGTCCCCATTTGTTCATGGGTCCATTAGTGTTAAACATTCCATTCATGTTAGACACATGTATGGATAAGGTGGAATATGCCCCATGGTGCAAAGTTTTGAAATGGGAAACCATTTGCATATTCGGTTCCATCCCATT
>OU343216.1:133727852-133743031 GCA_910596185.1 Chrysanthemum makinoi
ATGCTTGTAGATTATCGCGACTGGTGTCGTTGTTCGAAAGCGCGAACAAGCGTACCAACCGTAAAAACAGTATCTGCGCCTTAATCGCGCTAAAATATAAAATAGCTCCGTCTGTATGGCGGATATTTTCTTAGGTCCCGATCGGCGGACTAAAATATAAAATATGTCCGATCGTGCGGACTTTTCTTTTCTTGTATCTTATGTAAAGAAATATCATGATCCTTATATTTGTTATATTAGATGTTGGTTCACGTGAATTAAACAACTAATAATGATAATTATAATATTATAAAAATAATGACATGATGATAATTGATAGTTGCCTTACTAGAACTTGTCGACGGAACATATACCATAAAGTGTACGAGCAGTTATCTTGTTAATAAAATATTTCGCATCTAAATTGTGCGCATCGAATAACAGAACATCCCATTTAATAAAGTGATGATGGTAAAGCAAGTTCTACGCATGGCAGAATGCAAAGGTTTTAGAGTTACCGACTTTAGAAATTGATTTCTGTTTTTCGGTAATATGAGAACACGAAACATAGTTTATTCGTGGTCCCACGGATGAGCGCCAACTGTTGAGGCATAATCTGGCGCGGCGTGATTCACCGACTCTCCTTGGTGGTTAGTCGTCTACTCGAGCCCTGTAGACCTGTCAACAAAGAGAACCCTTAGGGGGACCCGATGCGTAGCCCGGGTCCACCTCCGACGTTCAGTTAGTATGCGATGTAGCATATATCAAAGTAGTACTGGTTAGAGATAACCGTCATCCATGTATTTATAAGGGATGGATTAGGGTTTAGGTGTAGAGTGGGCCGCATCTGCCGGGCCTGACCCATTCATGGCCCAGTCCGGACCATACGTCCACACCAATCTTACGCCAACATGCCAACTTGTGCCAAATGCACTCTTTAGTGTTTTGAGCCACTCCACTAGCTCAAGTCAAATGCATCTTTTTTTTTGTTTGTTTGTTTGTAAGTGAGTGGTATATTTGGTAATGTATTTTGCGGGACCTACAGGTGATGTTTAGTGGTGTGTTTATGAGGGAGGTTTTTTTGAGTTATTGATGTGTATTGGGAGGTGTATGATATGACGCGATGTGGCATACCAATAAAGCGTGTTATTGGTCCTTGCATACCTACAATAACTCTAAGGCACTAAAACATTCTTACCTGACATAACATCGTTTTCGATGCCGTCATGCACTCTTGAACATCACATATATATATGCTAGGTAGTTTCATGGGCGTTCTTAAGTTAACATTTGTTGTTAAATGATATTTATAAACCGTTATTTATTAGTTTTCAGTTCGGGCATTGAGCAACTCATGAATTGAAGTTAGTTAACATTAGACACACAAATCTTGAATGTTTGAAAACATGGACTTTTTTTTTGTTAATCATCATGATTTATCACATAGTAGATAATAGCATATAATGTACTCGAAAATGGAGAAAGATATAAAAGATTAGAAAAAATTTCATCTTTATGACACTTACCCTAATTACCTATGTGTATGGGCATTTATATTTTTTGTTGCTGTTGCTTTTCGTCTTTATAGCCTCATGTAAGTTGAATTTATTTGACCTTTTAATTTAGATCATTGTCTTTTCTAAGAAAAAATACAGTAATAGATTTTATGCTCACCGCATAAGCTTTCAGCGATACAAAGATAAGTTTGAATGAAAAAGAGAGTTTCGTTCATGCTTTTTTGAGAATGTTCCGTTCATACCTTTTTTTTAAGAATGTTCCATTCATACTCATCATCACAATTATTTTTAGCATTTGATGCATTCATCCTAACTCGTCTATATGACTTTGGTCAAACAACACAAGTATACAATCATTTTACACCTCCAACCTTACCACGGTCATACCATAATAGTATGACAAATCCACTCATCTCATAAACAAACACACCACATCATTCTAATAATTCAATATTCAATCCCATCAGTTTAAACAAATTTATACAAAGAAAAACTTTATTTATTTTTATTTAACTTATAAAGAACATTGTAAAAAGGAGTCACGTTTAGTGTTAAAAGCTTCAAACGGATTTTCGCAATGGTTGCTTAAGATATGTTTACTTTTTCCCTTATTCTCTATTAATGAAATAAAGGACTTATCAAAACTACAATTTTCTTAATAAGTGGCTAATTAACACCTTTATATATAACCGACCACTTAATTTAATAAACACTCATTTAATCAAACTTGTACAACTATAAATAAGCAAATAGTTGTTGATCACACTGCCTAAAGAATCGAAACCCACATGTGTGTATACATGGAAGACACTATACCCAACACTCCGCTCTTTGTGAAAAGTTACAACCCACAAGCTACCTCTCTGGCTGAGCTCCATGCCTATTTAGTTTATTAGTGCTTCTTTTAACCCATTTTCATCAATACACAAGCAAACCCAACTTCCTAGGAAGATGTCCTAATACGTTTTTCACAACAATAGTATTAGGTAATAGTTACTATTTTTTTTAACAATTTGATGTACATTTAAATTGTACTTGACTACTTATCGTAGTAATGTCTTTACTCTCTAGCAATATATTCATTGAATAATTTATCACTTCGTAGATCAGGTTGGACCTTTACTTGCCACTCTTTCCTCCATACCTTCACCTGCCACCCATTACCTTTACTTGTACACGATTTTGAGACACCATCGAATAAAAACAGAGCCATGTGAAGAAGTTAAGGTGTTAAAGGCGTGCATTTGGGCGTCATCCATTCATCAGAAAAAGATTGACGGTCGATGGCTTTGTAGAGAGAAGAAGTAAGAAAGTGGGAGGGTGTAATTATTTGGTTTGGTGTGTGTGATTGAGTATGTGTAAAAAAGAGAAGACAACTTTGAAAACAGGACAACAGTGTCAAACAATTTAGGCCTATGTGGCTTTATTTTAGAGCTCAACAATTATAAGAAGGCGCTGACGTGTCATTTTTTTATTTGCCACACAACGACGTGTCATCTTTTGAAGGTGCTATTGTCACAAGAGGCTTATTATTTATATAATAGGTAGATACTTTTTTTTCATTTATTTAAATAAATAACATGACCCAATTTAAATATTAAACCTAACTTTCTTTTCCTTTCAGCCGCAACACACTTCGTCTTCTTCTTGCTGACCTGGAAACACAAAACAAAGAAAAAAAAACCCAACACATCACATAAACACAACACAAACACATTTCATCCCATAAACCATACTTTATCATCCATTGGCTTGAGGTTGTCAACTGATTGTGAGCGATTGTTTCTTGGTTCATTGGATTGAAAATTGCTTTTTAACAGCCATGTAACACAGTTTTTTATTCAGCCCGATTATCAATTTGACTTTAGATAATAAAAAACCATCCAAACAAAGACATTAAGACACACACACACGCCTAGTCGCTCTCGGACTCTCGCTTCGTGGTGGCGACTAAGTCATTCTCTACAACATAACTAGTGACTTGACTATTTGAGTTGTGTTTAGCTATCTTTAAGACATTTGTTTGTCCTCTCTTTCTTTTTACCAACTATAGGGTCCAAGATCTCGCCATGGATAAGGTTATCAAGCGCATGGGGCAACCGTGAAATCTCTTGATTTTCAACCTCTAAATGTGTTTAACCTTACCTTTTGACATAATATATGCACTTTACAACTCATAATTCATTGAAATTGTTCCCCTGTTTCATTGCTAAAATTCTTTACCTCAACGGTTGGTGATTCAAATTTTTGGTGACTAATACCATAATCAAGGGTTACTTCAAGCATGTTATTTTAAAAATATGATTGCTATTCAGGAAAGGTTAACCGCTCATTGTTGTACTCAAATCGATGGCTCGTTTATATGGCCGATAACCTTTGCCATGCTGTTCCAACCAAAAATATAGAAAAAGCAGCCTTGTTCCCCCATTTTTTTACTACTAACATGAAAGGCTGATCATGGAGGGTCACAAATTTATGTATCCGCGATTATCGGCAGTGTTGTTCATTCCATGAGTGTGTAATGTGTTCCCTGTTGATATCTAGTAAATTTCTTAAAGCTATCGATGAGACCCTGTATCTCCATTCTGTAAATGCCAATAACACCATGAATAGTCTAATTATGTAATTAGTTTCTCCAATTTTCAATTGACCCAACATTTTTCCACTTATAGCAAGATTCGTGTTTCTTATCTGAATTTGTGTATCTTCTTTAATACTCAGAACAAAGATCAATAAACCAAAGTCAGTAAAGATCAAATATATATATATATATATGTGTGTGTGTGTGTGTGTGTGTGTGTGTGTGTGTATATATTTGTGATTTTAGTGTTATCGACTATTTCAAGTAATTATGATTTTGTTTTATTAATTACTTTGATTAATAAATTTGTTAATTATTATTTTTATTACTATGATTAACTTTGTTTATTTAAAAATAACTATATTTTAAAGAATAATATAGAGCATTTAATTCTTTTAAACAAGTGTCATGGTGGCACAAATTAAAAATAATAATAATTTATTGAGTATAAGGATATAGCATTGCTCTATGAAAAATATTAAATGTTCTACTTGTATGCCTACCCATAAAGTTATGACACATGAAAAACTAATTAAATTAAATGATGCGAGAAAATAAGTGAAATCCACTTATCATGTTTTTAAGTGAGCAGGAAAATAAGTAGGAAGAAAATGTAGGATAATATAACAATACTCATTTTTGTTTTGATATATAGAAATGCCCATTATTCATCCTATTCGATTGTTTTGCTAGAGAAAAGAGAGCAGCCCCTTTTTGCGGTGTAGTAACCAACTGGGCTAGCTTAGTTGGTCACCAGGGTGACTTTGGGAGGTTGTTATCATATGCGAGAGGTCTCGTGGTTCAAGTCTTTTCATGAGAGTTTTCCTTCAAGGTGGAATTTGTGGGGTTCTGCCCTATATATGCGTTGATTCGAGGCTGTCAGGAACTACCTTCTGGGTATGTACTGTGGAATCGAATAAATAATTATTATTCGAGGTTGACAAGGAATACCTTCTAGGTAAGTAATAACTAACTTAGTATTGTACTAACTTGCCTTTAAAAAAAAAATAATAATAATAAAGTATCTCGGCTCCCTACTAATTTCTTGTAATCCTTATGATTTTCTAATGAAGTGTTTTTTATTAAAAAAAAAAAAAAAAAAAGTTATGTTTAGTTTTTTTATTTTTTGATAATATATTAAACTTATACTTTTTATTGTTTATGACATGTTATTTGTTATAGTAGTCCAAAATATTCCCTCTTTATGAGTGCTTAGATTAATGAATCTATTATGATTATCAATTGATTTAAGTTTAATTATTTAATTATCTTGTTGGATCTTTTTTATATGTGTTTGTTGCAAGATTAACTCGTTGATAAAATTATTATATTTGGTTTATTGTTGCGTAGTGAATTATATGTAACCAACTTAATAAATATGGAAAAACAATTGCATTCATGTTTTGTAACTTTCACATAAAGAGGTGTAACAAAAGGCAAGCAACTCAGGGTCATTTTGAAAGATGTTCATGTCTTGCTCTCTGAGGCATATGAGTGCTTCAATACCATCGTTGTTTGGAGTATCAATCAGTATGAAAGTATTCTGCTTTACATTTCCTCCAACAGTTGTTTTTACTGGGTTTCCCCACCCAAAGTCGATGTCATATGCAGGTAGCCCACATAAGCTTGAACATACATAACGCACATCGAGTTTCCTTTTATGTTCTTTTAAAACACTTTCTGAAGACATTTTGGAAAGCATTTCAAACATAGTTTCGATATTTCTTAAACCTTTTGACTGCATCTTTTGCTTCTTTAGCTCACTGATGAATACCTCCGGCTTCAAGTCACTTTCTTGATTCGTGTATATCTCCATTGCCGTGAAAAGGTTTCCAATCGTCTTATCTGGCAATGGCTCGATCATTCTGGCTCTCATGCTTACTAGATGAATAGCAAGTGTGGGTCTGAAAGAGCCTGAATTATTATTCTTGGTAGCTGCTGACACGGAACACTTATAAAGTAGCCAATTCAAAACTTCGACACGAGTAGGGTTTGTAATAGGTTGTCCAGATTCTGTCGTCATCGCTTTGATTTTTTGCTCAAGGTCATTTAACTTTGAATTTGAAAATATAAAACTTTTTGTGATACAATCGTCTGATACCTCAATCGAGAATCCTGGAAAGTTTATGTTCCTCTCTGGAAGACGAAGAAAGTGAGGATCAACGGAAAGGGAGCTAAATTTTGTCATTTTAGCCCAATCGCTAATAAACTGAACCAAATTACTTCCGTCCGCTAACTTATGGGACAACGACACTGCAACTGCTACTCCTCCACATTGAAAATGGTTGACTTGTACAGCCAACGGGATCACTTTCTCACTTTGAAGATCAAGATATTCACGGTTACATCTATAATGTACTCGACCATATGGAAACAAGTGGTCAAGATGTTTATTATTCTTCTGTAGGAAATCCGAGAGGGTGCTACAAACACTTGCTTCATGAAACAAAGCTCCCTCATCGTTGCAATCTACATAAAATGGTGCAAATTTGGCGTACCTACCAGCAAACGGGTAATACTTGGTTAATGTTTGGGATAGCGACTTCTTCAGAGCAAGTGTTTTCTCACGGGCACTTCCACTATCCGCTCTGTTTGGGTAGAAGCTAACGATCGGCATAAATGAGTTATTAAAGGTTTGATCAATCAAGGAAAGATTGCGAGTTTTAGGGTGAGAAGGCGTCGGAGAGGAGGGTTTGATGATTTCTCTCGATGATACGATTGTGTGAAGCTGCCTTCTACCAAATCGAACAATCGACATATTTACTAAAATGATCAATGTACGCGTTTTCGATGATATTAGCTTTGTAATTGTTCATATGTTAAATAGACGGCTTGTTAAAATTTATCAATAGTTTATGTGCAATTGATACACTTACCATTTATATATATCCTAATGGCGCAGCGGTCACCAAATCTATCTATATTATATTATGCACCTTTATTTTATATTATGCATGTGCCTTGGGCCTTCCCCTTTCCTTTGTTGGGCTGTGCAAGATCTTTTTTTTGGCCCGTTTTCTTTGATACTCTAGCATCGGGCAAGACACATTTCAAATTGAACCTTTCGGCCTTTGACCTCTTAATCCTCATCCAAATAACCTGATCCTCATCGCATCGCAGTTTCTCTTTCCGCTTCTTCCTCATCAATATGTTGCCCAAAACACACACACACAAGAGAATCTTCTAAAAGAGAAAGAGAGATGGAGGATGACGACGTATACAATTTTTTTTATATAGATTGAAGATTGAGGAAAGAATTGAGATGTGTGATTCCTTTTGTTATATTGATTTGTATCATGTTTTAATGAATTGGGTTTATTTTAACTCGATATGCGTTTTTATTTATGGGTTTTGATTATAGCTTAGTGAAAATGATTGCATGGGCTTTTTATGATGACACAACCGCCGAAGGAGATAATCAACCTAAACTGGGAGAAGTGATAATCCCGACATTGTTGGTGTTGTTCTTGACGCGCTTACGAGGTTTTTTAACGATTTTTTCCATTCAATATGTGTGAAAGTAACGATTTTAATGTGTGGAATGTGTAGATAGTTGGTGTTTGGAATTGGGTTTTGAAAGTGATTGTCCGTATGAAGATTTGGAAAAACATCACCATCTTCATAGTTTTAAACATAACAATCACTTACAAACAAACTTATTTTTTTGCTTTGTGTATTTCACCATTTAGAAAAATCCAAATAATGAGTAAGCTTTATTTAGTATTCGCATTAAAATGAATGACATATTCTATTTTATGACTTTTATCTAATGATGTCGATAGTATCAACAGGGCTTTGTTTGTTTTTGACATTTCGTGGATGCCACTTGAAACATAGGTCGCTATTCAGATGCTCTGATCGATGAGGTTTGTGGTACTTTACGCTAGGTTCTAATCGATAAAGTCGGGACACCGGCAAAATAGGTAATTGTTCACCGTATGTTTCCATTTATTTGGTCTTATAAAATCTCAATATGGACCTCCCATTGATTTATAATTGACCTCCCCGATTTCTGGACTCGATGTAAAGAATGAATAGAGCTTAGCTCAGATTTTGTAATGTTTCTTTGTTTTGATCGTTGAAGGGTCAAATTTTTAATCAAGAAAAATATGTTTCAGTTGTAATGTTTAGTTATTTGGTGTTAGCGTATTGTCCAATGATTAGTCACGATAAATTCATAGAGTATCTCTCAAAATATGAAAGTCACGAAAGAAAGAACTTGGGCTTATAGTTTCTAATAAATGTTTGTTATTTCTCGCTGTTAACCATAATCATGCTATCACAAGTTTTAGTTTTTGTAACACATATACTAATAAACATACTAATACGCTAATTTTTTAAGGTTGTGAACAATAGGATATCGACCGAAGTTTTTGAAATCAAGAAGATTTCAAAAGACCATTACAAGAACTGTATGGAAGGTAAATATGCTATTATTAAATTGATTTTTGGTGTTTTCATCTTACTTCTATTTGTTCATGTCAGGCTATTAATGAAGGTCCACAAAAGGGTTTTAGCGGTACGCGTGGTGACAATAGAGAATGGCATCTGCAAGTGCCAAACGTAAGACGGCCACGGTTTGTAACACTCCGGGTAAGGATTCGGCCATGTTCATGCGATTTCAGATAACTCGGAGCCACAACACTACACTAATTCTTATAAATTTGCTCCTCACAGTAGGAACTAATGAAGGTTCAAAAACTTTCAAGACGTCAAGCAACAATAGACAATTGCAAACTCAAATGCCAAAACCAAGTCAACCACGGTTTGTAACACTAAGTTGGTAGGGATCTCACGCGTTCATAATACCAATTTGCGAATTAAAGGTTTTTTCCTTTATTTTCCTCTAATTTCCCACTTTTCATCTTACAGTAGTTTCCGTTTTCTAACCGATACTATGGGTACAATATGATTCTTTATCACTTGGGGATCCAACGCTAATACCGATTTACGTTAGTGGAACATTTGGCCATGGATATAAGAAATATCAGGTAAGCAAACAACTTCTAAAAACACACACCATTTTTCTTGCTTAGGCGCAATGAATAAGTATTTATATGGTAATATCATGGAATTTACAATGTAGCGACATCGGTTTTTGTAGATAGATTAATGTCACGTCGGATCACCGATCTTTGGCATTCATCACGTAATCGGATTTCTTTTGATTTGATATCAAAGGGTCGATATCTACGAAATGGTATGCCTTATCTCTATTATTTTTTTTCGCCATAAGATAAGGTGTACAATATATAACTAAATAAAACAAACGGTATTGGTTTTGTTGGAAGGAAAATAACGGACGGAAAAGTGGTGAAAAGAGACCGAAGTCAAGCTTTTCGAACTTATCACGCTTGCTTCCGAGGAAATGCCCTACCATCGATGTTGGTCATCCGATTATCGAGTCTCATCACAACACCGGTATATCTATACAACCGATGCCACGCATTACAGTCGCTTTACAGTAAATGTCGCAACCACATTTGATTCCTACTTAAGATATAACCTTTGGTAAAATAAACTCTACGCTTTTGGAAGTTCGAAAGAAAAGGGGAGAGTGACAATCGCATTGTGTTTTGGATGGTTTTGGAGTGCAACTTTTTCTAAATGTGATATATGTGATATAAAGGGGATTCAAGCTATATGTGATATCACGCACATAGTTGAATCCCCTTTTCTAAATGGGGTAGCCTGATACACACATCTAAGGCTCATTAGCTTTCTGGAACACTATAAAGTTTCTTATGGAAAAGGGGATTCATAGCTCTTTTGTAATGTATATATTATTGTCGATAAGCGCTTACAATGGCAGGCTACGAACGATATTTTTTGAATGAATGCGATCCAGTGGAATTTTGGAGTCGAGATCTTGACTTTGGATTGGTTTGTGAGCAAGACACATGCTCCATGTTTCAAAGAGCAAGGTATTTTTCAAATTTAACTAGCTTATCTGATTGTGGACAATATACAAAGGCTTCAGATGGTGGAGTAATCCAACGTCTTATTTTATTATGGGATTCAAGTCTCACTTGAATCTCATAGTAAATAATCTCAAACCTTCAACACTAGGCTGCAGTATGGTGTTGGTAATTGATCGTTCTTGCTCCACCAAAATCGCTTTTCTAATTTTATTTAAGTACTCCCAATAAAACTTAAAAGTCAGTAATTAGTAGCCTTCATAAACAAATCACATACTCTAATGCTGTGTTACTGTGTTAAGAGTAGTATGGAGCATGGACTCATGGTTGTCAATATATGCCTATGTGTTGTGGCTTAACTTCATGAATCATATGTAGAGGTGGCAAAATGGTTGGGTTGGGTTGGGTTGGGTCTTGGGTCTTATATGGGTATGAGTCTATATGGGTATGGGTCTAGATGGGTCACTTGGAAGGATGGGTCTAGATGGGTATGGGTATAAATGGGTAAGAGTCGGGTCGGGTCGGGTTTTTTTGGGTTTTGCTAGTTTTTTTTGTTTCATCATGGAACATAATAATTAATTATTGTAAACAAAGACAAAAAGTATTCAATATCCATTTTTACGTACGCCGCTTTTATAACGCTGGCCCGTTTTTTACGTTACCGCTTTTTTCACGCTTTTCGTCGCTTGTTTACGTTTTTGTCCGCTTTTACACGCTTTTGCTTTTTTCGATTTCGCCCATTTTTAACTTTTTATGCTTTTTATCCCATTTCGCACGCTTTTAATCCGTTTTCGTTTTGTCCGTTTTAACACGTTTTCAACCTTTTTTTTTTACGTTTTTGTCCCTTTTTACACGTTTTCGTTTGTTTTATTACGTTTTTGCCCGTTTTCACACGTTTTCTTCTGTTTTATTACGTTTTTGCCCGTTTTCACACGTTTTCGTCGGTTTTTTTACGTTTTCGTATGTTTTTTCACGTTTCCGTCTATTTTTTTACGATTTTGACCGGTTTTACACGTTTTCGCCAGTTTTTTTACGTTTTCGTCCGTTTTTAACATTTTTTAAGTTTTTGTCCGTTTTTCCACGTTTTCGTCTTTTTTTTTAAACGTTTTTGTCCGTTTTTACACGTTTTCATCCGTTTTTTACGTTTTTATCCCTTTTTACACGTTATCGTCTGTTTTTACGTTTTTTGTCCGTTTTAAACGTTGCCTGCTTTTATTACGTTTTGCCGTTTCACGCGTTTCGTCCCTTTTTTCACGTTTTAGCGCTCGTTTTTCAAGTTTCGCCCGCTTTTACGTTTTTGTCCGTTTTTTATGTTTTGTCCGTTTTACCGCTTTTCGTTATTTATTTCGTTTTTGTCCATTTTTTACGTTTTGCCGTTTTTTAACGCGTTTCGTCCGATTTTATATGTTTTCGTCCGTTTTTTTACGTTTTCGCCCGTTTTTTCACGTTTTCGTCCGTTTTTTTACGTTTTTGTCCGGTTTTACACATTTTCATTTTTTTTTACGTTTTCTTCCGTTTTTATCTGTTTTTGCACGTTTTCTTCAGGGTTTTTTTTTACGTTTTTATCCGTTTTACACGTTTTCGTCCGGTTTCTTTAATTATTTTATCCGTTTTTACACGTTTTCGTCCGTTTTTGTTCGTTTTTACACGTTTCCGTCCAATTTTTTTACGTTTTTGTCCGTGTTTAACGTTTTCGCCAGTTTTTATACGTTTTCATCCGCTTTTTATGTTTTTGTCCGTTTTTACACGTTTTTTCGTCTATTTTTTTACGTTTTCGTCCGTTTTTTAAATGCAAAAACGGATAAAAACGCAATAAAATGTTAAAAATGGCGAAATCGAAAAAAACAGACGAAAACGTCTAAAAACGGACAAAAACGTAAACAAGCGAACGAAAACGTGAAAAAACCGGCGAAAACATAAAAAAAATGACGAAAACGTGTAAAAACGGAAAAAGACATAAAAAAACGTAAAAAACGGACGAAAACGTGAAAAACCTGATAAAAACGTAAAAAAGCTGACGAAAACATGTAAAACGGACAAAAACGTAAAAAACCTGACGAAAACGTGCAAAAACGGACAAAAACGTAAAAAAATTAAAATATGGCAGCGTAAAAGAATGAAAACGAATAAAACGAGAAAACGTAAAACGAAACGGCGTGTGAAAAAGCGTAACAAAAAACGCGTAAAACCGACAAAAACGGACGAAACCGTGTAAAAACGACAAAAACGGGCGTAAAAACAACCGTAAAACGATCGAAAACGTAAAACGGGCGTGTAAAATGGACAAAACGTAAAAACTTGCTAAAACGCGCGTGCAAAAGCGTAAAAACGGTTAAAACGGGGCAAAACTAAAAACAAACGAAAACGTGTAAAAACGGTCAAAATCATAAAAAAAATAGACGGAAACGTGAAAAACGCGTCAAAACGCTAAAAAGAAAAACGTAAAAACGGACTAAAACGCGTTAAAAACGACAAAAACATAAAAGCGGGGCGAAAACATGTAAAACCGACGAAAACGTAAAAACGGACGCGAAAACGTAAAACGGACAAAACGTAAAAATGCGAAAACGTGCAAAAAAAATGTCGAAAACGGACAAAAACGTAAAAACGAAATCGTAAAACGGACAAAATCGTAAAAAAGCGGTAAAACGTGAAAAACAGTAAAACGTAAAAATGCATCTAGAAACATGGACAAAACGTAAAAAACGGTCGAAAACATGTAAAACGGACAAAAACGTAAAAAAACAGACGAAAACGTGTAAAAACGGACAAAAACGTAAAAAACCGTTAAAAACCGGACAAAAACGGACGAAGATGATAAAATTAGATTGTGAGTGATTTTTATAATTTTAGTTAACAATCAACTTAAACTATGTAAATATTGTACTAGACCCATGTGGGTATATTATTAGACCCAACTAGACCCATCAATATTAATTAATTAAAATAAATATACCCAACTAGACCCATCTATTAAAATAAACTAAACCCATTTAGACTCATCTCATTAAAAAAATTTACCCAACTAGACCCAAATTTAACCATTGGGTCTTAAATTGCCACCTCTAATCATATGTTAGTTATGTAGCCACCTGTAAAATTTCACTATCATCAACTTTCATATTAATAAACTAGATTGGTTATCAAAACTTATTTGAGCTAAGTTGAGCATTTTAGCATGTACGTTTCATTTTATTGCATAAAAATTTATGCATCTCCGAGTAGTCTGATTTAATCATACCCGATATTTACTGATAGCTAAATCAGCCTCACAAGAAATTTTCTTGTCTTACGAGCCGCACGCATACCGACACTCAATTAGTTATGGCTAAGGTCAAATAAATATTTTTACGGGTTAGAATTAATATTTTACTTTTACCTTTATAAAAACATGCTCAAAATTATATATTACACGTTTGGTCAAAAGCGTCAAACCAGGACACCAAGCTCAAACGGGACACGAAATACATAACGAAAATTTGAAATAATCGAACACACCTACACATTACACACACATCTCTTCAAAATTTTGCAAACACATTGACTTTTAAACAAAGTACACATATTACCCAACATGTAACAATGCATTATGACACATTTTTCTTCCCTTGTCCTTGGCTGCCGTATACCACCCCAATACCACAACCCCTTTGCTTGTTTTTCCCTTAATACATCCTAGGTTCAAGTGTAATCAAATTGCATGTATCAAGGCTCACATAAACTCTTGGTCATTAACCAAAAGTCCTTCTCCTTCCCTTCTTAAAAACCCAACGAGCCACAAGTCTCATTACACATTTCACTTGCAAAATTTCACCAAAACCTCTAAGTGTATTCAAAGATTGGTCTTGGAAGATTGGGTAAAAAGTTTTGGAAATAAGCTAGAAGCCTGGAAGCAAGTTTGGGTTATAAAGATTGTCCTTGGTCTCTTTCTTGTTCGAACCTCACTCAAATCATTGTAAGGTCTCCTTCTTAAACTAATCTTACACATAAGCTTAAATATGTACATTTGATATTTCATGACATACTACTAATATGTTCAAGTTTGAAAATAAAAATAAAACATGTTCTTGTATACTACTCGACAATATAAACACATATGAGTAGGAACTTGTGTTTCGAGCTTGTGTGGTAATCTTGAAACTTGCTTAATATTTGTGAACATCTCAAAAGAAAATAAGCTAGTGCTTAATTGTTTGTTTACTCGACACACACACACATTTACGGTTTAAATGGAGTTTTCTTTGGACTAAAAACAAATAACTAAGTAACTATAAACCTAAAGCTAACTTGAGTATTGACACATCTTTGGAATAATGTTAAATGGCTCACCTTGGACTTGTGTTTTCACCCGACGAAACTGAAGCAGAAACAAATCTCAAACACACGCATGCATGCCTGCTACTGTGTATGTTGTACTAAAGAAAAACGCAGCCTAAACATGCCTTATACGTCCACTGTGGGAGAAAGCTAGCACCAAAGTGGAGCTAGTCCACTGGTTGGGACGTTGGCAATGTAAGCGTGAGGTCTCGGGTTCAAACCCAGCGCCTGACTTTTTGGCTCCTCCTTTTCTTTTCCTATTAAACTCTTTTGACAAAATTTCACTTTTAATACTTAGACTCTTAGGAACTGGTTGATGTCTTTTCAATAAAAGTTCATACTAAACCTAGTTAATTAATATATAAAGTATATTGACATGAAATATTTTGCGACAATTTGCATAAGGGGAAATTTATATTTGATTAGGTCATGCCCGATTTTTGTTAAAAACTCTATACATGGTTTGTTTTCATAAATACGACTAAAAGTACAAAAACTAGATAAAAGGATATTAACTATATGAAATATAACATAAACCTTTTTCTAACACATCACCCAATAATTTAATATAGTATACATACACTTATAAATACTTATAGTAATACATAAACACTTATATTATAAATACTTGACGTAAATATTTATTATTTACCGACGACGTATAAACACCACACACACTTTACTTATGATTATCTTTACATACTTAGTAATTCGGTTGTTTTCAAACCAAGGACTTATTCGTCATGACTATTTTCATATAATTATATATATAAGTATTTTTCCAAGGACCAAAACTTGCAAGCATTTCGAAACTTATTTAAACTTAACCATTGCCACACAAGCAACAATAAACACAAACTCTTGAAA
>OU343216.1:133743131-133759683 GCA_910596185.1 Chrysanthemum makinoi
TGAGAAGAATATTTTTGGATTTTTTATTTTATATTGTTTTTGAATTTTTTGAAAAATTTTATATTTTTATATTTTGCTTTTGTTGGTTTTTCAAATTTTGTATTTTGTTTTTCAAAAAAATATCTACAGCGAAGCTTTTTGGAAAATCATTTTCAAGAAGATTCGAGAAGACGTAACTCCTCGGGTTAGGCTCGCATTCCAAGTCGTCAAACTAAATCGTCAAACCTTTCTTTTGGAAGGGCTTTAGTAAATAGATCGGCGAGTTGGTAATCTGTCTTCACAAAGAATAATTCAACAAGACTACATTTTCGACTCTTTTGATGAAGTGGTAGCGACCGGATATGCTTAGTCTTTGAGTGATGAACAGGATTGCATGATATGGCTATTGCACTTTTCGAGTCACAATACATAGGTATTTTATCGAAAGTAAAGCCATAATCTGTGAGTTGTGTTCTCATCCATAGAACTTGAGCACAACACGCAGATAGAGACACATACTCAGCTTCAGCGTTGAAAGTGCAAAGGCAATCTTGTTTCTTTGAAGACCAGCTTACTAACTTTTCACCCAAAAATTATGCTCCTCCGATGTACTTTTTGTCTGTAACTTGATCACCTACGTGATCCGCATCTGAAAAGGAAATTAGATCAAATCCGGATTCCTTCGGATACCAAAGTCCCATGTGAATGGATGTCTTCAGTTACCGAAAGATCCTTTTAACCTCTTTGAGGTGCAGTTCGGTAGGCTTTGCCTGAAACCGTGCTAATAAGCAAACAAAGAAAATGAATATTTGGTCGACTAGCAGTGAGGTACATGAGAGAACCAATCATGCTCTGATATTTCTTCGGATCAATAGGTTTCCCAAACAAATCGGCTCCAATTTTTGGTGAAGTTACCATTGGTGTTCCGAACAGATCACAATTATCCATACCATGATTTTTCAAAATCTCAGGTGTATATTTAGCTTGATTTATAAAAATTCCACGAGGGGATTGATGTATTTGTAAACCAAGAAAGAATTTTAGTTCCCCCATCATGGCAATTTCAAATTTACTTTTCATGAGATTTTCAAAATGTTTTGAAAGATTCGGATTAGTGGACCCAAAAATGATGTCGTCCACGTAGATCTGAACAATCAAAATGTCATTTTTGCATTTTTGTGTAAACAAGGTAGGATCAACTGTTCCTTTGGTGAAATTGTTTTGGATAAGGAAAGAGAACAGTTAGTCATACCACGCTCTCGGAGCTTGTTTCAAACCATAGATTGCCTTTTTGAGTTTGTAGACGTAGTCTAGATGTTCCATGTCTATGAAGCCTTCTGTCTGACTCACGCATATTCTTCTTCTTGAGTTCCATTCAAGAATGCAGTCTTAATGTCCATCTGATATACCGTGATGTTTTTGTGAGCTGCATATGCTAAGAATATCCTGACTGCTTCTAGTCTAGCTACCGGCGCGAATGACTCTTCAAAGTCTATCCCTTCCTCTTGTCTATATCCTTTGGCCACAAAACGAGCTTTGTTGCGAATTACAGTAATTTCTTCATCCCTTTTGTTCTTCCATAACCATTTGAGATCGATGACGCGAACGTCAATTGGTCTTGGAACCATTTCCCAAGAGTCATGTAGACGGTATTGGAAAAGTTCCTCCTGCATCGCTTCTATCCATGCGGGATCTGCCATTGCCTCGCGAATGTTCTTTGGCTCTATATTGCTAATTGAGTAAAGGTAAATGCACAAGTCGCAATCGGTGGCAACTTGGCGTCTCGTCTGAATTGGCCTTGAAGGTTCACCAATAACTTGTTCAATTGGGTGGTCTTTTGTCCACTTCAGAGTAGAAGGATACCGTTGGTTATACGTATGCAAGTTAGATGGTTCTCGTAAGATTGAAGAAGATTCAGCTGATTCCGTAGCAAACGGGTTTTTAAATAAGTCTTCATCTAATGTTGCATCGTTCTGGTTTTGGTTTTGCTCATCAACTGCTGGTAGAACGGGTGCAATAACTGTAGTAGATGTAGATGATGTAGATGGAATTGGTGCATTGGTTTCGACCGTTATAGATGCATCTTCTGTTGGTGTTGGAGGATGATTTTGAGCGGGTGCAGCGGAATGATGGTTTGATGCATTTGTCGAAGTTCCACCATAGTATTCATCGAACATTAACTCGAAGAAATTATCCCATTCTTGTTCTTTAGGATTGTCAAACGAAGTTGATTGAGCTCTTTGAGGTACGAGTCCTGAATGATGTGTCCGAAGTCTTCTGGTTTAGTGCGGGTTCTAGAGCGAGTCTCTCGGAAGCCATATGTGAAAGTTCATCAAATTTCACATTCATCGTCTCCATGATCCTCCTAGTTCTTCTGTTATACACCCTGAATGCCCTCGAGTTATCTGAATATCCAATGAAGATTCCAATATCACCTTTTGCTTTCAATTTTCCAAGATCTTCTCTGTCGTTCGTCGGATAGCACAAGGCGCCAAATACGTGAAAGTAAGAGATATCAGGTTTTTTGTTGTTCACAAGATCATATGGGGTTTTATTGAATCTTGGATGGATGAGAGATCGGTTCGAGTGAAACAAGCAAGTGGCAATAGCATCAACCCATAGAAATAACGGTGCACTAGAATAGATTAGCATTGTGCGAGCAGCTTCCACAAGAGTTCTATTTCTTCTTTCAACTACCCCATTCTGCTGTGGAGTTCTAACAACTGATGTCTGATGTGTGATTCCAACATCTTCAAAATAAACTCTTAACTCCTGATTAGTGAATTCTGTGCCTGTGTTGCTCGTTCTTACAACCCTTATTGGAGCTTGAAGAAGTACTTGAATTCGCTTCAGAAAGGTGATGATGATGCCTGGTGCTTCGTCTTTTGACCTCAGAAACTTAACCCATGTATATCTCGAATAATCATCGACGATAACAAGAATATACTTTTCCCATTAATGCTTTCAACTCTCATTGGGCCACATAAGTCCATGTGCAACATATGCAACTTTGCTTCCGAACTAGGTACGGATTTGGGTTTATATGATGCTCTTTTGCTTTTTCCTTGTTCGCATGATGGACATAAGTGATCCTTGGTGTATTTGAACTTTGGAAGTCCGTTGACGATGTTGTCTTTGGCAAGATTGTTGATGGTGTCAAAATTGAGATGGGATAACCTTCTATGCCACAACCAGGACTGTGTTCCAGATGCTCGTGTCATAAGACATATTGGTGATGAAGAGGCCATTTGATTTATATCGATAGCATACAAGTTTGTATCCGATTCCCGTTAGAGATCAGTGCCATCCAAGTTTCTAACGAAGCAAGCATTTTTCCTAAACGCAACCTCTAAATCATCATACAGAATCGCCCTGACTGAAAACAAATTGCGTCCCAATCCTTCGACATAGTAAACCCGAGTGATCAAATAATTTCCAAAAGGTAGATCTCCATAACCCATGATAGCTCCTACATGATCATTTCCAAACGACGGTTCCCATGAATTTCCGACGAAATTGATCAAGAACAGCAACGTTCAGATTCCCGGTCAAGTGCTTGGAGCAACCCGAGTCGACGATCCAAAGACAAATTTCGATAACCTGCCAGAATAGAAAAAGAATATTGTTGAAACCGTTTTGATTTTGGTTCCTTTGGGTTAGAGGTAAAATCCTTATCACACTCAAAGAGGTTTTCTACTGGGAATTTGTTTATCACTCATTTTACCATTCTGGAGTGTGAAAGTGGGGTCCAAAATATCCCATGGGTTTCCAAATATTATCCCTATAGTATACACTATAGTTCCTGTCAGTAGTGTAAAGCCTAAGTTTTGCAACTAGTCTTCCTACTCGTTTAGCGTAAGATCTTTTTGGGACGTTCTTCTTAACAGGCTTATCATTCACATTCTTAGAAACAAAATCATCTTGATCATTAATTAAAGATTTCTTGCAAGTTAAACAAAGAGATTCAACACATTCATTAGACTTAGCAAGTTTCATAGGTTCAGTACATTCAGATGAAATGTCTTTCTTATTCAAAAGCGGTAAATTCCTAGGGTGTTCTTCTACTTTCTTCTCTTTATTCAAGCTACTACTCCTAGAGGCAGTCGAGACTCTATTATTCCTTGTATTGCTCTTAGGCTTTAGTCTGCTGCTCCTAGAGGTGCTTTCTAGTCCTGTAGAAGGTAAGGCACACGCATTAGGATTCACATTTTTATCAAGGGAGGTGGTTTCAGCTTTCCTAGTCTCTTTAGAGTGCTTTTCTAAACTTATGTCGTTTGTTCCATATGTTTTAGATGTGGAGGCAGACGCATTAGTGGTACTCATCTTAAAAAGGCCAGGTGCTAAAACTTTTGGTTTCTCGATAACCGCTTTTCCTTTATCAACATGTTGTTTAGGTAGGGCAGGTGGAGTGACTGGTTTTGATGAAACATTTTTCTCATTGACTTTTGGAGGAGGCATAGAAACAGACATTTTTGGTTTGGAAACCGGTTTGGGAACATTTGCTTTCTCCGCATTCAATGGTTTTTTAATCACAGTATCCACTGCCTTTCCTTTTTGACTTTCCAAATGAGCCCTCAAAAGATCATTTTTCGCTTTCATGTCATTGTAGGCACGCTCATACGACAGTTTGTCATATTTGCATTCCTCGGTTTTTTGATCAAGTTGTTTAAAATATGACACATTTTCTTTTTCAAGTTTTTCAAGAGCTTTTTCATATTTTGAAACAATTGCGGAGGTCTCAGACTGGAGTCTTTCATGATCTTCAACAGAGTATGTTTGCAAAATGATGGACATTATATCGGTAGTCAGAATATCTTCGAAGAGAGAATCATTTAAATTTTCCAAAACTTTGATGTGTTCAACACTTTCATTAGCTTGCTTTACCAGGGATTTATGGTCCTTGACAAAGTCAACTATTTCTTTCAAAAATGCTTGTTCAAAATGAATTACCCTTGCACTGATGGCATTTAGCTGAGGGGCAATTTGAGTTTCAAAATACTTTTTATTTTCATTATCAAAACTATTAAACCAGATGTTTGTTGTAATATTGGTTTTAGTTTTAACAGTGTCTTGAAGATCCACAATTCTAGTTTTCACATTTTCTAAAATACTTCTCGGACCACTTGTGTTAAAAGGATTGTTTGAAGACATTTGTTCAATGTTCGAAAGAGAATTTGAGACAACAACTGGTTTTGAAACAGGTTTTGAAACAGGTTTTGACTCTTTGTTTGAAACACTTGGTGTGATGGAGAACTTTGACTTTTCTTTTTGATTAACAAAAGTAATTCCGTTAATTTTGTTCCATTTGTTATAATCAATAGGTTTGATTTCCGGATTCCTTTGTTTCATTTTTGATCTACTCTCCTCAGATAGTTCTAACGTTTCAAGAATCACGAACAATTATGGGTTCATGCAAAGGTTTTCCATTGTTCAACACATTCCGTTCTTTCTGAGCTTTCTTGAGGAACGAAGAAGGGTCGTTACCAAGTGCCATTCTATGTGAAGTATGAAAACGTGGATTACTTGATTAGAAAGCATCTTGTTTGATTTAGCTGACTGACCCGTTGTAAGAAGCAAATTTTCCAAAGTTTTTATCTTTTCATTCTTATCAAGAATTTCATCAAGAAGAGAATCTTCTCGTTTTGAAAAATCAGTAATCAACTGCTTCTTTTCTTTTTCAAGATCAGAAAACAATGATTTTTGTTTTGAAAGTTGGTCATTTAGATCTGAAATTTCCTTGTTTAATAATTTAATTTTCAAGTTTAAATTCACATCAAGTGTGTTATACTTGATTTGCAAAAGTTGTTCTTTAGAAACCAAATTTCGATAAACAATTTCTAATTCTGATTCTTTGTTTTTCTGAAATTCAAAGGCTTTTGCGTTCTCCTTGTAACTCTCAAGCTCAGCGGTCAATTTGGCATTCGCGGCCTTAACTTCGCGATTGACCTAACACACTTTCTCAATTTCAATGCCACAGTTATTGATTAATGATTCAAAATAAGCACGTGTTTCCTCATCAGTCTCAGTATTTTGTGCCACACAGCCTCCACTAGGATCCACATCTGGAGTTTCGGAGTTAGTATTGCTACAACTCGGATTGTCCAGGTATGTATCATAAGTAGGTGCTGGCGTCACAGAATGTTGTTCGTCATGAGTAAACACATCAAATATGACATTGTTATAGCATGGATCAATGATTGGTACCTCAGATACTGCGTTGGCGTCATAGACAGGAGGTGCGTCAGAATCAGTGTCGTACTTAGTCTCCTGAAGATTTGCCATGAAGATTCAGTTTGCATTGAGTTCCTCGAGGTCTTCCAAATCATCCATAATAGCCATGAAGTCATGTTCCTCAGCACTCAATTGAAGTCCAGATTGTTCCTTTTGTACCAACATAATAGCTTTCTGAAGATACGCAAGATCCTTCTTTTTCGGCTTAGTTGGACAATTCCTTGCCATGTGACCCAATCCTTGACAGTTATAACACTTAACCTGATTACCCTGATTCACATTTCCGTAATTCCCAACGATTGGGGCTGCAACATTCCCATTCTGATTACCCACTGTTCTATTCCCTACATTCTGACCCATCTGATTACCCTGATTCGGAACCGTCTGATTACCCATACGAAATCCAGTAGCATATCCCTGCTGATTCCCAATAACTCCAACCATTTGTCCTTGATGACCCATATTCACACCCGGCTGTGCAATTTGCCTGTTGCGAGTGTTTGATGAAATCCTTTGGTTGTTGTTAGTTGGTGTGGAATAGCGACCTCTGAATGCTTTACCCAATAAAGAGAATACTTGAGACAAAGCTTCTTCTGGTTCCATTTCAAGATCAGTGATTCCTTGTTCCTGGTAATGTTGTTGTTCAGGTGGATAGTTTTGTTGTTGAGGGATGTATTGCTGCAAGTTGTTGTTAGTGGAAGATGATGAAGCTTGTTGTTGTGTATTCACTGGAGTTTGAGTCTTTGCAATGAGTGCCAATGGATCATGATTCTTTGCTAATATTTCTTGCCTGACTTCATTCACTTCATTTTGGTTTTGTTTCAGAAAATCGTTGAGTTGATCAAAGTTCACTTGATGTAAGTCTTTTGTTTGGTTGACAATAGTGACATATCGTCCCCATTCTTCTGGAAGATTGTTCAAGAACTTGATGTTGCTCACGATAGTTCTGGGTGTCAACTTGTTTCTTATCAGCTCATTCATTAAAGTGCAGAACCTTCCATAGTAGGATTCAATGGATTCTCCTGGAGTGGATGTAAACTTCTCCCATGCAGTTAGCAACTTGTTCTCTGTGTCTTGTTGACCGATTTCTGTTCCATGACAAATTCGTCTAACACATTCCCACATGTCGAAAGCAGTTTCACAACTGTCTACAGCAGCAAAGATGTCTCTTGGTAAACCCAGTTGGACAATATGAATTGCCATGTCATCTGGTTCGACTTGTTTCTGTTCCTCTTCAGAGTATTCCGATTCTTTTTTAAGACGAAAAAATGGTGGGACGGGAGGTGTTGCATTAGCATTTCCAGGGTCTTGGACTTGTCGAGGTATGAAGGGTCCATTCTTAATGGATTGAATCATCAATTTTCCATTAGGTTTGGTCTTGATGTAGCGAAGCATACGACTTGTCCATTGAAGATAACCACCTTTTTCCAACATGGGAGGACGATTTTCGGCACCGGCTGCATGAATATCTTGTTGAGTTGCCATTGATGAAGGTATGTTCTGATAAAGTTGATGTAGGATCGATTCAACGATAAAGGAGTTGTGGTTGATGAAGATTAAGCTCGATTGTTGTAGTGAAAGTATGCTCTAAAAAACTTACAAACCTCAATAACTTCTATTCTGAGCGTTTTTAGGACTTGAAGGTAGTTCATTCGGCGTGCCAATCTCCTCGTTCTCACGGTCATTTTGATAGGTAGAACGCTGAAAACGGAGTTACGGTACAAAAGTTATAGCCGTTTGAAGTTATGCTCAAAATCTTACTCGTAAACCAGTTCTTATGCGTAGAAATGAATGCTTACGCATAGGATTCTTATGCGTAAACAGTATCTTACGCGTAACCTTTAGGCTTAAGCGTAAGCTTATGCGTAAACAAAAATGCTTAGTCGTAAGAACCTTACGCGTAAGTGGAACTTATGCGTAGATTGTTACGCGTAGGCGTTTATGCTTATGCGTAAACGTAGGTTTAGAACCAAAAATCCTTTACACTGTCACAGCGTAAAAGATATCCACAAGTCGAAGTGTTCCACACACTTATCCAAGTGAGGGAAGCACTGAGTAACCTTTGATGCTCGAAGATTCTTAGCCAAAAAGTTATGCGTAGAAAAAGGGTTTTGACTTTTCTTACGCGTAAAAAGAGGGTTTTGACCTACGCGTAAAAAATTTCCAACGAATCAAACGATTTCTCTTGCACAGATTGCCTTAAAATCACTCCAATAACACAAAATTGTTGACCTTTTTCACCAAAAGTGTTTAGAAGGCTTACGCGTAGAAACGTACACCCCAAAAAACACGAGTTTAAAACTGATGTAAAACACGTAAAGCTTCTAACTTTTTTGCAAAACTAGACTCTTTAACACTAAAGAAACCTCAAACCACAAGAATCTTGAAGATTTTAGTGCTAACAATAAAGTTTTAAGCGTATCCACTTTTTGAGACCGAGAGCTTTACGCGTAACACAACACAAACAAAAACTTCAACCTACCACTCCTAAACCATTGTTAGGCGATTGATGCCAATTGTAGGACCTTACTTTTATCAACCTTATCACAAACCCAACACGAACACAAGTATAACCACGTAAACCAAACACACGTTATGCGTATCAGATGAAGAAATAAAGATAAGAAAGATGGTGACTTGATGTTATAAAACCATGTATGTGGAGAGAAAAGATAAACACAATAAAGATGATGTTTATTGCAAATGAAGAACACGCACACACACACTTTCAAGCACACACCTCAAATGACTCATTTGAGGTGTATTTATAGTACAAATACAAGATGCCCTAATGGGCTTTGGGATGAGCTTGGATTGGGTTGGATTGGATTATATCTTTCATAAGGCTAGCTTAACTAAACGTCTAACCATTTAGCTTAGCCCAATCCACGAGCCCGTTGACTATTCTATTACGATATCTAACACACGTTACAAAGTTCCTAAATGTGAATGACCATCACTTCTAATAAAAACTATTAAGGCTAACACATTCAAAATATTTACTTCTATCATACCTTTGTCGGACACGTGGCACCCCATGGTTGGCTCTAAGAAAATCGCTGGGCAACTGGTCCCTTTTCGTAACGCAAAAAAGCGTGGTCCGGAAAGTGATAAGCCTCGGGGCGCTCGGTCTATTTGCCTCATTTTCCCTTAAAATAATTATTTGGATATATATGACTATTTTAAGGCTTTGAAAAGATATATATTCAATTATGAGTTTTGATTGGATAAATATGCAATTATGAGGCTTTGTATAGATATATATGCAATTCACCCTTAGTCCCTTACACATTATTGTTACACTTACACTACGTTACCAAAATTTTTTTATAGAAAAAAAGCTCACTATTGCTATTACTTCATATCAAGGAGCTAATGACGTCTTAATTGTTGATCCCAGTTGAGCAAACGATCCTTATAGAAACTGGCTTAATAATAACTTGTTAAATACTACTCGGAATATAATATTTAATCTTAAGAAGAAGAACAGTAATAACACTTAAACACCTTAATTATATTAATAACGAATACTCTAAACATTATTAGGGTTTTACAACCTTGAAGTGTATCGACCTTAGATATATCAAAACACATGTATATCTAATCTAACCTAGGACCTCCTTTTATAGGCTAAGGAGTCCTTTACATAATACAATACGTAACCTACAAGATAAATATCTTTTCCATATTTATCTAATACAGAATATTAAACCGACTAAACAGACTAGCAGTGGTTACAATACATTAACCGTGGTTATACAATACTACTAGCCGTGGTTTAACTTCAGCAGTGGATTCCTTCTTCTGGTCGTGGTTACCTTTACTCCAGCAGTGGTTCCATACTTAGAATAATTCCTGATCAGTGGAACCTAAAACCCAACAATCCTTCCCTAAACTTGATATTTACCAACAAAAACATCAAGTTTCTTTTAAGCCCAGAACTTCTTACTTGGAGGATGTATCCAAACACTTATTAGGATTCAAAGTCTTTTCAAATTTCCTCAGCAACCTGTAAGCTTGATAATCAAAGGGTTTCTGCAATTTCAATCCACGAGGCTGTAACATCTGAGTAATGACTTCTAGATGAGTATTCAATTTTGGATAATCAGTTTCTACACACATATGAATAACTTCTCCAGAAACAAATAGTACATGAACTCCATAAGACTGATACAAATACCAACTTGAAACACTGCCATTGTAGAGTCCTTTCCATTCAGATTCATCATAAGTAGGTTCAAAAATCATCTTCAAATTATAATAAACAATCCTCTCATGATAGTCAGTTGGTGCCACACCTCCAAATCTATCTTTATATAACATCTAAATAGCCATCAGATCATCTCTTTCCAAATAGTAAAGCATTTGTGAAAATTTGATACAACCAAAACTCTCACCATTGGCTCTTTCAAACTCCCAATATCCTCCATTCATCTTAAGCTCAAATGTATAAGAATTATAAGATGATGACTTGTAAGAGATATTGTACCACTAACCTATGGTTCTGTTAAACTTGACAATTTAGTGAAAACCATCAACCTTTTCTTGGTTTCTTCAATCTCTTCTTCAGTATCTAACTCAGATGTGAAATCCACAGCTTTAGACATATCAGCCTTCCTCTTCAGTCTTCCTTGAGGTTTAGCCTTAATTTCCAAAGGTCCTTGTATGTCTGCAATCTTTTCAATCCTCTGAAACAGTTTATCAATAATAGGATGTGTAGCCTTTGTTCCTTGTGGAGTAAGTTTAGCTTCCAACATTTTTCTGGCCACTTTCTTTGATAATGGATAATCCTTATCAGCAAACATAAAGAACTTCTCTTTTGTGGTCTGCACAGCATGAACTTTGCAATATGAATACAGCAGCCACTCAACCACCTCACAGTCTTCCCAAAATTCATCATTAGGATTAGGCTGACACAAATTCTTTACAGAAGTCCATACAAATTTAGCTAACTCTCCAGTTGGACCAAACTTTCCATACCTAAATTCCATTACCTTCCACAGTTGTTCCAGATCACCTTTAGTCATAAAGTCCAATAACAATCCAAAATTGAGATATGTACTTTTCCACCCATCAGCTCTTGTAATCTCAATTACTTCTTTACCATGCTTTATGATAATCTGCCAATATTCAATAGGATGAATTGCTCTTACTGGAGTAGGATTAATAGGTACAGATTTATCACACTCCGAAAGATACTTTTCTGTTCTTTCTTTCTTCTCCATCTCTTCATCCACCTTTTGTCTTTTTGAACTAGATTCCTTCTTAGAATCAGCTCCTCTCTTTAACCACTCAGCTTCTTTCTCAAAATTCATAGGATTGAAATCCTCATTTATCTTCATACATCTCTGATAAATCTCTTCAATTCTCTCATATGTACACTTTCTTAAATCTTCACCCTTATACAAGTCCATGTTTCTGATAATCTTCATAATTGAAATTCTCATTTGACTCTTTGTAGGAGGTTTCTTTCTTTTAACTTGCTTTCTCTCTTGACTTAACTTTCTTGCCCTTGCAGCTAACACCTTAGCCCTCTCATCAATAGATAACAGTGCCCATTCTTGAGTAGAATACTCTGTCTTTATCACTTCAGAGGCTTCAAGAACAAACTGATGATCATTCCATTCTGCTATAAATTTCTGAGTAGCTTCTTCATCTTCTTTCTTTTTCTTTTCTTCAGCTGCTTCTTCTTCTGCTAGCAATCTTTCACCAAACTCCCTATCATAATCAATCTGCTCTTGCCCATTCTTAAACTTCAATTCATGCTCAGCAATACCTTTTCCCTTTCCAATGTCTGGTAGAGCCATCTTAGTCTTCAAAGGCTCACCAATTGTCAAACTTTTACTTAAGGGTTTAGGTCCAGTGGGTTTAAGAAATAGTGGAATAGATGCAATTGTAGGTGTAGGGTTGGATGTGGTTTGACTTAAGTTTATCAGGGTACTAGCAGCTTCCTTCTCAACTTCTTTAGGTTTGAGTGATGAAATAGTAGTGGTTGTGACTATTGTAGATGTGGTTGTTACAGCAATAGATGTGTTTAAAGTAGCAATGGATAAGTTTACCTCAGATGAAGTTGCAGCAGTGGTTTCAATTGAACTAGTCATGGTTGCAGCAACACTAGCAGTGGTTGTTGCCTACACCACCTCCTTCTCCTTGTCTTCTGCTACACTATTCACAGTTTCAAGTACTGCTTCATTTCCATCTTTATCAGACACCACATAATCACTTCCTTGATCTCCACTATCCAAATCATCATCCATGTTCACAGCAGCCTCCCCTGAATCTATGCACTCACTCCTCCCCTGTTTGGTTACATCCTCCAAATTCACATTCTGAGAGGAGTACACCTTCCTTCTCTGCTTTCTAACTTTCCTTACAACAGCAATTCTTGGTCTCTTAACCTTCTCCAAAACAAACACCCTGTGCTTCAAATTTCTGATTTGTCTGCCCTGAAACACAGCAAGTTCTTGAAGACTAGAGATTGTTTCCTCCATTTTGGTACACTTAACCGTCAATTCATGCAAATGTTCAAGAATATCCTCCCCACTTCGACCTGTGTCAACTGGTCCGAGAGGTGATTCATTGGAAAAGTCATCATGTATCTTTACAGGATCCGTCAATTCAAAATCATGTTCCAAACTACCCTCATCACTTTGAGCTGTGTAACATGCTCCGAGAGGTGAATCCTTGGGTAAAGAAAACATAGCATCATACCGAGCCTGAACATCTATGCACCCTGAATGAGCCAATTGGCTAGGGATTCCTCCACTTGTGTTGAGTTCCAAGGAACTCTCCACAATAGGAGTTGCCAAAGGTTGGGTCTTATGTATGATTCCACTGTCCTGACCAGCATCTAAGCTTGAGTCAGTAGTGGAAGCCCTTCCAATCATGTCACCTCCACTCCTTGTGACAGCCTCATTAGCTACACCACTAACACCACCGAGGAAGCTTGGTGCCCTTCCTTCTCCTCCTAGTAAACAAAATCCTAGTTGGTTCAACAGTGGAGTCAGGTTGGTCAGCAGTGGTTACAGTTGTTGTAGCAGGGGTTTCAGCATCAGTGGATTGGGTAGGTTGTGGTTCAGATTCATCATCAAACTTAGGAATGTCAGGCAAAGGTATCATATTAGGAAACAATGGGGTAACTCTTCCGGTGAAATTTGGGTTTTGGTGTCTCATATGTGCAAATACCTTGGGAAGCATATAATGAACCTCATACTTCCTATTACGACCAATAGGTTCTTCAATCTGACTATCCACAATCAATTGAACAAACCTAGGATACAAGTAATACTTACCCTTATCCCTAATATTCTTCACAAATCCATCAAAAATCATCCTAGACCAATTGAATTCCCTCCATTTAGAAAGACAGATAATGGCAGTTGCAATTTTGGAGGGAAATTCATCAAACCCTATGGTCTTATTACTCACACACATTAGCTGTTAGCATTTAGAAAATCCAGTCGTTAAAGTGTCGGTCACCTCAAGTATATGTAATCGTTAGAAAGCTCGTAGTCGTAGTTATTTTATGTTAATTAGTATTTAGTTAAGTAACACCGTGGAGGACGGATGGGTCTTTACCCAATCGGATGCCTGATCCACACCTGTAGGTGGCGTTTTAAGTAAGGTACTATAAATACCCTCTACCTCCCAAGGTAGAGGGTTGGAGCTCATAATAAGATTTTTCTTTCTCTCACTAAGTTCCCAAACCTCTTAACTTTCTCTCACTAAAACCCAAAGTATACGCCCCATATAATTTATGGTTTGATGTGTTTGTGAAATCAAATATGTTACAAATGGTATCAAGAGCCATGGTTTGATCATCTCTCTTACATGTTCTTGGATTTCTAGTGGTTTTATATGGTTTTTGGGGTTGAAAAAGTTTAGTGGTATCTGCATCATTTGGACCATTTCTAGTGTTAAAGTTTGAATTTTGATTGTACTTTTGTGTTTAGAATCATCATAAGTGCTTAGGTTTTGATTTGGAAGGCTTGAATCAGTGTGGTTGGGTAGTTTTTGGATTGAAAAGTGTTGCTTTTGAATATTTCTATCTAGCGACTTGGTCCTCGGACTGAGTTCTTCGTAGTGACTTGTCTCTACGTTTTCAGCGACTTGTCTTTGTTGTGGGAAGCGATTTGTGCATAGATTTCTTCGTAGCGACTTGTATCTACGTTCTTCAGCGACTTGTCTTTATTGTGGGAAACGACTTGTGCTCTAGCGATTTGTCTTTTGAGACAAAACGACAAATAGTACAAAGTAGTGGTCGTACTGTTTTGTCTAGCTATTTGTCCCTAGCGACTTGTCCATATAGCGACTTGTTACTCTAGCAAATTCTGTGTCTAGCGATTTGTCCCTAGCGACTTGTCCATCTAGCAACTTGTTATTCTAGCAACTTCTGTGTCTAGCGATTTGTCTTCGAAGCGACTTGTCTCTTGTCATTCTAGAAACTTGTGTGCCTAGCAACTTGTCCATTGAAGCGACTTGTATACCTAGCGACTTAGGTTAAAGCGACTTGTCTTCAAGGTTTAAAGCGACTTGGTTAATTATTGTTTCTGATTGTTACATTTTACGGTTTTCACTTGATTTAGTAAAATCTCGTGAAAGAATCTATTTCCCGGTTTAATCATAGAGTTATAAAATCCCGTGAAATCTGTAATCATGTCTACCAACGTGCCTACAATCATCTCTTCTGTAGCTGAGGATGTTTAAGTAGCTGGATCAGATACTCGTCCACCTATGCTTGACCGAACTGATTATGATTCATGGGCTCAACGAATTAGGTTGTACTGTTTGGGAAAGAAAAATGGCGTTAACATTCTCAAGTCAATTGATGAAGGACCTTATCAGATTGAGACTACAAGAGACACACGTGAAACTGCTGCGGATGGTACAGTGATCTTAGGTTTGGACAGACCAAAGACGTATGATGAGCTCAATGATAAGGAGAAAAAGAGATACGATGCTGATATCAGGGCTTCAAACATTATACTTCAGGTTCTTCCAAAAGACATCTACAAGTTAATCAATCACAACACTTAAGCCAAAGCAGTTTGGGACAATGTTAAGATGTTTCTCTCTGGTTCTGAATTGACCAAAGAAGACAGGGAATCTTAATTGTATGATGATTTTGAGAACTTCAAAATGAACCCTGGAGAAAGTGTCACCGAATACTATGTGAGGTTCCACAAACTTGTGAATGAAATGACCATGCCAAATATTCAGCTCAATTCAAAGTTTGTGAACAACATGAATCCCGAATGGCACAAATTTGTCACCTCTGTCAAGCTAACCAAAGGATTAAGGCACACCAACTATGAACAATTGTATGCCTTCCTACTTCAGAATGAGAAGCATGCTATGCTTGAAAGAATGATTCTTGAAAAGTTCAAATCTAATCAGGGAGAGGCAAGCTCATCAAATGACTCAACTGCATTCTACACCAATGTAGGGATTACTACCAAAGCTTCACAAGTCATACCTACTTGAAATGGTAACCACAAACTCATTCCAGATCCAAGGTTTAAGCAACCTGATGCTGAAGCAGTCATGGAACATTTCATCAATCAACTGGCTCTTATGGTTAAGAAAAATCTGAACCTCACTCCACACACTAACAATGATATCAGAACTGCTTCTAATCTACACAATCATGCTATTGTCAGAGATGGTAAGATCATGGTGCAACCAGTGCAAGGAAGACAGTATGAACAAGGTAAAGGTGGAGTGGGTGGAGGGTATGTGCTAATCGTAATCGTGGAGGAATGCCAATCAAGAACAAGGTAAGCCAATCAAGTGCTACAACTATGGTGGTGAAGGACATATTGCAAGGAACTGCACATCTCCAAAACGCCCTCAAAATGCAGAGTATTTCAGGGACAAGATGTTGTTGGTGCAAGCTCAGGACAATGGAGCGGTTTTGAATGAAGAAGAGTTGCTTTCTGCTGAGGAAATACCAAAACATATGATGTTGATGTGGATGAGCAACCATTCTGGAAATAGGTCACAATCATCAAAATGCCTTTCAAGTTGTTGACTGTGATGCATTTGACTCAGATGTCGATGATGAACCTACTGCCTAGACAATCTTCATGGCTAGCATTTCACCAATGGTCTCTCCAAAGGTCTAATCACCACAACAGGCTGGTCCATCCAAAGATTCACTCATTTCAGAGGTATCAAAACTTTACGATGAAGTTGATGAGCAAAAGATACATAACGATGTACAATCTCATGAAACTAATGAATCAGATATTGATAATGTGGGTAATAGTAATATTGTCCCATATGATCAATATGTGATTCAAAGTGAAAGTGAGATCGTACCAAGTGATGCATCTTCTGCAGT
>OU343216.1:133759783-133833728 GCA_910596185.1 Chrysanthemum makinoi
GTTTCTGCTGAACTTGGAGACCCAAAAGAAAGTAAGCTCTCCCATAGCACTCATTTGAAATTCACCCTTCATTAGTTCCTCAAATTCCCTGCACCAAGCTTCTCGCTTAGAACCAAAATAATGTCGTCCACATAAACTTGCACCGAATGATGTCTCGAAGTAATTCTTCTTGAGGAACAGAGTTTTATCAATAGCACCTCCGTAACCATGCTTTAGTAGAAATGATGAAAGCTAGCATACCACGCCTAGGTGCCTCATGTGTAAGTTAAGTATAGAGCTTTAACAACCTTGTAAACATGATGTGGGTGATCTCGGTCTTCAATCCCTTGGGTTGAGGACATAAACCTCTTCAATCTCTCCATACGAAAGCACCTTTAACATCCATCCGTACACCATGAAACCCATGTAAGAAGCATAAGCCAAGAAAATGCTAATGGCTTCAACTCGCAAGTGTGCAAACACTTCATCATAATCAATCCCTCCTTGTTCGAACCTTGAGCCACTAATCTTGCTTTGTTTTTGATCACAACACCGAAAGCATCTCTTATTCTTCAAAATCCACTTTGTCCCAATGGCATATTTGCCATTTAGCGGAACCAAGATCCAAAACCGATTGTGAAATTGTTGCATCTCTTCTTGCATTGCTTCTAACCAGCTTGAATCGTTAAGAGCTTGAGAAACACCGTTGGTTCCACTTGAGAAAGAAAACAAGCAAAACGAAAATGCTTGAAGTCTCAGGTGGATTGTCTCTTTGTCGGGTTGGAGACATAAGAGAGAAAAGCACCGTCTGTAAACCGAGGACCGGTGATAGCCCTTCGAGTTCTAACAAAGCTTAAGATCACCAATAATGTTGGATTGAGGATGAGCAATACTGATCCTCTGAGTAGCCGTGGGGTTGACTTCAATGGATGAATCAAGATTAGTGATGGTTGGTTCAAACTCGGATCATAAGAGGGTGAGGTGAAGATGCCAGCTGGGTTGATGATTTCCAAGATCCGGTTTTGGAAAGCGGTAGGTTCACCAAAGTCTCAAGACACTTGGAAGGAACATGAGAAGAAACAAAGATAGCCTTCTGGATTTGTGGATGGTAGGTGTGACAGAATCAACTTCAGCAGAACCATGGTTTCTACTGACTCCTTCATTAGCAACTTCTCCATTCGCCTCGCTTCAAGCTTAGCAAAGAAATTCTTGAGTCTGAGCCTAGCAAGGTCCTCCCGCATAATGTGATTCATCTTCATCACTCGACAAGAATATCCTTGAGGAGGTACCGCAATATTGTTAGAGAAGGAAGGCACAAGTATAGGTTGTTCATCATCTTCAAACTCATTTTCAGAGTCATCATCTAAGGAACCCTGCATTGTTAGTGGAGACTCTGAGGACCTCGTGATTTTGGTTAGCCAAATGTCCGTGTAACCCAAATAATTAGTTAAGTAGTCAAGGTCAAAAGACCAAGTATGACCTCGCCTTGAACATTAGGCTTATCTTCCAAAACCTCGTGTTCAATGTCTCCTCTATCTTCTTGGCTTGCAAATTGTACACCTTGTATGCCTTACTATGAGCTGAATAACCCACAATATAACCATCATCAGCCTTCTCATCAAACTTTCCCAACGGATCGGTGTTCAAAAGATGGTCACTTGACAACCAAAAGGTTTTAGGCATGAATGACAGAACCTTCCAAAGAGAAGTTCATATGGTGTTTTGAGTTGTGGTCTAGTAATGGAGACCCTGTTTAGCACATAGCACGCCGTGCAACAAATTTCAAATTCGTAAACATAGTAGGCTTAGAGTCTGCAAGCATTGATCTTGCGTAGCCTCATTAAGGTTCTATTCTTTTCAAAGCACCCCATTTTGTTGGGTTCTTGGATTACTATAGTCCCTTTTATGCCTTTTGACCCACAGAGTTCTATAATAAGAAATTTGACTAACTCATCCCATTATCACACCGAATTCCTTAACCTTTTGTTCAACCGATTTTCAACAAGGGTGATGAATTCAAAGACCTTGAGATGTTTCATCTTTGGTTCCGAAAGAAAACCCAACAAAATCGCTATAGCCATCGTGATAACCAAAACGAAGTACTTATGATCAATGCTTCTGACTTGAGTTGGACCAAACAGATCCATGTAAAGCAACTGAAGAGGTTCGTGAAATGATGCTCATAGCATTGATAGCTTTGTAAGAGGCTCTGTGTTGTTTTCCTTTGTTGCATGCGACACAATTATGATCATTGGTGAAAACTTTAGAGGGAAGACCTTCAACAAGACCCATTTTAGAGAGTTTGTTAATGGTCTTGAAATTCACATGAGCCATCCTCCTATGCCATTTAGTAGATTCATCAAGAGATGCTTTAGCCACCAAACACGTGAGGTCGCCACCAGGTTGAACTTCATTAAGGTTGAATGTGTATAAATTGTGAGTTCGAGGGACTTTCAAGCAGTAATTGAAGTATCTTCGAGTTTGAAGTCTTTTGACAGCACAAGACATTCATTCTGAGAAGAGTACTTTTGTTCTTGGTGTCACAGATTTGTGAAACGGAGAATAGGTTGAAAATGTGAAGTTCCTTAACATAGTACACATTTTCAAAATCCGGATGAGGTGTCTTTATTGTGCCTTTCCCAAAGGATACTCCCATCACTACCTCCAAACGCCACATTGCCTCCTCCTTCTAGGAACAAAATTGTGCATCATATCTCTCTGCTCCTGCACATGCTTCCGAAATACCCACTATCAACAATACCAACATTCTTATGCTTAAGGGGATGATCCTACAAACAACAATAAAATATATACATACCGTTAGTGGTTTTAGGGGTTCAAGTCATTATCGACTTGAACTGCCTTTGTGGATCATAGGTGTGGGACATGAAGATCTAGAGGATCCACCATTGTTCTTGGTCCTCCATTGATGATTGGGTCCCTTAATAGTCCAAGAACAACCTCGCCGAGGGTTTGCCAAAGCAGACTTATATCCCATCCCAAAGATACATAGAGTCAACATATGTAGGCCAATAACCATGTTTAAAGTACGGGCTAGTTGGTTGCACATAAGGTTCTGTTAATGAACCTCCAATGAGAGTCAGTGATAAGTCAGTTGTAGGACATAAGGTGGAATATTCTCAACATTGGTCCACTTAGATTTATGTTTCCGTGAGTAGCACATGCACCCAATCTTTGTTCGTAAAAATCACAATCCTTAATTAAATGAAATTTACTTCCACATACAAAACACGTTTTCTTCTTAGAAGATTTATTCAAATAGGGAGATGTTTGATTACATGAAGAAGTACTTAAATCGAAACATTCAAGGAATTGTTTTTAACAGACCTGATTATTCAAAGATTTAAAAGACAAGTCTTCAAGAAACTGTCTTGGAAGTTGATTCCTGTTTCCTTAGAAGGCTTGTAAGTAGATGGGGGTGTGCTGGGTGTAGGCCTCGTGGAAGGTCACTTCTCATTTGAATCACAGCTTTCATAGGATGTAGACCCTAGATCTGATGAGTTGTCATCCTTTGTCGAGCAAGAGACAAAGTCATTAGATGAGGTATCAGTGCGGCAAGTCTTTTGACTTTTGCCATATAGATGATGTGATCCATCAAAGTCAACAGTGATGTACAGGTCTGTGGGCATAAATTCACCCTAATAGGTCCGGGGACAAGCATGCATATTACCATCTTTTACAAAGTTAGCTAACTTTGCTGGTGTGGATTTACGACCATCATACCTAGCTTCTACTCCTACATATTTTTGAAAGCCTAATCCTAAGCCAAAGGTTACTGATTGACTGTTATAGATTTCTTTAGCTAGATTATCACCTGAAATTAACCATTCCTTATGCCTAGCTATTTCCTCAGTTAGTTTTTCTTTAAGTTCTAGGTTCTCAGACACAGCTTCAGCCTTTGCTTTCTCAGACAGTTTTAAGTAATTATTAGCAACTTCTAGATCAAACTGTAACACCTTTATCTTTTCTTCATAAGCTATTTGATTCTTTTGAAACCATGCTTTTTGTCTTTCTACAGTTTTTAATGCTAGTTTATGGGCTTCATTTTCAACATAGCATTCATCGAATTTAGGTTTCATAGCATCATATTCTTCTTTAAGTTCATTGTATCTTAGACTACAACCAAATATACGAGTTGTGTACACGAGATAGTCCCATCAAGGCAAAGCTGATCATGCCTTTCATCCAAGTACACCTTGCCAGCAATCCAAGCTTATCAAGTATCATGAGCTTCCTCATTCCACAGGTTCATGTGCTGATCCGGTTGACCTATTCATCCATGGTGAGAAGAGCTACTGAAGCTCCAGCTTCTAGCTTTGTTTCTGGCTGATAGGAAATGTAGTTAGCTCCATCTCCACTCTTCCTGTCTTTGCATTCCCTTGAGAAATGCCCCATCAGATGGCAAGTGAAACACTTGACTTTCCTCCCAAAGCGAGTGGTTCCTTTCCTTGAAAGCAAACTTCCTTCCGGACTTCTCTTCAAACCTTTGATGTCCATTGAGGGGCAATGCCACCTGCATTTTCAATTTCATCTCCTCCATTTCAAGTGGGTCCAACTGATCAAAGTCTTCATATGCAGATACTTTGAGTATCATAATCAGCAACAAATGAATGAAGAACATCCTCCATCACACTACTAGTCTTAGTTTGAGAACATGGTGGAGTAGGATGAGTGTTATGTGGTGAAGCGGGAGTGCAAGATGATGGAAAGTAGTTGGAACTAGGAGATGATGGAAAATAGTTGGAACTAGGAGCTTGTACCATAATGTTGGAGTGAGATGTCCCAACAAAAGCTGCATGGCCGAGAAAGAAGAGATATGCGGTATGGAGTTCTGACATCAGGTTCAAGAGTTCTGAGTCTGTTGTACAGCTCATCAAAGGTGAGCATGTCCAACCCACCTTTAGCCTTGAGGGCTATACTTACATGTAACCATGATGGAGGCAATGATCGAAGGAACTTTGAGTTGCAATCATCATTATCGGGTTTGCATTCAGTGGTTTAGGTGACTCAAAATCCTATGGAACCTGTCATATCCTTTGTGGATACCTTCTTCTTCGGAGATATTGGAGTCTTGAAATTGTTGTCTCAGCATGGACTTCCTCATTCTCTTCGATTCTTCATTTCCACCGAACCTTGCTTTGAGAGCCATCCATATGTCCTTTGCATCATCCATATGGTGAAAATCACACAGGTGATCTTCAAGAATGGCTTGAAGCAAAATAGTTTTTACTTTGTGCTCTCTCTGCATAGCCAGCACTTCTTCAGCAGTTTTGGGAGGAGCCATGATAAACTTCCCATCCCTGTGATGAGTGCGTATTCACTCATCATTTTAGGTCAAATCTGAACTGCAAAACATTCAAAAACACTCCGAATTGCATCAAAATACTGAAAATATCTCAAAATTGTGTTTTATATGTTTCAGATGCAAAATGTTTAAAATCGGATGAAAAAGCGAACAAAGTTTGCACAATTGGCGGTTTCAGTCCCCGTCTTTCAAAAATTGACAGAAATAGTCCACTGAGCCGACAATTTAAAAAGAAAAGTCACCAAAGGTCCTTTTAAAATCATAAGTTGTCATAATTAGTCCTTTGGTGAAAAATTTCTAAAGTTTGAGAAATTACAGTTGTGATCCCTGGATTTTTAAAATTGTCAAGTTTAGTCCTCAGGTTTCACAAATTGGCAAATTGGTCCACACTTTTGGTGATTGACAAAGTCAGCCCTTGGATAATACTTCATAAATTACTTGATTGGTCCCTGGATTTTTGGATTTTACACCTATGGTCCCTAAAAGCTTAATGTTTAATATCTAACCATTTGTCCAAACCCACTTAGGCCCAGTACACAAACAAACCCAATATCCAGACCCGGTCATAACACCAATATCAACCCAACCCTTTCCTCTGTCTTCCCCAATTTCCTACCAAGGAGACCCCCACTCCCAAGAACCCTAGCTTTCCCAAGACCCCAAACCTATCATCTTTTTACTTCTCCCCAAACACTCCACCCCCATTCTCCTTTTACCCAGCCACATCAAAACCAAGACCCACCTTCATCTCTTTACCCGGTTTCACCCAAATCCCAAACCCACTACCTCTCCCCCAAGACTTGCCAAGCTGGCAATCCCAGCTTCAAATGAGCTCAGTGGATGGCCAAGATTTAGTTCAAAATGCTACCTACTTGATGGAAGGATGGGATCAACTTCAAGAAGCACACCTTGGTCTTTTTGCTTAACTGCTCTCACACAAGAAGCACAAAAGAGAAGATTTGAAGACCTAGTTTAGTAGTATAAATAGGAGCAGTTGTAAGCCATGAAAGGCACCCCTAGTTTTTAGAAAAAAATTTAGCTTTCATGTTTTTTTTTAAATTCTGTTGTAATGCCTTTTTTTATGAATGAAAAGTTGCTTTCTTTCTAAATGTTAGGTTAAGTTTAATTACATTTGAAATTTGTTAAGGTTTTGAAGATCAAAGTAAAGGGGTCAAACAGTTGTAAGAAAAAAAATACATATATCAGTAAGGGGTGTTTGTTTATGTGTTCAAACTGGTCAAAAATCCATTTTGACCCAGTTTGACTACTTGAGTCAAATTCATGTGTAGCCTAAAAGTCGGTTTACAAGTGCTAATTGTGTTTTGAGAAACCTTTGTGAGAATCTAGTGAAAAGGAAAACCAAAATCTGTCTTTTCTTACGTGAGCAACAGTAGTAACCAACTTCGTTCTTGGTCTTATTTTTAGTACAATTGTTAATCAAAATCAGTAAACTTGGTGTTTCTTAAGTTATCATGTTCCAAACTTAGTTCATGCTCGGTTTATGCACCAAAGATATCTATAACTTGGTTGAATTTGCACTCCAAATCTGTCCCATTTAGTGTACCGGCAATCAAAAGCGACAACGAGATAAATTTGAACTTGGCTTATTTTGAAGCTGTTAAAAGCTTTTTTTTGTACCACACTTGGTTTACTTTGCATCTCCACTTGGTTAACTATGTTTTTGTTTGTCTTTGGTTTGGAGGTCCTTTGTCTCGAAATAAGCTCTAAGCAGGCACCCTTGGCCTATATCGGCAAGCACGCAAACGATTACCAAGGTCACTTACTTTTTTGTTACTCTTTAGCTTATCAGTACAAGACCTAGCTTATTTAGGAAATTTCATGGTGGCTTAGATATAGTATAGTTAGTAGCTTTAGGATGGAGGTTATTAGTTTTCTTTACCACTTATTAGGACAGTTTTAGAGTTCATATTTTAGCCTTAGGATCCCCTAGTGAAGCCTGCTTATTTTCCCTTAGGTGTAGCTTATTTACTGTCAAACTTAGCTTATTTTAGTTATTGCATGTCCCTAGTAGCTTATCACGTTGAACATTTGCTTATCCTAGCTTATTTGTGCTCACAAAAGTTGCAAAAAGGGTGTTTGTTTGTATCTTGTCCAAAAGCAGTGAGCAAAAGCGTCAAATGCTTATTGCCATCTTTTCACAAGTTTCATCTTTACAAAAAGAGTTTAGCTTGGTCTTGGTTACAAGTTTCAAAAAGAAAGGTAACAAAAATAAGTGTGTTTTGTTTGAAATCTGTCAAAAAGAGTAGATAAAAAGCAAAGTTGTTTTGTATGTTTTAGTAACTGTTGGAATAAGCAGTTTCTAACAGCTTGTTTCAAGCTTTTCAGAAAAGTTGTTTTCATAAAAAATCTTCATTTTGATAAGTTCTTCAAGTTTCAAAAAGAAAAAGTTGAAAAAAATAAATTTTCAAAAAGGGGACCAAGGGGATTGAACCACAGTCACAGCACTCAACACACTAACATCACACCACAAACCAAGCGCCCTTGGGACTTTCTCAGTTAGACTTTGCATCATTTAATATATAAGGACTCTTTGACAATTTAGCTCATAAGCTCTTTCTAGCTTATTTCCTAGCTTATTTTACAAAAGTACCATCCAAGTTTTTAAATTTTCTTAGAATCAATGTATAGCTAAGTACTTTTGGTGAAATTTTCAGATTTTTCAAAAATGGTTTAGTATTTTTAATAATTTAATTAGTGTTAAATAGTTTTTAATTAGTAGTAATTAATTTAAAAGTCGAAAAAATATTCCGCTTTTTCCTAAAATCATTTTTAGTCAAATAGATCGTAGGAAAATTGATTTCACACCCGTAGCCCTTAAATTGCAAAAATTTTTACGTTTATGGCTCGGGTTGTTTTCCCGTTTTTATGTTTTTACGTTTTTGCACCCTAGGACTTAGTGTAGCTTCGTTTTATCATTTCTTAGGCTTAGTGTTAGTTTATTTTTAGTTATTTAGGGTTCCCTTGCCTTAATTACTTTCCCGTTCATTAAATTGTAGAATTCGTAATCAAATCCAAAATCTTTAAAATCCAATTCAAGTTCAAATCACGAAACTCAACGAATCCTTCCATTCACACCTCGTTGGGACACGATCCGGGAAATCACTTTCGGTATCACTTTATCACACCGTGAGGTTTGGCACGTTGACCTTTTTCCTAAAGGGTTGATTTGTCGAATTTTACGGGTATTTTGATATACGTTGATATTGTGTTTTTCACCACTCACTTCACAACGGATCAAATTTTGGCGCCTGGGAGGTGTGTTGCGACAATATCGTGAAGTTTTTGCGATTAGTGACTTGAAGAACCTTCCTCGTGAAGTTATTGTTTTATAAAAATACAAAAATACAAAAATATTTTTCTTTTCTTTGTATATATATGTAAAAGATTAAAAATACAAAAAGATTTTCCTTGTTGTTTTAAATAAATAGAAGACACAATCAATATAACATTCTCAACTGAGGTGTTATCATTATAAGTTCCCGAACAAAAGATTTAAAACTTGCCTTTGTGTCGCTCGTGTTTTGGTTTATTTCTATCGGTTTAACAAACTGTGTGAGGGGTATAAGGGCGGCCTGACATTAAATTGCGGCTGTAAAGAGACGGGTTTTTAATAAGCTTCACGCTGACCTACAAAGTCTCCGCTCCTTTGTGCGTTTATCTTATAGAAGTGATCAATTCACTTGGGATTATTGGTTTAAGTTCACTTTGTTTTGCCTCGGTCTTGTTTTAATTGAAAGTGTTGTTTTTGGAAGTGCATGCGCGCTTCGCTCATAAGCTTCGTAGGCGTAACCGTAACCAAGCAAAGCGTGCCGAGATACGTACCGTCGAACAAATCACAATGACACATAACCAAGGGAAGCGGACCTCGAGTCGATGCACGATCCACAAGATCCAGCTCCGATCTCCTAAGCGATGGAGGAGCTTTGTCAACCCACGATGGATGGGCCGGGCGGTCCAATTGCCCGGTCAACATCGAGGCCGCATTTTGGACTTAAGCATCACATGATTCAACAAGTCCAAAGTTTTTTCCAATTTCACGGATCACCGGGTGGCGATGCCAACAAGCATCTCGACAAATTTCTCACCGTCACCCAAAGTATGAAGCAAAATGGGGTCACCGATGACGCCCTTCGCTTATACCTCTTTCCATATTCTTTGGCGCTTCATGCCACCGCATGGTTTGATCGTCTTCCCAAAAATTCAATCCATAGTTTCGACGAAATGATCTCCAAATTCTTGGCGAAATATTTTCCACCGTCGATGGTGACGAAACTACGGAATGAAATCGGTAATTTTCGGCAGACATCCCGATGAGTCCTTATTTGAGGCATGGGAACGCTATAAGCTTTCGATTGATCGATGCCCGAACCACAACATGTTGCTTGTCACCCAAATAGATACATTCTATAACGGGTTAACATTGAGACATCGTGACACAATCAATGCTGCTGCCGGTGGTACCTTTATGAAAAGGCGACACGAAGAGTGCTACGATCTCATTGAAAACATGACTGCCCACCATAATTATTGGGATTCCTCAGCCGAGAGGAGTGAGTCAAGGAGATCTACCACCCTTCCATCTTCAGAATTCACGACTCTAACCAAAAAGATTGAAGAAATATCCACTGCCGTGCTTAAATTGAGTCAAAATAATAACAATCAACAAGTGAATGTCGTTAACAAGAGTTGTGAAACTTGTGGTGGTCCACACCCTTATTTTGAGTGTCCAACCTCCGGTGGCTTCACTCAAGAGAGCGTTTATGCCGCTTCTGGTTCCTACAATACGGGAGGTAATTCCTACCAACTGCAAGGGGACCGAAACCTTCTCGACTATCGTTCTAACAATTTCCTTGGACCACCCGGGTTTAATCAAAATCAGAACAATCAAAATGTGCAAAATAGAAATAATTAGTTCAATCAAAATCGAGTCAAGAATCGAATTTTCAAAATCAAAATCAAGGTTTTCAAAATCAAGGAAATTTCAATCAAAACCGATTCCAAGCTCCTCAACAAAATGTGCATGCCCAGCCTCCTCAAGCTTCCATTGACATTGCTAATTACATCAAAAGCAATGAAGCTAAGATGGCATCCATGCAAAATCAAATTACCACTTTGAAGAATGATTTCACTTCCGAGCTTAGAGCTACTAGCAACAAAATTGATCAATCTCAAAGCAAGATTGAAAGCATGTTTGCTAGTCTCATGAGTCAAAATAATCAAGCTTCAACTTGGTGCTCTTCGAGTAATACCATTCCCAACCCAAAAGGTGAATTGAATGCTATTGCCACCCGAAGTGGTAAATCTTATGAGGGACCCTCGATGCCTAATCCTTCACCGGTGAGGGATGTGGAGCGAAACCGAGGTCTCAAAGGACAAGGTGCATAACTCAAGCCCACGAAGTACCGCACAAGTCCAACCTTCGGAGGTCTTACCTCCAATTCCGGAACCCGTTGTTCCGATGACCACTCCTAAGCCTTCACTTCCTTATCCTTCAAGGCTTAATGACCAAAAGCTCCGTGATAAAACTAGTCAACAAATGGAGAAGCTTGTCCAAATCTTTCAAGATTTGCACTTCGAGATTAGTTTCGCGGACGCTCTTCTTCTTATGCCAAAGTTCGGTCCAACAATCAAGAATTTGTTGAATAACAAAGAAAAGATTTCCGAAATGGCTAAAACTTCTTTGAACGAAAATTGTTCGGCGGTTATCCTTAAAAAGCTTCCCGAAAAGTTAGGAGACCCCGGAAAATTTCTCATCCCATGTGATTTTCAAGGCATAGTTCAATGCTCCGCCTTGGCCGATCTTGGCGCTAGCATTAACTTGATGCCACACTCCATGTGGAAAAAGCTTTCATTACCTCCGCTTACACCTACATGTATGATCCTCGAGCTTGCGGACCGTACAAGTTCTCGTCCGCTAGGTATAGCCGAGGATGTATTTGTGAAAGTAGGCAAGTTTCATTTACCCGCCGACTTTGTTGTTGTCGAATTTGATGCCGATCCCCGAGTACCCCTCATCCTTGGGAGGGGCTTCTTGAAAACGGGTCGGGCATTGATCGACGTTGATGAAGGGGAAATCACTTTGAGGTAAACAAGGAAGCCGTTACCTTCAATCTCAATCAAGTTACGAAATACTCCCCCAATTATGGAGACAATTCCGTCAACAAAATTGATGTCCTTGACATTGTGTCGGAGGAGTATTCTCAAGAAATTCTTGGATTCTCTAGTGGCAATCCCACTTCGGTTGATCCTATCGTTGCTCTCTCTTCACCTCCCCTCACTCCGTTTGAGGGAAGTGACTTTATTTTGGAAGAGATTGAAGCATACTTGGCTAGTGATTCTGTTCCATGGGAAATAGATCACGCTCCCATCGACATTGAGGGAGATATACTTCTCATCGAGAAGTTGCTCAATGAAGATCCTTCATCACTCCCCCCTCAAGAACTTCATAAAGAGGAAATCAAAACGATTGAAAAATCTAATGATCCTCCCGAGGTCGAACTTAAGGACTTACCACCTCATCTCGAGTATGCATTTTTGGAGGGTGACAATAAATCACCCGTCATCATTGCTAAGGACTTGAGTGAGGATGAAAAATCCGCTCTCATAAAGGTTTTGAAGTTACACAAGCGAGCCATCGCTGGAACCTTTCGACATCAAGGGTATTGACCCGAGATTTTGTACGCACAAGATTCTCATGGAAGATGACTTCAAACCGGCGGTTCAACACCAAAGAAGGGTGAATCCTAAAATTCATGAGGTTATCAAAGCGGAAGTCATAAAACTTCTCGATGCCGGATTGATTTACCCTATCTCGGATAGTCCTTGGGTTAGCCCCGTTCATTGTGTGCCCAAAAAGGTGGCATTACCGTTGTTGAAAATGATGAAAACGAGTTGATTCCTACTCGATTGGTTACGGGATGGCGTGTTTGCATTGACTATCGAAAGTTAAATGAAGCCACCCGTAAAGACCACTTTCCATTACCTTTCATGGACCAAATGCTTGAGAGATTAGCGGGAAACGAATACTATTGTTTTCTCGATGGTTTCTCGGGTTACTTTCAAATACCCATTGACCCACAAGATCAAGAAAAGACCACATTCACGTGTCCTTATGGAACATTTGCTTACCGACGCATGCCTTTTGGCTTGTGTAATGCTCCCCGATGCGTTCCAAAGGTGTATGATGGCCATTTTCCATGACATGATCGAAAAGACTATGGAAGTCTTTATGGATGATTTTTCGGTCTTTGGGGATTCTTTCAAAACATGTCTATCCCATTTGGACAAGATGCTTGAACGTTGTGAAAACACTAATCTTAGTCTAAATTGGGAGAAATGTCACTTTATGGTCAAAGAGGGCATTGTCCTTGGCCATAAAATTTCTAAGAGCGGGATTGAGGTTGACAAAGCTAAAGTCGATGTCATTTCAAAATTACCTCCTCCCACAACCGTCAAAGGAGTTAGAAGTTTCCTTGGTCATGCCGGTTTCTATCGTCGTTTCATTCAAGATTTTTCGAAGATATCCCGGCCTATGACCCGACTTCTTGAGAAAGATACTCCTTTCATCTTCTCTAGTGAGTGCATTGAAGCTTTTCAAACTCTTAAGAAGAAGCTCACTGAAGCACCAATTCTAGTTGCCCCAGATTGGGAATTACCATTTGAGCTTATATGCGTGCAAGCGATTTCGCCATAGGTGCCGTTTTGGGGCAACGAAAGTCAAAACATTTCCAGCCTATACATTATGCTAGCAAAACTTTGACCGAAGCTCAAGCACATTACACTACGACGGAGAAAGAATTACTAGCCGTGGTGTATGCTTTCGAGAAGGTTCGGCCATACTTGATCTTGTCCAAAAGCATAGTGTATACGGATCACTCGGCTCTCAAATATCTCTTTTCTAAGCAAGATGCAAAGCGAGATTGCTCCGATGGGTTCTCCTCCTACAAGAATTTGATATCATTATCAGTGATAAAAAAGGAGAACCTAGCGGTGATCATCTCTCTCGTCTTGAAAATCCACATCAAGGTGTGCTCGAGAAAAAGGAAATTAATGAAACATTTCCTCTCGAGACTCTTAATGTGGTATCTCATCATGAAAATTCGAGTACCCCTTGGTTTGCCGACTTTGCAAACTATCATGCGGGTAACTTTGTTGTGAAAGGGATGTCGTCCCAACAAAAGAACAAATTTTTCAAAGATGGTAAGCATTATTTCTGGGGCGACCCTTCTTGTTTAAGGTTTGTGCGGATCAAGTCATCCGACGGTGTGTTCACGGCCAAGAAGCCGATGAAATTCTCAAGGCTTGTCATCATGGACCCACGGGGGACATCATGGCCCGAACTACACCGCTAAAAGGTGTTTGATTCGGTTTCTATTGGCCCACGATTTACAAAGATGCCCATGACCTCGTCAAATCTTGCGACTCTTGCCAACGTCATAGCAACATCTCTAAAAGAGATGAAATGCCTCAAAATGCTATTCAAGTGTGCGAGATCTTTGACGTATGGGGCATCGACTTTATGGGTCCGTTCCCGTCTTCTCGAGGGAACAAGTATATACTCGTGGCGGTCGATTACTTGTCTAAATGGGTGGAAGCGAAAGCGCTTCCTACCAACGACGCCCGAGTAGTTGTGAAGTTTCTAAAGTCTCTCTTTACCCGTTTGAACTCCCGTGCCATCATTAGTGATCGCGGATGCGCGCACTTTTGCAGCGACCAATTTGCAAAAGTCATGCTTAAGTATGGTGTCACTCACCGTCTTTCTACCGCGTATCACCCACAAACTAGTGGGCAAGTGGAAGTTTCGAATCGTGGTTTGAAAAGAATCTTGGAGAGGACCGTAGGTGAAAACCGTGCCTCTTGGTCGGACAAACTTGAAGATGCACTTTGGGCCTTCCGCATCGCTTACAAAACACCCATCGGGTGTACTCCTTACAAGCTTGTGTATGGAAGGCATGTCATCTCCGATCGAGCTCGAGCACAAAGCCTATTGGGCCTTGAAGCATGCTAATTTTGACCTTAAGTCCGCGGGTGATCATCGGAAAGTTCAACTCAATGAATTAAATGAACTCCGTGATCAAGCCTACGAGAATTCGTTGATTTACAAGGAAAAGACAAAGAAGATCCATGACTCGAAGATTAAGAACCGCGTTTTTAACGTTGGTGACCGAGTCCTTCTTTTCAATTCTAGATTGAAAATCTTCTCGGGGAAACTTAAGACCCGTTGGACCGGTCCATTCACCGTTGCCAAAGTTTTTCCATATGGCACCGTCGAATTATCTCAAACTGACGGACCAAACTTCAAGGTGAATGGACATAGATTGAAGCATTATTTTGGAGGGGACATACCATCCTTGGTTGTCCCGGATCTACAAACTTTCCCCATGGACCAATGAATGCGGGGATCGAGTCAAGCTAGCGACTCGGTTAACAAAAACAGTAGCACTATATGGGTTTTCACCCATATTTCTGACTTCTTTCTACTTTCTACCACCCTAGTGTGAGGGAGTTGCCCCCCATTTGTTGTATAAAGGTTTTCAAAAATCTTGAATAATGGTCGTAGTATTTCCTTTTACGTTCTCATTTTCGGCATAACCGCCGGTACTTTGAATATTGAGGGCAATATTCATTTCTAGTGTGGGGGGGAATTCTCGCGAATTTTATCATATGTTTTACCACCCAATTTCCCCGTTTTTGGCAAAATTTTTTTTTTTTTTTTTGGAGTAAGTGTTTTACACTTTCTCATTTGGTTATCGATCCGCCATGTCGTAAGACTAAAGGATTGGCTAATCCAGGAGCAAACGGCTCTTGGTAAAGATTTATCAAATCCGTTGGCGGCTTGCAATTTGCCCAAAATTGTATGGTGTTCAACTCACCATATCTTTAACTAGTGAAGAGTTGGCTAGCCCGCAAGTTTATGGCTTGTGGTAAAGACAAATCCATAATTGGTAATCAGCTCACCAAAGATAATATTGATAATTTATCTAAGAGTTGGCTAGTCCAGAAGGGTACGGCTTCTGGTAAAGACAAATCAAAACCGTTGAAAGCTGGTGGTTTGCTCAAAATCACATGGTTATCGGTGTACCATAGTTCTCACTTGAACTAAAACATTTGGCTACTCCAGAAGTAATGGCTTTTGGTAAAGAGACTCAAATCCATTAAGTTTTCTCAAAAGATTGCTAGGGACTAGCAATGTTTTAGTGTGGGGGATTTGATGAGTGCGTATTCACTCATCATTTTAGGTCAAATCTGAGCTGCAAAACATTCAAAAACACTCCGAATTGCATCAAAATACTGAAAATATCTCAAAATTGTGTTTTATATGTTTCAGATGCAAAATGTTTAAAATCGGATGAAAAACGAACAAAGTTTGCACAATTGGCGTTCGGTCCCCGTCTTTCAAAAATTGACAGAAATAGTCCCTGAGCACGAATTTTAAAAAGAAAAGTCACCAAAGGTCATTTTAAAATCATAAGTTGTCATAATTAGTCCTTTGGTGAAAAATTTCTAAAGTTTGAGAAATTACAGTTGTGATCCCTGGATTTTTAAAATTGTCAAGTTTAGTCCTCAGGTTTCACAAATTGGCAAATTCAGTCCCTGCACTTTTGGTGATTGACAAAGTCAGCCCTTGGATAATACTTCATAAATTACTTGATTGGTCCCTGGATTTTTGGATTTTACACCTATGGTCCCTAAAAGCTTAATGTTTAATATCTAACCATTTGTCCAAACCCACTTAGGCCCGCACAAACAAACCCAATATCCGGCCCGGTCATAACACCAATATCAACCCAACCCTTTCCTCTGTCTTCCCCAATTTCCCGCCCAAGGAGACCCCTGCTCCCAAGAACCCTAGCTTTCCCAGTACCCCAAACCTATCATCTTTTTACTTCTCCCCAAACACTCCACCCCCATTCTCCTTTTACCCAGCCACATCAAAACCAAGACCCACCTTCATCTCTTTACCCGGTTTCACCCAAATCCCAAACCCACTACCTCTCCCCCAAGACTTGCCAAGCTGGCAATCCCAGCTTCAAATGAGCTCAGTGGATGGCCAAGATTTAGTTCAAAATGCTACCTACTTGATGGAAGGATGGGATCAACTTCAAGAAGCACACCTTGGTCTTTTTGCTTAACTGCTCTCACACAAGAAGCACAAAAGAGAAGATTTGAAGACCTAGTTTAGTAGTATAAATAGGAGCAGTTGTAAGCCATGAAAGGCACCCCTAGTTTTAGATAAAATTTAGCTTTCATGTTTTTTTTTAAATTCTGTTGTAATGCCTTTTTTTATGAATGAAAAGTTGCTTTCTTTCTAAATGTTAGGTTAAGTTTAATTACATTTGAAATTTGTTAAGGTTTTGAAGATCAAAGTAAAGGGGTCAAACAGTTGTAAGAAAAAAAATACATATATCAGTAAGGGGTGTTTGTTTATGTGTTCAAACTGGTCAAAAATCCATTTTGACCCAGTTTGACTACTTGAGTCAAATTCATGTGTAGCCTAAAAAGTCAGTTTTACAAGTGCTAATTGTGTTTTGAGAAACCTTTGTGAGAATCTAGTGAAAAGGAAAACCAAAATCTGTCTTTTCTTCTGTGAACAGAACAGTAGTAACCACTGCTGTTCTTGGTCTTATTTTTTTTAGTACAATTGTTAATCAAAATCAGTAAACTTGGTGTTTCTTAAGTTATCATGTTCCAAACTTAGTTCATGCTCAGTTTTATGCACCAAAGATATCTATAACTTGGTTGAATTTGCACTCCAAATCTGTCCCATTTAGTGTACCAGCAGTCAAAACAGCAACAGATAGCTGAACTTGGCTTATTTTGAAGCTGTTAAAAGCTTTTTTTTGTACCACACTTGGTTTACTTTGCATCTCCACTTGGTTAACTATGTTTTTGCAGCTTGTCTTTGGTTTGGAGGTCCATGTCATTTCGAAATAAGCTCTAAAGCAGGCACCCTTGGCTGTATCAGCAAGCAGCAAACCGCACAGGTCACTTACCTTTTTTTGTTACTCTTTAGCTTATCAGTACAAGACCTAGCTTATTTAGGAAATTTCATGGTGGCTTAGATATAGTATAGTTAGTAGCTTTAGGATGGAGGTCATTAGTTTTCTTTACCACTTATTAGGACAGTTTTAGAGTTCATATTTTAGCCTTAGGATCCCCCTAGTGAACTGCTTATTTTCCCTTAGGTGTAGCTTATTTACTGTCAAACTTAGCTTATTTTAGTTATTGCATGTCCCTAGTAGCTTATCTGGTTGAACATTTGCTTATCCTAGCTTATTTGTGCTCACAAAAGTTGCAAAAAGGGTGTTTGTTTGTATACTGTCCAAAACAGTGAGCAAAAAGCAGTCCAAACTGCTTATTGCCATCTTTTCAAAAGTTTCATCTTTACAAACAGTGTTTAACTTGGTCTTGTTAACAAGTTTCAAAAAGAAAGTTAACAAAAATAAGTGTGTTTTGTTTGAAATCTGTCAAAAAGAGTAGATAAAAAGCAAAGTTGTTTTGTATGTTTTAGTAACTGTTGGAATAAGCAGTTTCTAACAGCTTGTTTCAAGCTTTTCAGAAAAGTTGTTTTCATAAAAAATCTTCATTTTGATAAGTTCTTCAAGTTTCAAAAAGAAAAAGTTGAAAAAAAAAATAAATTTTCAAAAAGGGGACCAAGGGGATTCGAACCCTGGTCACCGCACTCAACACACTAACATCACACCACAAACCAACGCGCCCTTGGGTCTTTATCAGTTAGACTTTGCATCATTTAATATATAAGGACTCTTTGACAATTTAGCTCATAAGCTCTTTCTAGCTTATTTCCGGCTTATTTTACAAAGTACCATCCAAGTTTTTAAATTTTCTTAGAATCAGTGTATAGCTAAGTACTTTTGGTGAAATTTTCAGATTTTTCAAAAATGGTTTAGTATTTTTAATAATTTAATTAGTGTTAAATAGTTTTTAATTAGTAGTAATTAATTTAAAAGTCGAAAAAATATTCCGCTTTTTCCTAAAATCATTTTTAGTCAAATAGATCGTAGGAAAATTGATTTCACACCCGTAGCCCTTAAATTGCAAAATTTTTACGTTTATGGCTCGGGTTGTTTTCCCGTTTTTACGTTTTAGCACCCTAGGACTTAGTGTAGCTTCGTTTTATCATTTCTTAGGCTTAGTGTTAGTTTATTTTTAGTTATTTAGGGTTCCCTTGCCTTAATTACTTTCCCGTTCATTAAATTGTAGAATTCGTAACCAAATCCAAAATCTATAAAATCCAATTCAAGTTCAAATCACGAAACTCAACGAATCCTTCCAATCACACCTCGTTGGGACAGCGACCGGAAATCACTTTCCCGGTATCACTTTTATCACACCCGTGAGGTTTGGCACGTTGACCTTTTTCCTAAAGGGTTGATTTGTCGAATTTTACGGGTATTTTGATATACGTTGATATTGTGTTTTTCACCACTCACTTCACAACGAATCACCCTGTCTGGAATCATTTTCTTTAAACTGTTTCCTTTCTTCACCACCTCCCACAGATTCCAATCAATATTGGAAATCCAGTTTTCCATCTTCATAGTCCAAAGATCATATTCTTCCCTTTTCAAATACGAAAATTTACCATTACTGTTTGAAAGACTAAGCTGTTGCATGGAAGTGGTGTTGGTGTTGTTTGTGTTGGTGACTTCAGTTTCATTATCGGATCCAGGCATGGTGATGGTATGTTTGGTTGTATGAGGGTATGAATGGTTCTTAGTATCGTAGAGACTTTCCCGAGGCTCTGATACCACTTGTTAGAACACATACCTTGATAGATCTTAAGCACTCGGAGATCGTTAGTGTTGCCTATGTAATCACAAGCAAACTAATAGAAGATCTCTACAACTTGTATTTTATAGCGGAAAGTAAATACAAGTTATAATAACTAAGAACTCTTTGATCCTCTATGGATCTTTTGATTATAGAAACTCTATGTTTCGGATATTTTACAAGACTTGAGAGACTTAAGAAAAACTTATCTATTACAAACTATTATGGTTCCTTATATAGGCAAGAAACCCTAATGAATCACGAGCGTTTACAATGTACGCTCCTACTACAAATATAGACCAAGCATGCTTCTAGACAACCATGCAACTAATCATATTGTTTTACTAATGATATTGTTTATTCTGAGTAAGCTCTATGTAATACGGCGCCATCCTATACTTCATACGGCGCTGACTTTTCCTGTATACAGCCTACATGCAGTAGCTTATCTCTCCCTACGTGGAATAGCACTGTCCGCAGAATCACGATATCGCATTATGTAAAACTGTGAGAATCCATTCCTTCTTCGGCAGAAACTCTTCGGTAGATTCTTCTCAGCAGATCCAGTCGTAACTTCAGCAGATTCAATAGCTTACCGTAATTCCCAACATGTAATTTATTAGTTTTATGTTGTTAGTATTGTTGTTTCATGTTTATCTAGTCTCATATTATAATAATATAAGTTCTTGAATCTAGTGCATGGTCTGAATTTGTGAAAGTCTTTGGAAATCTTCAAATCAGTCTCATAAAGTGGTGTTTGGTTTTAACTAGTTCATTGTGTTAGAGGTTGTGCAATCCTTTGTTCTTACTTGTTTCATGTCATATTAGGTCCTAAGAACTCAAAGAAGCAAAGAAAACCAGTGCTTATTTGTGGAAAAGTCAAAATACCTTTTGATCACATCTTGTGTATTAACTGTTTGATATCCATGTTCCATAATCATGGTTTTGTGTTCATAAGTTGTCATTGTTGATCAAATCAGTCTTAATCCACCTTAATACAACATAATCAGTGATTGAGATCAATCCAAAGTTCATCAAAGTCAACCTTTAGTCTAATATAGAAAGTCAAAAATTTCAGTTTGGTCGTTTTTGAATAAAGTAGATTAATTTCTATAGGTTTTAACTTTGAGTTTCATGTTTTGAGCTTTTGGAATAGTAAAATACAACTGCTCAGCTTTATCCTAGTATTTTTTATATTTTCTCATTAGCTTATTTAATAGCTTATTTCTTAGCTTACTTTGACAACCTGTTTTAAAATGTGCCCTGTGCACAGTTGAGTAGTCCAATTTGATAAGCTCACACAAAGCTTATTAGTTAGCCATAACTTGTGTAATTTGGTTCTTTGGAAAGCTAACCTAGCTGACTTGAAGATCCAAGCTTAATATTTTACTTTATAGCTTATTTGATAGGGCTGCAAGTGACTTTTATTTTGTCCCATTTCTGTGAACACTGAAAACTCAGTGGTTTACCAGCTTTTTCTCAAGCTCACCATAAGCTCTCTAGTGGATCCCACAGTGAGAGTTTTAGCTTTTTGGAAAGATCAATTGGTTAGCTTGTTAGTTGCAGTGTTTGTTTTCATTTCCTAGCTTATCTTAGTGCTTAAAAATAAGCTCAAAAGTAGCTAGAAACCCAATAAGTACCCTGTTAAACAGATAAGTTTATGCTTATTTGGATTTTGATAAGTGCTTATTTCTAGTCATTGTGCTTTTTTAGTTATAACATTAGCTTATTATAAGCTGCTTAGCTTATTTTTAGTTACCTTTTGCTTATTTGATTAGCTTTATAGCCATTTAGCTTAACTTTGGCCTTATTCCATTTTTAGCTTAACTGTTGAAATAATAAGCTCAAACTGAGCTTATTAGTAGTTTTTATAAAAAGTTGTAGTTATAAAATTTGCTTATCTAATTGTGCTTAATAAGTTTGTAAAAGAAAAAAATCCAAAAATAAAATATTTTGCAAAAAGGGAGTTGCTGGGATTCGAACCCTGGCCACCCAGCTCACCACACACACACCTTACCATTCGCCCTTGGGTCTTTGACTGGTTATGGTTTGCACAATTTAATATATAACCCTTCTTTGTCCATTTAGCTTATACGTGTAACTTAGCTTATTTACAGCTTATTCAAATAAGTTGTAACATCCTTTTTATTTTTCTTAGCTTTGTATTAGTATAAAGTATTTTATAAAAAAGTTTAAGAATTTTCCGAATAGTTTTAGTATTTTTAAACATTTAATTAGTCTAAAATAGTATTTAATTCATAATAAAAAATATAAAAGTAAAAAAAATATAAATCTTTTTTCTAAAATTTTCTTTTGTCATATAGTAAGTAAGAAAATTGTTTTTACATTCGTAGGACTTTTATTTCACAAATTTTACATTTTTACTTGCTTTTCACTTCGCGTAATTTTTTACATATAGCGTTTTCATTCTAGGTCACATTTTTAGGTAATTTAGGTTTACGTTTTAATTAAAATAGTTTATTTAAGTTATTTTGTTTTATAAATCAAGAAAAACATCATTTTAAAAATAGTGATAGCGTTTATTTAATATAATTTAGCTTTTTAATTTTCTTTAATTTGCATTTAAGCCCCTGTAATTTACAAAACTTTTTCTTTAGGTATAAATATTCCAAAATCCTTACTGATCACTATCCTTAGTGATCATTCGACATCTGAAAGTGTTGAGCACCATTAATCCTCCGTGGGACTTAACGACCTGAGGTAACACTATACTCTCCAGATCTTAATTGCATTTGTTTCTGAGCTGTTTGAAGTTTATTACGGTTGACCATTCACAAGTGGTTAGCTTGTGTGATAAACTTGACTGTTTGGGAGCCAATCAAAATTTTGGCGCCGCTGCCGGGGAGGCTGTAAGCGTGTTTTAAAGCAGTTTTCAGACCCGTACTTGCACATATACCACTTTTTGTAAACAGATTTTTGTAAAGTTAATCAAAATCAAAAAGTTCATTAACACTTTTCCTTAAGTGTTAACAACACCAAAAAAATATATAAACAACAAAACAATCGTAGCGTTTTCTAGCTTGTGTTTCCTTTAAGGTGATTCTTAAAGAGATACGATTTGGTTAAACGAGACGATACCAAAAATATTGTCCAAAAGTTTTTAAACCTTTAGCACAAATCTGTACCTACGTCTTTTCAGTGGTACTTAATAAATACATAAAAATCAACCACTGCAAATCAAGGCAGTACACCTACCACTGGGGTGTGAACATTAATAAGTTCCCGAACAAAAGATTTAAAACTTGCCTTTGTGTCTTTGTGATTTGGTGTACCTTTTTCAAAGAAGCCATTTCATTTGTGATTATTGGTTTAAGTTCACTTGTCGTTTTGCCTCGCATTTGTTTTAAAACTGATTTTTATACTTAGTGCATGCGCATTCGTTCTTCCAGCTCTACAAGTCCACTTTCTGAGCTTGCAAATATTCCTCGTAAGCGTAGAGGGCGTTCGCTCCTTCGGCCCGTGGCGAGGAGCGTCTAGCACAACCACCCCCTGTCATAATGGCAGAAGATAAGCCTATGAATGAGCATCTCCAAGCACCCATCGAGGGTTACGGAGATGCCATTATTGTCCCAGCCATCGTAGCTGATACCTTTGAGCTCAAAACCGGGTTGCTTAATCTTGTAACCCAAAGCCAATTTTATGGTTTTGGGCGGGATGATCCTCATGCACATATTCGATGGTTTAACAAGATTGCATCTACCATCAAATACAAGAATGTCCCACATGAAGCAATTAAGCTTCTTCCGTTCCCATTCTCTCTAGAGGGACAAGCCCGGAATTGGCTTGAGAAACAACCCCTCGTTCTATTGAGACATGGGAGGATCTAGTCACCAAGTTTGTTAACGAATTCTATCCTCCATCCCGAACTACAAGTCTTAAGAATGAGATAATGAAATTTTCTCAAAGATTTGATGAATCATTCGGGGAGGCATGGGATCATTACAAAGAGTTGCTTCGCAAGTGTCCGCATCATGGTTTTACCGAGTTAATGCAAATGGATACTTTCTACAATGGTCTGAGACAAGCTGACCAAGACTCTCAAAATGCCTCCGCGGGAGGTAATTTCCTGAGCAAGACCACAAAAGAAGCCTTGCAAATCATTGAAAACAAGTCCCAGGTCCGCCATTTCCGAACAAAGACATATCAATCTCAGTCTAATGCTGGACCTTCTACTTCATCTCCAGTGAGTACATCTAGCACCGATGCTAAGATTGACAAACTCACGGATATTGTTCAGGCTTTGGTTCTTGCTAACCCAAAGAAAGTCACTTTCACACAGACACCATCACATGGTGAAGTGAAGAAAGTCGAAGTCTGTGTTACTTGTGGTGGCCCTCATGCATACTACAATTGTATGCCACGATGGTAGTCCGTTTGAAGCCAATGCTATAGCGATTACTTCACATCGGGGAGGTAATCAATACCGTCCTCAAAATGAACCAAACTACCGTGCTAATACTTATCAGGCACCACCGGTTTTAACCGAGAATCCTAACATCTGACCGGAATCGAACCAACCTAGAATGAACCAAGGTTATCAAAACCAAGGTAATTTCTATCCCGGACCAAATCAAGGTTTTCAACATCAAGGAAACCTTAATCAAAACAATTTCAATCGAGGGAATCAATTTCAGGGAAATGTGAATCCTAACCAAGGGAATTTTCAATAACAAGGTCATAATCAAAACATACGACCTCAAAATTTCCCTCCAGTACCTCCAGTACCATCATCTAATGAGTTATTGAAGCAATTCATGAAATCCCAAGATGAAATGAACAGGTTGTTGGTCGGTCGGTCGCTGATCTAAAGAAGTCTTTAAATGATCAACCCTCGGGCTCAGGAAAACTTCCGAGCAACACGATCGCTAACCCGAGGGGCGATGCAAAAGCGATCACAACCAGAAGTGGTGTTTCATACAATGGACCCGCTATTCCTACTACCTCTTCTTCTTCTCTCCCGAAGGTAGTGGAAAGTGAACCTGAGGCAACAAAGGACAAGGAACTTCCTACTAATAACGGAGGCACCAACAATGTCCATCCTCAAGTTGTCCTGAAACCCAAATCCAATCCAGGAGTTGTTTTTGAACCTCCTGTAGTTCCCGTTGAAAACCCCAAATCCAAATCTTCTATTCCTTACCCATCACGGTTGAATGAGCGAAAGCTTCGCGAAAAAGCCAGTCATCAAATGGACAATTTTTTTTCAAATTTTCCAAGAACTACATTTTGACATAAGCTTTGCGGATGCTATCATGCTGATGCCCAAGTTTGCATCAACCCTCAAACACATGTTAAGCAACAAGGAAAAGCTGTTTGAAATGGCTAAAACTCCTCTGAAGGAGAACTGCTCTGCAGTTATCTTGAAGAAGCTTCCGAGAAAGCTTGGAGATCCGGAAAATTTCTCTTACCTTGTGTATTTCGAGGGATGGTTGAATGCTTTGCCTTAGCGGATCTTGGTGCAAGCATCAATCGATGCCTTATTCATATGGAAGAAACTTTCTCTTTCGGAACTTACTCCTACATGCATGACTCTCGAGCTTGCAGATCGTACAATATCCCGTCCACTTGGCATTGCCGAGGATGTATTTGTGAAAGTAGGAAAGTTCCATTTTCCAACTGACTTTGTGGTTGTTGACTTCGATGCCGATCATCGGGTTCCTCTCATTGTTGGGCGAGGATTCGAGACGGGCCGTGCTCTCATTGATGTATTTGAGCAAGAAATCACATTACGTGTAGGTAATGAAGCTGTCACCTTTAACCTTGATCAAACTTCGAGGTACTCCGCAAACTATGATTCTGAGTCGGTTAACCGAATAGATATCATTGATGTTGCTTCTAAAGAGTACTCTCAAGAAGTTCTTGGTTATGATCATAATTCTTCGAGTGATAATCTCACTCATTCATCTCAACCCATCATTGCTAATTCTACTCCTTCTCTCACTCCATTTGAGGAAAGTGACTTCATCTTGGAAGAGATTGAAGCCTACTTGTCTAGTGATTCTGTTCCATGGCAAATTGATCACGCTCCCATCGACATCGAGGGGGATATTCTTCTCATTGAGAAGTTGCTTAATGATGATCCATCATCGCTCCCTCCCGTCGAGCTTCATAACAAGGAAGTCAAGTCAGTTGAGAAAACTGAAGAATTTCCTGAAGTCGAACTTAAGGACTTACCACCTCATCTCGAGTATGCATTTCTTGAGGGTGATGATAAATTACCAGTCATTATTGCTCGAAACTTGAGTAAAGATGAAAAAGCTGCTCTCATAAAGATCTTGAAGTCACACAAGCAAGCAATTGCTTGGAAAATCTCCGACATTAAGGGTATCAACCCTGAATTTTGTACTCACAAAATCTTGATGGAAGATGACTTCAAACCAGCAGTTCAACATCAAAGAAGAGTAAATCCAAAAATCCATGATGTTATCAAACAGGAGGTTATCAAACTTCTTGATGCAGGATTAATTTACCCGATCTCTGATAATCCTTGGGTTAGCCCAATTCACTGTGTTCCTAAAAGGGTGGCATAACTGTTGTCACAAATGAAGAAAACGAGTTAATTCCAACTCGAGTGGTTACGGGATGGCGTGTTTGCATTGACTATCGTAAGTTGAATGACGCCACTCGTAAAGACCATTTTCCTCTACCCTTCATGGACCAAATGATTGAGAGATTAGCAAGGAATGAATACTATTGTTTCCTTGATGGTTTCTCGGGTTATTTTCAGATCCCCATTGATCCACAGGATCAAGAAAAAACTACATTCACCTGCCCATACGGAACTTTTGCCTCTGAGAGGTATGCCTTTTGGCTTATGTAATGCTCCTGGCACGTTCCAACGATGTATGATGGCCATTTTCCACGACATGATCGGGGAAACAATGGAGGTGTTTATGGATGACTTCTCGGTTATTGGGGATTCATTTCAAACATGTCTCTCCCATTTAGATAAAATTCTTAAACGATGTGAAGACACCAATCTTTGTCTAAATTGGGAGAAGAGCCACTTTATGGTCAAAGAAGGCATAGTCCTTGGCCATAAGATTTCAAAAAACGGGATTGAGGTAGATAGAGCAAAAGTTGATGTTATTGCTAAATTGCCTCATCCTACTACCGTCAAAGGTATTAGGAGTTTTTAGGTCATGCCGGTTTTTATCGCAGATTCATACAAGATTTTTCTAAAATCGCCCGACCTATGACCCATCTTCTTGAAAAAGATGCTCCTTTTATCTTCTCACCCGAGTGCATCGAAGCTTTTGAAACATTAAAGAAAAAGCTTACTGAAGCACCCATTTTCGTTGCTCCCGACTGGGATTTACCTTTTGAGCTCATGTGCGATGCAAGTGATTTTGCTATCGGTGCAGTCTTAGGGCAACGTAGATCCAAGCATTTTCAGCCTATCTACTATGCAAGTAAGACTATGGTGAAGCTCAAACCCATTACACCACCCCAGAAAAAGAGCTACTAGCCGTGGTGTATGCATTTGAGAAGTTTCGGCCGTACTTAATCTTGACCAAATGTGTGGTGTATACGGATCACTCGGCTCTCAAATATCTCTTTGCAAAACAAGATGCAAAGCCGAGATTGCTTCGTTGGGTTCTCCTCCTTCAAGAATTTGATATCATTATCATTGATAAAAAGGAGCGAGAACCTGGCTGCTGATCATCTGTCCCGATTAGAAAACCCTCACCAAGATGTTTTCGAGAAAAAGAAATAAATGAAACATTTCCTCTCGAGACACTCAATGCGGTTTCTTTTTGTGGAAACTCTACTACCCCATGGTTTGCTGACTTCGCAAATTACCATGCGGGTAACTTCATAGTGAAAGGAATGTCGACCCAACAGAAGAACAAATTCTTCAAGGATGTTAAACATTACTATTGGGACGACCCCTACCTATTCAAAATCTGTGCGGATCAAGTCATCCGACGGTGTGTTTATGGACAGGAAGCTATTGACATTCTCAAAGCTTGCCATGCTGGACCCATCGGGGGCCATCATAGTCCAAACTACACTGCCAAAAAGGTGTTTGACTCCGGGTTTTATTGGCCCACAATTTACAAGGATGCCCACGAATTTGTCAAAGCCTGTGACACTTGTCAACGTCACGGAAATATATCTCAAAGAAATGAAATGCCGCAAAACGCCATTCAAGTTTGTGAGATCTTTGACATCTGGGGCATTGACTTTATGGGGCCATTTCCATCTTCTCGAGGTAACAAATACATACTTGTGGCTGTTGACTATTTGTCAAAATGGGTTGAAGCGAAAGCTTTACCTACCAATGATGCCCGAGTAGTTGTGAAATTTTTAAAATCTCTTTTTGCTAGGTTTGGAACTCCGCGAGCTATAATCAGTGATCGTGGTACACATTTCTGCAATGACCAATTTGATCGTGTCATGCAAAAGTATGGTGTAACCCACCGTCTCTCTACTGCATACCACCCCCAAACAAGTGGGCAAGTGGAAGTTTCCAACCGTGGTATTAAAAGAATTCTAGAAAGGACAGTAGGCGAAAACCGTGCATCCTTGTCGGATAAACGGATGGCGCACTCTAGGCCTTCCGTACAGCTTATAAAACACCAATCGGGTGTACTCCATACAAGCTTGTGTACGGAAAGGCATGTCATCTGCCGATTGAGCTTGAGCACAAAGCATACTGGGCCTTGAAACATGCAAACTTCGATATTCAGACAGTTGGTGATCACAGAAAAGTTCAAATGAATGAATTAAATGAACTCCGTGATCAAGCATACGAGAACTCTTTGATCTATAAACAAAAGACAAAGAAGATTCATGACTCTAAAATCAAGAACCGCGTTTTCAATGTCGGTGATCGAGTCCTTCTTTTCAATTCAAGATTGAAGATATTCTCGGGAAAGCTCAAGTCCCGTTGGTCTGGTCCATTTACTATTGCTAAGGTTTATCCTTATGGCACCATTGAGTTATCTCAGCCTGATGGTCCATATTTTAAAGTAAATGGTCATCGGTTGAAGCATTATTTTGGAGAGGACATTCCACCCGTGGTTGTCTCGGATCTACAAACTTTCCCCATGAGCCAATGAATGCGGGGATCGAGTCAAGTTAGTGACTCGATAATCAAAAACAGTAGCACACCACATGGGTTTTCACCCATGAGTACCACCCTAGTGTGGGGGAGTTGCCCCACGCTGTTGTATATAAGTAATCTCTTTTAAAAAAAAAAAAAAAAAAAATTATGTATATATATCAAAAATAAAATAATGGCCGTAGTATTTCCCTTTAATGTTCTATGTTTCGGCATAACCGCCGGTACTTTGAATATTGAGGGCAATATTCATTTCTAGTGTGGGGGGGAATTCTCACGAATTTTATCATGTAATTATACCACCTAATTCCCCCGTTTTTGGCCAAAATTTTTTTTTTGGAGTAAGTGTTTTTCACTTACTCAGCAAATGGTAATCAGTCCGCCATGTCTAACCCACATAAGGATTGGCTAATCCAGGAGCAAATGGCTCTTGGTAAAGATATCTCAAATCCCCATATCTTTAATTAGTGAAGAATTGGCTAGCCCGCAAGTTTATGGCTTGTGGTAAAGGCAGTTGGAAAACCATAATTGGTAATCAGCTCACCAAAGATAATATTGATAATTTATCTAAGATTTGGCTAGTCCAAAGCAACGACTTACGGTAAAGACAAATCAAAACCGTTGAAAGCTGGTGATTTGCTCAAAATCATTTGGTTATCATTGTGCCAATGTTCTTACTTGAACTAAAACAATTGGCTACTCCAGAAGTAATGGCTTTTGGTAAAGAGATGAAATCCATTAATTTTTCTCAAAAGATTGCTAGGGACTAGCAATATCTTAGTGTGGGGGATTGATGAGTGTCTAAATACTCATCATTTTTGTACCATTTAGAATGCCAAAAATATCTGAAAACACTCAGAAATGCATCAAAATGATAAAAATATCACAAATAAGTGTTTTATGTGTTTTAAATGCGAAAATATCAAAATCAGATGAAAAACGTATCAAGTTTGCATAATTGGCAGTTTTAGTCCCCCAAGTTTCAAAAGTTGTCAAAAACAGTCCTTGGTAATTCAAAATAAAGAAAAATGTTATTTAAAGTCCCTAGGGATTCATGAGTTGTCAAATTTGATCTTTGAAATTTAAAATTGCAAAATGACAACTTTAGTCCCTCAACTTTGAAAAATGTCATAAATAGTCCTTGGATATTTAAAAATGGAAAATAATCAAAATTAGTCCTTGTACTATTCATACTTGGCAGGAATGGTCCTTGTAATAACTTTGGAATAATGGCAGTTTCAGTCCTTGAAGTTTGCAGAATTTACAACAATGGTCCTTGTGTATTAAACAAACCAAATGGCCCTTTGTGTATTTTGATCCCCAGCCAAAACAAAAGAACCCCTGCCAAATAACCCTGTGAACCCCCCCATTGTGAACCCCCTTCATATTAATACCACTAGTCAAAATAAGTCAAACCGACTCCTGTGCATCTCTCACACAAAACAGCGCCAAAACAGATCACGCATCAAACCACCTGGTTTCCACCTTTCCACTTGCTTCTTCCTCCTTTCGGCTGTATAACAACTCCTTTCCACCTCTACAATCTCCCAAAATCCATTAATTGCAAAAACACGCTACTATGACTTTTCCCGCCAAATTGACAAATGGGCAGTTATGATGAATTATGAAGATTCAATGGCCAAGATGGTGGGAAAGATTCAGAGATGTCGACAAGGCTCTAAAAGATCTCTATAAAGAAGAATGGTGCAATGTAGATAGCTATCAAGTGTAATTTTTAATTTCTTTAGACGTTTTAATTAGTTTAAGCTTTCAAGTGTAATTTCTAGCTTTAAAGTACTTTGTTTAGCAATCTCAGTGTATTATAAACCTTTTTCAATAAGCAATTTCCAATTTCAGTTCAATATTCAGTTTATGCAATTTTCCTAGTTTAAATTCTCAAAATATGTCAATGTTGTTGTTAGATGTTATTAAGGACTCATAAGCTAATATAAGCTCCTATATAGCTTATTTTAAGCTATTAGAAACCCATAAAACTCAGTCTAGTATAAAAAAGAAAAAAATACCAAAAATACCAAAAAAATTAGATAAAAATAAAAAATCAATGGAAGGTTATCAAGAAGCTGGAGCAGGGTTAATAAAGGATTGCCCTTGGGTTTAGTGCTTATTGGGAAGCTTTAGGTTGTGTTTGTGTGCCTCAGTTCTCAGTCTTGTGCTTGTATCCAATTTGTAAGCCTTTTGATCCATTTTGGCATTTCACTGTGTAAGACATTCATAAGCTTAAATCTCTGTTTGTTCATGTTTATTAGTCATAGTTAAGTATAATTAAGCATTAAAAAACAGTCACTTATTCTTTTTAATTGGTAGCTAATAAAAATCTTATTTTAAGCAGTTAATATAGCTTAAGTGTAATTTATTAGTTTTATGTTGTTAGTATTGTTGTTTCATGTTTATCTAGTCTCATATTATAATAATATAAGTTCTTGAATCTAGTGCATGGTCTGAATTTGTGAAAGTCTTTGGAAATCTTCAAATCAGTCTCATAAAGTGGTGTTTGGTTTTAACTAGTTCACTGTGTTAGAGGTTGTGCAATCCTTTGTTCTTACTTGTTTCATGTCATATTAGGTCCTAAGAACTCAAAGAAGCAAAGAAAACCAGTGCTTATTTGTGGAAAAGTCAAAATACCTTTTGATCACATCTTGTGTATTAACTGTTTGATATCCATGTTCCATAATCATGGTTTTGTGTTCATAAGTTGTCATTGTTGATCAAATCAGTCTTAATCCACCTTAATACAACATAATTAGTGATTGAGATCAATCCAAAGTTCATCAAAGTCAACCTTTAGTCTAATATAGAAAGTCAAAAATTTCAGTTTGGTCGTTTTTGAATAAAATAGATTAATTTCTATAGGTTTTAACTTTGAGTTTCATGTTTTGAGCTTTTGGAATTGTAAAATACAACTGCTCAGCTTTATCCTAGTATTTTTTATATTTTCTCATTAGCTTATTTAATAGCTTATTTCTTAGCTTACTTTGACAACCTGTTTTAAAATGTGCCCTGTGCACAGTTGAGTAGTCCAATTTGATAAGCTCACACAAAGCTTATTAGTTAGCCATAACTTGTGTAATTTGGTTCTTTGGAAAGCTAACCTAGCTGACTTGAAGATCCAAGCTTAATATTTTACTTTATAGCTTATTTGATAGGGCTGCAAGTGACTTTTATTTTGTCCCATTTTTGTGAACACTGAAAACTCAGTGGTTTACCAGCTTTTTCTCAAGCTCACCATAAGCTCTCTAGTGGATCCCACAGTGAGAGTTTTAGCTTTTTGGAAAGATCAGTTGGTTAGGTTGTTAGTTGCAGTGTTTGTTTTCGTTTCCTAGCTTATCTTAGTGCTTAAAAATAAGCTCAAAAGTAGCTAGAAACCCAATAAGTACCCTGTTAAACAGATAAGTTTATGCTTATTTGGATTTTGATAAGTGCTTATTTCTAGTCATTGTGCTTTTTTAGTTATAACATTAGCTTATTATAAGCTGCTTAGCTTATTTTTAGTTACCTTTTGCTTATTTGATTAGCTTTATAGCCATTTAGCTTAACTTTGGCCTTATTCCATTTTTAGCTTAACTGTTGAAATAATAAGCTCAAACTGAGCTTATTAGTAGTTTTTATAAAAAGTTGTAGTTATAAAATTTGCTTATCTAATTGTGCTTAATAAGTTTGTAAAAGAAAAATCCAAAAATAAAATATTTTGCAAAAAGGGAGTTGCTGGGATTCGAACCCTGGCCACCCAGCTCACCACACACACACCTTACCATTCGCCCTTGGGTCTTTGACTGGTTATGGTTTGCACAATTTAATATATAACCCTTCTTTGTCCATTTAGCTTATACGTGTAACTTAGCTTATTTACAGCTTATTCAAATAAGTTGTAACATTCTTTTTATTTTTCTTAGCTTTGTATTAGTATAAAGTATTTTATAAAAAAGTTTCAGAATTTTCCGAATAGTTTTAGTATTTTTAAACATTTAATTAGTCTAAAATAGTATTTAATTCATAATAAAAAATATAAAAGTCAAAAAAATATAAATCTTTTTTCTAAAATTTTCTTTTGTCATATAGTAAGTAAGAAAATTGTTTTTACATTCGTAGGACTTTTATTTCACAAATTTTACGTTTTTACTTGCGCACTCGCGTAATTTTTACATATAACGCGCGTTTTCATTCTAGGTCACATTTTTAGGTAATTTAGGTTTACGTTTTAATTAAAATAGTTTATTTAAGTTATTTTGTTTAATAAATCAAGAAAAACATCATTTTAAAAATAGTGATAGCGTTTATTTAATATAATTTAGCTTTTTAATTTTCTTTAATTTGCATTTAAGCCCCTGTAATTTACAAAACTTTTTATTTAGGTATAAATATTCCAAAATCCTTACTGATCACTATCCTTAGTGATCATTCGATATCTGAAAGTGTTGAGCACCATTAATCCTCCATGGGACTTAACGACCTGAGGTAACAATATACTCTCCAGATCTTAATTGCATTTATTTCTGAGCTGTTTGAAGTTTATTACGGTTGACCATTCACAAGTGGTTAGCTTGTGTGATAAACTTGACTGTTTGGGAGCCAATCAATAACCCTCATATAGTTGGCTGTCCAGCAGCTTAACTTTTCACATATGTTCACTATTTCAACCTAAAATATTAATCAAACCAGAAGATCAATGGTTGTACTTGCAAAGAATAGCTAGAGATAAACCATAAAGGTTAGCTTTTCAATGTGATATTGCAGCTAAATCAAGTAAAGGTTAATTAAAAGAGTAAATATGTGTTTCACAAATATACAAAAAGGGTGAAATTGCCATTGATTTTCCAAAATTATCTAAGTTCTTTGCGAGCAAGAGTAATAATGTAGCGATGCTGCGAGTACCATAAACATGGTGCAAAGCGTTGGTTCAACTATGCTCACAATTCTCTAAATGAGTTTCCTCCTTTTGGACCCATTGTTGGGGTACAAAGCGTAATGGATTACTAAGGATAAGAATATGGTGGGCCTTTGTGATCCCTAATGATGCGAGCTTTAATGTGTTTAATGACCCAAGTATGGTTTTAAATGAAACAACTAAAGTAACGAAGCAACTTGATCATATGGCTTCAAATACATTGGGTGCTAATTCTGGGAAAGCTAAGGATATGGGGGTTAATATTGAGAACTCTAATGTGTCACCATTGACATCATGTAGTGTACCAAGTGGTAGCCTGGTTGAACCTGGTTGGTGTCCTACTTTGTCGGCAACTAAAGAGCCCGGCATGAATAAGAATTTTAAGGAACCTATTTCGTATGCTAAGTTGGTTAATGGTGAGACAAGTAGGAAAAATGTAAATTTTCATGAATTGCTTGCACCGGCAGACAATGGAGCAGATTTTGTTGTATCAATGGAATCGGTTCACGTTGTTCCTGAATGATTTAGTGATATGGTGTATGGTTTATTTTTGGGCAAGTGTGTGGCGTACCCGGTTGTTGAGAATTATGTTAAAGATACCTAAGTAAATTCGGTCTTGTTAAATCGATGATGAATTTCAAAGGTATTTTTTTCTTCATGTTTAATTCTACAGGATAGACAAAATGCTTGAAAATGGTCAGTGGTTAATATTGGATACTAATTTACTAATCCATGAAAGTCAAGTATTTAAAGTCGTTTATGTAAAGTGTAAAGTATAGGGTCCTAGTGTGTCAAAGATAAAGCCTATAACCGAATGACAGTTATTTTCGGTTATGGCAGTTAAACTTGAACCTTTGTGTCTGTTAGAATAGTTATAGTGTCGGTTAGAGAAGTATAAGTACCATGAAAACCAAGTCTGTAAAACTAATGATTGTTTAATAAATAAACTTAGTATATTTCCTCATTCAATTGTTCATAGAAAGAAAAGATAGACTAACAGTTGGCATCAGAGCCAAAGGATTCGAACCAAAGAGGAACAAAGACCGATTGATTCAGGGAATCAATCAAGAGAAAAGAAAAGTAGAAACCGTGCACATACCGGTCATTCAATCAAGAAGAGAGACAGAAAAGAGCTTTGATTCAGAGGAATCAAACACGATTCGATTAAAGACTATCGAATCAGAGAATTAAAAAAGGAGAAGGGAAAAATAAACATACCGGTTGTGTGCGAAGGAGAAGCTGCCGCCGCCGGTGGAAAGGAAACAAAGAGGAAATCACCGTTTGATTATAAGAAAACCAGAAGAAAGAGAAAAGGGCTTTGCCCTAATTTTGCGTAGAAGAAAGGAGGAAGAAGAAAGGGTGTTTTTGTTTGGACTAAATATAGCTGCTGCTATTGTTTGGAAAAGGGAGCCCACAAAAAAAGTCAAGTAACAGGTTTTTACTCCTTCAAATACTTAGTTATTTTTTAGAAAAGTTAGAGAATTTGCATATTAGTATTGTAGATTAGTAGAATAGATTTCTTCCATTACAATTCGCGTTAGAAACCGTTAGAATTGTTTTGAGAATTATTGTGGTTAGAAAGAAGAATTTAAGGTCGACTATTATTAGAATTATATTAGTTTTAGAAGAAAATCAAATCGAAAGATATGACGGGAGATATAAACGAAAACTGAGTTGTTTTCACCACATTGTTACCATCATATCAATGCCCAATTTTAAGCAATACAAATTATACATTATGGGCATTAAGAATGAAGAAGATACTATTGGCAAATGGTGTCTGGGATTTAGTAGAAGGAACATGTACATCAAAAGAGATTGATGTAAAAAAGGATAGTTCAGCGTCAGCATACCTATTTCAAGGGTTACCAGAAGATTTGTAAATGCAAGTTGCGGGATGTGGAACAGTAAAAGAAATTTGGGACTCTCGAAAGTCAGATTTATTGGAACAGAAGATGTACAACAAGCACACTCGCAACAACTTAAATCAGAATTTGAGAGACTTGTGATGAAAGAAGATGAATCAATAGATTCATTTGCTGGGAGGTTGATGAGTATTATTACAAAGGCTGCTACATGTGGATTGACATTTGATGAACAAACAAAAGTACGGAAATTATTGAATACAGTCCCAGATAAGTTTGTACCAGTAGTAGCAACGATTGAAATGGTTGTTGATTTTAAGAAAGTAAAATTAGAGGAGATTATTGGGAAACTTAAGACTTATGAAGAAAGGCTTAAGTTTAGGAGAGGAAGTGAGGAAGATAATAGTGAGAAATTGTTATTCACACGTCAAGGGAATAACAGAAATTATGAACGCAACTATGGAAATGATAGACGAGGAGGTGGTAATCAGACACGAGGAAGAGGCCAAGGAAGATTCACAAGAGATAGTAAGAATGAAGATAATTATGATAGAAACAAGAGAAACCATGGAGATCAAAACTACCATAGGAGAGACTTTAGAGAAATAGAGTGTTATAATTGTCATAAGTTTGGACACTTTGCTGAAAATTGTCCAAAACCAAACCATAGAGAAGAAAAAGCAAACCTTGTGTTCGAAGATGATGAACCAGCACTATTAATGGTTACTAGTAAAGATGAAAAGAAGATAACATCCTCAAAGGAAGAACCGAGAAGGAAAGGAATTGTCATTGAGAAGGATGAAATTCAAAAAGAAAAGTTAGAAGATATGCGGTCAGAGATAGAAATTGATTTGAAGAGTAAATTAGAGTTTTAGAAGTTCGAAATGCTTCAAGAGTTAAAGATGGAAAAACAAGAGTTTGAGAAAAAACTAAGAAATAGAGAAATGGCATTTGAGAAACAAATGCAGATAGAGTTAGAGAACCTCAAGAAGATGAGAGATTGCACAAGCAAAGAGATGAAAGAGTTAAAGACAATAAGAGAACTGTTTGAGAAAGAGAACCATGAAATTGTTTCAGATGAGAAACCTTTAGAAGAAAAACCAAGTATTGACAAGGGGGAATGCAAAAAGCATCAAAAGACGCCATCAAGATTTCAAAAGGAAATCGAGATTGAGAAAGACATTAAATCAAGCAACAAGGAAATTGAACCAGAAGATCGTGATACAAGAAACATATTATTGGAGATGCAAGATTATGTAATGATACAAATGAAGGAAGATAGTGGCAAAGGAGACAAAGATGATCGAGATGTGATTGAAGACAAGGAAGAAAGAAGTAAAATCAAGGAGGAAGTTCAAAACATAGTTCGCGTTGAAGATCAAGACAAAGGAAATGGAAACAAGCCAAAGTTCAAAGATAAAGATGATGGAGCTTGAAGATATCAAAGGCATGGATTAATAAATTAGGAGGGAGTATCGGATACTAATTTACTAATCCATGAAAGTCAAGTATTTAGAGTCGTTTATGTAAAGTGTAAAGTATAGGGTCCTAGTGTATCAAAGATAAAGCCTATAACCGAATGACAGTTATTTTCGGTTATGGCAGTTAAACTTGAACTGTTGTGTCTATTAGAATAGTTATAGTGTCGGTTAGAAAAGTATAAGTACCATGAAAACCAAGTCTGTAAAACTAATGATTGTTTAATAAATAAACTTAGTATATTTCCTTATTCAATTGTTCATAGAGAGAAAAGATAGACTAACAGTTAATTCACAACGTGCCATTAATTTTGAAAAAATGGTCATCGGATGCGAATATTATGAAGGAGGATGTGTGGAGTGTTTCGGTTTGGGTTAAGCTCCATGATATTCCTATTACCGCATTCACGAAAGATGGATTAAGTGCTATTGAAACAAAATTTGGTACCCCCTTGATGCTTGATTCTTACACGGCTACTATGTGCATGGAGTCTTGGGGTAGGTCGAGTTATGCCCGTGCTTCTTGCCTTTGGTCTTGGGATTTTGTTATGCCTTGACCAGTTTTGCTCCATATAATAATTAGTATTGACCATTGTTTGATAAGTGCTTAATGTGCAGAAAAGAATGTATGCAAAAGTAGTATTGCAGTAGGAATGAAACAAGTTTGGAGGGAAATTTAAAATAACTAACTTTACTAATATTGGATTGATAATGTTAACTGTTACAGAAAGAACTATTTATACATTTCCAAGGGGTGCCAAATGTGTTGGTTCAAGAGAACCAACATACACATCCTTTGGAGAAATAACTATCAACTATAATAACTGTTTTCCATAATGGGTCATTTTGGGACATTGGCCTAACCATATGAAATCTGCAAACTTAAAATAAAACACAGGACTGCAAATGTCTAACTAAATTGTACTAAATAAACTGTAATAATATTAACATTGGGATGAACATGATTTGATGGATAATTGATCTTAAAGAGGATTCCAACAGTCACCCACCTAAGATCAATGTCCATCAGATCATGCTTCTCCATTCTTCATGATTTGCTTCAGTTTACGATGACAAGGTCATCACTAGAATTGCTTCTTATTTCTTCCTTGATTCCGTGGTTATTTGGTATGCTGCTTTGACCATATTGGTGATGGTTGTAGGTGTAACACCCCAACCCGACAAGGGTAAAGATATCACAATATGGTTTCATATCCGAACTTTAAATACTATACAAAAGCGGAAGCCTTTACAAAACTTACAAAAGAAAACATAAATGTCTTAATAATCAAAATAAATCTAAGATCCCTATATTCAAATCTTGCTCTAAGCTCTACTCTCAACCCAGTTCAGCTATCCCATAAGCTCATCTTGAATGCCTAATACCTGCGAGGAAAAGAAAATCTGGTGAGCTTACAAAGCCCGGTGAGCGGATATAATGAAACAAAAGCTAAACAAAACAAATATACAAATAACGAAATCACTAGCGGAATGAGAATCTTGAATCATTGAGGATTCTGCGGAAGCACAACTATCTAGAAATCGAGGAAGAACAAATAGCAATCAAGAACAAACACATAGCACATTGATGGAGCGTGCTCACACACATCAAAATAACCGGACATTCAACACATTAGATAGTAGAGCTCATGTAAGCCAAGCGGAATGTCTAAAGGCTAATGAAACACTTTCTAGAAAATAATCATGGCATTCATACAAATTAATCAACCTACATTTAACACACTTAATTCAATATTGTAGCGCGGAAAATAGCGGTCAAATCATGGCGGTCTCACATACGGATAGAAAACACGGTAGACAACTATAACTAAATAGACAAAGACATAACATAGCCATTAGCAATTATCAGAACAGATATCATAAGCTAAACCGGTTCTCGGATCGAATCTCAACATGTGAGTTTTAAAATAGCAAATCGAATAATAGCGGAATGAGATAACTAGCGGATAGGCAAAGTTTACAAAATTAACTAAACAATCATGCACACTAAACTTTCAGGATACCTAATTTCACACTAGCACATTTATCTCACGGATCAGCGAATTTCACCTAACGATAAACTAACGTAACATCAGATGACAACATACGAATCATATTTACACATATTATCATATCCTAGCATAAAAGATGGTAGTCACTTAAACATACAAAAGCATAACCACATATAATAACATATAATAAGCCTAGCACATAATTACAAACACTTGAACATACGAATCAAAATCGAGAATCTTGAATCTGGACATATGAGATAAAGATTTAGTTAACTACCACGAGCCCAGAACATATCATATAAGAAATATCTTTCTTCTTCAGAAGGTAACCTCATAAACTAATTGGAGTAGCTAGCTCCTAGAATTTTGTGAAGGCAGCGTATTACACCGCGACATCATTCACCGAAATCATATCGGATAACAGATCGGATCTAGGATGCATCCATAAGCCCCAACAGACGGATAGTGGCCATATTATAAATAAGCAGGTTAACGGAAAGGGGCGTGGCGAACATCACTCTACTGCCTAGAGTCATGTCGAGAGGTGCATCACGACACGGACATGGAACCCCCATGACTAGTGAAATATTGGCTTGGGTGTGAAACTAACTTAGGTCAAAGCAGTTGTCATAGATGACACAGATCATAATCAAACACAAAGTTCAACAAATAACATATCAGATAATTCATATCATAAGGTTCATGTTCAAGGTTGAGAAGTCGGTTTATGTCGTAGTCACATGTCCTACTTTCATAATCAGAATTTCATAACCAAATGTTCACAATTCAGAAGTTCATAATCAAATATAGAAAGGTTCAACAATTGTGCATATCAAAGTCTTTCTAACATAACGTTCAAATCAGATATTGCATGATTCAATAAAAGCAGTGTTTCAAACAAACAACGAGATCAAACAATCGAGAAAGGGTTCATAGCAATGGCATAGGAAACCCTAATAATTGAAATAGGAAAGCTAACGAAAAGAAAATGTCATAAGAAACCTTTACTGAAAAGGTCAGAATAAATCTGTACCTTAAAGCAAATGAGAGAAAAGCAAATGAATGAGTGAATCACGAAGATATAACGTCGCGTCTCCTTCAACGAATCTACACGGATTATGATTTATTTAATACTTGTTAGCATCATTAAGTTATAACGGATTTATCGCTTTCACACTCTTAAAGTCGTAAGTATATTCTTATTCTTAGTGACGGATGGAATTACAACATTTTAGAGTATTCATCATTAATTAGCCAAACTTATGGGTTACAAATGATAAATGGTAAACTTAAGGGTTTAATATGATAAATATCTTATTTGAGGACTTATATGATCATCATTCAAAGTATAGGGTTTATAAATGTCAAGAACAGATTTTAAGACTCTCTTTCAAAACAGTTTACACCAACTTCTATACCTTACGTGATTGACCAAGACTCACATGTCATTATTCGCACACAAACTTAATGAGACCACGCATACAATACTTTTTAATTCATGACACTTGATTCCTTGCATAAAATCATAACTCACGCATGTTTACAACATACTTAATACTAGCTCGTTATACGCTTAATCATTCGTTATTAATGACCTCACGACTTACTATTTTTACATGAAATAACGAATTACACACTTAGCTTTCAAACCCTAATCGACTCTCATTTATGTTCTAGGGTTTTCCCCATCTTTTAATATCATATTAATGCGCATTTACTTTACACGTCACGTCTTTTAATGACTCATTACTTTAACCTAGATCGTATGAAAACAACCTTTCTTTCCTTGTTTTACGATGCACGCACACATACACATGCAAACACTTATCCATACATGTGTCGACTCACACAACTTTTAAACTCTTGTTTCAAACATGCATGCACTCTACACGTCAAGACCTTTTTCAAAAGACTACGCTAAATAACCATGTACGTAACTATACCAATAACTCAACACTACATGATTCTTACCTACATACTTTCGATCACCAAAGGCTGTTTTAAAAGATTTTCGATAGGAAAGACATGCATGCAAATCGACACACAACAAGGCTACAACACTAGATTAATGTGATATGTATTGTTTATATCAATGTATAACTTATTAACGCGACCCATGAGTCCCATGCTCATGTTTATTCTGGTTCAAATATCGACACATTCGTAACCCTACAAACCATGCATCGACCCATGTACATGTTACTCAGATTTGTGACCTTATGTGATATAGTTATAAGCTCAAAAACACATTCAGAACTTGCATAAACATGCGTCAACCTCAATATTTACAACATCATATTCGTAATTTTATGTGGCGACATGGTATGCTACTTGTTATATGGTTAATGATACATGTTCGACACTTATAAATGAGTTTCTGAAATCATGTGTGAATAATAAATGCATGATACATATATATATATATATATATATATATATATATATATATATATATATATATATATATATATATATATATATATAGAGTTAGGATCAAATAAGAAGATTACTTAAAATAAGAAGGAATAAGAAGAACTATAACGCAAATCCGAGATGCACCGACCGAAATTAGATGCATCCCTATAATCTTAGATGCATTATAGCAGCACCATAGTGTGTTTTCTAGCTTTAATCGGATGCATATATGTATATTTGATGCATTTCATGATTGCTCTTGTTTTTTGTTCCTCTGCATGTGCCGAAATCATGAAAATCAATTTGCACCATCTATACATCAAATTAACTTTTAAAACTCAAGATGTAGCATCTATATGAATAGAAATGCATCTAATGCAAGTCGTTGCATCTCAAATACGTGGTTTTGGTCACTTCTCACCACTTCTTATTTTAATTTACTTCTCCTTTGGATCCCTACTCTATATATATATATATATATATATATATATATATATATATATATATATATGATTGATCAGGTTTACACAAGATTCTTATTCATTCGCATGGTTTATTACATATCTCACAGGTTCCATGTTCGGCGAGCTGCATGCAAAAGTTTTTGAGAAGAATGAAAAGTCGATATACCTTAGCAAGCTGCTCGGACAAAGATCATACCAAAACCAAAAGAGTAGCAGCCGAATGGAAGAGAAGAAGAAAACAGCAAGTCTATACCGAGACTTTGAGAAACTAGGGTTTCATAAGGAGGGATTGTGATGTTTATATACATGTCGACTATGTGGGGTTTTTTTTTTTTTTTTTTTTTGTAATTGGTTCACAAAAACAAATGACCCATGGGCTTATGGTGATAATCGGTTAACAAGAAAACGAATCATGGGCTAAAACTTGGGCTTGGCCGAATACTTGCATAAGTGTTTTGCAAGTCGACCCATTTTGTCATAAGCGTGACTTTTATTATATTTTTTTTTATTCTATTAAATGAACGTTAATACATTTTACGTATTTCATATTTTTGACTATTTTAAGGGTAAAATAGTCTTTTAACATCTTTCGTATTTTTAGGGTTTTACAACTCTCCCCTTCTAAAAAGAAAATTTCGTCCTCGAAATTGAACAAGACGGAACAGAAGCAGCAAACAAATCGGATTTCAAAATTTCAGGGAAATAGCACAAACGCGAATCTTTTCTCAGAACAAACAGATTCTTATCAGATTATTCAAACCCGTACATTTCAGAAATCAAAGCACTTAATCAAATACGCATAACAGATAATTACATACTTATCATAGTAATGGCAGATAGCAGATGAGATGCAGAAAATAAAACAACACACTCTAACTTATTCAGATATCTAATGAGGAGAACAAACATATACATAGACAAAATGAATCCTAACGATCTCACTAGTCGCAGATAATCAAACTAAAAGGATCTAATGTTCTTCAAACACTTCACGAAAATCCTATGACCACAATAAGGGTTTACGGAGGCGTACACATTTAGAGCAAACATAGTAATCCATAGTTCACACAAATCATAACAATTTCGGTCCAAAGTGCACAAAACTTACCGTAACGAATATCGACGAAATCTTACAAATAGGTACAAAATTTCAAACGAACATGAGGAGTGCCAAATAACGGATACAAGTCATATTCTTTTCACGTATCAACCACGGGCATTTCCCCGGATGTCATATGATTTCAATAAGTTCAAATTATATGATCTCGGTATTATCACGTTGATTAGGCGTCATAATACTTGCATCACATAACAAGTCCTCATTATCATCATATTACGTCTCGGTCATGACAAAACCACATAACTAATATCAGAACAAAACGGATAACATATAGGTAACAAGTAACATACCGAAACAGACCAGATACACATTCATGCAGCATATAACACATTAGACAACTTACCATATCACAATGAAAGGAGGCCACCAACTAGCATAAAACGGTTCCTCGTGACTCATTCGCGGCGATCAAAAGAAAACTGGGATATTAACAAAATGCCGGGCGATAAACTTCACGATTCAAACCGAGTTCGAACAAATCGAGAGAAAAGCAATACGGATCGAGAATCACTTAGCGAATATCAAACCGTCACAAAACACATGACAAACGAATCATAATATCACAAGTCGCGCCCAAATCATATGAAGTAGATGAACCTTCCCATCCACCGGTTGAATCATGTCTTCGTCATTGCGTCTTTGGTTGATTCGTCCGCTCCTCCCGCAGCATCGATGTCTCCAGCAGCACGGCGGTCGGGCGTGGTTTACGCTTCGAACCTCTCCAGCTCGAGGGGACATTGCGGCAGCAGGGTGGCATCATCTTCTTTGGCTCCGCGGTTAGTCTCCATCTAACGATCGACAAGCGGATGGCGAAAACAAAATAACAAAATTCGATGCGAAAAGAGGAGGGCCAAATTAGTGAAGACAAAAGAATATCGAAGTCAAATCTGAACGACAATCAAAAGGAATCGAAAGATATCTGAACAGACAGAAACCTAATGTCTACCCAATCCTCACAGGTCATAGCCTAAGCTCTAAGGGTCCTAAAACCTAGAGCTCTGATACCATAAATTGTAACACCCCAACCCGACAAGGGTAAAGATATCACAATACGGTTTCATATCAGAACTTTAAATACTATACAAAAGCGGAAGCCTTTACAAAACTTACAAAAGAAAACATAAATATCTTAATAATCAAAATAAATCTAAGATCCCTATATTCAAATCTTGCTCTCAGCTCTACTCTCAACCCAGATCAGCTATCCCATAAGCTCATCTTGAATGCCTAATACCTGCCGCAGGAAAAGAAAATGCGGCTGAGCTTACAAAGCCCAGTGAACAGATATAACGAAACAAAAGCTAAACAAAACAAATATACAAATAACGAAATCACAACGGAATGAGAATCTTGAATCATTGAGGATTACTGCGAGAAGCACAACTATCAGAAATCCAAAAGAACAAATAGCAATCAAGAACAAACACATAGCACATTGATGGCACGTACTTAAACACATCAAAATAACCGGACATTCAACACATTCAGATAGTAGAGCTCATGTAAGCCAAACGGAATGTCTAAAGGCTAACGGAAACACTTTCTAGAAAATAATCATGGCATTCATACAAATTAATCAACCTACATTTAACACACTTAATTCAATATTCTAGCGTGAAAATAGCGGTCAAATCATGGCGGTCTCACATACAGATAGAAAACACAGTAGACAACTATAACTAAATAGACAAAGACATAACATAGCCACTAGCAATTATCGAGCGAGATATCATAAGCTAAACCAGTTCTCAGATCGAATCTTAACATCAGCAGAGTTTTAAAATAGCAAATCGAATAATAAGCAGACAGATAACTAACGGATAGGCAAAGTTTACAAAATTAACTAAACAATCATGCACACTAAACTTTCAGGATACCTAATTTCACACTAGCACATTTATCTCACAGATCAACGAATTTCACCTAACGATAAACTAACGTAACATCAGATGACAACATACGAATCATATTTACACATATTATCATATCCTAGCATAACATATGGTAGTCACTTAAACATACAAAAGCATAACCACATATAATAACATATAATAAGCCTAGCACATAATTATAAACACTTAAACATACCGAATCAAAATCGAGAATCTTGAATACGGACATAACAGATAAAGATTTAGTTTACTACCACGAGCCGAGAACATATCATATCGAAATATCTTTCTTCTTCAGAAGGTAACCTCATAAACTAATTGGAGTAGCTAGCTCGAATTTTGTGAAGCAGCGTATTGCACACGACATCATTCACGAAATCATATCGGATAACGGTCGGATCTAGGATTCATCCATATGCCCCAACAAACAGATAGTGGCCATACTATAAATAAGCAGATAGCGGAAAGGGCGTGGCAAAACATCACTCTAATGCCCTAGAGTCATGTCGAGAGGTGCATCAGTGACACGTACATGGAACCCCCATGACTAGTGAAATATTGGCTCGGGTGTCAAACTAACTTAGGTCAAACAGATTGTCATAGATGACACAGATCATAATCAAACACAAAGTTCAACAAATAACATATCAGATAATTCATATCATAAGGTTCATGTTCAAAGGTTCAGAAGTCAGAAGTTTATGTCGTAGTCACATGTCCTACTTTCATAATCAGAATTTCATAACCAAATGTTCACAATTCAGAAGTTCATAATCAAATATAGAAAGGTTCAACAATTGTGCATATCAAAGTCTTTCTAACATAACGTTCAAATCAGATATTGCATGATTCAATAAAACAGGTGTTTCAAACAAGCAACAGATCAAACAATCAGAAAGGGTTCATAGCAATGGCATAGGAAACCCTAATAATTGAAATAGGAGAGCTACGAAAAGCGTCATAAGAAACCTTTCTGAAAGGTCAGAATATATGTACCTTAAAGCAAATGAGAGAAAAGCAAACGAATGAGTGAATCACGAAGATGTAACGTCGCGTCTCCTTCAACGAATCTACACGGATTATGATTTATTTAATACTTGTTAGCATCATTAAGTTATAACGGATTTATCGCTTTCACACTCTTAAAGTCGTAAGTATATTCTTATTCTTAGTGACGGACGGAATTACAACATTTTAGAGTATTCATCATTAATTAGCCAAACTTATGGGTTACAAATGATAAATGCTAAAATTAAGGGTTTAATATGATAAATATCTTATTTGAGGACTTATATGATCATCATTCAAAGTATAGGGTTTATAAATGTCAAGAACAGATTTTAAGACTCTCTTTCAAAACAGTTTACACCAACTTCTATACCTTACGTGATTGACCAAGACTCACATGTCATTATTCGCACACAAACTTAATGAGACCACGCATACAATACTTTTTAATTCATGACACTTGATTCCTTGTATAAAATCATAACTCACGCATGTTTACAACATACTTAATACTAGCTTGTTATACGCTTAATCATTTGTTATTAATGACCTCACGACTTACTATTTTTACATGAAATAACGAATTACACACTTAGCTTTCAAACCCTAATCGACTCTCATTTATGTTCTAGGGTTTTCCCCATCTTTTAATATCATATTAATGCGCATTTACTTTACACGTCACGTCTTTTAATGACTCATTACTTTAACCTAGATCGTATGAAAACAACCTTTCTTTCCTTGTTTTACCATGCACGCACACATACACATGCAAACACTTATCCATACTTGTGTCGACTCACACAACTTTTAAACTCTTGTTTCAAACATGCATGCACTCGACACGTCAAGACCTTTTTCAAAAGACTACGCTAAATAACCATGTACGTAACTATACCAATAACTCAACACTACATGATTCTTACCTACATACTCGATCACCAAAGCTGTTTTAAAAAGATTTTCGATAGGAAAGACATGCATGCAAATCGACACACAACAAGGCTACAACACTAGATTAATGTGATATGTATTGTTTATATCAACGTATAGCTTATTAACGCGACCCATGAGTCCCATGCTCATGTTTATTTACGGTTCAAATATCGACACATTCGTAACCCTACAAACCATGCATCGACCCATGTACATGTTACTCAGATTTGTGACCTTATGTGATATAGTTATAAGCTCAAAAACACATTCAGAACTTGCATAAACATGCGTCAACCTCAATATTTACAACATCATATTCGTAATTTTATGTGGCGACATGGTATGCTACTTGTTATACGGTTAATGATACATGTTCGACACTTATATATGAGTTTCTGAAATCATGTGTGAATAATAAATGCATGATACATATGTATATATATATATATATATATATATATATATATATATATATATATATATATATATATATATATATATATATATATATATAGAATCTAGATCAAATAAGATCAAACTTAAAGTTGTTAAAATGAGATCAAACTAAAATTTGACAATCGATGCTCTCCTTACAACAAAAATAAATTTTTTATTAACTACAACTAAAATTGTTAAAGTTTCAATAGATTTCTTTTTAAAATTTATGAAACCTTGGTGATACACTTTGATAGAAGTGTAATGTGTATCAGGTTATTGTTTGTGTATCAGATTTTAAAATATTTATTAGTGTAATGTGTATCTTGTGTATCACTAATCCAAACTCATGTATCATTTGATTATTAGTTTTTAAAATGTTAATTTGTATTAAAATATTATTTTTATGTGTATTATTGCTAAAATTGTTATTTATAAATGTTTTAGTGATTTTTTAGACTTGATCTTATTTTTACAACTTTAAGTTTGATCTCACGTTAACTATCCCCTATATATATATATATATATATATATATATATATATATATATATATATATATATATATATATATATATATATATATATATATATGATTCGATCCCAGGTTTACACAAGATTCTTATTCATTCGCATGGTTTATTACATATCTCACAGGTTCCATGTTCGGCGAGCTGCATGCAAAAGTTTTTGAGAAGAAGGAAAAGTCGATATACCTTAGCAAGTTTTCTGGGACAAAGATCATACCAAAACCAAAAGAGTAGCAGCCGAATGGAAGAGAAGAAGAAAACAGCAACTCTATACCGAGACTTTGAGAAACTAGGGTTTCATAAGGAGGGATTGTGATGTTTATATACATGTCGACTATGTGGGGTTTTTTTTTTTTTTTTTTTTTGGTAATCGGTTCACAAAAACAAATGACCCATGGGCTTATGGTGATAATCGGTTAACAAGAAAAGGAATCATGGGCTAAAACTTGGGCTTGGCCGAATACTTGCATAAGTGTTTTGCAAGTCGACCCATTTTGTCATAAGCGTGACTTTTATTATATTTTTTTTATTTTATTAAATGAACGTTAATACATTTTACGTATTTCATATTTTTGACTATTTTAAGGGTAAAATAGTCTTTTAACATCTTTAAGTATTTTTAGGGTTTCTGATGAGGCTTTGCCATTCTCAGTTTCATCTTCTAGTTTTATACCAAAATGCTCAAGTTTGGAGATGTTCTTCATTCATGTAGATGCAGTCACATGATCTTTCTGATCTTGATTGTGACTATGTAGGCAGTATGATCCTTTGCCTTTATCCACATTGATTGTGGCCTTGGTTGGGACAGAACCTTGTCCCAACTTATGCATTCTAGCAGTGTTGTGATAACTCTTGGGAACATCAAGATACTTGTTGTAGCATAACTTGAGATCTTCACCATCATGATAAGATAGGCTTATTATCTCTGATGCTTGACCAAAACCTTTTAAAAAGTATACTTATAGGTATCCACCCAAACATTCAATAGCCTTGTAAAGGTCCATTAAATGTATTGTATTGCCTTTTATTGAGGGTGGTATAGGGCAAGGCAAGGGTCCATAAAGTAAACCTCATAGAACCATTTTAGGACAGACACAAATCTTTTTTTGAAGTAGTCCCATTTATGACCAACAATTTATCTTTCTTGGTGAGATTTAGAAAATTGATAAATTCATTGAAAGTGGTAACTCTTGTAGAGTAGACCGCTCTTTTAATTTCAATTTTAGTTTCATCAGATACTTCTAAAGGTGGGTTGACAGATGCATCTATGGTTTCAAAGTGATTGTCTAGGAACTCATTATGCTTAGTTCTAAGACTATCTTCATTGAAAATATCACTTTTGGGATCCTTAAACATGTATTGCAGTGTGAAAGTGTTATTCTCATAGAGAATTTCTACCCCTTGTTTTCCGAGTAGGTCTATAGATAGGATATTTAAATATATATATATATATATATATATATATGATTCGATCCCAGGTTTACACAAGATTCTTATTCATTCGCATGGTTTATTACATATCTCACAGGTTCCATGTTCGGCGAGCTGCATGCAAAAGTTTTTGAGAAGAAGGAAAAGTCGATATACCTTAGCAAGCTGCTCGGACAAAGATCATACCAAAACCAAAAGAGTAGCAGCCGAATGGAAGAGAAGAAGAAAACAGCAACTCTATACCGAGACTTTGAGAAACTAGGGTTTCATAAGGAGGGATTGTGATGTTTATATACATGTCGACTATGTGGGTTTTTTGGTAATCGGTTCACAAAAACAAACGACCCATGGGCTTATGGTGATAATCGGTTAACAAGAAAAGGAATCATGGGCTAAAACTTGGGCTTGGCCGAATACTTGCATAAGTGTTTTGCAAGTCGACCCATTTTGTCATAAGCGTGACTTTTATTATATTTTTTTTTATTCTATTAAATGAACGTTAATATATTTTACGTATTTTATAATTTTGACTATTTTAAGGGTAAAATAGTCTTTTAACATCTTTCGTATTTTTAGGGTTTTACAGTAGGCTTTGCCATTCTCAGTTTCATCTTCTAGTTTTATACCAAAATGCTCAAGTTTGGAGATGTTCTTCATTCATGTAGATGCAGTCACATGATCTTTCTGATCTTGATTGTGACTATGTTGGCAGTATGATCCTTTGCCTTTATCCACATTGATTGTGGCCTTGGTTGGGACAGAACCTTGTCCCAACTTATGCATTCTAGCAGTGTTGTGATAACTCTTGGGAACATCAAGATACTTGTTGTAGCATAACTTGAGATCTTCACCATCATGATAAGATAGGCTTATTATCTCTGATGCTTGACCAAAACCTTTTAAAAAGTATACTTATAGGTATCCACCCAAACATTCAATAGCCTTGTAAAGGTCCATTAAATGTATTGTATTGCCTTTTATTGAGGGTGGTATAGGGCAAGGCAAGGGTCCATAAAGTAAACCTCATAGAACCATTTTAGGACAGACACAAATCTTTTTTTGAAGTAGTCCCATTTATGACCAACCAATTTATCTTTACTGGTGAGATTTAGAAAATTGATAAATTCATTGAAAGTGGTAACTCTTGTAGAGTAGACCGCTCTTTTAATTTCAATTTTAGTTTCATCAGATACTTCTAAAGGTGGGTTGACAGATGCATCTATGGTTTCAAAGTGATTGTCTAGGAACTCATTATGCTTAGTTCTAAGACTATCTTCATTGAAAATATCACTTTTGGGATCCTTAAACATGTATTGCAGTGTGAAAGTGTTATTCTCATAGAGAATTTCTACCCCTTGTTTTCCGAGTAGGTCTATAGATAGGATATTTAAAGACACTTTAGGGGCATAGAGAACCCCTGGGATTAGATATTTCCCATTGCCATTTTTGACTATTACTTCCCCAATACAATAAGTAAAAAGCAGTTTGTTTTCCTCTTTAATTTTGCCTACAGAAAACTTCTCTTTTATTTTGCAGAATAAATTCAAACTTGAACAGACATGCATATTTGTATGGTTGCTTATCTACCATATGTTATCCTAATGTTCTTGATCAGTTCCTTTTAGTATGCATTTGGTTTCAAAGTGAATTAATTCTGGAAATTTTATACTTACAGTAGGGCTTTGTAACTAGTGATGTGCAGTGGATGTTTCTGTATTGTCACTAGGAACATCTTGATTCCCCACTTCTTCCTCCATTTTCCTTATGGGACAGTCTTTTATCAGTGCCCCTCTTGTTTGCACTTAAAACATCTTTGTTTCATGATTTGTGTTGTGAGACAGTGTGGTGAGATTGTGGGAGTGTTTGGTTGAAGTCCTTGATTTCTTCCAGTTTCTTCTTCAACATGTCCTTGCAGTCTTGAGTTATTTGTTTTATGCAAATTCCCAATCTTTCCACCCTCCCTCTCTTTTGCTGTCTCAAAAACAAGTTGTCTTGTAGTTTTCTTCTCAATGGCCTCCCCAAGCTTTTGCTCTGACGCCAATTCTTGCACTGGTCTTGGCCAGTTTTGTTATGCCTTGACCAGTTTTGCTCCATATAATAATTAGTATTGACCATTGTTTGATAAGTGCTTAAAGTGCATAAAAGAATGTACGCAAAAGTAGTATTGCAGTAGGAATGAAACAAGTTTGGAGGGAAATTTAAAATAACTAAAATTACTAATATTGGATTAATAATGTTAAGTCTTACAGAAAGAACTATTTATACATTTCCAAGGGATGCCAAATGTGTTGGTTCAAGAGAACCAACAGACACATCCTTTGGAGAAATAATTGTCAACTATAATAATTGTTTTCTATAATGGGTCATTTTGGGACATTGGCCCAACCCATATTAAATCTGCAGGCTTAAAATAAAACATAGGACTGCAAATGTCTTACTAAATTATACTAACTAAACTGTAATAATATTAACATTGGGATGAACATGATTTGATGGATAATTGATCTTAAAGAGGATTCAAATAGTGCTATGATTGATTTGAGAGTTAATCCGGAGTTGAAACACTCACTCGTGGTGGCGGTGCCAAAATTCAAGGGTGAGGGGTATACTATGCACACTATCCATGTTGAGTATGAGAGGACACATCCAAGATGCAAAAATTGTAATGTTTTTGGTCATGTTCTTAATGATGCCCTAGCAAAATTGTCTCAAATGTTATGAAGAATACCAAAACACCAAAGCATCCTATTCGTGGGGTTCAAATTGGTTCAAAAAGTGTGTTTGCTTATATACCAAATGCTCTAAGGAAATTCAAGGAAACTAATGATAAAACTCATACTACGGTTCCTTCTACGTCAAACTCTTTTGTTGTTCTAAGCTCTATGGCTGATGTAGAGGATGGAGAGGCCCATAATGAATCGGCTGTTGGTAATGAGAATGTCAACAGGGATAAACATTCGAGTGCTCATAGTGATCCATTTGGCAATCCAAGTACTACTTCTCTTGTTGAAAAGATTAACAATATTGAAAATCAAATACTTGATGGGAAGCTTGTGTATTGGGTGATGATAAGCCGCTTCCTATGCAAAAGGAGGTTAATGTGACATCGGTTTGTGGACCTAGTTCTACTATGGAAATGCAAGGAGAGGAATCAGATAGTGATGAAGAAGATGTTTATGATGAGACCTTCAAGGAGATATCAATCTTCGTGGTCAGTTTAAATATTAGTTTATGTCTTGTTCTTATAGTAGTTGTTCATAAGCTTGGTTTGTCTTCCTTATGATAGTTTTGGTTTGAAGCACAATTGGTGCGTTCGTTTCCCGTCTTTGTAACGAGTCCAGATGTGCACATCCTATGTACTTAAATGCCTTTTTGGAGTAATAAAATTTACTAGGGATATCCCTTTACCCAAAAAAAAAAAAAAAAAAAAAAATCTACTTTGGTGGCTCAAAGAAATAGATTGTAGGCAACAAGTATACTTAAACATAACTATGCATGCAATTGTATCCTATTTAGCTCAAAGAAAGATTGTATTAGTTGTTAACCGATAATGGAACACCCATAAAATTTGTTACACACTACGATAATTCACACTACATATACATGTGCAAGTGGTTAACAAAACTGTAAAATCCATTACTGCAACATATTTTCCTTATTTCCTGAAGCTGTTAAATTTGATGAAGAACACATTGTTTAACAAAATGTATTTTCCTATTAATCAGTTACCCCTTTAAAGAAAAAAGGCCATTCAATCTCGGTATTACAACCAACACGCTGTTGTGATTGTTGACACTAGACAATCATGTAGACTAAGTAATATTTATATATTGCACTTCATATTAGGAGAAGCAAAAAGATTTTAGGAAAATAGAGTAGCAAGTGTTCGTTATGCTTTACAATCTTTCGAAATATTAGCAAATGGATGATTGAATAAAAAAGTTTACGGTTAAAACAATGAGGAAATAAGGTGAATGTAATTTTTCATAAAAAGATAAGAAAAAATATACCTGGTTGGTCGCTGAGACTAATATAATTCTTCAAGAGAATCATCCAGATCCAAGTGTTTCGAAAGAACTTTCAATGTTTTTCTCCTTTTCAATCCCACGTCCATTACAAACTGATTTTGAGTTCCTAGGTTGGATTAAACTGAACCGTTCAAATTGATCCGAACGGTCAAGAAAAATCTCATGATATATCTTGGTATTTCCACTGGCCGATGACCCCTGCAATTTTTTTAAAGAAACAAACAATAGAGAGTATGACAAATGACAACTTGTACATGTCGAAAATAATTATATGCGTATATTTACCCTGTGTTTAAATATGAATCCTCAGAAAGATGGTATATCTTGACAAAACAAATCTTTTTTTGAATCAATATATTAACTTGATTTGTAGTTATGAAGTATATATGAGTTTACGCACAAATAATTATCCATAATTTGATAACTGACCTTTTGATCCTTGATGGCCCCTGGATTAAAAGATGATCAAGAATAAAAACGGGGTTTTGGTAGGAAAGGAGACGTGTATGTGTACAGCCAAATTTGATTCATTGTGAAAAATGAAAAAGGAGAAGATGGTAAAATGGTTATGTTTGGGGAGGGCATGAGTATGCGTATTATATTTTTTGACATCAAATAACATCTAAATAAAGAATTAGAAGATACACAATATTCGGTCACCCATGTAGATGTTGCTTGTTGAGTAGTATTTTGATATGAGTTGAAAATTAAGGCTAAATAGGTTCATGAATTAATATATCATATCAAACCACAGTACAAACCAAGTCTACAGGGATCTACAATCACAAACTTCAAACAAAGTGGATAGATATCAGTACCCACATGACCTTGGTGGCTAAGTTAACGTGTTCACCAAATAAAACACTATTGAAATGGGAATATGTGATTTCACTCATTTCGTTTGCATCTCATATCTTTTTTCTTTGTTTCCAGGTTTAGCAAAAAATGATAAATATATATTTCGAGGGACCTAAAGGTAAAAATGTATCAAATTTCCTTGTGTGAAACGATTATCACAACCAAATATTCTCAAGACATATATTTGGGAGGTGATACTCACACCACATTTTTTGATTAATGCACCACAATCTACAATAATGTAATGCACAGATTGTGGTGCATGAATCAAAAAATATGGTGTGAGTATCAATTCCCCATATATTTTCGGTAATAACCTTGATCCTTAATTTGTTATTTAGAGTTAAAAGCTTGTTGTTCCTTGCTAGTTTCTCCATTCATCTAAGGTGGCTTTATCGCTAGCAACCCTACCTGTTTCTAACAGATCTCTTGCAATGTTTCGTCCTGTAATCACCTCTCCTCGTTTCTTTAACACCAAGCCTCTCCTTGTTTCGTTATGTAATCGCACATGCCCACCTTTTATTTGTGATCTTATAAAAAGTGAGCAGATATATATTGTAAAAATGATCAAGAGCACACAACAATCCACAATTACACCCAACTAACCACCCCTTGGTGTATCTTTTATTATAACAATGTAAGAAGATAAGTCCCCAACTGGGTGCTTACCAGTACAAATACACAAGAACAAGACTGATCTATTCTAGGAAGACACCAATCAACTGACTACAAGATCACTCAACACTCAGACTACAAGATCAAATAAAGAGATTGATCTTGACACAAAACACTAACTGATATCAAGATTGATATCAAAGAATAACAAAGACAACTGTGTGAAATATTAGAGAGAGATAAAAACGATTGATAGAAAGATTATCAAACCCTAAGCAAGATAAGAGTTTATATACTCTATGATTCGCAGTGTCAAGACAAACGTCAAGCTTGACTCACTCAAGCTAGCCACTTGTGAATGGCTAACCGTGAGAAACTTAAAACGGCTCAGACACTGATCAATAATAGAAGTTTGTAGTATACGGGTAACTCAAACGTGTTAGGTTTGGAGAGATCGTTTCCGACGAGGGTTGAATGGAATTTCCATCACTCGATAATGGGATTTGAATGAGAAAAGGGGATAATATGATATATTCTAAACTACGGGATAAGGAAAGCATATGGGAATAAAATCTAAGGGGAAAACCTAAGAACTAAGGCAAACTACGCAATTTTACATCAAAACATAAAAGCGGGATTAAGCGAAAGCGAATAAAATGCAATAACGACTAATCTAACTCCTAAAAATAGCCTAAAATCACTTTTACTCTAAAAATGATATAAGAAAACTAAATATGAATTAAAATTATTTTTAGGAATTTTCTTGAATTTATTTTAATTAAAAACTAATTATTAACTTTAAAGATAAAACTAATTATCTAAAAATTATGAAAAAGAAAGGGAAAAATATGGAATCACTTTTCAAAAATCTAAAATATCATAAAAGACTTTTCAAAACTATTTTTGTATTTTTCTGATTAATTTTTTTTTATTTTCTACAAATTTAAATCTATTTAAATCTAATTTAAAATATGAAAAATACCAAATAAAATGGGAAAAATAGGGAAAAATATTTTTTATGCTTTTTATATTTATCTTAAACTATTAAAATTGAAAAATTATTTTTTGGAACTTTTTCTAAATTATTTGCAATTAAAGCTATTTAAAAATGATTAAAAACTGATTTTAATCTAGAAAAATAGTGAACAGTGACCAAAAATCATGAAAACTTCAGGGAAATTCTAAAATGCTATTCTAGTTCTAGGAAAAATACAAAACACTGGGCTTATGTGTAAGAAACTGAAGCTGCTATGTAAACTAGTGGAAATAAGCAATGGAAAATAAGCTAATAAGCAAGATAAGCAACCAAACTGATAAAAGAAGCTAGGTAATATCTAAACTACTCTAAAGCAACTGGTTATAGCTAATTATAACACCTAATGAGTAGTCTACCTAAGATTAGAGCAAACTGATACTATAAGCACAGCGAGAACAGGCCCCTACTTTGAAGCATGCAACTACTAATCAAATAAGCCAAAGTGAAAACTAAGAGTGTGGTTCTAAAGACCACCAACCATAGAACATGTAACCAAAATTTTTGCTTATGAGGGACTACTAATCAGAAGTTATAGATCAAACAAAAAGGGCATAAATGGAAAACAAGGCTGAAGCAGCAGAACAGTAAGACAGGTACTATGTTGGAGCTTATTCAATGACTTATCAGAAAAGCTAAAAAGCAAAACAGATATGGGGTCTTGAACACAACCTAGCAAACTACAATATGACCAAAAATCAGACCTTAACTAGCTGAGATGAGCACTGTGCTCCTACTGCAAGATCTGCATAAACTGGTCCTGACATGGTGTTTTGACTTTTTTAAAACAGTTAAAAGGTTGACTAAAATGAGATTAAAATGCAAATGAAAGGCTGATTAAGATGAAATAGATTGTGATGAAACTTAAGCAAGCTACTTTATTTGATTCTAAACCTATATGCTTGATAACAGTAACTGATTTCAACAGGAAATGCATACAAGACAGTTGAGATGAAAAGTTGACTTATGATGCAGACAAGCACAAACCTGTGACAGATATGAATACATATAGCAATATCAAACCTAAAGCAACTAATCTACTCCATGTTACTAACCTCTAACACAGTTTAAACAATCAATCCAAACACTCCTTTAAACTTCCTAAGTGCAATTAAAACTTAGAAACTTGATTAAAACTGATTAACACTGAATCAAATGAATCAACCAGACTTAAAACTACATCCATTAACACCTTACAACCAGAAATTTATCTTAAACAGATTTGACTTTTAAACTTTGACTTTATTTGACTTTTTCCAAAACTAGAAATTATGACAAGCTGAGATATTAAAGGGCTCACATAAGCTTTATCAAGCTTATGTGAGCTTGACTTAACAGTTTTTAAAGCTTTTCAAACACAAAGACAAGTAATTTATGAATTGAAATGACAAGGTAAATAAAACTAGGAAAGAAATTTGCATAAATTTAAATGAGTTACAAACTTTTAAACCAAAATTACAATGATCTAATAAAGAAATGACAGAAATAAAGCTGGTCAAAATTCCTCTAAAACCTAAGGAATTGGACGATTACAAATGTGAGCTTAAGGTCCTATATATAGCAGATGAGCCTTGAGCTTGGGATGCCTTTGGGAAGATGCTAGAATGTCTAATCACAGCCACACATTCATCCACTGGTCACCTCAACCAATCATTAAGCACCATTTCATTTGATGAGGTGTTATATCCAATAGGAGGGCTTGAAATAGCCACGCTGGCACTCCAATGCTGACACACTTGGGTCTAGAAGCTTGATAAGATTCTTAGTACAAAGATGGGTGTTTGGGATGTGGTGGTGAATAGTAGTGTTTGGCTGGGGAAGGAGATAGTACACTGGTAAGGGCGCGTTTGGTTATTATATAATAACTCAAAAACTTTGACCTGGGTTGGGTGGGTTTGACTTGGTTTAAAAGGTCGGGTCTTGGGTTGTTAAACCGGGTAAGGGGTGAGAAAACCGGGTATAGATAGATTGGCGGGTTATGTTAGTGGGATGGATTTTGGGCTTTGGTTAGTTGGGCCGTGTAAGTGTATTGTGAATTGGACTATGGGTTTGAATATTAGACTTAGGATTAGTATCCAAAATACACTAAGGACCATATATGTAATATTTGCAAGACAAGGGTCCAAAAGTGTAAATTATGAAATGTGAGGGATGACTTTGGAAAAATGGGGTAAATGAAAGGTGAGGGGTGAAAATGGTAAAATGGGAAAGTGAAGGGTGTAAAGTGACAATATGGAAAAGTTTAGGGGCTGTTTGTGCAAAATGATAAAGTGAAAGGTAAAATGTGAAACTGTGATACAATGACGGGTTTAACGTGAAATCTCCCAATCTTTATCTAGAACTCCGTAAAATGACTTTTGAGCATCCGAATCCCATAAAATAACATCCCGGCATCGGCTTTTGCACAATTCTTTCTCTCGTGCTCGGTTTTCTTCGGTTTTGGCTTCTTTTTGTGTGTTTTTACATATCCTGCACTGCACACTCAAAGAAAACCACAAATATTAGCAATAAACGCTCTTCTTGGTTATTTTGGGTCTATTTTGATAAAGAAAAGTATGTGTTTAGCACATACCAAAATACCAGAGTGAAACCATTGCTTGGTGTCCTAAGCAATCATCACCTTCAAAAACCAAGGATTTCAATCTCTTTCTACTAAACCATTGATATGTCCAAACCATCAAGTTATCTCACACAAGCTAGCCACTTGTGAATGACTAACTGTAAGAAACTTCAAACGATTGGACAAACCAATTAGAAGAAGTAGTCAATGTTCCTCAAAAGATTAAGAAAGCCTTAATTCTAAAAGCGTTTACCTTTTTATTCCACGATTAGATATTACGGTTAAGCATTCCGATTATGAATGACGGGTTTGTTGAACTTTCATGTCGATCGATAACTCCAATTTTTCAAAGCGACCGTTAGGATCCGCGGGTAGAAAACACAACAGGCGTGAAGTGACCATACGGATAGAATACATCGTCACTGATTTTTCACAAGTCCCAAACTAAGCGTAAAACCGAAATCATTGTTACAAATGACTCTAGATGCTAACACTACCCATGGAAGTTACTTTTGTAATTACCTTTTGTTCCATTTTTTCTATTTTCCTCTAGATTTTTTTTTATTTTTGTGAGATGAATTTCTTCAAGTTCTCGTTTAGATAACTTTTATTCAAGATACAAAGCTAAGTCGATAATTAGTTATCCGCCTTCTCTCAAGAACCATTATGCGTAAAATGAGGTCCACATCAAGGAATTTTATTACTAACTTTTTTCATCATACTTGAACTTTTTTTTTTTTTTTTTATGAGCTACTTTGAACTACAGACTATTCGGAGGTAAATTCCAAGACTATAGGCTTCATGAGATGAGGATCGGTGGCTAGGCTAAGACCTCATTCAATCCCGGCTAAAGATCCAAGGGTCGATCTCGACACGCTGACTCACAACTTTATTTATTACTTTATCACTTATCATTGATTTCTTATTCATTCACTGGATCCTTGATGTGTGCCCAATTTAAAACAAAGATTCTTTTTAAGAAGATAAAGAACTAACTATCGTCAAAACTTCGACATCTCTAATTATTTAGGCAGGATGGGGTGAAACAATTTTGTGGGAACAAAAAGCCATAAGTACCTTGCTTATAGCTCTAAAGAACCAACTACTCCCGTTTAGCATCTAAACTCATAACTCTATCATTTCTCGATCTCACGCAAATTTAAAATCCCAAATAATGAGATCATGAGATGCTTAGCCGATAATTTTTAGATTATCTATGGTTAAAGGGAACAAGCTAGGGCTCAACAGCGGTCAAGTCGAAATTCCATTCCTACTCTCTCTCACCAGTCAATCAAGGTGTCAAAACATATATTAACTTAGCAAATGTTTCGTCTCATGAAATCAAGTCATGCATATTTAAAAGTCACTTTCGAGGAAACTTGCAAAATCTTGGCCTTGTGAGCTAGAATTAAGCATTTTATAGCTTCTAATCTAAGAGACTAGCAAAACTTTTTAATCAAAAAGACTTAACAAAAGCTTCAAAAATTTTAAAATTTTGCTCATTTTTGCACAATTTTTTTTAAGGTTCTGAGGTACAGCCAAGCAAGTCTTGGTCCAAATCAAATGAAGATTACCCTACCCCGACAAGAGCGAAACATTGTCCTCAATGTTTTAAAGCAAGGGTATCACGAAAATCTAAAAGCCGTTTATAAAGTATGCTAAAAGAAGATAAGCGTTGAGTGATAGATTAGGATATCCGGATTTCCATCGGCGCCGATCATGAGACTCGAGTGGAGAAATGACAAACTTCGAGCACGAGAGTCTTCATATCGGGAACATCCTACACAGCATCACAAACAACCAAACACGAGAAATCGAAGAGGTAGACCCCTTCGCGTCACTTATTAGAAAATAGAAAGAAGATAGAGATAAGCATGGGGTGCCTCCACGGCGCATTTTTTGATCACAGTCGCTAGCCTTTCGTCCCCGAATTCATTTGTCCTTGGGGAAGAAAGTGGTAGAGATACCAGGGTCAGAAACGGTGTCCTCATTCGAAAGAATGAGACGGGTGGGTTGGTGGTGAAGAAAGTGTCGGGCTCAAGCACAAATGGTATATCATGAAAGAATGATCCATCATCCGGTGGTTTAGCGGGTGGACGAAAGAATGATGGATAGAAATGAGAAAACTCCAAAAAAAATGGGAGCTTATGGTAAGGGATAAGATGTGTAGGCTCACAAATGAAGGCATCCAAGAGAGGATCCTTATCTCTAACAATGGTTTTAGCATAAAGCTCATCTATGTCTAATATCCCGGGTTTAAAGATCTTGTCTTCACATGCGGGTTCAACGGGATACATGATGGTGGACTCATGAGAGAGAGGAGAGTCAAGCAGTCCATCAAGAAACATCATAACCCCCTCGGGATCGTTTATAACAACATCCTCAATACCCGGTGGTATCAAGTTATCAAGAGCAAGAAATGAGTCGGCTTCCCCAATGATTGGGTCATTTGTCGGAGTATCGGAAATCTCGTTCAAAACTTTGCTCACATCAATATCAAAGTAGAATCGCTCAAGAATCGGAGGATAAACATCATCAATAGTGGGATTGCCACTAATCTCTTCATCAAATCGGAAAGTCTCAAGCTCGGGAGAGAAATCACTATCTTTAACGGAGATAGGATGCGAACTTGAATTATTGTTCAAGGCTTCAATCTTAGAAATGAGAAGATAAACATTTGACAATGTTTCACGTAATGCTGGATCCTCGATCTCAATATCATCGGGCACAATCTCTTCTTCTTCTGGCTCGGGCTCAGAAGGTAAATCGTCGACAAAATCGATGTCTCCATAAGAATCGTCATCGGAATCGGAGAACATCTCAACATGATCGTTTGAAATATCAAGAGAAGGCTCTTCACAAATATCAACAACCCCAGACTCAATTGGGATTGGGATAAGGATCTCAACACTAGTCTCTTCCGTTTCCGGAATAGTACTAAGATGCTCATCCCCCATTATGAGAGAGTCTACGGGTTCAACAATGTTTGAAGCAATATGATCATCGACCTCTTCCAAAAGAACGTCACTTCTCTCAACCGGCGTGAGTGAAGGGGAAGAGTCGGAAATATAAGGTTCAGAAACGGGAGTGGTTTCAGCCGACAAACTTGCATAGTATTCTTTCATTTGGATGGAATCCTCATCATCATCGTCAATGCAAGTCTCGAGCCATCGGGCACGTCTTGCAAGTGCTTGCTCCTCAATTCGTATTTCTTCAGGACACTTTTCAATCGAGGCTTTCGTTTTCTTCGAGTAGTTCTAACATAGATCTTTCGTTGCGAGATGCTCGATCTTCGGCAAGTAATTCACCATACGTTTTCTGATGAGGATCCATAAATTCTTCGAGTATATTAATACATCTTTGGAAATTATCTTGAGGAATTTGCGGGTAGTGTGGTTGAATCTCTTGGTATTGTGGAGGTGGGTCATAGGAATAGTCATAAGAAACTTGCTCGTAAACAATTGGATTCTGTATTTGACAATCGGAATTAACGTGTGGACCTCCACAATACTCACAACAGTATGATTGTTGTGACGAATACGGGTAAGGTTCATAACCAAAGGTTGAGTTGTTAAATTGAACTTGACATTGAAAACCTTGGTGAGGACCACCACAATACTCACAAGAGTATGAATCTGGCTCATGGTACAGAGGTTGGTTAGGGAAATTGGTTGTCTCATTGTAAGGATTATCATGAAACTGGGTTCCTGATTTTCCATCACTACAAGCGGGACAATTTCCACCATATACGGGTCCGCTGCACCATATACACACGAGCTGATAAATCGAAGAATTATCCGGATAAGAGTTAGCCATTTCCATTACTTCCGTGATAGGCTCGGGTTCTTGAACGAAAGTCACCTCGGGCTCAGAAACATGTTCCATCTCCCTGGGAGAGGAGTAGGAATCGAGGGTTCATCAAGATTATGTTTCAAAATTTTTGACAAGGCAGCAAATTTTTCAATGTTGTTGGAAAAGCACGTTGTTCAAAGAAATCGTCTCCGTCGAATTAGACATATAGAGGGTAAAAGAAAGAATTATCGGATTAAGAGGATAAAGAAAGAGTATTTTTGGGTTTTAAAACAAATTTTGAAAAGGAAAATCTTTTTGGGTTTTATAAAAGGGATATGTACAAATATCAACGATAACTTCACTCGGAAGGATCTTCAAATGCACACGATCTGAGGCGGAATACGAAAACTTCGCTACAAGCCCTCCGGCCGTGGCGTAAATTGATTAGTTGTCGAAACGTCAAGCTTTGCTCACTCAAGCTAGCCACTTGTGAATGGCTAACCGTGAGAAACTTAAAACGGCTCAGACACTGATCAATAATAGAAGTTTGTAGTATACGGGTAACTCAAACGTGTTAGGTTTGAGCACCGAGATCGTTCCGAACGAGGGTTGAATGGAATTTCCAACTCACGTCTCGATAATCGGGATTTGAATGAGAAAAGGGGATAATATGATATATTCTAAACTACGGGATAAGGAAAGCATATGGTAATAAAATCTAAGGGGAAAACCTAAGAACTAAGGCAAACTACGCAATTTTACATCAAAACGCAAAAACGGGATTAAACGAAACGCGAATAAAATGCAATAACGACTAATCTAACTCCTAAAAATAGCCTAAAATCACTTTTACTCTAAAAATGATATAAGAAAAGTAAATATGAATTAAAATTATTTTTAGGAATTTTCTTGAATTTATTTTAATTAAAAACTAATTATTAACTTTAAAGATAAAACTAATTATCTAAAAATTATGAAAAAGAAAGGGAAAAATATGGAATCACTTTTCAAAAATCTAAAATATCATAAAAGACTTTTCAAAACTATTTTTGTATTTTTCTGATTAATTTTTTTTATTTTCTACAAATTTAAATCTATTTAAATCTAATTTAAAATATGAAAAATACCAAATAAAATGGGAAAAATAGGGAAAAATATTTTTTATGCTTTTTATATTTATCTTAAACTATTAAAATTGAAAAATTATTTTTTGGAACTTTTTCTAAATTATTTGCAATTAAAGCTATTTAAAATGAATAAAAGATTTTAATCTAGAAAAATAGTGAACAGTGACCAAAAATCATGAAAACTTCAGGGAAATTCTAAAATGCTATTCTAGTTCTAGGAAAAATACAAAACACTGGGCTTATGTGTAAGAAACTGAAGCTGCTATGTAAACTAGTGGAAATAAGCAATGGAAAATAAGCTAATAAGCAAGATAAGCAACCAAACTGATAAAAGAAGCTAGGTAATATCTAAACTACTCTAAAGCAACTGGTTATAGCTAATTATAACACCTAATGAGTAGTCTACCTAAGATTAGAGCAAACTGATACTATAAGCACAAACAGGAAACAGGCCCCTACTTTAGGCTTATGCAACTACTAATCAAATAAGCCAAAGTGAAAACTAAGAGTGTGGTTCTAAAGACCACCAACCATAGAACATGTAACCAAAATTTTAGCTTATGAGGACTACTAATCAAGAAGTTATAGATCAAACAAAAAGGGCATAAATGGAAAACAAGGCTGAAGCAGCAGAACAGTAAGACAGGTACTATGTTGGAGCTTATTCAATGACTTATCAGAAAAGCTAAAAAGCAAAACAGATATGGGGTCTTGAACACAACCTAGCAAACTACAATATGACCAAAAATCAGACCTTAACTAGCTGAGATGAGCACTGTGCTCCTACTGCAAGATCTGCATAAACTGGTCCTGACATGGTGTTTTGACTTTTTTAAAACAGTTAAAAGGTTGACTAAAATGAGATTAAAATGCAAATGAAAGGCTGATTAAGATGAAATAGATTGTGATGAAACTTAAGCAAGCTACTTTATTTGATTCTAAACCTATATGCTTGATAACAGTAACTGATTTCAACAGGAAATGCATACAAGACAGTTGAGATGAAAAGTTGACTTATGATGCAGACAAGCACAAACCTGTGACAGATATGAATACATATATCAATATCAAACCTAAAGCAACTAATCTACTCCATGTTACTAACCGCTAACACAGTTTAAACAATCAATCCAAACACTCCTTTAAACTTCCTAAGTGCAATTAAAACTTAGAAACTTGATTAAAACTGATTAACACTGAATCAAATGAATCAACGGACTTAAAACTACATCCATTAACACCTTACAACCCGAAATTTATCTTAAGCGATTTGACTTTTGAACTTTGACTTTATTTGACTTTTTCCAAAACTAGAAATTATGACAAAATTTGAGATATTAAAGGGCTCACATAAGCTTTATCAAGCTTATGTGAGCTTGACTTAACAGTTTTTAAAGCTTTTCAAACACAAAGACAAGTAATTTATGAATTGAAATGACAAGGTAAATAAAACTAGGAAAGAAATTTGCATAAATTTAAATGAGTTACAAACTTTTAAACCAAAATTACAATGATCTAATAAAGAAATGACAAGAAATTAAGATGGTCAAAACTCCTCTAAAACCTAAGGAATTGGACGATTACAAATGTGAGCTTAGGGTCCTATATATAGCAGATGAGCCTTGAGCTTGGGATGCCTTTGGGAAGATGCTAGAATGTCTAATCACAGCCACACATTCATCCACTGGTCACCTCAACCAATCATTAAGCACCATTTCATTTGATGAGGTGTTATATCCAATAGGAGGGCTTGAAATAGCCACGCTGGCACTCCAATGCTGACACACTTGGGTCTAGAAGCTTGATAAGATTCTTAGTACAAAGATGGGTGTTTGGGATGTGGTGGTGAATAGTAGTGTTTGGCTGGGGAAGGAGATAGTACACTGGTAAGGGCGCATTTGGTTATTATATAATAACTCAAAAACTTTGACCTGGGTTGGGTGGGTTTGACTTGGTTTAAAAGGTCGGGTCTTGGGTTGTTAAACCGGGTAAGGGGTGAGAAAACCGGGTATAGATAGATTGGCCGGGTTATGTTAATTGGGATGGATTTTGGGCTTTGGTTAGTTGGGCCGTGTAAGTGTATTGTGAATTGGACTATGGGTTTGAATATTAGACTTAGGATTAGTATCCAAAATACACTAAGGACCATATATGTAATATTTGCAAGACAAGGGTCCAAAAGTGTAAAATATTGTGGGGATGACTTTGGAAAAATGGGGTAAATGAAAGGTGAGGGGTGAAAATGGTAAAATGGGAAAGTGAAGGGTGTAAAGTGACAATATGGAAAAGTTTAGGGGCTGTTTGTGCAAAATGATAAAGTGAAAGGTAAAATGTGAAACTGTGATACTGTCACACCCCCAAATTACCTGTTTTGCAGCGGAATGGAATTCACGGGATTGACTGTCATAGCATCACAGTTACAGATATATTGAACGACCTAAAGTGTCGTTTGGAAAATACATCGTTTGATTTAATAAAACATTCAGAGTTTACCAAGTATAGGTCCCAAATGAAAATCATCTTGTGCGGAAATAAGTTTGTTACAATTCAAACGATGTTTTAAAGTACGTAAAACCCAAGTGAGACGCGTCGTCATCGCGACTCCATGATGTGTCCAAATGCATGCCGTGAAGTGAATGCCTTAGATACCTGAGATAAAACATGCTAAAAAGTGTCAACACAAAGGTTGAGTGAGTTCATAGGGTTTGTGTTGAAATGTAAAGCCTTTCAAAATCGTTTATGCAGCAAGGGCATTGTAAATCCACTTTCAGTTCAAGTTCGCCCATACAAAACTTGCCTTTTGTGTTTCAACCCATTGCCAAAGTGTAATATAGTTTATGTTCAAGCCCACATCGTCAAATGAATTCACAAAATAGTGCCTAACTTAATGTATCCACAGTTACTTAATATAACACATAATTAAATGCGGTTTCAAATTGTTCCATGACCATTAGTTCAGGATTGTACCAAGGCCATCAGTTCAATGATTATACCAAGACCATCAGTTCAATGATTATACCAAGACCATCAGTTCAATGATTATACCAAGACCATCAGTTCAATGATTATACGAAGACCATCAGTTCAATGATTATACCAAGACCATCAGCCCAATGATTATGATATGGAAATTCTAAGTATGGCAATACTGTTACTTCGCATGACTAAACATTCAGTTCGGATAAACATATAATTTGCAAATAGTCATGAATGTAATAAAAATTATTGAGCATGCATCTCCCCCAAAGAGTTTCATAAATAATTAAAACGAGAAAAAGTGGGGCTATGACTCACTTGATGAAATGATGCGAAGACAAAAGTGAGTACACTGAAATGTAGCGTGAATCTCTAACTGCGACCTATTATGAATGATATGATACGTAATGAGTTATGATGTAATGTTATGCATGCATTTCGTATGTTATTTATACCATTTGTGAGTTTTGAAAATAATACTTATCGTCGAAAAATACACTTTTGACGTCTTGACCAATCTTAAATTACTTTTGCGTATTTACGTCAAAATATCATCCTACAATAGTTTCTTAATGATTTATTGTGAAATTTTAACTTTTCGTAGTAAAATAATGTCGTTGGAAATTTCATGAAAGTGACAAAATGGCCGAAAAACTAGTCGTAAAAATGGTGTAATGCGTCGAGCGTTAGGAAACGAACTCAACGGTTTTGGAAAGCTTGTATCAAAATCTAGAAGTTTTAGTACATGAGTTTTTGTCATAGAGGTCTTGAACATAAAGATAATAGAGGTTAAATATGGTGATTTTGTCCAAAATGTGGTTTAAAAGTGAGTTTCGGCAAAGTTTAAGCAACCGTAAATAATTTATTACAACTCCGCTATACAAACGGTTGGTTGTTTTGGAAAATATGCTTGATGATATAAATTTTATTAGAAGACATCTCGTTACAAAAAGTTCTACGTCTACGTTAAACATAGCCTTCAACATGGTCGTTTTGTTTACCGTAACACTCGACAAATAAAAATAATATAGTTTTTCTAAAAGTAAAGTTACGGCAACTTCATAAAAGCGTGTATATTTTAGTCGTTACAAATCCGTTTTCTACGTATTATACGTCCTTAGCTTCGTATCAAAGTATACTAATATATTTTTGATAAGTCGAAATAAGTTATAAAGCTTAAGACTCGTTTTTGACTCGAATAAAACAATAATAGTGTGCTGAAATTTTTCAGAAAATATATATTTCGTCGTCAAACTTGAAAAATTCATAACTTCTTCGTTATAACTCCGTTTTAATCCGTTCAAGCGGCCACGGATTCGTTTTAAAGTATATTTTCTAATTATCTAGGCCAAAAACTCATGTCTACTGTCGGATTTTCCAGAAAAACAAAATAAGATCAGACCACTTTATATACTTGTCGAAAAGAGTTTTTCTCGTACTAAACCTATTCCAATCCCTTCAAATCAACTCCAAAGCTATTCTAATCCTACCCTACACCTTCTTAGGGTGTCATGGGTTCCTAGACATCATCAAGACCAATATATAACAAGGGATAAATTATAGGATGACTTATATGTATAAAACTCTAAAAACAATGTAAAAATGGTATAAATAACAATAAGTCTTGCATGCTTGCTCAAAAATGAAGAAATACATATGAAATGAAAATGAAAGATATAAAATGGAAGTGATATGCTTACAAGCTACTATGATGAGGTGATTAGAACAAGGATTAACCTAAACACCCTAGGTTTTTATTTCAAAACCTTTAATAAGAGTGTAACTAGAGTGTTTATACTTGAGCTTGGAAGATTTTTATGATCCCTTCTTAACTCCTATGTAGAACCGGTTTGTAGAGGAAGAACAAAGAGAGAAAAACACTAACTTGTCTTGAATTATTGTGGTGAATAAATGAAGTGAATGAAGTAGGATATTTGAGGTGAAGTGTAAATCTTTACATGTAGAAAAAAATTTACCAAACATTAATGCAACCCCTTGGTCGGCAAGGGGAAGCATTTCACCAAATATATTTTTTTTTTCTCTTTTATATATTGTGTAAGTAATTGTTTGTAAGAACAAAAATGTAGTTAAGGTAAATATGTTGTAACTTGTATATAGTTGTGAAGTTAGAGTAACATGAACAAAAAAATAAGTTTTAATGGATCAAGTAAAGTATAATGAGATCATAAAAATTGTAAAAATACATTTCTTGTAAAATTTGAGTGATATAATAATTATCGTGTAGTTTTTAAGAAAAACGTCGTAATAATATAAATTTAACGATTTATATACAAAATAAATTTAGAACATTAGGTAAACTCAAATTATTGTTTTTATAAACTAAATGTAAGTATAAAAATATATCAGGATCATTTTTGGAAGTATCGGATTAAATGTTCAAAATAATAACTACGATACGCGTTTATTTAATATAAAATTTATGCGTTTAATGTGAAATGCAAAATCATGAATGAACTATCATAATGCAAATGATGCTAATGAAATGTAGACTAAACTTAGTCCATATGAAATGTTCGTGATGATATGATCATGAATTCGCCGCTAAACCATTAAGGTTACGCGAATTTGGGACACGCAAACCTAGTTCTGATAAATGATGAAATTGTGAAACTTGAGAAATGACCTGAAATTGCGAGTTGTCACAGATACAATGACGGGTTTAACGTGAAATCTCCCAATCTTTATCTAGAACTCCGTAAAATGACTTTTGAGCATCCGAATCCCATAAAATAACATCCCGGCATCGGCTTTTGCACAATTCTTTCTCTCGTGCTCGGTTTTCTTCGGTTTTGGCTTCTTTTGTGTGTTTTACATATCCATTACGCACAAGCACAAACTCAAGAAAACCACAAATATTAGCAATAAACGGCTCTTTCTTGGTTATTTTGGGTCTATTTTGATAAAGAAAAGGTATGTGTTTTAGCACATACCACTCTATCAAGTTTCACTTCAGTCCTTGCACTTCTCTTTTCTTCACTTTAGATAGAAACCTTTAATAAGACTTTCATACTTGACAATATGAGTCCTTCATATTATTTAACACCCCTCCTCAAGTTGACAAGTCTTCAACTTGTAAACTGCATCCTTCATTAGCTTGACTGCTACTCTTTTCACCATTATTAATACCTGCAAACAAATCAGACATACCAAGACATTTGCAAAACAAACTATGTTGTCTTTGACCAAGACACTTAGTAAAAATGTCTGCCACTTGCATATCTGTATGAATCTTAACTGTTTTGATAACTTTAGCAGAAACCTTTTCTCTAACCAAATGCACATCTAACTCAAAGTGTTTTGTTGTCTCATGGAAAACAAGATTGGCTGCAATCTGAATTGCAGCACTATTATCACAAAAGATATCCACAGGTAACAACTCTTTAAGACCAAGACTATGCAACAGTGAATACATCCCCGTTTACAAGTAGTAGAAGCCATGTTTCTATATTCAGCCTCAGCTGAACTTCTAGATAAAGTAGCATGTTTCTTACTTTTCCAAGAAATAAGAGAGTTACCCAAGAAAACACAAAATCCAGTAAAAGATTTCCTAGTTAAAGGACATTTAGCCTAGTCAGAGTCTGCATAAGCTTTAAGCTTAAGATTAGACTCTTTATCAAACTGCAAACCAGAACCTGGAGACCCTTTCAAATATTTCAAAACTCTCAAAGCAACCTTAAGATGAGAGTGTAAAGGCTTATGCATGTGTTGACTTAAACAATGAACAAAGTAACTAATATTTGGTCTGGTATTAGTTAACTATATTAACTTACCAACCAACTTTTGATAGTTATTAATATTGTTCAACACTTTATCATTTTCAGTTTCAATACAACTCAATATAGTATTTTCAGGCAAAGGTGTATCAACAGGCTTAGGAGCTAGCAAACCATACTCATGTAACAACTCCAAATAATGCTTTCTTTGTGTCATACAAATACTATTATCATTTTTCAACACTTCAATACCAAGAAAATATTTCAACTCTCCCAAATCTTTAATCATTAACTTAGAACTCAAAAACCTTTTAAAGTTTTTGATTTCTACTTCATCATTACCAGTGATAACAATATCATCAACATATACAAGAAAAGCCACAAATACAGAACCTTTTTGTTTAACAAACAAAGAATAATCCAGTTTACTTTGTTCAAAACCATGTTCAACAAGAGCAGTAGTGAGTTTAGCATTCCATTGTCTATGTGCTTGCTTAAGTCCATATAAAGACTTGTTAAGCTTACACACTTTGGAATCATCACCACCATTAAAACCTTTTTGGTAAAAGCTTATACACATCTTCATCAAGATCACCATATAAAAAAGCATTTTTAACATCTAACTGATACAAAGGCCAATTTTTACTAACAACAATGCTTATTAAACATCTAACAGTCACCATTTTCACAACAGGACTAAAGGTTTCATCATAATCAAAACCTTCTCTTTGATTGAAACCCTTAGCAGCTAATCTGGCTTTATATCTATCAATTTTACCTATTGATTTATACTTGATTTTCCATATCCATTTATATCCTATAGCATGTCTACCAACAAGCAACTCACATTCAGTCCAGGTATTGTTTCTATTTAAAGCTTCAATTTCATTGTTCATAGCCTCAGACCAATTAGGATTTTTATGACTTCTTCATAATTCTTAGGCTCAACAGACTTATTTAATGTAGAAGCAAAACACATATTAGTCCTACTCAGACTAGCATAGGTCACATATTTTTCAATACCATATCTGACTTTAGAGTGCATAACATAATCATTAAACCTAATAGGAGTTTTAGACTCTCTACGGACCTTCTATCTGAGGTGTATGCACATCTTCATTTATATTATCAGATTGAGTAGAAACTAAACCAGTATTTTCAAAATTGGGACTGCCCTTAGACAAGTGTTGGTTACCAAAGTGGGTTGCAGATTGCCCATCTTCATGGTGCAAATAATTAGTATCTGAATCATTATCTCTAGCATCATGTGGAGATGGCATACTACCATCCTCAACTGGCGAATCTTCCCCTTCATCATTGGGACTTTAAGACCTTGGACTATCAAAAAATCTCAAGTGTTCAACCTCATTTACACTATCTATATCAGTTGACTCACAGGTTTTCATTTTTAATGGAAAAACATTTTCATAAAACTTTACATCTCTTGCAAAAAACACATTTCTTGTATCCAAACTCAAAAGCTTATATGCTTTCTTAGTAAAAGAAAAACCAATAAGAACACATTTTTTAGACCTATAAGACAACTTATCATGATTGTTTAAAATAGTAGCAAAACATAGACAACCAAAAGACCTCAAATGGGAAAGATTTGGTTTAGTTTTATATAACAACTCATAGGGACATTTACCACTTAGAACAGAAGATGGCAGCCTGTTTATATGATATACAACAGTTAGAACACAATCAGACCAAAATCTTAAAGGAATCCCCCCCTTGAAACATAAGACTCCTAGCTACATTGAGTAGGTATCTATGTTTCCTTTCAAAAATCCCATTTTGCTGAGGTGTATGAGCACAAGATGTTTGATGTATTATACCAAGATCAGAAAACATTTCACTCATTTTCTTATTTACAAATTCAGTACCATTATCAGATCTAACAGTTTTAATTTTAATACCAAATTGATTAGAAACTAAGTGAATAAAATAGCAGAACACATCAAACACCTCATCTTTAGTTTTGACTAATTATGCCCACACAGCTCTAGAATAATCATCAACAAAAGTAAAAAAATACTTGTATCCTTCTCTGCTTGTTACTCTATAAGGACCCCATAAGTAAAGTTGAATAAGGTAACCAAGATTCTTAGACTTATGATCAGACATTGGGAAAGGTTCCCATGTCTTTTTGGCCCTATGACAGATCTCACAAACAGAAACAGAAGAATTCTTGGAAATACCAAGGTCTTTTTGAAGAATAGATAAGACTGGATTAGCAAGGTGACCTAATCTATTATGCCAAACAAGTTTAGACATATTATAAGACATAACCACATTACACTTACCCAAAGCATTACTAGATTGCATATCAAACAGATATAAACCATCAGACTGACTACCAGTCCCCAGAACATTCTCCTTTTTTAAATCCTGAATATAACATGTATCTTCATCAAAACTAACAAACATTTTGCTATCTCTAATCAATTTATTAAGAGATAACAAGCTCACACAATAACCAGGAACCACTAATACATCATAGAGAGTAACATTATTAGTCAATTTTAAGTTTCCAACATGACTTATAGTAGCAAGAGTACCATTGGGATGTCCAACAGTAATCTTAAGACTTGAAATGTCCACAACATTAAACATACGAATAGTGGAAACAGTCAAGTGCTTATTAGTACCTAAATCAATAATCCAACCCAAAGAAACAGTTTTAACAGACATACTAGAATTCACAAAGAAATACTTAGAAAAATTTATATTAAACCAAACATTTCCATTAAAGAATGAAGCCCTACCTGCCATATTAGCATGTATGCTTCCAGAAGAGGTATCATTGATCAAAGACAAGAGTTTCTTCATCTGATCAGAAGTAAAACCAGAAGATGTGCTAGCAGATGAAGTAGTAGATTGTTTTTCAGACTGTTTATTCTCAACATTAACATTATAGTTTTGCTTAAAACCATTTTGTTTAGCTGGATTATTATTTTTAACAAAGCTAGGTGGAAAACCAATGATTTCATAAAATCTTTCAATAGTATGTCCAATCTTACCACAATTTTTACAATTAAGATTAGGATTAGGACCTCTATTAGAAGTAGAATTAGTTCTTCTAGTGTTATTATTAGCATTATTAAACACTCTTCTATTGTTGTTAAAAGATTTAGCAGCAAAAGAATAAGCATTAAGTTTAGTCTCAGTAGCACTAGAGGACTCAGGAATACCTCTATGAGATTCCTCTCTAGAAACAGTGATATAGGCATCCTTAGCCGGTCCTAGTTAAGAGAGCATTCTGGTGATAACAATCATCAAGGCCCATGAGAAACTGCATCAACTTCATGAGTTGTTTATGCAGACCTAGCTCTTTAATAGCAGCACAAGAACACTTAACTTCACACACAAAAACAGGCAATTTAGTCAAAGCATCAAATTCTCTCCACAAGGAGTTAAGCCTATGATAATAATCAGCAACTGAAGTACCACCTTGCTTAACACAATTAATTTTCTGCAAAAGATTATAAACTACAGAACCATCTACTTTATCATATGTTTCTTGTAATTTTTTCCACACACATGCAACATTAGCAGAATAAACAAGACCCATATAAAAATCTTGAGAAACATAATTCATCAGCCAGGTTAAAACAATAGCATTACACCTATCCTATTGGGCAGCAAGAACATCACTAGTAGAATAAGATTCTTTAACACAAGAACCATCAACAAAGCTAAACTTATAACTAGCTTGTAAAGCTAACTTCATTGCACCAGACCATATTCTATAATTTTCACTTCCAACAAGTTTAAATGGAATAAGAGCAGTACCACTATTATCATTAGTTTGAATATGAAGAGGATTACCAGCATCAAGATTACTAATTAAGACTTCAAAATTACTACCACTAGGATCACCAATAGCCATAATAACAAAGAGACAAACAAATAACAAGAACTAACAGAAAACAGAACAAGAATCAATCAAGAAAACAAACCACAGCGAACAACCAACAGAAATAACAAACAAATTTATCTCAACACAACTTCTCAATCCCAAATCCTATCCTCCTTCGACCTAGACACAGTAAAACTAAAAAAAAATCTATACGCACACCCAAGATTAACAAGATACCAGTCAAGAAGACTGAGAGTCGCCAGAGCAGGTTTCCATACCATTCACGGTGGCAGGTCGAGGTGTTAACCACTCTGTTTGCACCTTCTTAACTAAGTAAATGTTATCTTAAAGGAGAGAAACACACTTACAATGAGATACCAGCGGAATGAAACACAAAATCACTAGATTCACTTAGTCTAGCGAGATTGCAACTAAGAACGGGCCCAAAACCACCAGGGATACAAATCCCCAAATTTCCAAATTAGGGTTTTAAAAAACCCTAATCAAGAAACCCACAAATTCACCAGATCTACTCCCAAATAGATTAAATCAACCACGACCGTTAAGAAAACAACCTAAATTAACCAATTAAACCTTCAATTGTAAGAAACCCAAAAAATACATTTGAAACCCTAGAAACCCAAGAATCTCAAAACCACCAGATC
>OU343216.1:133843343-133872023 GCA_910596185.1 Chrysanthemum makinoi
TATTATCAAAGCATTTTGTATTCTGAATTGTTTTGATATTTTTAGAAAGAGAGCTCCCCCTCAACATGTGCATTATGCGCTTATAGCACACGGAGGCTAAGAGGAAGAATTAACTTTTTTGATTTCTAATTTCTAAAAGATATCAACATCACTTTCCTTATCAAATCAAGTAGATAAAGCATTTTGGAAGGATGAGGTTTTCACAAGTTTGCTCACCCTCAATATGTGCCCGAGGTTTTGAAAAGAGTTATGCACATATTAGATGAAACCTCGCACTTAGAGACAATTCAATCACGCTTCAATAATTTGAGGTTTAAGATAGATGCTCCCCTTAACATGTGCATGGAAAATTGAAATCGCTTGTCAAATGCGGGAGGATAACTTGTACATCCTTATAAAACCATTTACCGAATCATCGCTTAAATCCAATTTAAATCACAAATTCTCCCCCGATCACAATTATCAAATCATTTGAGATTTGTGATCTCAGTAGATTTAAATTGATTTTGAAAGCTTTTAAGGAGAATTGTGACTAGATTATGAAAACGTTTTAACTGATAAGGATCGAATTTTGAGACTTTAAACTCCATTGATTAAACATGCATGATTATCTTTTGAAAACATTATAGTAAACAATGTACCAAAATTGTTTGAAAAATACACTTTTTGATTTAATTGAAAAATCATTCTCCCCTCAATCAATGACATAAGTTGTTGATTGAGAGATAGATATTTTTACAACTGTTAAGTACAGATGATTTTCAAAAAATTAGAGTCCGAAGTAATTTTTCAAAGCAATTAGTTTTCATAAGATAGTAGGTGATTGTTTTATAGAATCAGAGCATGAGATTTGAAAACCATTTTAAAGCATGGCTCGTTTTTATTGAAAAGCGGGTTATTGCCTGAAATGACAATAAACCATTGTTTCTCTTTCTCCCAATTTTATTAATATTATTATTATTTTTTTATTATTATTTTTTTTAAAAACATTTGAACAACATCTAAAGTCCCGTGTCATTCTTTGAATGATAGCATAAAGACCGTAGATATTATCGAATCGAGAAAAACATGACAAAAGGACAATATTTTTTGAGGATTTTCAAAAAAAAAGATTTTTAGATTTTTATGGATTTTTGTTGAATTTTTATTTTTCTATTTTCTTTTTCTTGGTTTTATATTTTTGTATTTTGCTTTTTGAATAAATATTTACAAGAGATAGATGAAGAAAGGCCTTTACTCCTCGTCTTCCTCCTGAAGACGTTTGAGTGTTTCTGGTTGAAGGCTTTTCAAGCCAAGTCGTGGAAGAATAAACTCAAACGTTCTCTTGGAAGAGCTTTGGTGAAGATGTTCGCTAACCGGTATTCAGTCCTCACAAAATAGAGTTCCACCACACCTTTTTCCACTTGTTCCCTGATGAAATGATGTCGAATGTCGATATGCTTTGCTCTTGAGTGTTGAACATTGTTGCATGAGAGAGCAATAGCACTTTTATTATCACAGAAGATGAGGGATTTTGTTGAATTCAAAGCCATAGTTCGATAATTGGGATCTCATCCATAGGATTTGAGCACAACAAGATGACATGGCTATGTATTCCGCTCAGAGAGGAAATAGAAGTACTCATTTGCTTCTTTGAAGACCAGCTCACAAGCTTATCACCCAAAAATTGAGCTCCTCCAGACGTACTTCGATGAGTATCTTGACATCCCTACATGATCTCGCAGATCCCAGATAGGTTGTTAGTGACATACCGTGTCCTTCCGTACCAAAGTCCCATGTTGATGGTTCCTTGGAGATACCGAAAGACCCGCTTAACCGCTTCAAGGTGCTTTTTGGTAGGCTTAGCCTCGTATCTAGCACACATGCATACAAAGCAACAGAATATCAGTCTACTGGCTGTGAGGTACATCGTGATCCAATCATGCTACGATATTTCATTTGGTCTACCATGATCCCCGAGTGGTCCTCATCAGTTTTGGTTCGCTCAATCATGGGAGTGTCAACGGGGTCACTTGAATCAAATCCAAATTTCTTTAAAATCTCATTTGCATATTTGGATTGATTTATGAAAATGCCTCCTGGACTTTGTGAAATTTGTAATCCCAAGAAAATGACATTTGTCCCATCATTGACATTTGAAATTTGGAACCCATTTCTTTTGAAAAACGATCACATTCATTGGGGTCGGTCGAGGCAAAGATAATATCATCAACATAAATTTGAACGTGAATTAAATGTTTGCCTGACTTCCGGGTAAACAATGTAGGATCAATCAAGCCTTTGCTAAATCCGTAGATAGAAGAAACTTTGATACGTGATCATACCATGTCCTTGGAGCTTGCTTTAAACCGTAAAGAGCTTTCTTCAAACGATAAACGTGAGTAGGATGCTCTTGATTCACAAAGCCTTCAGTTGGTGACGCAGACGACTTCTTTAAGATCTCCGTTCGTAAATGCCGTCTTTACATCCATCCGATAGACTACCATGTTCTTACTTGCAGCATTAGCCAAGAATATTCTGATTGCCTCGATTCGAGCCAACGGAGCAAATGATTCTTCAAAGTCTATGCCCTCCTCCTCCGACGGTATCCTTTGCAACCAATCTAGCCTTAATTCTTAAAACATCACCATGCTCATCAAGTTTCACTTTGAATATCCATTTTAGAGCAATGATCATAGCACAACTGGAGCAGTGTACTAATTCCCATACATCTAGTCGATCAAACTCATGAATTTCTTCTTGCATGGCATTGAACCAGGTGTCTTCATTCATGGCGGTTTTAACATCTTTTGGTTCGATCTTAGAGAGTACGGAGTTGAAGAAGCACCATAAGGAATCTGTTGCAAGTTGTTTCCGTGTGGATACTGGACGAGAGGGATTTCCAATGATGTTGTCTAATGGATGATCGTGAGTCCATTTTCTGAGGTGTTCATGTGGTTGTTGTTGAGGGACTGAAGTAGAAGAGTCGATGTCTCCGTAGAAGATGGTTCGATGATGATTCAGAGCAAATATATTTTCAAATGGAGCATCTTCGGGAGTAGCAAAGGGATTAACTTCATCCTTGAATCGTAAGCATTCCATGATGTACATTTGATGATTAAAGATTTGTTGATGAACCAGATTGGTCACAGCAGCGCTTCTTGACTTAATGATATAGAAGTTGAAGGGTTAATTTCATTCACAGGATAGAAGCAGTTCTGTTGATTGGATTGACATATCATTGTTACTTGGCTCAAATTGTTCATCAAACATTGGATCAAACAATTTCTTTAAATCATCTTCTAATGGAGGTACATATGGAGTTGCTAAAGAGGAGTATGGTACAAGAGATGAACCAATGGGACTGCTTTGAAGTGCGGTCCAGAACCGAATGTCCAGAGCCATTTGACCGTCTACTCATCAAACGACGTGAATTGTTTCCATGATATTTCGAGTTCTCTTGTTATAGATTCTAGAACCTTTTCTGTTTGGTGCATAGCCTACAAAAACTCCAATGTCCGCTTAGCTCAGTTTTCCTAAATCTTGACCATCATTTGTTGGATAACATAAAGCACCAAACACACGAAGGTATGATAGATCATGTTTTCTATTGTGGACAAGTTCATATGGAGTCTTTCCATGAGAAGTGTGAATTAGAGATCGATTTTGAGTGTAACAAGCGGTGGCAATAGCTTCAGCCCATAGAAACATTGGAACCTTTGAGTAAATCAAAGATTGTCCTTGCAGCTTCTACAAGAGTTCGATTTATTTTCAACTACACCGCTCGCTGAGGAGTTCGAGGGACACTTCTTTGGGGACTGATTCCAACATTTCCATAAAATTCATTGAGTTATTTATTAACAAACTCAGCCCATTGTCACATTTGCTCGACGATTCAACTATTTTTGTTGAGTCGATCTCAAGTTGTTTAATGAGTTTAATGATGATATCCGAGTTTCATCCTTCGTCCTCAAAAACTTAACCCAAGTGAATCTGGAGTAGTCATCTACCACTACTAACACATTGGTGGGCCCATAGATCCATATGAAGAGTAATGAAGGACTCCTAATACATGAGTTTGTGGGTTATGGTTTTGGTTTGTGGGCATATTCGTGCTTTTTCCCAATTGGTAGGTCAACAAAGATGATATTTTTCATATTTTAATCTGGGTAAGCCTCTGACAAGATCCTTTCTCGAAAGGTTGTTTATGGTGCTGAAGTTCAAGTGATTGAGACGACGATGCCATAACCATGACTTTATTTTAGAAGCCTTTGACAGCAAGCAGATTGGAGAAGACTTCATCATGTCTTCGATAGAAATGGTGTATAGGTTAGAACCACGAGTACCTCTTAATAATTCCACACCATCAAGTTGTCTAACTAAGCAACGTATGTTTTCTAAAGGCCATCTCTAGATCGGAATCACAGAATTGACCAACAGAGAACAAATTATGACCAAGACCTTCCACATAATATACCTGGAGATTACACTTTTGCCAACTACATAGTCACCATAACCTATAATTGCACCGAAATGATCATTTCCGAATCTAATCATCCGATGAATTTGCTCATGAAGTTCATGAGCCGCGACCGGTCTCCGCCATATGCTTGAACAAAATGAGTCCAAGTACCACATAACGATTTGAACGATCCATAGCTGAACACTGACAAGAATGGATAACTCGATAATTGGGATCCCCATGCAAGAATGGGTTCCACTTGGTTAGTAACAGTAATTGGAACACCCACATCATAAATAGAAACATCCATATCGAAGTAGAAGCAATGGAATCATGGGAATAGATGCAATGATGGTGTCTCAGATTTGACCTATTCAAAGTATGTTCACTTCTTAAGTGAATAGTTCTACCAAAGTAGGCATCCATTTTCTAGTGGGCATAGTCTTAGCAGTTTGAGGGCAAACTGATTATTCTTATGGCCAAAAGGTATCCAATAATAACCTATCTTTATAAATGTTCTTCCCCTGGTTTCCACTTTTTAACAATCTTTCGCCTTTTGCCTTTTAGTTTTTGCACGATTATTAGCCTTAACAATTTTAACTGGGCATTTGACAACATTAGACAAAGCATTCACACTACATTCATGATTAGCAAATGTAATTCAAGCGCACATCATTACAAGGTTTGCAAATAGTATCATAATTCTAATTAATTACAGTACGCCTAAGGCTAATACTAGAATCAACACGATTCGCTTTATTCAACTCAAGCTTAAAGTTCCTAGATTGGTCTTCTACTCTCTTCCAATGCACATTTTAGCTTTGCAGGTCCTATCATTCCTTGTATTATCTTGAGACTTTGACCTCGCCGCTTTAATGTCACCGATTATCACTCCCGTAGAGGGAATTATGGGAACATTAGTTGGTTGATCTACTTTTTGCATTCCCTCAACTAGACGGCAAGGATCTGTCATTACTAGACGACACTATTGATGTTCAGTTTTCTTAAAACTGCCTAGAATGGTTTGAATGCTCGGCACTAGGCATAGAACAAGGCATCACAGCTTTGCCTTTTGCACCTAAGGATAAGGATTTAGGACATGTTGCAATTACACATTCTAGCAGCTCTTAAGATTGTTTGGCTCCGAGGCAAGCAAACCTAATTTTTCTATCAAGAGGTTTGTTAATGAAATCCTCTTCGACAATCTCACGGAGACATTCTAGACTATCCTTAAGGTAAGCACATTAGTCATGAAAAGCATGTTCATTATTCCTAAGATGATGAGGAATATATTTAACTCGTCATGTTACAGGTATTTGCAGCCTAAGGGTGACTTTGAGACAACATTCTTATTGAAAACAAGTGGCAGTTTCCCATTTCCCTGACTTCTCAGATTCTTAATTTCCTTTTGTAAAGACGTTATTTTTTCGTTGTTTTGGTCACGGGTGACTTTCATTGAATCATATAACTCTTTAAAGTGTCGTTTAACTTTTTCATTTTCTTCTAGAAAACTCTCGTTTTCCTTTTGTAAGGCATTAACTAAGTTTTGAAGGCCACTTGTGAATGACTAACCGTAAGAAACTTAAAACGGCTCGAACACTGATTCTTTGATAATGAAGGCTTAGGGGTTATGTGTATGGATAAAAACCTCAATATCGATATCAAAAATAATCACGAAGATAGATTCAAATTCCTTTAGGAAAAGGAATAATAAATCAAATCCCGAGGTGGTGATTGTGTATACGGATTAGACAACTAATCAAGCGTTCCCAACGAGATGTATGAATTGCCAACGCCGTTTTTGGTTTGGAATTTAATGCTCGATGTTTTGATTTGTTTGATTTTGTTAATTAAACTACGGAATGAAATGGGAAAGTAATTAAGGGAATCTATTTTACGGGAAATCCTAAGTGCGAATATAACTAAAACGTAAATAATAAAACGTAATTAAAATGCAACTACGACTAAATTATATCCTAAAAATGCCTAAAATTACTTTTATACTAAAAATGATATGCAAAACTAATTAAGAATTAAAACTAATTTTTTGGATTTTTCTGGATTTTATTTAAATTAAAACTAATTTTTAACTATTTAAACTAAATTAAAATACTAAAAATTATGAAATTGAAGGAGAAAAATATGAAACTATTTTTATAAAATCTAAAATATCATAAGAGACTTTTCAAAACTATTTTTTTATTTTTCAGATTAATTTTTCTATTTTCTACTAATTTAAAACTATTTTAATCTAATTTAAATTGTGAAAATACCAAATAAAAGGGGAAAAATATGGAAAAATCTTTTTTATGCTTTTTATATTTTTCTTAAACTGAGAAAAATGAAAATTATTTTTGGAACTTTTTCTCAATTAATTGCAATTAAAACTATTTAAAAGTGATTAAAATCTATTTTAAATCTAGAAAAATAGTAAACAAAGGACCAAAATTAATGAAAACTTCAGGAAAAAGCTAAAATCTAAATCTGATCCTAGGAAAAATGAGAAATGTAGTGCTTATGTGACAGAAATCAGACCTGCAATGTAATTGGAGTTCAAATAAGCACTTAGAAATAAGCTACAAGCTTTAAACTGACTTCTAAGCTAAGGGCAAACTTACTTACAGAACCTTAAATCAACAGTGATGGAACTATGGGAGCATGCAATGGGCTAGTGATTAAGGGATGATTGAGCTAAAATGAAAATTACTTAGAGAAATAAGCTAATAAGCAATAATCCTACAAATAAGCTATAGAGGAAGGGAGACCTAATAAGCTATCTATATTAGGGTATCTAGGAGTGTTTAAAGCTAATCCTATAGTCTAATAAGCTCTAGAAGCAAACTTTGAAATCTCAAAACCAACAGTATAGCGCGAAAAGTGGGACAACTTTTGAGCTTATTTTTAAGCTACTAAACAAGCCAAAACCTAATACCAAGCTGAAAGAGATCAAGACCTTATGCCAAGGAACACAATACCAAGTTTGAAAGCTTTGGAGCTCATTTGAGTGGTTAAAAGAGATCCATATAAGGGCCTAGAAACTGAATCGTGAATGCTTGATACATCAAGGCACTGACCTCGGACGTAGTTTTGAAAGCTTATTAAGAGCTTGTAAAGCTATTTGAAAATATGTGAGAACTGATTGTAATAAGCTAACTATAAACTCAAGCTAAACTCTACACAAACCTACTTTTTTGGTTTTTAAATGATTTAGACAGAAAGAAAATTGCTAGAGAAAATGACCAAGAAAACTGCTTTAGCAGTCAAAGTATGACAGCTTAACCAATCAACCAAATCACTCAAATAAGCTTTACATTATTTTGACATGACTAAGGACTTTAGGGCAGACCAAGTAGGACTTATGACCTCCAAAACAACAATGAAAAACTGATTTATACTACTACTTGCAAAGATGGCTATTTAGACTAAACCTATAGACTCACACTTTGAGAATCAGACTTATACTACTTGAAACCAAAGAGAGATGGTTAAGACAGCTTATTTAAGACCAATAAGACTTAGTTAGAGCTCAGCATAAAAAAGAACCAAGTGTGGTGAAAAACGCAGTGCCAAACACCCTTATTCAAGAGTGTTTGGCATTTGGCCTAGAGAGGGTTGTTAAGCTTGGATTCTAAAAGACAATAGTGTAGTAACCCTTTATTTAATAAGAGAAAAGCAAGCTTTTCGAAGTGAATAAGCAAAGAAATAAGCAAATAAGCAGCTTGACTTGACTTTATGACTTTAGCTAAAATAGTTTTAGATTGAGTTATAATGAAAATGAAAAGCTCACATAAGCTATATAGAGCTTATATGAGCTTATACTAACAATTCTATAAGCTTGATCAATGGAATGGTACGGATTAATATCAAACAAGAGAAAATGAAATACTTGAAAACTTTTATTAAAACTGAAAGTGAGATTACAAGAAAGACTGAGACTAAATAACTTTAAGAAACCATTACTGAAAAGCTTGAAAAATACAAGAAATGAAGACTTAATTGAAAGGTAAATTACTACTACACTACACGAATTCTATTGTGATCATAGGGGTCCTATTTATAGCTGAAATTAGGTCTTTGGATGCCTTTGAGAAGAGCCTAGAAGCCATTTTGAGCCACACATTCCTTCCATTGTCACCTTGTCCAATCAGAGAGCTCCAAATCACTTGTTGAGGTGTTTCAAGGTCCAATAAGGTTGTGCCATTTGGCCACGTGGCAGCTATCACGACAAGTCACCGGGATAAGGTGGATAAGATAGATTCTAGTACGATTTGGTGGTGTTTGGGTGTGGTGAATTGGTGATAAAATGGGTATGTTTGGCTCGGGGAAGACAGGCAAACAGGGCTGGCTTTGGTTTATAATATTATTGTTCAAATAAGGTTGACTGGGTTCTAGCGTTGACCTGGGTAAGTAACTCGGGTAAAAGGGTTTATTCGGGTTAGAATATTTAGCCGGGTGAAGTTTTGGGCTTGGTTAATAATTGTTGGGCCGAGACTTAGGATATTGGATTGGATTATATAATGGATTGGTTTTGGATTAATGTTGCTACCATTTCATGCACCAAGGACCAAACATGTAATTCTGCCATTCTCTTCAAAGGGCTGAATTTGCCATTCTTTAATAGACCAGGGTATGAATTTGCAACTTTTGATACTTCAAGGGCCATCTCTGACAAATGCTGAAACTTGAGGGACTATTTCTAACATTTCTTCAAACTTTGATCAAATCTTCACAAGTCATCCTCAGAGATTAGAAATCTTCATAAATGCATAATTCTCGACCTTCGCTACCAATTTTAAGCTCTCTTGATCTCTCTCGTGCTCGGATTTACGCCCTGATTTGGTCTCATTTTTTGCGGTTTTACATATCCATACCTGCACAAGCACAAACTCAAGAAAACCACAAATATTAGCAATAAACGGCTCTTTCTTGGTTATTTTGGGTCAGCTTTGATAATGAAAAGGTATGTGTTTTAGCACATACCAAAATACCCTCAGACGAAACATTGCCGGTCCTCACGCAATGCAATCAACTCACGCTTCTAAAACCAAGGATTTCAATCTCTTTCTACTAAACCATTGATATGTCCAAACCGTCAAGTTATCTCACACAAGCTAGCCACTTGTGAATGACTAACCGTAAGAAACTTAAAACAGTTTAGACAAACCAATTAGAGAAGAAGTAGTCAATGTTCCTCAAAAGAGATTAAGAAAGCCTTAATTCTAAAAACGCCCCGTTTACCTTTTAATTCTCATGAATAGATATTACGATTAAGCACATTCCGGTTATGAATGACGGTTTGTTGAACTTTCATGTCGATCAATAACTCCAACATTTTTCAAACGACACGTTAGGATCACGGAGTAGAAAACACAACACAGCGTGAAGTGACCATACGGATAGAATACATCGTCCCTGATTTTTCACAAGTCCCAAACTAAGCGTAAAACCCAAATCATTGTTAAATATGATTCTAGATGCTAACACTACCCATGGAAGTTACTTGTGTAATTACCTTTTGTTCCCATTTTCCTATTTCCTCTAGAATTTTTTATTTTTGTGAGAAATGAATTTCTTCAATTTCTCGTTTCGATAACTTTTATTCCGATAAAGATATAAAGCTAAGTCGATAATTAGTTATCCGCCTTCTCTCAAGAACCATTGTCGTAAAAATGAGGTCCACATCAAGGAATTTTTATTCACTTATACTTTTGACTTTTTCATTTTCATTTTTCATCATAATTTTTTTTTTTTTTTTTTTTTTTTTTTTATATTGCACTTATACCTTTACTTATATGAGCTGTGAACCACAGAGCTTCACGGGGTAATTCCAAGACTATAGGCTTCATGAAATGAGGATCCCGGCTGGCTAGGCTAAGACCTCAGTCAATCCCCGCTAAAGATCCAAGGGTCCGATCTCGACACCGCAGCTCACAACTTTACTTATTACATTATCACTTATCACTGATTACTCATTTATTTATTACGGATCCTTGATGTGTACCCAATTTTTAAAACAAAGATTCTTTTGAGAAGATAAAGAACTAACTATCGCCAAAAACTCGACATCTCTAATTATTTTAGACAGATATGGGGTGAAACAATTTTGTGGGAACAAAAAGCCATAAGTACCTTCGATGGGCTCTAAAGAGAACCAACTACTCCACGCTTAGCATCTAAACTCATAAGTAACTCTTTCATTTCTCGATCTCTCTGCAAATTTAAAATCCCAAATAATGAGATCCGCAGATGCTTAGCCGATAATTTTTAGATTACCTATGGTTAAGGTAACAAGCTAGGGCTCAACACGCCGGTCAAGTCGAATTCTATTCCTACTCACCAGCGGAAAGTCAATCAAGGTGTCAAAACATATATTAACTTAGCAAATGCTTCGTCTAATGAAATAAAGTTATGCATATTTAAAATCACTCAGGGAAACTTGCAAAATCTTGGCCTTGTGAGCTAGAATTCGCATTTTATAGCTTCTTATCTAAGAGACTAGCAAACTTTTCAATCAAAAAGACTTAACAAAAGCTTACAAAAATTTTAAATTTTTCTCATTTTTGCACAATTTTTCATTTTCTAAGGAAAAACGGGGTTACGAGAGAAACACAACAAAATAAGCAAGTGCGGTCAAATCAAATCGAAGATTACCCTACCCCAGACTAGAACGAAACATTGTCCTCAATGTTTAAAGCAAGGGTATCAACGAAAATCTAAAAGCCGTTTATTAAGTATGCTAGAAGATAAACGTTAGTCGATAAGATTAGGATATCGGATTTCCATCAGCATCGATCATGAAACTCGAGTAGAGAAAATGACAAACTTCGAGCACGAGAGTCTTCATATCGGGAACATCCTATACAACATCACAAACAACCAAACACGAAATCAAGAGGCGCACCCCTTCGCCACTTATTAGAAAATAGAAAGAAGAGAAGGATAAGCATGGGGTGCCTCCCACGAAGCGCCATCGTTTTGATTACCGAAGTCGCTAGCCCTGACTCGCCCCCTCAATTCATTTGTCCTTGGGGAAGAAAATGGTAGAGATACCAGGGTCAAAACGGTGTCCTCATTCCCGAAAGAATGAGACGGGTGGTTTGGGAGGAAAGAAAATGTCGGCTCAAGCACATAAGGAATGATTCCTCCCAAACTCACATAAGGCATATGAAAGATCGATCCATCATCCGGGGTTTTGCGGGACGAAGGGATGAAGGATCGATCGAGAATACTCCAAAGAAGTCGGAGCTCATGGTATAGAAAGGTGTTACTCAAAGGCTCATCAACGAAGGCATCCAGGAGAGGATCCTTATCTCGAATGACATTTTTAGCATAAAACTTATCAACTCGCTTCCCGGGTTGAAAATCTTGTCTTCGGAGAGGAAGGAGATCAAAGTGTCATCTATGTGAAAATCCTCACGAGGAGAGGATTCACTCTCAGCTAAAAAATAATATTGGACCTCGGGATCGATAAGTTCATCTGTCGACAACTTCACTTCCTTATCTTTCTTTGGAAAAAACGGATCATCGTATTCTTCTTTATCCTCAGAGAAAATCGAGTTGGTAGGAGCAAGTTCATCGGTGAACTCCTCACTTTCTTCGTCAAAGAGTTGATTCTCAAAAATTTGGTTATATTCAGAATCGAATTCAAATAAGGGATTTGTGAATGTCGCTTTGAAAGATTCCGATTGAAAGATGTCTCAAAAGAAATTTCCATAATTTCGTAAAGAAGGAGTGGGATTGCCACTCAAAGGAAGGGTGATTTTCTTAGAAATTAGAGGTGGGACAAGTGGTGTGCTCTTAGAGCTAGCAGCTTCCACCACTATAGGTTCAACTTTCTTCACATCATCCGGATCATCCGGAGGGGGTGTTAAGATGGCTCGTCATATAACAATTTTTAAAAAGAATGTCCCCCTCCCGGTCAAAGTAGCATCATCAATCTCAACAGGGATTGAATCATCATTAAGAAAGGCCTCGATCTCTTCCCAAGTAGGGTCACTTTCCGTAGTGATAGACGGGAAAGAGTCGGTCATAATCGGATTAGACGGTACAGTGGGATTGCCACTTTCTTCAGAGAAATCAATCACACCGATGCTATGAATCGAATGATCATCGAGTGGAGGTTTTGACGCTTTGTTCGCAAGCATAAAACACAATCTTATCATTTCCTTTTCTCGATCAGCACGCTCCTTGGTAATGATCCACAAGGACTTTTGCAGTCCTCAAGAATGGTCTTCCAAGAGTGAGAGGGACTCGCCGCCAACCTCTATATCAATGACGGTGAAATCCAAGGGAAAATGGAATTTATCCACTCGTACCATAACATCGTTGACTACACCAACCGTGTGAGCAATTGTTCGATTAGCTAATTCGATAGTCATACAAGTCGGTATAAGAGTCTTCAATCCAAGCTTATGATATATCGCAAGAGGCATGAGACTTATGCTTGCACCTGAATCGGTCAAGGCATTACATTCCTCAGTATCATTTAAAGAGCAAGGAAGGAGAAATTTCCCGGGATCACCAAGCTTCTCGGGAGCTTGGTTTGAGGAAGAATTAAACGGTGTAGGCTCAAGTGAAATCTCTGAAATTTGTTCCAATTTCTCTTCATAAATCATTTCAGCAGCTTTGATCATATCAGTCGTAAGTTTAAACTTTGTTCCGAAACAACTTCATTTTGTCTAATCGGATTGAATCGATTTGCACGTGTAAGGTTAGAACTTGGTGTTATGACGGAGAGAAGGAACTTGGGCAACCAGAGGTTGGACGTATTTGGCTTTTCCATTATCAAGAGGAATTACCGGTTCCTTTGTCACCTCGGTCTCGTGTGTACATTCATCACCGGATAGGAAGTAGTCATCGAGGGCCCATCATCTCGAATGGTTACGGATTTCATTTCTCCCTTCGGTTTGGAATCGGTTACTTGGGAGAGAACCGAACTCGAGGGTTGACTCACTTGGCACAAAACAAAGATGCAACATATTTCAAGTTTATTCTGTGAAGTCTCCAATTTGTTGTTCTGAAGTCGAATCTCATTCCTAAACTCATTGTTTGTCTAGTTAACGAAGATTGAAACTCGTTCCTCAAACTTGTAATCTGATTTTGCATAGTGTTGATGGTAGAATTGGTGTGTTGAACGTAAGTTGTGAATTCATTTAGAGGCAAAGGTGAAGCTTGATAGCTTGGGTTGTGATATACTTGATTGTAGTTAACTCCTTGGTTTGGGTATTGATTTGGTGGAGTTTTGAATTGGTTTTGAACATTTGGTCCACGGACTTGATTCTGATTAAAACGATCTCTGATTGTTGATGGAGAAAATCCCGGAGGTACCATTTGATTACTAACACGAGGATTCGGTTCAACTTGAGGACGGTATTGGTTACCTCCGTTACGCATTAGCATTGAAAGGATGTCCATCTGGCGGTACAATTGTAGTAGGCATGCCGGCCACCACAAGTAGTACAAGTCGTTTCCACCGCTTTGACTTGAGCGGGTGGAGAAGAATTACTCTTAACCAAAGCCTGGATCATATCCGTAAGCTTATCAATCTTAGCATCGTTGCTAGACGTATTTCCGTGAGACGAGGACGATGGTGTACCATTCACTCGGGCAAATAAACCGATTTGCTACGTGATGTACGAACTTTAGATTTGTTCTCGATAATGGATAAGGCATCTCGCTGATCGGGTCAACAAATTACCACCCGCGGCGGCATTGAGAGAGTCTTGATCGTTCTCATTCAAACCGTTATAAAACGTATCAAGTTGGTGCAACTCAGAAAAACCATGATGGGGACATTGCCTAAGCAAATCTTTGAATCTGTCCCATGCCTCACTAAATGATTCATCAAATCTTTGTGTGAATTTTGTTATTTCATTTTTTAGGCTTGTTGTTTTAGAAGGTGGGAAGAATTCGTTCATAATTTTGATACTAAATTCTCCCATGTGGTTATCGATCGAGGGGTAGTTTTTCGAGCCAACCGGGCGCCCTCGAGTGAAAATGGGAAGAGGAGTAGCTTGATAGCCTCTTCCGAACGCTACGGTACTTGATCGTAGACGGAGCTTGTTGAATCGCCGGATATGAGAGTGAGGATCGCCTCTCTCGAATCCGTAAAATTGGCTTGACGAAACCAAATTTATCAATCCGGTTTAAGCTCGAGTTATCGGCAACGCATTGCCGGACGACGATGGCTTCTCCATAACCCTCGGTGGGTGCTTGGAGTTGCTCTAGCATAGATCGGTTGTCCTCCGCCATTTCGATGATGGGTGGGGTTTGATTAGTTCAATCTCGGTTCGACTAAGGAGCACGTCTATTTCGCTTCGCGGAATTGTAGCGGCTTCACGATCGGTCTCAGAAGTTATTAGAACGAGTGCGCATGCACTTTCAAAAACCAAGGCAATTAAAACGAACGGTATTCGAAAACAAAGTGAACTTAACCAATAATCCCAAGTGAATAAATCACTTCTATAAGACAAACGCACATTTGAGCGGAGAAGCTTTTTAGGTCGCGCGAAGCTTATTAAAACCCGCCTTTACAGCCGCAATTTAATGTCAGTGCCGTCCTTATACCCACCACACAGCTTTGTTTATCCGATAGAAATAAATAAATCCACAACGTTAACACAAAGGCAAGTTTTGATCTTTAGTTCGGGAACTTATTAATGATAACACCTCCGTTGAGAATGTTATATAATTGATGTCTTTCTATTTATTAGCAAAACACAAGAGAAAATCTTTTTGTATTTTTAATATGATATATATATATACAAAAGAAAAAGGAAAATATTTTTTACTTTTTTATTTTTATAGAAAAATAGTAACTTCACGAATGAAGGATCTCGAGTCACTAATCGTCAAACTTCAAACGATATTGTCGGACACAACCCGCTAGCCGCGCCAAAATTTGATTCAGCGTCTAAACACGCCAAGTTAACTCACACAAGCTAGCCACTTGTGAATGACTAACCGTAAGAAACTTAAAACGGCTCGAACACTGATTCTTTGATAATGAAGGCTTAGGGGTAATGTGTATGGATAAAACCTCAATATCGATATCAAAATAATCACGAAGATAGATTCAAATTCCTTTAGGAAAAAGAATAATAAATCAAATCCCGTGTGTGATTGTGTATACAGATTAGACAACCCGAATCGCTTTTCCCAACGAGTATGAATTGCCAACGCCGTTTTTGGTTTGGAATTTAATGCTCGATGTTTTGATTTGTTTGATTTTTATTAATTAAACTACGGGAATGGGGAAAGTAATTAAGGGAATCTATTTTATTTGAAATCCTAAGTAAGTAATATAACTAAAACGTAAATAATAAAACGTAATTAAAATGCAAATACGACTAAATTATATCCTAAAAATGCCTAAAATTACTTTTATACTAAAAATGATATGCAAAAACTAATTAAGAATTAAAACTAATTTTTTTGGATTTTTCTGGATTTTATTTAAATTAAAAACTAATTTTTAACTATTTAAACTAAATTAAAATACTAAAAATTATGAAATTGAAGGAGAAAAATATGAAACTATTTTTATAAAATCTAAAATATCATAAGAGACTTTTCAAAACTATTTTTATATTTTTCAGATTAACTTTTCTATTTTCTACTAATTTAAAACTATTTAAATCTAATTTAAATTGTGAAAAATACCAAATAAAAGAGGAAAAATATGGAAAAATCTTTTTTATGCTTTTTATATTTTTCTTAAACTGAGAAAAATGGAAAATTATTTTTTGGAACTTTTTCTCAATTAATTGCAATTAAAACTAATTAAAAGTGATTAAAATCTATTTTAAATCTAGAAAAATAGTAAACAGTGACCAAAATTAATGAAAAATTCAGGAAAATGCTAAAATCTAAATCTGATCCTAGGAAAAATGAGAAATGTAGTGCTTATGTGACGAAATCAGAGGTAAGCAGTGTAATGGAGTTCAAATAAGCACTTAGAAATAAGCTACAAGCTATAAACCGACTCTAGCTAAGGGCACCTTACAGAACCTTAAATCAACAGTGATGGAACTATGGGAGCATGCAATGGGCTAGTGATTAAGGGATGATTGAGCTAAAATGAAAATTACTTAGAGAAATAAGCTAATAAGCTAAGTAATCCTACAAATAAGCTATAGAGGACGGGAGACCTAATAAGCTATCTATATTAGGGTATCTAGGAGTGTTTAAAGCTAATCCTATAGTCTAATAAGCTCTAGAAGCAAACTTTGAAATCTCAAAACCAACAGCTATAGCGAAAAGGGACAACTTTTGAGCTTATTTTTAAGCTACTAAACAAGCTGAAAAACCTAATACCAACTGAAAGAGATCAAGACCTTATGCCAAGGAACACAAATACCAAGTTTGAAAGCTTTTGGAGCTCATTTGAGTGGTTAAAAGAGATATGATATAAGGGCCTAGAAATGACCGCTCAGTGAATGCTGATACATGATTGTGCAAGCACTTGAATGTATGCTTTTGAAAGCTTATTAAGAGCTTGTAAAAGCTATTTGAAATATGTGAGAACTGATTGTAAGCTAACTATAACTGCTAAACTCTACACAAACCTACTTTTTTTGGGTTTTTAAATTGATTTAGACAAAGAAAAATTGCTAGAGAAAATGACCAAGAAAACTGCTTTTAGCAAAGTATGACAGTTAACCAATCAACCAAAACCACCCAAATGCTTTTACATTATTTTGACATCCATCAAGGACTTTAAGGCGACCAAGTAGGATCAGATGACCTCCAAAACAACAATGAAAAACTGATTTATACTACTACTTGCAAAGATGGCTATTTAGACTAAACCTATAGACTCACACTTTGAGAATCAGACTTATACTACTTGAAACCAAAGAGAGATGGTTAAGACAGCTTATTTAAGACCAATAAGACTTAGTTAGAGCTCAGCATACCCAAAAGAACCAAGTGTGGTGAAAAAAACAGTGCCAAACACCCTTATTCAAGAGTGTTTGGCGCTTTTGGCCTAGAGAGGGTTGTTAAGCTTGGATTCTTAAAAGACAATAGTGTAGACACTTTATTTAATAAGAGAAAAGTCAGCCTTTATTGAATAAGCAAAAGAAATAAGCAAATAAGCAGTTTGACTTGACTTTTATTGACTTTTAGCTAAAATAGTTTTAGATTGAGTTATAATGAAAATGAAAAGCTCACATAAGCTATATAGAGCTTATATGAGCTTATACTAACAATTCTATAAGCTTGATCAATGGAATGGTACGGATTAATATCAAACAAGAGAAAATGAAATACTTGAAAACTTTTATTAAAACTGAAAGTGAGATTACAAGAAAGACTGAGACTAAATAACTTTAAGAAACCATTACTGAAAAGCTTGAAAAATACAAGAAATGAAGACTTAATTGAAAGGTAAATTACTACTACACTACACGAATTCTATTGTGAACATAGGTCCTATTTATAGCTGAAATTAGGTCTTGGGATGCCTTTGAGAAGAGCCTAGAAGCCATTTTGAGCCACACATTCCTTCCATTGTCACCTTGTCCAATCAGAGAGCTCCAAATCACTTGTTGAGGTGTTGCGTCCAATAAGGTTGTGCCATTTGGCCACGTCAATCACTGACAAGTCAGCTGGGGATAAGGTGGATAAGATAGATTCTAGTACGAGGTGGTGTGTTTGGGTGTGGTGAATTGGTGGTAAAATGGGTATGTTTGGTCGGGAAGACGGGCAAACAGGGGCTAGTTTTGGTTTATAATATTATTGTTCTAAATAAGGTTGATGATGAGGTCTAAATACTCATCATTTTTATATCGTTAATGCCAAAAACATCTGAAAACACTCAGAAATGCTTCAAAATGATAAAAATATCACAAACAAGTGTTTTATATGTTTTAAATGCAAAAACATCAAAATCTGATGAAAAACGTATCAAGTTTGCATAATTGGCAGTTTTAGTCCCCCAAGTTACAAAAGTTGTCAAAATTAGTCCCTGGAAATTCAAAAACTTGTAAAAAGTCATTTAAGGTCCATAGGATTCAAAAGTTGTCAAAATAAACCTTTAAAGTTTAAAATCACAAAATGACAACTTTAGTCCTTTAACTTTGAAAATTGTCAAAAATAGTCCTTGGTTAATTTAAAAAGTGAAAATTATCAAATATTAAACCTTGTACTATTTATAAATGACAAAATTGGTCCTTATGATAAACTTTGGAGAAAATTACATGTTTGGTCCCTCAAGTTTCAAACTTGAGTTTTGGTCCCCTGGATTTACAAAATGGAAATTATCAATATAGGTCCTTGTACTAATCTTACTTGGCAGATTTGACCCTTGTGAAAAGCTTTGGAAAATGTTCAAATTCAAACCTTCAACTTTGGCTAAATTGCATAATTGGTCCTTATTGTTAAACCAAACCAAACGGACCTTATTAGTATTACCCGGTTAAGCCCAATCCAACCCAAACATGACCCGGCCCAAAATTTGAAATCAAATAAACCGCGTCTACTGTAGCTTCGTCTCTCCCACACTGGTTTAGCCAAAACCAGTGGTGGTTTCACCTCCACCTCACCATTTCCACCTCATTTTCCCACTTGATTACACTTTCCTTCCACCTCCACACCAATCCAACCCCAATTAATGAGAAAAACCTGCTCATTGAAAATTGGCGCCAAAAATCACCACTTGGCAAAATCTGAATATCTGGCTCAAATCAATGGTCAAGATGTGGTGGGATTAATTCAGAGGTCGACAAGAGATATTTGAAGTCAATAAATACAGAGAAAGAAGCAGAGGAAAAAGATTATTAGAGTAGGTAGTGTAATTTAGTGTCGATATAGTGTAGTTTTCAATTTCAGTTTAATTTAAGTCTTTCAAATGCTTTGTTAAAGTTATTTAAGTGTATTTGAAGTTTTTGTAACCATCAATTTCAAGTTTAAGCCTTAATTTCTGTGTATGCAAAATTTTACTCTTGTTCAAAATCTCAATAAGTTTGAATGTTGTTTGTACCTGTTGTTTTGGACTCCTAGTCACACATAAGCTCCTAGATAGCTTGTAAAAGCTATTAGATACCCTTCAAATCAGTTTAGTAGTCAAAAGAGAAAAATATCAAAAATTCAAATAAATTAGTTAAAAATTAAAAATCCCATGGAAATGAGGATCAAGAATGGTGCAGTGCTGATTTTGGATTTTCTTTGGTTTAGTGCTTCTTGGGAAGCTATAGGAATTGGTTACAATCCTCAGTTCTCAGTTTTACCTTGAAAACCAAATTGTAAGCCTGTTGATCAATCTTGGTACTTCACTGTTTTATGTTGTTAATGTTATTGTTCTATGTTTCTTTAGTGTTATTTAATGATATTATGAGGTTTGTAATAGATTGCATGTTCTTAATCTGTTTAACCCTTTGAAAATAACCAAACCAGTCTCATTAAGAACTGTTTGGTTCTGTTGAGTTTACTGTGTTTAAGGTTATTAGAGTTGTTGTTTATTGGTATTATCTGTCACACTTAGTATTAAGAACTCAAAGATACATTAAAAACCAGTACTTAGTTTGTAAAAAGTCAAAATAGCTTCTTAATTCATTTTGTTAGTTCACTGTTAAGAGTTTGGAATGCAAATCCCATCACATTAGCTTAAAATTTAGTACTCTAGCTTAATCTCACCTTATTACAACTTATTATAACATAATAAGTCAATAGAATCAGTTGTAAGTTCAGTTAAGTCAAACTTTTAGTATTAATCAAAAAGTCAAAATTTCCTTATAGCAGTTTTTGAATAAAATTAATATTTTTACTGTGTATTCAATACTTAGAATTAGCTCAAATCCTTTTGGCATAATAATATTTAGCTGCTAAAGAAAAATATAAAAATACTAGGTTTTATAAAATTAGCTTATAGATAGCTTTTTAATTAGCTTCTTTTGGACCCCATTTCTGAAATCGTGCCCTGTGCACAGTTGTGGTACACATTTTCATAAGCTCTTCTAGAGCTTACCAGTCAACTTAAGCTTGCATGTTTTAGCTTTTTGAGAAGCTTAACTAGCCATCTCAAGGTCTCAGTTGTTAGTTTTGATTTTGCAACTTGTTTAGTTAGGCTGCAATTGCCTTTTAGATTGGTTCAAATCATTTAAGTGTATAAGTGAGTCAGTGTTGATCAAAATTTCAAAAGCTCCTCAAGAGCTTATTAGTGTAAGCTAAACATTGTAAAATAGCTTTTTAGAGAGATCACTTGGTCAACTAGTTAATTGCAGTGTTTGTTTTCATTTTGTGGCTTATTATAGTGCTCATAAGATAGCTTAAAGTTTCTAGTAAACCAACAGTGTACTGTGTTCCAGTGTGTCCTTGTGCTTATTTATAGCTTATTCAGTGCTTATTTGGATTTCAAATTGCTTTTTCAGTTGTAATATTAGCCTATCATAAGCTGCTTGGCTTATATTTAGATAACTTAGCTTATTTCATGAGTTCATAAGCCATTATAGCTTAATCAATGAGCTTATCTCAAAACACCAACTGTTGAGAAAAATAAGCTGATACAGAGCTTATAAGTGTTTTTCAATAAAAGTTGTAGTATTAAATATTGCTTATTTTCATGTACTTAATAAGTTGCAAAAAGAAAATTTCAAAAAGAAAAATGTTTTACAAAAAAGGGAGAGGCAGGGGTCGAACCTGAGACCTCTCCCTTATGGGGATGATAGAGCGTACCTGGATGCCATGCGCCCTTGGGTCTTTTTCGGTTATATCTTGCAAAAATAAATACATAACCCTTTTTCCTCTTTAAGCTTATACGAGCTTAATAGCTTATTTAGAGCTTATTCTTAGTAGCTTTTTCAGTGTTTGTATTTTTTATAAATTTGTAATAGTATAAAGTATTTTTACAAAAAGTTTCAGATTTTTCTAATTAGTTTTAATATTTTTTATCAATTAATTAGTGTTTTATAGTAATTAATTCATAATAAAAAAATATAAAAGTCTAAAAAATATAATTCTTTTTTGTAAAATTTTCTTTTATCATATAGTACGTAATAAAATTAGTTTTACATCCGTAGGCCTTTTATTTCATAAAATTTACGTTTTTGCTTGCGCTCCAGCGTAATTTTTAAACGTAACGCTCGTTTTCATTTTAAACCACGTTTTTAGATATTTTGAGTTTACGTTTTAGTTAAATTAGTTTATTAAAGTTATTTTGTTTTATAAAATAAACGTTCATCGATCTGTAAAAATAGTGATAGCGTTTATTTAATAGATTTTAACTTTTTAATCTATTTTAATTTGCATTTAAGTCGCTGTAATTTGTAGATCTTTTCTTTAGGTAATTATCCATTCAAAACCTTATTGATCACTATCCTTAGTGATCATTCTATCATCTGAAGTTGTTTTAAACACCAATTCATCCTCCGTGGGACTTAACGACCTGGGAATACACTATATTTCCTCTGATCTTAAATTGCATTCGTGCTTGAGCAGTTTTAAGCTGATTACGGTCTGCCATTCACAAGTGGCAGGTTTGAGTGATTTAGCTTGACGGTTCTGCGCGGATCAAATTTTGGCGCCGCTGCCGGGGAGGCTGTAAGCGTGTTTTAAGCATTTCCAGATCCATTCTTGCACATATACCACCTTTTTGTAAACAATTTTTTAAAAATCAAAAAGTTCATTAACACTTTTCCTAAAGGTAACAAACCCAAAAAAATTTTCATTCTTTGTTTTTTACAACATGTTTTTCAAAAATCCAAAAATATTCCTCTTTACCCTCTTACCTTTTTGATTCTTCATTTCTTACCCTCTAGAACCATTTGATTCTTTCTATGTCTTATCCTCACCTTCTTGGTTGTCAATGGGTGTGGTGGTCTTATAATGGTGGCAATTGCCCCAGTTGTAGCATGGTGGAATCAGGAAACGGGTCTGTCTATAACCAAGATCCCTATTCCTACCATAACACAACTGATTTATTCCATCAGCTACCACACTGTGAGACTCAGCAGTTATACTGTTGTGAGTACTGTGATGGTTCACACTACAGTTCTGATTGTCAATCGGGAAACACGCTTGTCTATGAGCAGGTTCCTGATAACAATTATGACTACAACACATATGACTCACAGCCACATCAGTTTTACTGTTGTGAGTATTGTGAAGGTCCTCACTCTAGCTCGGATTGTCAAACAGGGAATCCAATTCCTTGTAACAATTACAACTATTCGTTTCAAGATCAACCTCCACAATACCAAATGATTCAAGCAACTCCTCATGAAACTACGACAGACCTTCTACTGAAGAGTCTTGAGTTATTAAAAGAACTTAAAGAGGAGTCGGCTACGTCACATGAGAAATCCATGGAAGAATTGTTAGCGGAGGAACGGACTGCTAAATTAGATTCCCAGATTGCCATTGAAAACACTGTTAAGGAATCAATTAGACTACAAAAAGCATTCAAATCTAGCTCTCAATTCCATTTCATTCCTGATGACGATGATGATGAAGATACCTTTGATATTCTACAATTTTATTCATCAAATTCATCAGGTGAGATTCTATCCGTGGAAATGCAGGGAGAAAAGAATATGACTGAATCACTAGCAGTAGAAATAATGGAACTTGTAGAATCCATAACTGCTAGTCCTTCTCAACTCCCTCAGTCTGTTGTTATCACACCCGAGATTCACACTCACTCTCTTATTATGGGGGATGAGCATCTTGACACTGTTCCTGAAAAGGAATCGGACGAATTCATAAAGTCTAGTGTTGAGGACCTTGTCCCAATCCCTAGAGAGTCACAGGGAATTCTCGAGCATTTGTGTGATATCCCTCCTCCTCTTGTCTTCCAAAATGATTATATTGAGATGTTCTCTGATTCTGATGAGGACCATTCTTTATCTTGTGGAGACATAAGTTATGTGGGGGAATTACCTTCTGAGCTTGTCAGCTTAGGAGAAGAGAATGATGAAGAAATAATCCAAGACGAAGCTCTTCGTCTTACAGTATTGAATGTTAATCTTCTCATTTCTAGAATCGAGGCTTTTAATGAAAAGCCTACTTCATATCCTATCCCCTTTGAGGATAGTGAACTTTTCTTCGATGATTCTATTCCAGAATTGCAAACGTTCCATTTTGATCATATGGGAGAGAAGATTAGTGGTATTACCACTTCTCATTCTCATAATTCTCTCCCGATTATGAATCATTCACTTTTGAGGAGTTCCCTAGTGAACTCACTCAAATCAATCTGAAATGAATCATTCTCCTGAGGAGTTCTCCTGTGAACTCACTCATATCATATCTCTACCGGAGTATGATAACTTCTATTTTGATCTAGACACACCCGGGATATGTCTAGACAAATTGAGCTTAAAAGATGAAATTCATGAAACCATGAATTCCCGTGTGAGTGATGATGAGTTAATCATGATCTTTATCATGACTTTCTTTCTCTTTTTCATATATCCCGTGGCTTCTCCTGTTCTTCACTCCTTCGGGAATGAAGACATTATCTTTGACCCAGGCATTTCCATGTACCATTTGTGAGCCGGGTCTGTCTGTCTGTATCTCATCGGTGTGGAACTTTCACGTACTTCAATGTTTATCCAAACATCTTGAATGAAAGTCCGATGGAGATTGTCTCTTCCACTTACTTCCCCATGAACAAATTAATTCGGGGTCGAGTCAAGCTAGCGACTCGGTAATCAAAAACAGTAGCTTAACATGGGTTTTCACCCGTGTGTACCACCCTAGTGTGGGGGAGATGCCCCACATGTTGTATATAGATCTTAAAAATGAATGAAAATTGTAAAAAAAAAAAAAAAAAAAAAAAAAAAAAAAAAAAAAGAGAGAATAATTGTTGTGTTTCCACACTTTGAATATTGAGGACAATATTCATTTCTAAGTGTGGGGGGGAAATTCTGGCGAATTTGATCATAAATGTACCCTTTTAGTCCCTTTTTCCCCAAAATGGCCAAATTTAAATTTTTTTTTTTTTTAGTGGAAGTACTATGTACTAAACACAACAAATGGTAATCAGTCCACCATGTCTAACCCACATAAGGATTGGCTAATCCAGGAGCAAACGGCTCTTGGTAAAGATATCTCAAATCCGTTTATATGGCTTGCAATTTGCCCAAAATTGTATGGTATTCAGCTCACCATATCCTAAAAAGTGAAGAGTTGGCTAGCCCGCAAGTTTATGGCTTGTGGTAAAGGCAGTGGAAAAACCATAATTGGTAATCAGCTCACCAAAGATAATACTGATAATTTATCTAGAGTTGGCTAGTCCAGAAGGGTACGGCTTCTGGTAAAGACAAATCAAAACCGTTTACAGCTTATGATTGCTCAAATCATTTGGTTATCAGTGTACCAAGGTTCTTACTTGAACTGAAACATTTGGCTACTCCAAAAGTGATGGCTTTTGGTAAAGAGTTTTTCAAATCCATTAAATCTTCAAATCATTGCTAGGGACTAGCAATATCTTAGTGTGGGGGATTGATGAGTGTCTAAATACTCATCATTTTTATACTGTTAGAATGCCAAAAACATCTGAAAACACTCAGCAACACATCAAAATGATAAATATCACAAACAAGTGTTTTATATGTTTTAAATGCAAAAACATCAAAATCTGATGAAAAACGTATCAAGTTTGCATAATTGGCAGTTTTAGTCCCCCAAGTTACAAAAGTTGTCAAAATTAGTCCCTGGAAATTCAAAAACTTGTAAAAAGTCATTTAAGGTCCATAGGATTCAAAAGTTGTCAAAACAAATCCTTTAAAGTTTAAATCACAAATGACAACTTTAGTCCTTAACTTTGTGAAAATTGTCAAAAATAGTCCTTGGTTAATTTAAAAAGTGAAAATTATCAAATATTAAACCTTGTACTATTTATAAATGACAAAAATGGTCCTTATGATAAACTTTGGAGAAAATTACATGTTTGGTCCCTCAAGTTTCAAACTTGACAGTTTTGGTCCCTGGATTTACAAATGGAAATATCAATATAGGTCCTTGTACTAATCTTACTTGGCAGATTTGACCCTTGTGAAAAGCTTTGGAAAATGTTCAAATTCAAACCTTCAACTTTGGCTAAATTGCCTAATTGGTCTTATTGTTAAACCAAACCAAACGGACCTTATAGTATCCGGTTAAGCCCAACCAACCCAAACATGACCGGCCCAAAATTTGAAATCAAATAAAACGCGTCTACTGTAAAGTTTGTCTCCCCACATGTTTTAGCCAAAACCAGTGGTGGTTTCACCTCCACCTCACCATTTCCACCTCATTTTCCCACTTGATTACACTTCCTTCCCCTCCACACCAATCCAAACCCCAATAATGAGAAAAACCTGCTCATTGAAAATTGGCCCAAAAATCACACTTGGCAAAATGAATATCTGGCTCAAATCAATGGTCAAGATGTGGTGGGATTAATTCAGAGGTCGACAAGAGATATTTGAAGTCAATAAATACAGAAAAAGAAGCAGAGGAAAAAGATTATTAGAGTAGGTAGTGTAATTTAGTGTCGATATAGTGTAGTTTTCAATTTCAGTTTAATTTAAGTCTTTCAAATGCTTTGTTAAAGTTATTTAAGTGTATTTGAAGTTTTTGTAACCATCAATTTCAAGTTTAAGCCTTAATTTCTGGTATGCAAAATTTTACTCTTGTTCAAAACTCAATAAGTTGAATGTTGTTTGACTGTTGTTTGGACTCCTAGTCACAATAAGTCCTAGATAGCTTGTAAAAGCTATTAGATACCCTTCAAATCAGTTTAGTAGTCAAAAGAGAAAAATATCAAAAATCCAAATAAATTAGTTAAAAATTAAAAATCCCATGGAAATGAGGATCAAGAATGGTGCAGTGCTGATTTTGGATTTTCTTTGGTTTAGTGCTTCTTGGGAAGCTATAGGAATTGGTTACAATCCTCAGTTCTCAGTTTTACCTTGAAAACCAAACTGTAAGCCTGTTGATCATCTTGGTACTTCATGTTTTATGTTGTTAATGTTATTGTTCTATGTTTCTTTAGTGTTATTTAATGATATTATGAGGTTTGTAATAGATTGCATGTTCTTAATCTGTTTAACCCTTTGAAAATAACCAAACCAGTCTCATTAAGAACTGTTTGGTTCTGTTGAGTTTACTGTGTTTAAGGTTATTAGAGTTGTTGTTTATTGGTATTATCTGTCACACTTAGTATTAAGAACTCAAGATACATAAAAACAAGTACTTAGTTTGTCAAAAATCAAAATAGCTTCTTAATTCATTTTGTTAGTTCACTGTTAAGAGTTTGGAATGCAAATCCCATCACATTAGCTTAAAATTTAGTACTCTAGCTTAATCTCACCTTATTACAACTTATTATAACATAATAAGTCAATAGAATCAGTTGTAAGTTCAGTTAAGTCAAACTTTTAGTATTATCACAAAGTCAAATTTTCCTTTATACAGTTTTGGAATAAAATCTAATATTTTTACGTGTATGCAATACTTAGAATTAGCTCAATCCTTTGGCATAATAATATTTAGCTGCTAAAGAAAAATATAAAAATACTAGGTTTTATAAAATTAGCTTATAGATAGCTTTTAATTAGCTCTTTGGACCCCATTTCTGAAATCGTGCCCTGTGCACAGTTGTGGTACAAACATTTCATAAGCTCTTCTAGAGCTTACCAGTCAACTTAAGCTTGCATGTTTTAGCTTTTTGAGAAGCTTAATCGCCATCTCAAGTGTCTCCGTTGTTAGTTTTGATTTTGCAACTTGTTAGTTACGGAGGCAAAGTGCCTTTTAGATTGGTTCAAATCATTTAAAGTGTATAAGGAGTCAGTGTTGATCAAATTTCAAAGCTCCTCAAGAGCTTATTAGTGTAAGCTAAACATTGTAAAATAGCTTTTTAGAGAGATCACTTGGTCAACTAGTTAATTGCAGTGGTTGTTTTCATTTGTGGCTTATATAGTGTATAAGATAGCTTAAAGTTTCCTACAAACCCCAACGTGTACTGTGTTCAGTGTTGTCCTTGTGTTATTTATAGCTTATTCTTGCTTATTGGTTTTCAAATTGCTTTCAGTGTAATATAGCCTATCATAAATGCTTGGCTTCTTTTTTAGATAACTTAGCTTATTCATGAGTTTATAAGCCATTATAGCTTAATCATGAGCTTATCTGCAACACAACAAATGTTGAGAAAATAAGCTGATACTGAGCTTATAAGTGTTTTTCAATAAAAGTTGTAGTATTAAATATTGCTTATTTTCATGTTCTTAATTAGTTGCAAAAAGAAAATTTCAAAAAGAAAAATGTTTTACAAAAAGGGAGAGGCAGGGTCGAAACTGATTGACCTCTCCTTATGGGGATGAAGAGAGTACCTGGATGCCATGCGCTTGGGTCTTTTCGGTTATAATCTTGCAAATTAAATACATAACCCTCTTTTCCTCTTTTAAGCTTATACGAGCTTAATAGCTTATTTTGAGCTTATTCTTTATAGCTTTTTCAGTTTTTGTATTTTTTATAAAGTTGTAATAGTATTAAGTATTTTATAAAAAAGTTTCAGATTTTTCTAAATAGTTTTAGTATTTTTTATCAATTAATTAGTGTTTTATAGTAATTATTCATTAATAAAAAATATAAAAAGTCTAAAAAAATATAATTCTTTTTTGAAAATTTTCTTTATCAATATTACGTAATAAAATTAGTTGTTACATCCGTAGGCCTTTTATTTCAGAAAATTTACGTTTTTGCTTGCGCTCCAGAGTAATTTTAAACGTAACGCTCGTTTTCATTTTAAACCACGTTTTTAGATATTTTGAGTTTACGTTTTAGTTAAATTAGTTTATTAAAGTTATTTTGTTTTATAAAATAAACGTTCATCGATTGTAAAAATAGTGATTAGCGTTATAATAGATTTTACTTTTTAATCTCTTTAATTTGCATTTAAGTCGCTGTAATTTGTAGATCTTTCCTTTAGGTAATTATCCATTCAAAACCTTACTGATCACTATCCTTCGTGATCATTCTATCATCTGAAGTTGTTTAAACACCAATTCATCCTGCCGTGGACTTAACGACCCAGAATACACTATATTCCTCTGATTCTTAAATGGCATTCGTGCTGAGCAGTTTTAAGGATTACGGTCTGCCATTCACAAGTGGCAGGTTTGAGTGATTTAGCTTGACGGTCTGCGCGGACATTGACGGGTTGGTTTCTAGCGTTGACTGGGTAAGTAACTCGGGTAAAAGGTTTATTCGGGTTAGAAATTTCGCCGGGTGAGTTTTGGGCTTGGTTAATAATTGTT
>OU343216.1:133872123-133924814 GCA_910596185.1 Chrysanthemum makinoi
GAGAGAGCAATCAGGGCGACCGCCTACAAAGCTCGAGTTACGAGCTGGTCTGCGTCGTCATGTGCTAAATCAATCTTGGTGATGATTCTCTCCCCACTTCCCATATTTCCTTAGAATTCCATCGCTTTTTTGTGACCCGATTCCTTCAGCTGAATTCCATGGCAACCTCATGCAAATCGTCCCTAACAGCTTCTTCAATGCAGATCCACGAAACTTGTGAAGATCTCTGCATGCTCAAACAATTGCGTTGTGTTTCACTAAGGTAAACCACTTTCGAATGGTTGGTGATGAGTGTCTATTGTGAAAGTTGCTTGATGTCGGGAAGTCAGGCGAGGTGGATGAAAGTTGACCGCAGATTACGATATGATTCAACGCAAGTTGGAGATCTTCTGCGTTCTTTAATTACTATTCTTACGTGAAGATAAGCGAGGATTTGATGAATTCGCGTTGCGCCGGTCGAGAATTGTCTCATGCGACCACGTACTTTGGCAAGGTACATGTCTTCAATGTGGTTGATAGAAAAATTCTCAAAGTCCGCAGTATAATCCCTTCGTCTTTTGACTACAATATTCTTGAGAAAGTGTAGTCCCATTTAGAAGAAAGATCAACATGTTTAATAGCAACTTGCTCTTGTCCGAACACTTCATGTTGAGACTTACGGTTTGGCGGCTTACGTAGTAGATTAGGTAAACGTTCGGCCAATGGTGAATCCCATACATTGCATCACGGTCATACTCTTCCACATTGTTGGAGAACATGTGGTTAGCTTTTTCCTCGATGGCTATCACGGTTTGAGTATGGTGTAGGGAATGGAAATGTCGATGATGGCGTATTTCCTTAAACCATCACCACCGTGAAGAAGAAATTCCAAGTCTTTGTTGAAGAAATATTTGAATGGAATCCTAGGTCGTCACGGTTGGCCAATAGTTGGTAGAGGTTTAGACCGGTCGATTGTAATATGGAGGGTTGTCCGTTGGGTGAAGTCGATGTTTGCTTTGGGTTGAGCCAATCCATGTTGTTAGACATAGCTCGGTAACAATATTATCAGGTGATACTCAACTTCAATAGCACTTTTAGAAACGTCTTTGGCGGTTGAAATGCTTCATTCTTGATTCGCTTCAACTTCGGTTGCGTCATCTTTTTCACGAATTTTTCTTGCAAGAACTTAGCATGCTCCAATGTCGCGACCCGTATCGCGTGACCAGGTGGGTAGGGTGTAGAATCAAAACGAGAACCGGTCGAATTCGGTGTTATCCTCGTCCGACCATGATAAGGCGTCGGTCATAAAGCCTTCTTCTTCTTTGGCCTAGAGGAGGATTACGGTTTCTTGGTAATGGGGAGAGATGGTTTGTTGTTGGGGCTCAGGATTTCCATCATCGTCACCACCGTATACTCAAAGTGATCACAGTTTTCAGAGTCAGGGTGGTAACTTCGGAATCACGAGGTTTTCGGTTAAAGGCGAGGAGGGATCTTTGTTGGTGGAGTCCTTTGGGGTGGAGGCGCATTGAAATCCGAATTGAGGATGATTCACTAGAATTCTTGAGGCGTTGGGCTCGTTATCCTTATCCTTATCTTTGTCTTAGCGTCGTCTCTTGGGCGTTTAGGCCTTCTGACTTCTTCTGCGTATGATGACACGAGTTGGTATTCCAACAATGCTTCAAACAACTTACCTTCGTAGGAGGGCGTTCTGGCGTTTGACATTTGAGCTACCGGATGGTTCACCAATTCATCATCGAGAAGATTGTGGGTTCAAGCTGGATTGATGTTTACATTCATTGGAGTTGATTTCATGGTTTCTTGGCGGATGTAAGAGATTGGATAAAGTTATGCGGTATACATCTCCTTTGTCGGTTTAGGAGCGGCGTCAAGAAGGAACTTGTGGTGTATCCTTTGATCAACTCGTCCATTCTCCTCATGAAGATCATCTTTCATGAGCTTACGGACATCCCTTTCAACTTGCATCTTGTCTTTCTCATCATGAAGATCGCGTATGCGGTCGGCAGAAAATCTAACTTCTTCTTAGTAATATCTTTCTCTGACACGTTTGGCGAGCTTTAACGATTGAGGTCTTAGCGAGATCGGGATCGATTGGCTTCTTCTTCGATTTGGATGTTGATTTGGTTGTTCTTTTAGATGGTGATGGTGAAGAGAGGAGGCGGATCGGATGATGAGCTGTGAGAGACTCGGGTCCTAGATGGTTGACGTTTTCTTCTTAGAGCGTGTGGGGTATCCAAGAACATCATCTTTTCGGACTTAGCCGTCATCGGTCTAGTATCATCACGGATGCTTTCTCGATCTTTTACGTGTGCGTTTCTTCAATGTCAAACAGAATAGAATCCTCAATTGATTGTTGTTGTTGCTCATGAGTGGTGCACGGATCCTATCGGGTTGATTAAGCGCATGAGGACACGGGTGTAGGTTGAACTCCACCACTCGATCCTCTGGGGCCACCCATTTGATCCTTAGCAAATTCTTTAGCAGCGTGTTGGAGTCTACAATTTGAACTTCATACATGTACTTAGTGTCTAGAGGCTCTTCATGAATCTTCTTCTTCTGTTCAACTCTTTGAGTCTTTCCTTTTCCTTTATCTGGCGGTGGTACAGGAGGTTTTAGCATTGTTGGAGTGATATGATTCTTGATTTACGATAGGTAATCTCTGCCGATTGAGTATCTTGAGAACTTTCCTTGAATGTTGTGGCGGTTTAGGTTTAGAGATTGGAATAGCTTCATTGAGGAACTTTCCTTTTGTGACGGTGACCTCTTAGGAAACTTTCTCGACCTTGATGGTGAAACACTTCACGCACTTCCTTGTCGGGTTTTCCTTCTAGGTGTGGTAGGTTGTCATCAATGAAACCAACTTTGTTCTCTTCAATTTTCTAAATACCTTTATAAAGAGTAGAGTCATTTGATTTACCGAGAGAAGGTGATCACGGCAACACAACACCTTGTTTCTTAGTTGTTGACTCCTTAAATCGGCGGTTAGAGTGGGTTCGGTTAACATGTCATGATTATGCGGTCATTGATTCTCTTGGGGATATCGAGTTATATCCAAGTGCTCTACGGATCAACGAGTTTTGTATATCGATATAAAAGGAATCTTTGAGCCAAGCTTTTGAGGAATGTCATCATGTCATCCCATATCGAGCTTTAACTGATGTGCTTCATGTTGTCGGGGCCCAAAAGATTTGCGATTCCAGCTTGGGATGCTCATAGCCATTGTCTCCGACGAAGCGATTTTGTGATGATGATATAAAGGGTTCTCAAAGAGGAATATTCTTGAGATCCACATGTGAATGCTTATTGATAACTCACGAGCTTCATCATACCCGATATCAATCAAGAATTGCGGGGCGATCTCTTCATGAGTCTGCGAGAATTGGTTGGTATGATGTGGGAATGAGGAGAACGGCCCTTAATGGAGTGATGGTGATTTGCATGAGCGTCACCGTCACGCATTTAACCTTTGATCATTTGCATCGTATTCGGAAGCTACTTTGAATGTAGATCTCGTCTTGTGCGAATTGGTGAGCATGTTACGATAAGGATGGCTCTTCGAATGTCAATAGCAATGAGACAAGAAGATTCGGCGGGTGAGAGTTTCAAATTCGACCACGAAGATTATTCTTTCCAATCTTCGGATAACCATGAGGAAAATATCGGCAATGGTGAGAACATTTGGTGCATCCACATTCATTTGAGCTTCCATGTCGCGATCTGAAACACATTTAGCCAAAAGAACCAACATATCGAAAGACATAATGTTAGTCAACAGATGGTTTATTGTCTAATTATTGAATGTGCAATGTCAATGATTGTTACGAGTCCAAGATCACTTGTTTGTCCAATAGTCCAATGGCGTCGAAGCGTTTAGTGAGTTAGTTAACTTTAGGTTTTAAAGTTTATGTTATCACATATTTTCACAACACATTATTCATTTAAGCTTATTAGTGTGATTGGTTTCATGGCGTTATGATTTATTTATTTACAAGTTTACACGCGTAACAATTCATAATGAAGGTTTGATCAAGGCTTATGCGTAGAAATTGTAGCTTATCGTAACGGAGTTATCTGGCGTGACAGCAAGCTTATGTGTAGGAACTGACGCTTGTAGAAATATGCAGCGTAGGAGCGAGGGGACCTATCGTATATGACTTACGGCGTGGTATATAAAACTTTAGCGTAAGGCTTACTCGTAGAGTAGACCTTATGCGTGAGGTCATTGTTTACACATATCCTTCACGGGGATCTGGCGTAGTCCCTGTAGAACCTTACGGCGTAAGATTTCTCTTACGCATAACATGCTACGCGTAAGGTGATCCTTATGCGTAGATGTATAACAACCTTGATTCGATTTTTCTGGTAGCAAACACGAAATAAATTCATCACAGCATCAATATTAACACCCACATTCATTGTATAATAGATTTACTCACAAACACTCATTCGAGCGATTCTGCGTAAAGAACCTTATGCGTAAACCAAAACCCTAGAGTTCAAAGATTACGCGTAAGAAATCTAGCCATGGATTTTGGATCAAAGTTTTTACGGTGGTTCTTAGATGTCATGTGAGTGTAATAACCAAGTTTTAACATCAAACTCTCAATGAATCAAAAATACCCAAATGCGAAGAACATAAACCCTAATTTCTAATTATCAAGCAATTAGTGTTTTACGGTTAATTCTAAACATATATGATCAATTCACTATAATAACAACATCACACAACTATCTTTTGACCAAAACATTCACATTTGAAAATACGGCATAAACCTAGTTTTCAAATTCAATCAATATTAAGATTAGACGTTTTGAGTAGAAAAATGGTATCCATGATGTTTAAGAGGCGTTTGACACAATTATCTTAACCACAAACACTCAAACACGATTAAGTGTTCTCACTTCTGCGTAGAACACAAAAATCACAATATCTCAAGATTTAACCGTTGGATTTATGAAAGATTCAAAACCATTGTTTAAAATCTTGATATAAACACGAATCACTTCTGATTGATGATCCAAAACCGATTTGTGAAAGCGATTGTTGTGTGTAGGATTACGTTAGGTGTGTGTAATAAATGTAAAGTTAATGTTAGGTGAGGAGTTTTATTAAAATGACTTTGAGCTTTTACAACATTAGCCTCCACTTTTCCATTTTCATCCAAAGCCTTTAACTTCCATTTTGGTTACCAAACGATGAATATTTGGAAATAACTTTGGCGACACTCCCCCTCGACTTAAGAAATAATGAAAGGTTATAAATTTTAGTCAGAGGTGTCGAAAACCAATGTGACCACCATTATTAAAGAAACAATCGGGATAAGATAACATGCAAGTACAAGGTTTTATGAAGCGAAAAATATTTGCTTTCTCCCCTCAACACTTGATCGGAAAAATCTGAATTTTGAAAGATTAGAGTGTTGTGGAAGATTTGTACTTACAGCGTTAAAGAAATATAGATAGAAGAATATTTTTGAAGTTTTATCTGATTTTATATTTTTGTATTTGGTTTTGAAAAATATTTACAACGAGATTTTGGTGTTTGATGGTTTTAAGAATGTTTTAAGAGTTCATCGAGTTCCTCTTGAGTCAAACACCACATACCAATCCGGTGGACCAACTCATTAAACCTAGTAGGAGCTATGGCTTTGGTGAGAAGATCGCCAATTGATTACGTACCCACAAAATATAATTCAACGATTACTGTTCCGTGGTCCTGATGAAATGATATCGAAGATCGATGTGCTTTGATTTCAAGTGTTGGCCGAGTTGCGAGATGCAATAGCACTCGATTGTCGCATGATACATCGGGATTCATCAAATCACGTAATCATAGTCTTTGAGTTGTGTTCTCATCCAGTTGACTTGAGCACAACATGCGGACATGGCTACATATTACGCCGGTTGAGGGCAGCGATGTCGCGATCCCGCTTCTTCGATTGCCATGACGCAGTTTATCACCAAGAAATTGTAAAGCTCACGAAGTACTTTTAAATCTAAGCATCTCGTGATCAGCGTCTCAAAAGCGATTAGTTCAAAACGAGAATCCCGGATACGGATCCCAAATTAATGGTTCCCTTGATGTATCGGATTCTTTTAGCCTCGAGAGGTGGATTTGATTGGTCTCGTGATAGCGGGAGCAAAGATATACGGCAAAAACAATATCGAACTGCTAGTTGTTAGATACATGAGAGAGACCTAATGATACTACACGGTATTTGGTAGGGTCCACAATTTCCCATGTAAATCAGCGTCTAGCTTCTTGGTATGAGCCATTGGTGTGGCGTAGGTGTTCTGATTTGCATTCCAAATTTGTGTAGCAATTCAAGGGCATATTTGGGTGACTCAAGAAAATACCACAGGGTGATTGATGAACTTGCATTCCAAGGAAGAATGTGAGTTCACCCATCCATGACATTTCAAAATGTTTTGTCATAAGTTTTGCAAAAGCATTTGAGTATTTTAAATGTGTTGACCCAAAAATGATGTCATCCACATAGATTTGAACGATTAAAATATGAGCCCCGTGATATTGTATAAAGAGTGTAGGGTCGACCGAACCTTTGGTAAAATTATTGGCAATAAGGAAGGATGATAACTTATCATACCACGCCTGAGGGGCTTGTTTGAGACCGTAGAGAGCTTTCTTCGGTTTGTAGACATGATTAGGGAACTCTGGATCAACGAATCCTTACGGTTGACTAACATAAACCGTTTCTTTTCGGTTGTCCATTGAGAAGCGGTTTGACATCCATCGAAGACCGTGATGTTCATGTGAGCGCAAAGCGAGAAAAATCGAACATCCTCAAGGCGAGCAACGGGCAAATGATTCTTCAAAGTCAATACCCTCTTCATGCGATAACCCTTAGCCACCGAGGCGTGACTTGTTTCGATTACGTTCCTTCAACATCAATTTGTTCTTCCAAATCCATTTGAGACCAATGGCGTAGACCCTGTTGGTTTTCAACCAATTCCCATACTTCAAGACGTTTGAATTGGTTGAGTTCTTCTTGCATGGATTCAATCCGGTTGTCTTTTGTCATTGCGTCTTTAATGTTTTAGGCTCAGAATTGGCGGGAGCGGTGAGTGCATAAATGCAATGTTCACCATCGTGTGAAGAGCGTTGTCTCCGTTCTGTGGTTGATTTGGGTTGCCAATAATATTCTCAAGGGGATGGTCTTTTGTCCAACGATGTGTGGAGGGTTAATGTTGAAATACATTGTGCAGATTTTGAGGATTCAAATGGCTTGTAGATGATTCCGCAACATCGAGTGCAGCGGTTTCATTGGCGAGCGGGTTAAAGAGCATTTGGATCAAAATCTGCGGTGGGGTTACATCATTGAACATCATCAGGTGGTTCTGCGTCGTTGGAAGCGGTTTGTTCAACTGTTGTTGTTGAGTCAAGCTGGTGGTGCGTCTACGAGTTGTTGTAGCAGTGTATCGGTATATGAGTATTATCGAGGTTGAAGCCTTGGGAAGCGGCCGGATACACGAACACGCGTTCATCAATATTGTCAATCCTTTGAGCAGCGGAGCAAATAGCCTTTCCATTTGTTGGCGAGTAAAATTTGAGGGCTTGTTTTAGGTGATGATGGGGTTTGGGGAAGTTTAGCGGTTGTGGCCGGGTTCCAAGCTGTTATACTCAGAAGCCATATCATTAAGCTCATCAAAATTAGCATGAATCGTTTCCATAACCTGCTTTGTAATACGATTCGGATCCGGTAACCTTTAGAATTCTCACAATATCCAATGAAGACTCCAATGTCAGCTTTGGCTTTGAGCTTTTCAAAGTCATCACGATCATTATTCGGATAGCAAAGAGATCCAAATACATGAAAGTGTTTAAGATTTGGTTTACGGTTGTGGAGAAGCTCAAATGGTGTTTTGTTGTGGCGTTTTGTGATCATTGAACCGTTTTGAGTGTAGCATGCGGTTAGAGGCGACTTGACCCACAAGTATCTGGAAGTTTAGCATTGATTAACATCGTTACGGCGCTTCCACTAGCGTATGGTTTAGATCTTTCAACAACTCCGTTTTGTTATCGGTATGCGGGCAATAGATGTTTGATGCTCAATTCCCTTTCTCATAATATTCGAAGAGTTTGATTCACAAATTCAGTTCCTTTGTGTTGAATTAGTCTAAAAGTGTTCAGGAGAGTGAATTTGAATTTTTTAAAGAAAGGTGATGATCATCTGTGGAGCTTGGTCTTTACTTTGAAGAAAATAAACCCAAGTCCATCTTGAGTAGTCATCAACAATTACCAAGATGTAATGTTTGCCATTTATCGATGCACTGCAGCGCGTAGGGCCACACAAATCCATGTAAAGAAGATGAAGCACATCTTTGAGAAACGTGTTCCACCTTTGAAGGAAAATGAGCACGAGTGCTTTTCCCTTGTTCACAAGCTGAGCATAAATGATCTTTAGAATACGGAATGTCCTTGGAGACCATCAACAAGTTTGTGTCGAGCAAGGTTGGTTATGGTTTGAAAGTTTAGATGTGAGAGCGGCGATGTCATAGCAAAGATTTTGTAGATGTAGCCTTTGAGAGTAGGCATATGGGAGATGAAGCAATCATGTCTTGTATGGAGATAGTGTAGAAATTTGGATGGCGTTGGCGGACATAAGATCATTTCCTTGTAGATCACGAATGAAACAAGTTTTCTCCCAGAAAGCAACTTCCAAGTCTCCATCACAAAATTGACCCTTGAAAAGAGATTGTGACCAAGGCCTTCCACATAATAAACCCTGCTAATTTCAATATTGCCATTGATGTAATCTCCGTAGCCCATGATAGCTGCGAAGTGATCATTCCCGAATCGGCGGTGCCAATGAACTTTGCAACAAAGTTTGATAAGATTTAAGGTTGCATGTCATGTGTCGGAACATCCATATCAACAATCAAAGGATGATCGTATCACGCATTACACACGAGATGACAGGATGGAATAGAAGTAGATGTGGAACCCAGATGAGTTAGAGGTTCCTCGGAAGATATAGTAGAGACACACACATCAATAATTTTAGGCATCCATTTAAATCCTAGTGTGTTATGTGTGACACACGGTAAATTTTCACTAAAATTTAACTGATAATTAGTAAGTTATTATTACTAAGCATGAGTCATGAAGCATGCATAAGCTTTGCCTAATCATTTGAGTAGATAACTCGCCTACAGTAAAAATTTCACCACTCTTGCATTCATATTATTTTATGAATATTTCATTTTGTCTTATGATTTAAATTGTAAGACGAGAGGTTATCTCGTTTTTCCCAGTGACCGACAACGCGGCGTACCGACACTATGATAAGGGCTTGATAAAACAAATTACAAATATCCGTGATATGGAATATTACCAAAATGAAAATATTTGGAACCGTAACAATAAGACTCTACGTTATAAAAATTATCAAACAATGATACTTTGATCACAATATAATTTTGCGGGACACAAAAATAATAAACACACTATCACTTAAACAATAACTTTTATGAAACTCAAATACAATTGATACATAAGTATAATGTATATACATACATTTTCACAATTAATACCATGTGTATTATACATATATACATATACAATTGATATAAAGGAAAACATTTATTAAATTTTGGAGAGATATCTCTTTGTCCTCTCCTCTCACCCATGTCAAAAGCAAAACAAGAACCAGGAAAGAAGATATCCAAATATTCTTCTTCAACCTATATCCCTGCGCCTCTCGTAGGCCGAATCTCCCAAAGAAGGAAAGCCCAACATGTTTTTCCATCATCTTCTCCTCTCTCATACCAAATCCATGAAAGATTGCTTCTCAAATCCATCCTTGATGCGCCTGCTATTGTTTATACGAATCCAAGGGAAATCAAAATAAAATCATTCAAGAAAAACATATCTTTACACCAATCTATCTTGAGCCAATATACAAGATTCGTCTATCCTTGGAAGCTAACCAAATTCAGCTTCAATCCAAACACCAAGAAGAGAGAGGTCAAACTCCTTCCCAAAATACTTCTATATCTCTAGTGGAGATGCAAAAACCCCAAACTCAGTTTCAATTTCAATTTTACCCAAAAACTAGGGTTTGTGAAAGTTAGGGTTTTCTAAAATTGATTTGGGGGTTTTGCAATTGGAGGTATTTTGGTGCTAGTTCAAGTCTTATTTGGTCGAATCAAGAAACAACCCTTCGTTCATCACCTACCATTTTTAGGTTATCATCTTTCTTGATGTAATGTTTTATGTTCTTTTCATGATATGATGTTGGGAAATTTTTATCAATAAGATTGTTATATTGTTTTGGTCATATCGATTTGTATTTGTACTTGGATGCCATGTCGAATTTGTGAGTATGGTTATTTGAGATTGAGCATTGCATTTGTGTTGTTAGTCATGTCTTCCTGTCGAGTGGTATAAAACAAAAGAAAGAGAAGAAGTTAAGTTTTATAAAAATATTGCTAATAACAAGCTAGTACAAAAATCTATGTTAGCCATGATGTCTTTGAGTAGTACTCAAGGTGGTGTATAAATCTTGGTAACCTGAAGTCTTTAGAAAATGATTTGGGTGTTGGAATTGAATTTGGTGTTATACTTTGTTGGTTATTTTTCTGTCGAGATGTAAGAAACAAGATGATATAGATGGGTCAAACCATGTCTAAGCCTCGCCTAAACCTAAGAAACATGCGTGTTACCTTAGAGTTGTGAGACTCGAATTTCAGTTGTAAACATTGTGTCTATATTGTCATGTTTATCTAGGGAGAAATCCATGACAATTGTACTCTTTGCCAATAAACATTGCGAGTGGCTTATACTCGCCAAGTTCCGTAGGAGTAAAGTAACGGACGTGATGAGACCGAGTTGGGTAGTACTCAACTACCATGTGGTTAGCGTCACACACTTGCTTTTACTAGCCGTCAATGGATTAGTCAAGTCTCGTTTGAGACAATTCACATTCATAGCCGATTTCTTTTCGTTAACTCTTTCATAAGTACAACTTGCCATCGAAAATAAAAGTGTTTCGGAAATGTATGGGTCGACAACTCCCTTCTTGGTAATACCATAGTAACGAAGTCATAATCCCTAGTCGAGAGTTTCGGCTTCATAAGTTGAAGCATGAACAAACAAGTGCATCTCAAGCCATGTAGTCTATACAAACTTCTATAACTTAAATCGGATCCTTTTGCAACCAAAATCGGAAATGAGATTTGTACACTTTGAAACACAAGCGGTGGTAATACATGTTGGTCAAGCTTTGTGTTCCTTTTTTATTTCGTTTTAAAGCACAAAAGAGCCCAAGGCCCAAGACGTAAGACTTGATCTTATGGAAGGAATTGTTAGTTAGTTTGGGCCCAGGCCCAAAGCGAAGTACCTAACTGCTGCCACAAGTGATCTTACCGGACCCGCACCCACGAGTCTTCGAGCATCCGGTTAAGTAAAATAAACTAACTCACGAATAAGGATTGAACGTAAAACAATTGTCCAACGATAAATGAAATTATTTACGCATATACAAAATATATTACATAAGTTTAGTTAAGCTAGCGAGTTGTCAAACAAACAAGTGCAAAAACAATATTCCTATATACATGAGACGACAATTTCCTAAAAACATGATGTACATAATGTTGTTTACGTCTAACGTCAATATGTCAAGTAAACTTTCCGTCTAGAACTTTATATATTAAGAACAAGTTTGATAAATAACTAAAGACCACCACGTCATTTTACCATATATTAAAAGTGAAAGTATTCAAATTTAACTTAAATACTTTCTAAGCACAATTAGAAAATAAATCAATTACATATATATACAAGTTTGACAATACCATTTTGTGTCAACTTAAATAAGTATATACACATTTATATACTTACTAGTGGAATGTTATAATTATTTTTCATATCAAACTTTGGATATTAAAACCATATTAATGTCAACATGAAAAGTATATATATATTTTGGTATACGTACTAGTAAAATCATTTTACAACTTTTACAAACTAAAGTTTAGCTTTAATACAATTAAACTATTTTGAGTAAGCAATACTTAAACAATGAACTAAAACATTGCCCTCCTTATCTAGGTCGCGTGTCGGTGCCGCTCCACAACAATCACTAATCCCACATTTTGGATTGCACATTTGCTAAGGTGAGTTTTCATAGCCCCTCTTTTACTTTATAAACTGTTTTAAACACTTTGGGGTGAGAAATATGCAAAACCTTTTTATGGACCAAAACTATTACATGTTTACTATTACGTGGTGTAGCCTAAGCCCTTATGTCCCTAGAAAATGCCCTTCTTCATGAACCGTCAATTCCCCATTGGGAAACGCGAATGTTATAAATAGATCTATTGAGGGTGACTCCTCCGTTCGGTTGGCCATACTTAGGCCAAGGCGAAACGTATACCATGTCGGAACCGAGTGTTGAGGGACAAAACACTCGCTATGGGCCCCTATATTGTATGACATCTTTTAGCATACAGAAACTGTCGTAGTATCGGTTGCATGAACTTAGAGCTAACGTAATAGACTTTCTTCCATATGTCATTATATTCATTGTAATGATTATATGACTTTGCTTATGGTCCAAACTTACTATTTTAACTTAAACCTATGAACTCACCAGCTTTTAGCTGAACTTTTTAGCATATTTTCTCAGGTTTTTAAGTTATGTTCATGAAGGCAAGGCAAGAAGCGGGCAAATGGTCGTAGTAGTATTAAAGAAGTGTTTTTACACAGAAACGATGTTTTACATTGGGACCACTATAAGTAATGGGATGTGCCCATTTATCTAAATAATGTTGTAAGATAATGTTTTAAAATATTTTATGAAATTAAACGGAGTATGTGTTCCGTTCTTTATTAATTGTGTTATGATTCACCAATACCGTAACGCTCCCGAATAACACGTATGCTTCCGCTAAACAAAATTTGGGGGTGTTACAGATTGGCATCAGAGCCAAGGTTATAGAGAACTAGGTACATATAAACCCTAAACTATAACCACTTTTTACAAAAACATCGTACTACGACCGTCAGCTACCGCTTGCCTTACTTGCCATTTTACTTAGAGTTTATTTAAATAGGATTACATGTTTTATTTCCTATTTACTTATGCACTATTTCATATTTATAATGAGCATTTTTTCCCACATACTTACACATATGCACCGTCCTGTCACAGACCATGCCTTCACCAGCCTTCCCTCACGATGTCCAGGAGGATATCCTACTAGCTCACTCACCTACCATCCGTCAGCTTGCACGCTTAGCCAGCGATGGTATATTCAGGCCACATTAGCAGCTCAGCCAGTTATTGCACCTACTCCATCTATACCTACCCTTACCACTACTTCATCAGCTTTGTTGACCGCAGCAGGCAAAACCCGCATGATTGTGAGGGTACCGGATATCGAGGCGGTATTCATTTGTGCTGCACTAGCTTCTCAGATGACCCGTGGCCTTACATGGGTCCTTCTTCTACTTCAGTCACGACACCATCATCCACCGAGTCACCACCTCATCAGAGACTCAGGAGATCTACTGATTCCTACCCAGAGGAAGACCTGGAAGAAGATCCGGAAGAGGATCCGAGGAGGAACTACACGGAGCCTATGCCGATTGAGAGTGTTCCCGGATATGTTAGCACGGCAGCAGATATGAGTACAGAGTGCGGAGATTGTCCATAGTATTCAGGAGCTAGGACAAAGCTCCGGATGGCTCGAGAGATTGAGCGATGACATGGACATTGATGCACCATTTGGATTAGGACAGAGGCGCTTTCCTCCGTGGGCGAGGAGGAAAGTAGTGAGATTGCTGGAGGGATATTAGTTGTGTGGTCGATTCGTACCACATATTGCGAGCCCGAGCTAGAGTCCATCATCACCTTCATTCATACCATCTGCGTGAGACATGGAACGCCTTGCTCGCGCCACTAGACAGCTTGAGACCATCGAGGCTGCACGGTTGAGGCACAGTCAGAACCAGACCTATCAGGATCTCCAGATGGTGATCTAACCCTCACTGAGAGGATATTTATTCAGTTGGACTCTCATGAGACTCTGCTAGGAGTCCATACTGATCAGCTAGAGAGAGTCGATCCAACACGCTTTCAAGCTTGCGAGCAACGTGTTGAGGGTTTAGACCGATTCTTGGTGTGTTGTTTGAGAGCATGGAGCTCGAGAGACACGAGGATTCGACGGGTTTTAGGGTTGAGGCTCGGGTCGAGGATGTTAGAGAGTTGGATAGCAGGACCGAGCTTTGGGCGAAGGTCAAGCCCAGATGCACGGACGATTAGAGGAGCTAGAGCACCCAGTGGATGGCTAGAGATCTTGCCAGAGGAGGAGTGGCAGAGGACTACTGGTTTAGAGTCCATGTTAGCATCTCAGATGAGACGTATCTCGAGTTTGGAGGATACAGGCGAGAGTTGATTGCTACCATTGAGCGACTCCGTCTTAGAGCATGGACATTCTTAGATACGATTGCATGATGTATCACACTAAACTGGATTTATAACAGTTAGTGTTAGCTATTTCTCTTGTACTTCAGTTTGTATTTCCGTTGTATTTCCGTTGTATTCCATCTAGTATCTCATCATGTACTTTAGGAACCTTGTAACCGAAATTCTATCTATGTCAGACTTATTTTCCTATCCAATTGTCTCTTCTTTTATAGATTGCTCATATGATCTATCTGCGATATTTACACTATTACTTGGCACTTACCTTGTTCAAAAGGTTCTATATCTTACCACCTTTCTCACTGCAGAAATGCCGCCAAAACGAAGATCAAAACGTACCAACCCTGGTGGAGCTTCCGATGCTCCTATTCCAGCGAGGGTTACTCGCAACCAAGCTGCAAACGCTGCTATTCCAAACAGAGTCACACACGATCAGACTGCTGAAGCCACTACTCCTGCTAGGACTACTCCAATCCAACATATCATGAATCAAGCCATGATTGACCAACTAGTCAATGAGCGGGTGAACGCCGCTTTAGCTGCAACAAACCACTCGTCTACTAATGCTGGAACTTCGAGACCACCCACTCACAGCCGCACTTGTACTTATCAAGACTTTCGTAAGACCATGACTGGAGGCTTTAGTGGAACCGAAGGAGCTGTCGGTCTGACTAGATGGATCGAAAAGCTCGAGACTGTGTTTCGAATCTGCAATTGTGAAGAAGAGTCTAAGGTTAAGTATGCATCATTCACTTTCACAGATCTTTGCCTTGACCGGTGGAACAATTTTCGAAGTCTGCTAGTATCGATGTTGCCTATGCCATGCCATGGGAGAACTTCAAGGAAATGGTACTTGAAAGTACTTGTCCTCGTAATGAGATCAAGAAGCTCGAGCATGAGTTTTGGAACCTCAAGGTTCAAGGCACCAATATGGCTGCTTATAATCAACGATTTCAAGAACTAGCCTTATTGTGTCCTGAAATGGTTCCCACTGAGACCCGATTGTTAGAGAGATACATCGGAGGACTGCCCCAACCTATCAAGGGCAATGTTACCACTTCTAAGGCTGCTGATCTTCATGAAACTATCGAAGCAGCCAACAAACTCATGGACCAAGTGATTGAGGATTCCATGGACAAAGTGATTGACAATAAGAGGAAATGGGACGACCATTCTCAAGGCTACAACAACAATGTATATCGTGGCAACAACAGTGGAAACAACAACAACAATCAAAGCAAGAGGCAAAATGTTGCTAGAGCTTATGCAGCAGGTATTGGGGAAAGGAAACCGTACTCAGCGACTGCATCGTTGTGTAATCGATGCACACTGCATCACAAGGGGCAGTGTACAGTCAAGTGCCGTAACTGTCAGAAAATCGAACACTTAACCAGGAACTGCAGGTCCAAGTCATTGGCGACGGTTCAAACAGCCCCAACTCAGGACCTAAAAGCTGCTATAACATGCTTTGGTTGTGGTGAGAAAGGGCATTATAAGAATGAATGCCGAAAAACCAGAAACCAAGGCAATGGAGGATACCAAGGAAACCGAGGAAATCCAGGAAGCCATGGGAATGGCAGGATTCAGGGAAATGTTGGACAGACGAGTAATCAGGGGAATGGAGAAGGAGCTCGTGGGAGAATCTATGCAGTGACCAAAGTGGAAGCTCAGGAAGACCCGAATGTTGTGACGGGTACGTTCCTTATAAATAACCGTTATGCATCCATATTGTTTGATACGGGAGCCGATAGGAGTTTTGTTTCTAATGCATTTAGTCCACTACTCGATATTGCCCCAACTGCATTAGGAAATGCATACAACGTGGAATTAGCTAACGGTAACGTAGAAAGGGTAGATACCATCCTAAGAGGTTGCACCCTTAACCTGTTAAACCACCCATTTAATATCGACTTGATACCAGTAGCATTAGGTAGTTTCGATGTCATCATCGGAATGGATTGGTTAGCAAAATATCATGTTGCCATCATTTGTGACGAGAAGCTCGTCCAATTACCCTATGGAGATGAAGTCCTAACAATAGAAGGGGACAGAAGTGACAGAAGAAACGCTTCAAGACTACATGTCATTTCCTGTACCAAGGTGTTAAGGTGTATCGAGGAAGGATGTCACATCTTCCTAGCACAAGTCACTGGAAAGGACGAAAGAGAAAAGGAAGAAAAACGTCTGGAAGACGTGCCAATAGTAAGAGAATTTCCTGAAGTCTTTCCCGAAGATTTGCCAGGACTTCCGCCGACCCGACAGGTTGAATTTCAGATCGATTTAGTGCCTGGTGCCGCACCAGTGGCAAGAGCACCTTATCGATTAGCTCCAACAGAACTCCAGGAGTTATCAAACCAGTTGTCGGAACTTGCGGAAAAAGGGTTCATTAGACCAAGCTCATCACCATGGGGAGCACCAGTCCTATTCGTCAAGAAGAAGGACGGAACTTTCAGAATGTGCATCGACTATCGTGAATTGAATAAACTAACCATTAAGAACCGTTACCCACTACCGAGAATCGATGACTTATTCGATCAACTTCAAGGTTCAAACGTTTATTCAAAAATCGACTTAAGATCCGGATACCATCAACTAAGAGTTCGGAAAGAAGACATTCCCAAAAACGCCTTCAGAACTCGTTATGGACATTACGAGTTCCAAGTCATGCCTTTTGGGTTAACCAACGCACCAGCTGTGTTCATGGACCTCATGAACCGAGTGTGTAAACCCTACTTGGATAAGTTTGTGATCGTATTCATTGACGATATCCTAATTTATTCCAAGAGTGTGAAAGAACACGAAGAGCATCTTAGGTTGATCTTGGAGTTGTTGAAGAAGGAAGAACTGTATGCGAAATTCTCGAAGTGTGAGTTTTGGATATCTACTGTCCAATTCCTAGGTCATGTAATCGACAGTCAGGGTATTCATGTAGATCCCGCTAAGATCGAGTCAATAAAGGATTGGGCGACACCCACAACTCCTACTGAAATACGCCAATTCTTAGGACTCGCTGGATACTACAGAAGATTCATTGAAGGTTTTTCAAAGATTGCCAAATCTTTAACCAAGCTAACCCAGAAAAACACCAAGTTTGACTGGGGAGAAAAAGAAGAAGAAGCTTTTCAACTCCTTAAAGAAAAGTTGTGTAGTGCACCCATTCTGGCCTTACCTGAAGGTAGTGAAGACTTTGTTGTTTATTGCGACGCTTCACACAAGGGGCTAGGAGCGGTGTTAATGCAAAGAGAGAAAGTGATAGCATACGCCTCTCGCCAGTTGAAGACTCATGAGAAAAACTACACAACGCACGACTTGGAGTTAGGATCAGTTGTGTTCGCACTCAGAATTTGGAGACACTACTTGTATGGCACAAAGTGTGTCGTATACACCGATCACAAAAGTCTACAACACATTTTGGATCAGAAAGAACTGAACATGAGACAACGCCGATGGTTGGAATTACTCAGTGATTACGACTGCGAGATTCGTTACCATCCGAGTAAAGCGAATGTAGTTCGCGATGCTCTCAGTAGGAAAGAGCGACCAAAACCTCTTAGAGTCAGATCCTTGGGTAGGACAATTAGTTCACCTCTTCCAACCAAGATTCTTGAGGCTCAATTGGAAGCACTCAAGGAGGAAAATCGTCCGAATGAGAACCTTTACGGAATGCCAGAAAGTGAAAATGGATTCGTGAAAAGGTCGGATGGAACCTTGTGTTTCAAAGAGCGAAGTTGGATACCACTCTACGGAGGAATCCGCGACATTATTATGCACGAATCCCACAAGTCTAAATACTCCATACACCCAGGATCCGACAAAATGTACCTTGATCTGAAGAAATTGTACTGGTGGCCAAACATGAAAGCCGACATTGCAACATATGTCAGCAGATGTTTAACTTGTTCAAAGGTTAAAGCTGAACATCAGAGACCCTCAGGTCTGCTCGTACAACCAGAAATTCCCGAGTGGAAATGGGAACGTATAACAATGGACTTTATCACTAAGCTACCTAAAACCTCTAAAGGCTACGACACTATTTGGGTAATAGTTGACCATCTCACCAAGTCAGCACATTTTCTACCGATGAAAGAAAGTGATGGAATGGAAAAACTTGCACAACTATACCTGAAGGAAATCATCGCACGCCATGGTGTACCAATCTCCATCATCTCAGACAGAGATAGCCGTTTCACCTCAAATTTCTGGAAATCGCTTCAAGATGCTTTAGGGTCTAACCTCGACATGAGCACCGCTTATCATCCTCAGACCGATGGACAAAGCGAGAGAACCATTCAAACACTGGAGGACATGCTAAGAGCATGTGTGATGGACTTTGGAAATGGCTGGGATAAGCACTTGCCATTAGCTGAATTTTCTTACAATAACAGCTATCACACAAGTATCAAAGCCGCACCATATGAAGCACTCTATGGTCGGAAGTGTAGATCACCCGTGTGTTGGGCCGAAGTTGTGGAATGTCAACTTACTGGTCTGGAGTTAATCCAAGAAACTACCGAGAAGATTGTACAAATCAAAAACCGACTGCAAGCAGCTCGTGACCGTCAAAAGAGCTATGCAGATAAAAGGAGGAAACCACTTGAGTTTCAAGTGGGAGATAAAGTTATGCTCAAAGTTGCGCCATGGAAGGGCGTGATCCGTTTCGGAAAACGTGGAAAGTTAAATCCTCGTTACATTGGACCTTTCAAAATTCTCGCAAGAATCGGACCGGTAGCATACCGACTTGAATTACCACAAGAACTCAGCTCTGTACACAACGTGTTTCACGTATGCAACTTGAAGAAATGTCTTTCTGACGAAACTCTTGCTATTCCTTTGGAAGAAATCCAAGTTGACGAAAGATTGAATTTTGTCGAGGAACCCATTGAAATTATGGATAGAGAGATCAAACGGCTTAAGCAAAGCCGCATCCCGATCGTCAAAGTCCGTTGGAACTCTCAAAGAGGTCCAGAATACACGTGGGAGCGTGAAGACCAATTCAAGCGCAAATACCCACACCTTTTCTCTACTTCAACAAGTAATCCTAATTGAAAACCGAGGACGGTTTTCTCTTCCAAGGCGGGGAGTATGTGACACACGGTAAATTTTCACTAAAATTTAACTGATAATTAGTAAGTTATTATTACTAAGCATGAGTCATGAAGCATGCATAAGCTTTGCCTAATCATTTGAGTAGATAACTCGCCTATAGTAAAAATTTCACCACTCTTGCATTCATATTATTTTATGAATATTTCATTTTGTCTTATGATTTAAATTGTAAGACGAGAGGTTATCTCGTTTTCCCCAGTGACCGACACCGCACGCGTACCGACACTATGATAAGGATTTGATAAAACAAATGACAAATGTCTGTGATATGGAATATTACCAAAATGAAAATATTTCAGACACGTAACAATAAGACTCTACGTTATAAAAATTATCAAACAATGATACTTTGATCACAATATAATTTTGCGGGACACAAAAATAATAAACACACTATCACTTAAACAATAACTTTTATGAAACTCAAATACAATTGATACATAAGTATAATGTATATACATACATTTTCACAATTAATACCATGTGTATTATACATATATACATATACAATTGATATAAAGGAAAACATTTATTAAATTTTGGAGAGATATCTCTTTGTCCTCTCCTCTCACCCATGTCAAAAGCAAAACAAGAACCAGGAAAGAAGATATCCAAATATTCTTCTTTAACCTATATCCTACGCCTCGTAGGCGAATCTCCCAAAGAAGGAAAGCCCAACATGTTTTTCCATCATCTTCTCCTCTCTCATACCAAATCCATGAAAGATTGCTTCTCAAATCCATCCTTGATGCGCCTGCTATTGTTTGTACGAATCCAAGGGAAATCAAAATAAAATCATTCAAGAAAAACATATCTTTACACCAATCTATCTTGAGCCAATATACAAGATTCGTCTATCCTTGGAAGCTAACCAAATTCGGCTTCAATCCAAACACCAAGAAGAGAGAGAGGTCAAACTCCTTCCCAAAATACTTCTATATCTCTAGTGGAGATGCAAAAACCCCAAACTCAGTTTCAATTTCAATTTTACCCAAAAACTAGGGTTTGTGAAAGTTAGGGTTTTCTAAAATTGATTTGGGGGTTTTGCAATTGGAGGTATTTTGGTGCTAATTCAAGTCTTATTTGGTCCGAATCCAAGAAACAACCCTTCGTTCATCACCTACCATTTTCGGATTTAAGGTTATCATCTTTCTTGATGTAATGTTTTATGTTCTTTTCATGATATGATGTTGGGAAATTTTTATCAATAAGATTGTTATATTGTTTTTGTCATATCGATTTGTATTTGTACTTGGATGCCATGTCGAATTTGTGAGTATGGTTATTTGAGATTGAGCATTGCATTTGTGTTGTTAGTCATGTCTTCCTGTCGAGTGGTATAAAACAAAAGAAAGAGAAGAAGTTAAGTTTTATAAAAATATTGCTAATAACAAGCTAGTACAAAAATCTATGTTAGCCATGATGTCTTTGAGTAGTACTCAAGGTGGTGTATAAATCTTGGTAACCTGAAGTCTTTAGAAAATGATTTGGGTGTTGGAATTGAATTTGGTGTTATACTTTGTTGGTTATTTTTCTGTCGAGATATAAGAAACAAGATGATATAGATGGGTCAAACCATGTCTAAGCCTCGCCTAAACCTAAGAAACATGCGTGTTACCTTAGAGTTGTGAGACTCGAATTTCAGTTGTAAACATTGTGTCTATATTGTCATGTTTATCTAGGGAGAAATCCATGACAATTGTACTCTTTGCCAATAAACATTGCGAGTGGCTTATACTCGCCAAGTTCCGTAGGAGTAAAGTAACGGACGTGATGAGACCGAGTTGGGTAGTACTCAACTACCATGTGGTTGCGTCACACCTTGCTTTTACTAGCCGTCAATGGATTAGTCAAGTCTCGTTTGAGACAATTCACATTCATAGCCGATTTCTTTTCGTTAACTCTTTCATAAGTACAACTTGCCATCGAAAATAAAAGTGTTTCGGAAATGTATGGGTCGACAACTCCCTTCTTGGTAATACCATAGTAACGAAGTCATAATCCCTAGTCGAGAGTTTCGGCTTCATAAGTTGAAGCATGAACAAACAAGTGCATCTCAAGCCATGTAGTCTATACAAACTTCTATAACTTAAATCGGATCCTTTTGCAACCAAAAATCTGGAAATGAGATTTGTACACTGAAACACAAGCAGTGGTAATACATGTTGGTCAAGCTTTGTGTTCCTTTTTTTTATTTCGTGTAAAGCACAAAAGAGCCCAAGGCCCAAGACGTAAGACTTGATCTTATGGAAGGAATTGTTAGTTAGTTTGGGCCCAGGCCCAAACCAAGTACCTAACTGCTGCCACAAGTGATACTGGGCCACAGCCCACGAGTCTTCGAGCATCCGGTTAAGTAAAATAAACTAACTCACGAATAAGGATTGAACGTAAAACAATTTTCCAACGATAAATGAAATTATTTACGCATATACAAAATATATTACATAAGTTTAGTTAAGCTTACGCGAGTTGTCAAACAAACAAGTGCAAAAACAATATTCCTATATACATGAGACGACAATTTCCTAAAAACATGATGTACATAATGTTGTTTACGTCTAACGTCAATATGTCAAGTAAACTTTCCGTCTAGAACTTTATATATTAAGAACAAGTTTGATAAATAACTAAAGACCACCACGTCATTTTACCATATATTAAAAGTGAAAGTATTCAAATTTAACTTAAATACTTTCTAAGCACAATTAGAAAATAAATCAATTACATATATATACAAGTTTGACAATACCATTTTGTGTCGACTTAAATAAGTATATACACATTTATATACTTACTAGTGGAATGTTATAATTATTTTTCATATCAAACTTTGGATATTAAAACCATATTAATGTCAACAAGAAAAGTATATATATATTTCGTATACGTACTAGTAAAAATCATTTTTACAACTTTTACAAACTAAAGTTTAGCTTTAATACCATTAAACTATTTTGAGTAAGCAATACTTAAACAATGAACTAAAACATTGCCCTCCTTATCTAGGTCGCGTGTCGGTGCCGCTCCACAACAATCACTAATCCCACATTTTGGATTGCACATTTGCTAAGGTGAGTTTTCATAGCCCCTCTTTTACTTGATAAACTGTTTTATACACTTTGGGGGTGAGAAATATGCAAAACCTTTTTATGGACCAAAACTATTACATGTTTACTATTACGTGGTGTAGCCTAAGCCCTTATGTCCCTAGAAAATGCCCTTCTTCATGAACCGTCAATTCCCCATTGGGAAACGCGAATGTTATAAATAGATCTATTGAGGGTGACTCCTCCGTTCGGTTGGCCATACTTAGGCCAAGGCGAAACGTATACCATGTCGGAACCGAGTGTTGAGGGACAAAACACTCGCTATGGGCCCCTATATTGTATGACATCTTTTAGCATACAGAAACTGTCGTAGTATCGGTTGCATGAACTTAGAGCTAACGTAATAGACTTTCATCCATATATCATTATATTCGTTGTAATGATTATATGACTTTGCTTATGGTCCAAACTTACTATTTTAACTTAAACCTATGAACTCACCAGCTTTTAGCTGACCTTTTTAGCATATTTTCTCAGGTGTTTAAGTTATGTTCATGAAGGCAAGGCAAGAAGCGGGCAAATGGTCGTAGTAGTATTAAAGAAGTGTTTTTACACATAAACGATGTTTTACATTGGGACCACTATAAGTAATGGGATGTGCCCATTTATCTAAATAATGTTGTAAGATAATGTTTTAAAATATTTTATGAAATTAAACGGAGTATGTGTTCCGTTCTTTATTAATTGTGTTATGATTCACCAATCCCGTAATGCTCCCGAATAACACGTATGCTTCCGCTAAACAAAATTTGGGGGTGTTACATTATGTAACCATTTCTGCCATCTCCAACTAGTCTTAGCTTTAGTCTTAGTGAATGTACTAGGTGGTACTACAGTCCTTGGAGGTGATACTAGAACTACAGGGACATCAATTCTTCTCTTAGAATCTAAGGAGGGCGGTCTACCTAGCACAGACTTAGAAGCAGTAGTGGGCCTAGAGGTATTTTGAATCTTAGGATTCCGTAAACGAGACAAGATAGCCTTAGCAACACATTTATCATGACAGTCAGAACGCATACTTTTACGACAAATAACACAAGAAGCATCGGACTGAATATCAACAGTACTTAAAGGTTCAGCATCAGTAACAACACTTTTTCCATTACATTTGCTAGACGCAATATCTAAAGTGGGGGCAACTGGAGTCTTATTCAAAGTCCTACGGTGTTCTTCTACTTCAACATTCTTTATTTGTCTTTTCTTAGGTCGCAACTTCCTATTCTTCCTTGTATTGCTCCTAGGCTGTGAAGTGCGGACGTTTGAAAAAGAGGCAACTAGTCTTGTTTCAGTAGAGGGAAGCACATTAGTAACTTTTGTTTTGACAGTAGGCATTCTGGGTTCATGTTTGCTAAGTGTTACATGTGCAAGTTTCTTAATGATGCTAGGCTGAACTTGTTCATACTTTCCTAACATTTCCCTTAACTTAGTGACAGTGTGCACCAAATCTTGATTTTCAGAACGAAGATTTCCAGCAAAATTCATGACTTCTTTAGTGTGTGCAAGATAATGATCAAGTTCGTTTGATGCTTCATCACGAGTCTGTTTGAGTAAATCAACTATGATACCATATTCCTTTTTAACTTTTGCAAGTTCTTGTTCATATTTTGAGATTTGACACTTAAAAGACACGTTTTGATCATCTAGTTGCTCAATTTTAGGATCAGAAGATTTTGCACGCAACTGGGCGATTTTGTGTTGAAAAACAAGTTGTTGATCGTGAATATCTTTTTGACACCAATTAAGACGACGTATTGCATTTGAAAGCTCGTTTGACAATCGTTTATTTTCAACTGTTAAAGACTCGATCTGATGCACCATATCAGTATTCACAACATTATCAACAAAATCAACATAATCAGCAAAGATATCATCAGATGCATATGGCAAAGAATGTAATAACACAGCATTATAGATATCAGCACAGATAACATCTTCCAAGAGTCGATCAACATCTTTTCTCAATAGTTTCTTTTTGCGTTTAGTATTAGAAATTGATGTTTCTATTTTCTCGAAAACTGTTTTCATGAGACCAAGTTCCTTGTGAAAATCCCTTTCCCAATATAGTGCACAGTTTTTCAAATTTTTGACATGGGGTAAAATTCTTTTCTGAAAAATATCTCATTGTTCTCGTGCCCATGGCAAGGTAAAATGTTCAACTTTTATTTCAGAATGAAATTCAATCGCACGTTCCAAAAGTTTGAGGTCAGATAAGAAAGTGTCAAAATATTGGATAACACGACAACTTTCGGCTTTAGTTTTTACTTCACTAAGTGAAGGTAAAGGACCATTAATTTGTGCACCATTTGGTTGAGGACTGACTTCAGAAACTGGTGTGATAACCAAAGGTTTGTTAGAAGTATCTTGTTGTGGGACAAAAGTTACGGCTTTTGAATAGTTAAATGGTTTGTTATAAACGACATTTTCCATTTTTGACCGACTCTCGTCATCAGCATCTAATTCCTCCATCCGATTATATTCAACAACAGTCATAATTGAATCATCAATTCTATGTTCTGCACTGTAAACTTCACGATTTGGTTTGAATGCTCTGTGTGAAAACTTAGGTTTATAATCAGCAAGATTCGGTCCATATCCATTTGGATTTGGTTTGAAAGAAAACTTTTGAATCGTTGTGATTGATTCACCATGTTTATAAACAACAGTTTTAAACTCTTTGATTTTGTTTTGTAAGTCGACAATTTCCTCAAGATAGTCATCTATTCATTTCGTTGAATGCTTTTTGTACTCAGCGAACTGTTTTTGACAAGTTAACAACTCAGCCTTGGCTTTTTGAGTTTCCAAAGTAAGAGCGTTAATTTGTTGTTTATGTTCATGTTTCATTTGTTCTATTTGAGACAACAAGGCATTCTTCGAAGCGGCTAGATCACGAATCTGTCGTTCCAAAGATTTTTCATTTTGGTGTGATTTGGCAAAAGCGGCTTCAAAACCTTTTTCACGGTTTTCTTGAGTTTTGAAAAAGTTGAGTTGTCGAATTAAGCATTCATTATCCCTGGTTAACAATGCATTTTTCTCTTTTAATTTCGTGCAAATTTCCAAACGATAATGTTGGTCTTTAATTAAGGTCAAGAGCTCAGTTTCTCTGTCAGACAAACGCTCATCTTGTTCAACGTGATTCACAACATGATCATTATTTAGATCCTCAAATATAATGACGGAGTCAACTTGATTATCAATATTAACCATAAGGTTATCTTGATCATCAAATATAACTACGGGATCTATTTGATAATCATCGGGATGAGATGTGGAAGACTCATGTTGAACACTTTGATCCTTGTCGGATGGAGAAACTGGTGGAGATATCAGATTATTAATGATAATTGTTTGTTCAGTACCGAGACAAGCCATCAGTGTCATACACCGGGCCTGTGTCACTCATGTGTAGAGCTTGCATTTGTGCCATCAACATCACTGCTGCATTAGCCTGCAAGTCCTCCATATCATCATCAGAATATGCATCTGCCATAAAGCTCTGTTCCTTGTTGGTAAGAGTTCCACCAGCTTCATCCTTAAGAGCCAAGAGCATAGCCTCTTTGAAATAAGCACTGCCTCTTGTTCTCGGCTTATGACATGCATTAGCCAGATGACCCTTCTCATTGCAGTTGTAACAACGAAGACCATTAACCCCATTCTGAGAATTTCCCTGTTCAACTACTTGAGCCCTCTGTTGTTGTGGAGCAACCTGATTATTCCTATCCATAGCATTAAACCCTTGACCACCTCCCATCTGACGACCATAACTGCAATTTTGAACTTCAACGCGTCCATTATTCACAACAGCTTGATTTCTAGTGTTCGATGAGGAACGAATGCGATTGTTGGATCTGTTTGAATACCGGCCGAAGGCTTTAGCAATCATAGCAAATCCTTGTTTCAATTCATCAAAAGCATCAGAGTCCTCATCAGCTTCACTATAAAGTGCTTGAGCATTGTTGTGGTTGTATGGAACCAATTGATTTTGTTGAGGTTGTTGCTGTGAAGGATCGGAAGGAGTGATGGTAGCAGTTGGTTGAGAAACGGGTTGAGGAGCTGTTTGAGGAGGAATATTGGTTTGAGTCCACAAAGCAAGTTGTTGATTGTCCGGAAGTGACGGTGAAACAGTTTGACCACGGAGAATCCTTTCCTTATCAACTTCTTTTTGGTGAGGCTTCAGATAGTCGTACAACAATCCGTATGTATCTTGATGAAGATTCTTAGCTTGACGGAGAAAAATGACATACTTCTCCCATTCCGGACCAAGACTACTTAGGAACTTAGTGTTGACAGCAATGCGTGGCATGATGATGTTGTGTTTGTCCAAATCATTAATGATGTCTGAAAAGCGATGATGATATGACTCTAATGTCTCTCTGGTTCAATCATGAAGTGTTCATAAGCCAAGTAGATTTTGGATTCCATGTCTTCCTGATTGAGTGTTGTGCCTTGTATAAGAAGATGAATCTGTTCCCACATTGCTTTTGCAGTCTTTTGAGCATCAACACTTTGAAGGATTGGATTGGGTAATCCTAAAAGGATGTATTGCATTGCAAGTTCGTCGGCTTCAAAGTGTAGAAGTTGATCACCCGTGAGTTCTGCAACAGTTGCAATGTTGGTGACATCATCTCTTGGTGGAACAGCATTAGGATCTTCGGGTGTAACAATAGTAGGCATCTGAAATGGACCTTCCATAATGACCTTCTTTAAAAACTTTCCATGTGGCTTCTTTAGATCACAAAACCTAAAGAACCGAATCACCCATTGATCATAATTACCGGGAGTGAGCATTGGAGGTCTATCAAGCGAGCCAGCTTCATGAATTGATTGTTGGCTACTCAAGGCTTCACACATCTTGCCAAACCATGTCGGTTCCTTCATAGTATTTCTGGATGGATGTTGATTGTAGAAGTTTGTGTAAGGTTGTACTTGAAGACTAAGTGATGGTTGAACCATTTGTGTTGGAATTGCACCAAGTTATGGAGTATGTTGTTGATTAAATTGTTGTTGGTAAATTTGTTGTTGATGATTAAATTGTTGATGTTGTGGACTTAGTTGTTGTTGTTGTTGTTGATTATAAGTGTAAGGAAAATAGTTAGAGTATGGTGGTTGTGACATGTTGAAAACTTGTGTTGTTAAATGGATCTTTGTAGTCGAATGAACCTTTGTTGATGAAGTATCCTTAGGCGTAGAAATCACAATAAACCAAGTAGCACTTATGCGTAAAAACACCAAAGTTACGCGTAACAGCAAGAGTTACGCGTAGGTTTAGCTTACGCGTAAGAAAGGAACAAACACTAAAGTTAAGCGTAAAACAAGAAGTTAGGCGTAGAAAACTTAGGCGTAGGATTACCTTATGCGTAAGACAGAGCTTAGGCGTAAGATAAATCTTATGCGTAGAAGTTTCTACGTGTAAGCTAATGCTTATGCGTAATTTTAGGGTTTTGCCCTAATGATCTTTTACACTATCACAGTGCAAAAGATATCCAAAGTCGGCGTATTTTCAGGCTTATCCAAGCAAGAAAACACGGAGTAAACCACGAAAACTGAACATCAAACCACGAAATTCTTATGCGTAATATTAGGGTTTCGTTAGGCGTAGAACTACTCGTAAAAATGACTTTTGCCCAAAAATATTTCTACACCGGATTTTTGTGATGAAATAGCTTCAATATCACCAAAATGACACAAAAGTGTGAAACTTGATGATCCAAAGCGTCTAAAACCGTTAAGCGTAGAACGAGTACCACGTGTAAAATCAAGCTAAAAAACAACGATCCACGCGTAAAGGTTGAAACTTTTTGCCAAAAACAGTTATTTTAACACCTTAAAACGTTGAAAGTACAAGAATCTTGGATTAAAAGTGTAAAAAATAAGTTTTTAAGCAAGCCAAAGTATCAACAACGAGTCGTATGTTCTACGCGTAGGACCAAAACCCACTTCAAGAACAATAACGATTCACCCAACTATTTGGCGATTGATACCACTGTTAGGTTCCCAAATATGCAACACAAGTAACAATAGAAGAGATAAGATGAAGAAGAGATCGGTTGAACAATATTCAAACACACACACGTTAGACTTGACCGGTTATGCGTAGAGTATATGTGAAAGAGATAAATTGAACAACCAACCTTCAAGTGAAGGTTTACAAGAGTATTTATAGGAGGGAAGCTAGGGCAACACTCCTAGTTCCCATCCTTTTCCTTATTGGGCTAGGCCTAGGCTTATGGGCCTTCTACATAAGCCTAAGACTAATTACTAACATAAAGGCCATATTAAGCTAACTATTACATATTAATTACTAACACTTGAAATAAGGTTTAGGAGTGATTCCAACAAGGTACTTTATGTTGAAACATAGAATCTTTTGTGCCTTGAAAGTTTGTTTTCTTTTGAAATGCTCCCCCTCAATATGTGCTTCGAGATTCGAAAGCATTGAGCACATATGGGAGATCAGTATGCACATTTGAATCAAAATGATCACCTTTTATCAGATTTCATTATTAAATCACAAATTCTCCCCCGATCAAAAATATCAAACCCTTTGAGATTTTGGATCCCAAATGATTTAATAAGGTTTGGAAAACATGGGAGAATATGTGCCTTGTTTAAATACTCATCTTGTTTTTGGATAAATGCTCCCCCTCAACATGTGCATTATATATTGAAATCGTTTGGCACATGGAGGCGGTAGTGCCTTTAAAGGACTAAAACAGATTTGAGATTTAAATCACGATCTCTCCCCCGATCAAAATTTTCAAACCATTTGAGATTTGTGATCCCAATTGATTTAAATCATTTAGAAAAAAAAATTAGGGGAAAGACGTGGCTTGATTTAATTTTTGAAAAATGACTGATAGGAATCAATATAAGACATTAAAGATTGTTAGTGTCAGGTATGATAGTTTTTAAGAGATCTTTAAGTAAAAATAAAACAATTTCACAATCAAACAAGAACAGAAAAAAATTCATTTTGTAAGATCTTTGAGTTTTAAAGAAAATCATACCATGACATAACATTAAATCTTTAGATCACCACTTATTATTGTACAAACCGGACTTTTATGAAGAAATATCGTTTGAAAATATTTTATTTTAAATCACTCTCCCCCTCAATCGATGACCGAAGTCGATGATTGAGTGACTTAAGTTTTGATAAAATGAAGTCCGGTGATTATCAAAATTTAGTCCAATTTATTTTCAATACAATATTTTTCCATTTTCAAAACAATATTTTCAAGATTGTTTAAAAATGGTATCATTCACTACTTTTCCTGCACAAGATACGTTAGGTGGTATGGAAGTTGCTTCTGTTGTTGATGTAAGGCTGGAAGAAAACCGTCTGCTGATGCAGTGAGACTTCTGACGTTGCATTTGTCATGCCAACTCTTCATAGAGGTCCAATTAAGCTCCGTTTCTTCATTTGATGATGAAGAAAACCATATGCTGATGCAGTGAGACCTCTTACGTTGCATTTCATGCCAACTCTCCATAGAAGTCAAATTAAGCTTCGTTTCTTCATTTGTCAACCCAATATATAGTTACCCTTTCCTTTCCGCATCCAATCATCATGTTTTGTGGGATCCGGATCGGGAACATTCTTATATACCAATATACCTGCATACGTTAGTGAACACACATACAGATATATGGTGGTCGACAACACCCAAACAACAATCGACTAATAAAAGTCAATTCAACATATCAATCAGATCATGTAAAGCATGAGATAATGTGTTTATCAAAGTCTAATCATCTAATCCTAACAATCATATCCTAGGCACCTAGTCCTTCAATGTAGGTTAACATGTTTTACATTTAAGTATATAGGATAATAAGATAAGCTCGTTAGATGAAATAGATTTGAAAACATTCTCCCCTTCAATCAATGACTTATTTTCTGAAAAGTTTAAAAGCGCTGAAGTCATTGATTGAGTTTTCAATTTTTTACGAAAAATCTGAATCTGATTGATTTATAAGCAACACAATTTACCACCATTTTTGAATACAACAAATATTTTTATGAAGAATTTTAGACGGAAAAACATTTGTGTAGGAACAGCAGTCTTTTTGACGACATGCTTTCCTTGTATTTTTTTTAGGATAAGTGCACTAAATTTTTGAAAATTGGTTTAGCGCAGCACTTTCCTTCCATGAAGAGCGGGTTGCTATATGAAATAATAGCAAAACATGGTTTAACGTGGGTTACAGTCTGAAATAACTGCAAGCCATAATTTTTGACATGTTTTGAAAAAAAAATAATATTTACACCTCCTGCTCGAACTTCATCTATGGTCCCGTGCCATTATGGAATGACATTTCTAAGACCGCAGATGTTATCGATACCAGAAGACATGTCATTAGAAAAACAATATTTTTGGTATTTTTAAATTTTCTGATTTTTATGGGGTTTTGTTTGTTTTATATTTTTCTATTTTCTTTTTGTTGGTTTTATATTTTTGTATTTGGTTTTTGATAAATATTTACAGATAGAATAGATGATATAGTTTAAGAAAGATGATGATACGAGTACCGAGATAAAGATATCGAACAGCCCCGTTGTAGAAGATAGAATTCGTCATCTCTTAAACTTCCACCACCAAAGCTTCCGAGGCTCCAGAATCGAAGATAAAACTCGAGCCTTTGAGAAAGAGAGACTTTGGCAGCTTCCCCCCGAACCAAGAATCCATTAGATGAGCATATTCGAAGCTCTATTTCAAGCTTGCCTTAGCCAGGTGCACAGAGAAGCACACCATTATCATAAATCCCACTGCTCCTTTTAAGAACGATAGTCGAGATTCTTCGTTCGGGGTTATATCATCAACAAGAACAGCAATGTATCAACCCATAAAACAATCTTCTCATATTTCTTTTCTACTGATGTCTGAAGCGATCCATTCCAAAAGGTGTCAAGAGAACAATTCCCCCAAGTAGTTGAATTGATGCAGTCGGTCTCTTTGTATAATGCTCAAGAACTCTCCCGAATACACATCATGCCAGGAATGAAAACACCTCCCCAATGTTTGTGGTAAACAATGGCTTTCTTCCCTGATGATCGTGTATGAAGCTCAAGAAACCGAAGTACACCAATATCCAAGAACTCTCCCGAATACACATCATGCCCGGAAAGAAAACACCTCCCCAAAGTTTGTGGTAAACAATGGCTTTCTTCCCTGATGATCGTGTATGAAGCTCAAGAACCCGGAGTACACACATTCCTACCGAAAGACTAACTGATAACACCTCCCTCATGTTATACATTAATCTCCCCTGAATATGTCATACTTGTGTACCTCTTTTATTACCAGAAACTAACTCTTCCATCTCTTCCCCCACATAGTTGGAATAAGAACACTAAACGCCATGAGCCAAACCTTGAGTTTCTCTGCGGTAATGACATATGTCTTCCCGAGATTTCTTCAATCACTTAGAAGTATTAAACTCATCAATTTTACTCGCGTTTAGATACGTATCTCCTTCCCCCTTGCTGGTTTTGATGCTTCAGAATCAGCAACACATAATAAGCCCGTATACTAGAAATCTGTTGAGAAGAACACTTGAACTTTTTGTGAGAATCAACTTGCTGAAGAATGTGAGCAAGTCTAATTGGGGATTAAATTCGACATTTCACTCTCCCCCAATTAGTGCTCTCCCCTAAACTGACAATCTTTTAGATAAATGCCCGGGATAAGAAGAAGTCTTTAGATCGTTAAATGCAACTCGTCTTTAGTCTTCTAACATGTAGAACAGACTGTAGACTCGACCTTCTTCAAGATTGTCCAGTTGGGGAATAGATAGTTAACATCTTTATCTCACCAAAAAAGCATCCCAATTAACTTACCTCTTGCAAATCCCCTTAACACAAATCCCTCCCAATCAAACAAGAACAGAAAGATGTCCATCAAGGAAATCAACAATCAGCTCGCAACGAACAAACTAAATGGTAACACCAAACTACCAATCACATCAAACAAGAACAAAGAGATTGTTCGGAATCATCATGTTGATGTGTACGTGAAGCATTAACCAGAAACACTTTGTCGATAAATTCATAAGTCCGTGAGAAGATGTTAACCAACGGCTCTTAAGAAGAAAACTTCATGTGAAGATGACCCGATAAGAAGAAGCTCGGTTCTTATATGAGTTTGGAGCCGTTTGACCATTTATTCTCATATAATAATCAACCATACAGTAATTTCACACTTCTTCTCCCCCTCAAGAAGTGCATACGGAGTTGCCATTATTGATTAAATAAGTGTAATCATCCAAATGTAGTCTCTTCACACTTCTCCCCCGCAAAATTAGCACATGATGTCGCCATCGTCATTATAGTTGAGCAAGTGGAATAAGAAAACAATCAACAGTAGTCTGGTTCACTTAATGACTGAAGCGCATGGAAAAAGCATGAACCATGTTGATGAGAATGGTCATAATAAGAAGATTTCTCTTCTTCCGAAGATAAAGCGCACTGAAACGTACACTTTTCTTTTCTTTAGAGAACGAGGCTTGAACTGTTGTGTTCAAACGTCATAAGAAGATTTCTCTTCTTTCGAAGATAAAGTGCACTGAGACGTACACTTTTCTTTTCTTTATAGTATGAGGCTTGAACTGTTGTGTTCAAATGTCATAAGAAGATTTCTCTTCTTCGGAAGATAAAGCGCATTGACACGTACACTTTTCTTTTCTTTAGAGTACGAGGCATGAACTGTTGTGTTCATACGTCATAATCTCTCTCTTTTCAGCTCTCTTGGCAAAACATGTAATCAACCCCATTATCATTCAGTAGGCTCTTTGTCGTGACAGCTGATGGAGAAAACCCAATATGATGAATTTGACCCTAAAGTAGAATAACCCAAACTCGTGACTTAAACTTGCACATGTGTAACAAAGAGCGGTGTCGAGAATTCATGCCCATTTGAATCTCTAAGTACTCTATACTCTTCAACCAACCAACCATCAAGTATTAGACGTACATCACCTCTTGAAAATCCACAATTGAATGTGACACTGAGCACTACAACGTAACTCCTTAAAGTGATAGTTATTTTGTGGTGGTAAGAGCCCAATTCCCCCAAGTGGTAAAAGAAAAGGTAAAAGACACCCAACAATAACTAGATTTCCAAGTCTTCATTTTTGATAATAAGCTTGAACAAGGATCTTGAAGAATCTTCATCCAACCATCCCCGATACCTTCAGATACTAAGTACACTTGCCCGTGATATTTCACTTCAACCTCAAATAGATAATATTTAATTAATGCCGTTGTCACATCTTCTGGTTAAAGGTACAAATCTAGCCTCCATTGACGTTTTAAGTGAACCATGCTAATGGTTTCATCCCGACCATGGTTAAAAGCACATAACCCCGTAAAACTATGAAATAACCAAACTGCCATGACGAAAATCCAAACACACATCCAATTCTTGAAGTACACCCTTTTATCCCTTCTTCGAAGTAGAAACCGTAGTACCAGCATCAGATAAGATCCAAAAATACACCTTCCTTTCTCCAGGATGGTCCATTAATACGGGATTTTACAATTCTATGGTTTAAACCGAGAAATAGATTCTTTCGCAGGATTTTACAAAACCAAGAATAAACCGTAAGATAGATCCGGAAATGCACATTACTTTAATCGGGATGCTTTCATTGTCATGGGATTTTACAAGTCTATGATTTAAACCGAGAAATAGATTCTTTCGCGGGATTTTACAAAATCAAGACAAAACCGTAAACATTGTCAGCTTGAATGTGTTATGACAACTTTGGTTTCGGTGAATATCCGTTTTAGGAGAACATGAAGCGGTTCTTCAGCGGTTCATTATCCGACATCAACAATAACTTCAACTATCCAATAAACACTTTGGTAAACACATCATTCACGCATTCTGTCGGCTATTGCAGTGACAACATGGAGAAGTGAACCTGATATGCCAAACTTGAGCATGAAGTAAAATTCCCCAGATTTGTTACTTAAACTTGTACTAATCCTCGTGAAAAAGAAACGGTGTACCCAATGTACAAAACCTCTTGACATATCCTCAACTGCGTGAGACACCGAAGTGATAGCTACGTTGTGGGTAAAGCGAGAAAGAATCACAACCGTAACTAAATATCCAAGTCTTTATCACACTCAATAAACGCCCAAACAAGTCATCTTCGCGGAAGGGTAGAAAGAAAGAAGACGAAATAAGTCATCTAGCCCGGAAAACCTTACTTCAACTCCAAATAAGAAATACCGTATAAACAATCCCATAGTCAATTTTGTTCAATCATTAATTCAAGCCAGTATCATCCGTGAGAATGTGTAACCAAAGTATCAAGCCCCATAACACAACAAGTCTCATTAACATCAGATCTAAAATCCATTAGGCCCGGTTCAATCCATTCAATCACAAATACAACATATCACCACATAAAAAGACCCGATTCAATTAAGCACAGAACGACCAGGTCCATTGTAACAACTTCAAGCCCAATCAAAGCAATTGTGCAATCCAACCTTATCACATATACTAAATTCACTAAAATTCGTTTTATCCATATATGATGACACCAATCACGACATAACACCATTTGATACCATTTACCATTTGACATATTCGGCCCAAGTTACACCAAATATGACATATTTGTTATATTCGTTTGAATTATGTCAAAATGGTACCAAATGTTGACACTGTTCAAATTTGATATTCGTTTGGTATGTCAAGTATATTTTAGTGAATAGTTCGGTCCAACTGCTATTAAAAAATAATCGCCCAAGCTCACAAGGCCCATATAAATCACCTAAAACCCAAGAGACGCACTCCACGACCACGAGGCCCACCTTAATATCCTGATCCGGTCCATCAACCATAAACAAACAAACAAAAAAACCCGTCCAAGACACAATACCTTAAAATTTCGGATATAAAATGCACAAGCATCTCACTTTTAACCTAATATATCTCAAACCAAACCCTAATCCTACTAACTATCCGCCCCCCTTTATCTCAGAATCATCTCACAATAGCTTTTCAACAAACCCTAAAATCACTCTTTATAATCCTTAACCTTAATCAAAAATCGTTCGCCCCCATCAGAATCATTTCATCAAAGATGCACCTCATCGATTCTCAAATCAACATAGTTTCATCCCTTCGCTTTAACTCTCTTCTAAAGACAACAAATCAGGCATGATTTATCTTTAATGAACAGGATGACCTCGCCACAGGGATGACTCAAGGTATAATTGACGCCACAGGGATGGGTTCAAATGTTGAGAAGGCATCGAGATCTAATAACGAGAACAAAGGTAGGTTACTTTCGGTTCATTTTGTTTTTGAGTTTTTAAACGAATAAAAAAAAATGAGTTAACAAAGTTGTTAAAATCAATTCTTAAATTCGAATATAGTCACAAACAATTTGATCTATGAAGTTATGATAATTTCGTGTTAAAGACTCTAGATAGTCTATGATGTTTCCTTTGAGAACCATGAAAGTATGAACCTGGCTCTAATACCATTTGTAACATATTGGATTTCACAAACACATCAAATAACAATATATGGGTCGAATTATACTAGATAGTTTAGAAAGAGAAAGTAGGATGGGAGCCTTTCTAGAGAGAGAAAGTGAAAGAAAACATAGAAGGTTAGATTAAGTGAAAGGTCCAACCCTCTACCTTGGGAGGTAGAGGGTATTTATAGTTTTACATAATACGCCCTCCTGACGGGCTGTGGATCAGGCATACGGTGGGTAAAGACCCGTCCTTCCTCCACGGTGTTACACTAAACTAATCTACGCTACAAACTAACTAATAAACTACTAAATAACGTAACAAACGACACGTCTACGAGCTAACATATGCTAGACCATAATTGGGGTGACCGACACTTTAACATGGAATTTCCAATTCCTAACAGTTATTATTGCACTAAGCTCATGACACCAAAAGCGTTAACACAATATCAATAAATAGATATAATAATGATTTCCTGAAGTAGGTATTTGCCAAATACATAAGTTCTAAAATAAAGTGCGCTTAGTTGCCTTTCCGACCAACCAACCGGGATTCGTCAGACCGATAGATCTATCCACGGTATTCGCGCTTACACAAAGTAATTAATGGTTCATGATATTCAAGGACTTTTCTGGCAATAGTGATACTTAGGCAATAATAATTTCAGTTTAGCATGCAGTTTTAGGCACTTGTGTCCATAAAAATTATAGCATGTATCTCCCTTAAGTAAATTATAAAATAGTTAATTGGGTAAAAGTGTGGCAGTGAATTCACCTTATAAAAAGATGATAGCAAACATGCTAATAAAGTGACGAGTGAGTCGGGGAATCCCCTAGGAGCAACCTAAAATAATATGTTTGCGTCTTATATTTCATAAATGATAGTGTAAATATGCAAATGAGTTTTATATATAGATTATACATTGTAAATAGCGTTTATAAGTTTTATAAAACAATTAGGACAATTTTTATGACAAGTTTAGTAAGTCCATTTTTAAGTGCGGTTTAGTTTTAAATTAGTTGCCTGATTTTGTAGAGTCCGTTTCTATTAAACTGTAAAGAGTTATGACTTGGTTTTTACGTCTTCGGAAAGGTATTTTAGTCTATTTATCAAATTTGTGGGTTCCACTATCTTAATAATTATAAAACCAATGTCAAATTACCAAAATACCCTTATATGTCAAAACTGTTTATTTTTTAGTTTACATCAGCCTCACAAAAACGGCTCTATTTTACAAACAACAACTTCATTTGATTCCGTTCAAGCGGGAACGTTTAAGTTAAAGGGTCTGATAGAACTTTTATTTGAACACCAACAAGAAGTTCTTTACAAATTTTAAGATTTTTTTGCCATTGAAATCTGGTTACCAAATCTGGAGTAGTTTTGCCGTTTATTTTCATTTTAAATCATTAGGTGGAGTTACGGAATGAGCCAACCGGATAAACGAAGCTAAGTCGTAGATCTATAACCCTATATTTTTCTCCAAGTCTCTAGACCTACGGATGTTTCTCAATAATTCAATCTATGTCACTGATCAAAACTTGCCTAATGAATTAAGGAGTGAACATAAAAAAAAAATCGGTTCCTTACCAGATTTTGTGTTGGAAAAGTGATAAGAACAAAGAACAACACAAACAGATCGATAACAATTCACCCAAAGCTTCCAAATCTTTATACCACCCCTTATAAACCCTAGATTTATAAACCAAATAACTTGCAACCCTTTCAAAACCTTTAAAAATCTTCCATGAACACCCTTATAAACCTTTCAAATTATCCCTAGAAATGATGAGATTTGATTGATGATTGAGTGAAATAAATCAAGTACTAGATAAAGAAATGGAAAGATCGAACCAAGACACATGGATTTATAGTGGTTCAGTACGAAGCTCACTCTTTACCCTACTCCATTCACCGAGTACCACAATCGAGAGTTCACAATCACTATTTCAACAAACTCCCTTCAGGAGGAGAAAACCGTACACCAACGCTTACACCAATTTACGACACTAAGCGGAATGTCGAGTTCTAATCCTAGCTAGAACCAATCTAAACACCAATACACACTACAACACGGACTTACACCTCGTTCACTTGGATATACACACAATCCAAGTCTTCACACTAAAACTTCACGGACTTTCACCTCGTCCACTTGGATCTTCACACAATCCAAGTCTTCACGCCAAGCTTCACTGACTTTCACGATATCCTAATTTACACAAAACACTACACGGACATACAATTTGTCCAAACATATAAAACACTACTAATCTCGACTCACACACAAGTCAGATATACCAATATACATTATACAATATTTAGAGAATTTAAATAAAGAAGAGAATCATAACACAAGTTACGTGTGTGTGATGACTAATTATAACGCTTCATTTCTTGACGAATACGAAGGTTCTTCTTTTGCACTTTGGAGTAGAGGATAACGAGATCACTTATAAACAAATTACGACAGTTAATGTTATCAAAGATGTGGAAAGAATGGGACAGAAAGTACAGGAAGGTTCTTGTGCAAAAGAATCCATTTTGTGGAAAACTAGAAGGGGGTTGAATAGTTTTACTGATTTTAATTTAAGTTTCAAAATTTTAGATTCGATCTTATTAGAATTCATATGAATGGATAAATAGTATGAAGCATAAGTAAAGTAAGTAAAGAAAGTAAGTAAAGTGGAAGGATAGAAAGTACCGACACAAGTGATTTATAGTGGTTCAGCTACAAGGACGCCTTCCTTGCCCTACTCCACTCCCCGAGTACCCCACTCGAGAGTTCAAGCATTATGTCAACAAGCTCCTTCAACTTGGCGGAGAAGCCTCACAACGTCGCTTACACTTTTTCCAGTACAAAGCTAAATACCGAGTTCTTCCACGAGGTAGAACTAAACCTTAACAGAACTATTACACAACAACTATGTGAAATATGAATTACAAGATATGCTACAGAAATCGTATGGATGGACAAGTCAATCAAGGACCCTTTGCTTGGATGACTTGAAGTATAGCGTAATCTCGCCTTCGTGAAGGACCTATATGAGAATCACAACAAAAGATAGAAGAACTACTAGAATGATCAAATGATCAGAGGTTAGGAGAGTGAGATAATATATAAGAGAGTTGTAAGAAGAAGGGTGAGAAATAATGAAGTAATGGCTCACTATTTATAGGCACAAAAGCCTTCTGTCCCACGGTTTTGGCGGATCCCTAACCTAAGGGATCCGGCCAGTGCATTTCCAGGGATCCGGCAGTCTGGATCAGAATAGTCCAGATTTTGGGTTGCAAACCGGGTTATGGGTTATGTGTTATGTGCCATGGGTCATGGACTTTGAGGGATGGGTACCCAACAAAATAAAATGTATCTAGACAATGGGTCATGGGTCTTGGGTCATGAGTCATGGACATTGGGTCATAGTTCTTGGATAATACCCAACATGATTTCATGAATGATGTCATGCAATGGGTCATGGGTTATGGATTAGCTCCATGGGTATGGGTCATGGGTCTTGGATATTAACCAACCTATTACATATTATATTACAACAATTTATTATTACAACATTTATCTAAATGACCAAATGTATATACTTTGCAAAACAACATGTATTCTTATAGTTTTACTTATGATAACTTTATATTTGTTATCAACAAAACATAACGAGATCGCTAAATATAAACAAACATTTTTACGGATTATTTGTATTAACAATCTCCCCCTTTTTGTTGATGACAAAACATAAAGTTATGGTGAGTAAAACTTAAGATTAGATGTACGTTTTGAAAGTGTATATGTGAGTTTTACTCTCTTCTCCCCCTTTTTGTCGAAACAAAAAGTGAGTCAAGTAAAAATTAAATGGTGGAAAAAAATGATCCACAAAGCACTAACTCCCCCTTGACGGTAGCTCCCCCTGTAATAGGGCGTCAAGTGAGAAAAGATAATACCTACAAAAAAAATGTTAGCGATAACATGTAATATAATCTTGTAGAGGACGAGAAACAAGATGGAATGCCAAGGTACGTGTACAAATTCTTGTAATAAACTATTGAAATGTAGTGGTATATATGCCACATACACTTGTAAAACTAAGAACAAGGGTTTGTTCTTTAGAAAGACCCAAAAGAAAAAAATAGAGAAAATATTATTATCATTCCTTCCATGCTTGCATAGGGTCTAATGATGGAAGTTTTGGTGAGTGATAATGTTGATGCAATCAAGGATATGGTTGAGAATGAATCATATTCGTCCCTTATTTCCATTGCGAGATCCCTAGTGGATTGGCAATGTTCGCAAAAGAGATAGTGAGGTAGGTGTGGGTGGATGGTCTTCTGCCAAGTTTGAATTTTGGAGTGTGGATTAGGTGGTGGAAATGTTGGTAAGTATGGATCAAAGTCCATGATGTTGGTGATTGGTGGTGGAAAAGAACCTAGATGTTCTTTTAAGGTGATGGGTGGTAGAGGTGTTGAGTTTTCAAGCTCTTTGAAGAAGGTATTTGGAGATGTTGGAGGTGTTGGAGGTGTTAAAAAGACTAGGTCTTTTGGGTTTATGTTTGAATCTAGTTGGGTAGATTTTGATGGTTGGGATGGAGCAGGTGGTGGACTAGACAAGGGTAGTGGAATAGTTTTCGAAGTCTTAAGGAGTTCCGCTAGGGTGATTTGAGTGTCCATTTGAGACTCGTTTGGTGAATGTGGTGGTGAGTTTTTCAGAGATGATGGAAGTGCTATATTGTAGTCATTTGGTGGAGAATGAGTAGTTGGTGATGAGCTAATTGACAAAGGTTTAGCTAAGCAACAAGGCCGGATGCTAATCCGAGCGGTTTTCTTAGTTTTGAGTGGTGGTGGTATGACGGAAGGTGGTAGGATAAAGTTTTGAATTTCGTAAAAAGGGTTGTTTTCACTAGATATGTTTGAGGATCTTTTGGGAGACATGATGATGGTTATTTGTGAGGTTAAAAGTGATGGATATGTAAACATTTTGGAACCTTATTTATAGAACAAATAATGCATTGCAATGAATGCTAAAACCAAAATATGGACTATAATCTAATGATTAGATATGAATTTAAGGCTAGTGATCATGAGAGCACAAGCATTAAGGAACATATTCATTAGTGATTAAGATAAAATGTTGAAAATTTGAAAATTTCAAGCCAAAATAAGAAAAAAAAATTGTGATAAAAAGGGCTACTATGACACGGTTCCCACAGATCCGATCCTTTAGGGATCCGTCCAACGTAAATGCTGGGATCCGGGGAACTGGTGTTCTCAGGCAGCAGAAAACTATTGTTTTTGGAAACAATAGTGCCTAGTGTGTGACTATGAGGAAACCATATGGAGTTGCGGTTATCTCGACTCTTTAAAGAAGAAAAATAAACATAGAAGTGAAAAAGTACGTATGTATATATATACGTGAGATAACCCGAAGAATCCTTAATTCATTTTTGCTTGATTGAATGTACTCGAAAACACATATTAGTTATGTATTCCCTATAGCATTCAAAAGATATATGAGATGCAATGAAAAATGTTTTTACTTTATATTAACAATAAGAAAAAAAATGTTTGTCCTAGACGTGAGAGTGATTTAAAAGAAAATGAACGGGGAAAATATCTTCTAGAAAATATTTCGAAGAGTTTCTTGTATAGAAAATATCTTTAATTTTGAAAATATATCCCCATATTGTGAGTGGGTCGTGTGAAATAGAGATCCTAGACTCAGAAGAGGAGGTAAAGCAAAAGTTTACGTACCTTGTAGAGAAAAATTATTTCAAGACGATTGTTCCATTAGACCAAGACCTAGATGAAGTAAGTTGAATTGCTCCCGATTCAATGGTTTGGTGAGGACATCGGCTATGTTGTCTTCGGATGACACTTTCTCAATCGAAATGTTCCCTTTTTGAACATTGTCTCTTAGGAAGTGATGACAAATCTCTATATGTTTGGTACGAGAATTCAACATCGGATTTTTTATAAGATATATAGCACCTTTGTTGTCGCATAGAATGGCAATGTCACTTAGATGGATGTCGTAGTCAACTAACGCTTGTTTCATCTATAGTGCTTGTTGGCATGCATTGCCGGCGGAGACATATTCGGCTTCAGTTGTTGAGATGGATAATGTCGTTTGCTTCTTTGAGAACCAAGATGTTAAACAACACCCCATGAAAGTGCAAACACCACTTGTACTTTTTCGGTCAACATAATCACCTGCATGGTCAGAAACTGCATATACAATAGTTTCTACCCCCGTCCCCTTAGGATACCATAATCCTAATTGATTTGTACCCTTAATATATCTAAATATTCTTTTGACGGCTTCTAGATGTGAAGTTTTAGGGTCTTCTTGAAACCTAGCACAAAGACATACACTAAACATGATATCCGGCCTACTAGCCGTAAGGTAGAGAAGACTACCAATCATGCCACGGTATTTGGTGTTATCAACGAATTCATCGTCTTCATCTTTGGTGAGTTTGGTATCGGAGGACATTGGTGTTCTTATTGGTTTTGACTCTTCTAATCCGAATTTCTTTAATATTTCTTTTATGTATTTGGATTGATTAAAGAAGATACCATCTTCTAGTTGTTTGATTTGTAGACCAAGAAAGAAACTTAATTCTCCCATCATACTCATTTCAAACTCATCATGCATGATTCTTGAGAAATCATCACACATGTCTTGACAAGTTGATCTGAATATAATATCATCCACGTATATTTGAACAATAATTATTTGTGACTCCTTTTTCTTTGTAAAAAGTGTATTGTCAACTAACCCCATGGTATAGTTGTTTTTGATTAAAAATGCTTTGAGTCTATCATACCAAGCTTTTGGGGTTTGTTTAAGACCATAGAGAGCTTTCTTTAGTTTGTACATGTGATTATGTTTTTCGAAATCGACAAAACCCGAAGGTTGAGATACATAAACTTCTTCATTTATAAAACCATTTAGAAAAGAACTTTTAACATCCATTTGAAAAAGATTAAGATCATGAGCACAAGCATAAGCAAGAAGAATTCTTATAGACTCTAATCTAGCTACGAGAGCATAGGTCTCATCAAAGTCTATGCCTTGTTTTTGGTTATACCCTTGAGCAACAAGTCTAGCTTTATTTCTAGACACGACACCGTTTGCATCTAACTTGTTTTTATATACCCATTTTATTCCAGTTATGGTTTGGTTTTTAGGTGGAGGGACAAGTGTCCAAACGTTGCTAGAAACAAATTGATTTAATTTCTCTTGCATAGCCATAGCCCAACTTTCATCTTTTATGGCTTCTTGAGTGTTTTTAGGTTCTATGGTTGATACAAAACAAAATACACTACTTTGATTTTGGACTTGAGACCTTAGATTTCTTTCATTTAATTTTCCTATAAACCTTTTCTACGGATGATCTTTAGACTCTTTAATATTGATGATATCATTGTTTAATGGTTCATCTTCCTTGTTTATATCTTTTTTTATTTCTAAGACCTCACTTTCGATTAACTCATCATCGACAAGAGTTAAGGTAGTTTTAGGTGGACTCTCGTCAAATTTGACATTTAAAGATTCTTCAACTTTCATGGTTTCTTTATTTAGTGTTACGTACGCTTTACTATTAGGAGAATATCCTAAGAAGATACATTCGGTTGATTTTGGATCGAATTTAGTTAAATAGTATTTAGTGTTAAGTATAAAACATTTACTACCAAAGACTCGAAAGTGTTCTAACTAAGGCTTTTTGCCTCGTAACAACTCGTATGGAGTTTTTCCTAAGAATGGTCTAATCAAGACTAGATTTAGCATATATGTTGATGTGTCGACCGCATTGCACCAAAATTTTTGAGGAATAGATTGCTCATTAATCATGGTGCGACTCATTTCTTGTAGGGTTCTATTTTTCCTTTTAACTAACCATTTGATTGTAGAGTGCGAGGAGCCGAAACATTGTGGGTAATACCATTAGCATCACAAAAAGCTCTGAATTGCACTTCATTATCAAATTCCCGGCCTTGATCCGTTTGGATTGACACAATAGGACTTCCTAGTAGTCTTTGGATTTTCTTACTTAGGATTTCATAGTAATCCTCAGTTTTATTCTTTAAAAACTTAGTCCATGTGTACCTAGAGTAATCATCCACTATAACCAAGGTATAGAAGTTACCTCCGTAACTTTGGATAGCGGATGGACCAAATAAATTCATATGTAGTAATTCTAGACACTTTTTTGTAGAAACCATATTCTTTGCTTTATGACTAGCATGGACTTGTTTTCTAACTCTACAAGCATCACAAAAATGATGTTCGTATTTTAGTTTAGGTAGGTTTCTTACAAGTTCTTTGGATAATAGCGATTGAAGAAGTCGCATATTGGCGTGACCCAATCTTCGATGCCATAAGGTCGAAGTATCATCCATAGAAGTAAGACAAAGTTTGCCTTTTGGTTCGTTTCCAGTTTCAATAACGTAGACTCCATGTTTTCTAATGCCTCTTCCTATAGTAATACCATTTTTCAAGATTTTACTACCGGTTTCGCTAAAGAGTACGTTGAACTTTTTATCACTTATTTGACCTATACCTATTAGATTAAAGTTTAGGTTTTCTACGTGACATACGTCATTAATGGTCAAGGATTTGTGAGAGATTGTACCTTTTCCGATGATTTTCCTCTTGCTATTGCCGAACACCACATTTCCTCCATTGAAGGATTCGTATGTGGAGAAAAAAGCTTTATTACCGGTCATATTCCTTGTGCACCCTCTATCCTTGATCCATTCGTCCAGATCCAATTCAACCTTTAGGCACACCTAAGAAAATAATTAACTCAAAATTTTGGTCCCCATTTGTTCATGGGTCCATTGGTGTTATACATTTCATTCATATGAGACATATATGAAAATGGTGAAAAAGCATTCCAAGGTGTATAGTTTTGCAATGGAAAACCATTTTGTGTGTTAGGATTCCATCCTATTTGATGGTGGTTACTTCTAGGATAGGCATTGTTTGGCCTTCTTATAGTTGTGTTCGGTTTAGAAAATGATGGGGTTTTGTTTTTCATAAAACTTTGACCTTATTTTAGGGAAGGTGGTTGTTTGACATTTCTAACAGTAACATGGGTTGGTTCCTTTTTTTTAACAATAACAAATTCGGTTCTAGAAGAGGTGGTTGCGTTATTTTTACTGTTTATTGCTGTAGCTACCCGAATCCCTAAATTTACACTAGCCGGATCCTTTTTCAAGGGATCCGTCGGATCCGGGACTACAGCAGCTGGTTTTTCAATTGCTTTAACGAATTGTGTTTCCTTAATCTAGCTAGTAGATGCGCATACAAGGGGCGTTCAGGGTCAAAGGAACTTCCTTTTCGTCGAGCAAGTTTTTCAACACCCTAGGCAGTGAACCTAATCGTTGTAGTGTAGTGTTGGGTAAGCCTCGGGTATTGATATCATTCTCTAGGGGAATAGGAATGCTAGTGAGAAGTGTACTACGCTTTGAGGTTGAGGAAGATTATTTTTTTATCTTTTTTAAAATTTTTTATAAAGCTAAGTGTAAAACCTCGAGGTCTGGATTTGGGTGGTGGTACTTCTACCGATTACTCTACTATCTAATTATCTAAACTACAGGTAGTCTTATGTCTATTGATGTATGCTTGTATCATGATTAAAAATGTGCTTATTTATATACTATTACTCCCTAGTTATCTTTTATTGGTGGTTGAATTGTCACGTCCTTATTCTTAACGCGTTGTGTTTTCTAAGGTCGTAAGGTGTGCCTTTTTCCCTAACTCTTTGAGATTACCTTAAGGTTATTGCCTACGAAATTCTCTAAGATTCATAAACTAACTTTATGGGTTATCTTTGGATGTTTAGCCTACGAAATCCGCCAAGTAATTTATAAACTAAGGTTCACAAAGATTACTTAAGCATTTAAACACAACGATGGTCTAATTGCACTCCTAAGCCAATTACAATTAAGATAAGAGACAACCAATCAATAATTAATAACTAGGTTTCATAGATCTAAGCAAACACACAAGAAATTTAGCCGGACATGTTAAACACGCAAGCATACACACATTCAATCGAAGACATAATGAAATCAATGAAGTAAAACACTTATCTTGATGTAAAATAGGGTTTGAGAACCCTAAGATACTGTCCAAGTCGGACTACAAACGTTTAGGGTTTTTACTCCACAAGTCTACCTCTTAAAATTCTGAAAATTCGATTTCTATATATAATTTTACACTTGCGACGGCGTCGCCTTAAAGGTGGGACGCTGTCAGATCGTCGTTATTAGGGTTTCGTCTTGGCCAAGTAATAGTTGGGACGGCATCACGTTGTAGTTGTGACGCCATCGGGCTTCAGTAGTGATGTCGTCTGATTCTGGATCTAGGCCGTCTAGGATGAAAAGTCTTCGTGATGCCCTTCCTCTTCAAAGCCTGACGCCGTCAGGGGTATTTAAGCAAAAAGTCTACTGAGCCGTCAGAGATTTTATTACGTATAAAGGGACGGCGTCGCCCTTTGATCGGGACGCCGTTAGGTGCAGTTCCAGGAGCTTGAGTGTCTTTGATCTTGACTTGGCCATTTTCTTCATATATTCACTCCTTTTGGTCCAAATATGCTTCATTCCAGCATTTTGCTTTCAAGAGACCTAAAAAGTGAAAAGGAACGAAATTAAGCAGTAATGGATAAAAAAAGTGGGCGATTAAGGGCTTAAATGACCTCTTAAAAGTGTACGTTTTAAATCCTTATCAAATATCCCTAAACTTGGTATTTGCTTGTCCTCAAGCAAATGTGCTTTTGGCCAATCAATTTATAAGTTAGGGGGCATGAAGCATTGGTTTAACATAATTCACAACAAGTAAAAGCACCACAATATTCATGACAAGCACGGAAATTATATACTAGCACCTCACAAGGGGTGTTTGGATTCTCTCATCTCTCGGGTTTATATGAAATATAGTAAATGGAAATGGAAGATAAACACACATTAACTGATCATAGTACATAGATTACTATAGGCTTGAGACTAGATCAAACCTCCACCGCTTTGGCGTAAGCACCTAGGAACAACTATCTAAGAGGTCTTTTAAAAGGGTTATAACGTTACGCTTACGGTAGGGAACAAAGGGTTTGGTTGGATAGGCGATTTAGTGGTGACAAGTCAAAAATCTTATGTTACATGCATGAAAAGAATGATGTTGCTAAGCCAAGACTCGACTCACTAAACTCTAGATAACTTGAAACAAACAAACATAAATATAAAGATAGATGTAGGATGGTAGCCCGTATGTTTTTTTTTTTTTTTTTTTGCATACACTTTTACTCTACCATCCTCTATGAAAATATCAAAATACAAGGGATTTATATGAGCATCCCTACACTTGAGTTTTTATTACTCTAACACTAATTTGACCCGATTTGAAAAGATCAAAACACTTGGAGTATTTAATTACGTAAATAAAGGGAATTTGAATTTAACGTTCTTTCCCGTCACTCCATAAAATTTTACTTTACCCATGAGTCCCAATCATCCCAAAACTGTGTACAAAAGATATGACTCGACTTAGCAACCATGCAAGTAACAAGATATTTGAACTAAGGGTTTAGTATGATAGCAATAATGCACTAAAAGTGAGTGCATACAAGGTAGGCTAAGGCGATTTGGGTGTACATTTGGGGGTGGATTATAAACAATGCTCTTCATTGATATTCCAGAAAACCGAAACATCACGAGAACCGCGAAAAGGATAGGCTCTGAGAGGTTAACTAGGGGTATCATGTACTAAAGATGAGTACATCGCAAGGGTGTGTGGTAATTACTCGACCGATGTGGAAGAAGTAATTATAATACGGGTATCAAACAAGGGTTATCCTAATGCCTCTTATCATTTAGTTATTCCTAACTACACAAGTGTAGTCTCACTAGCGATCTCGGAATACATCACAAAACAAGTTCTAGAATCTATTATACTACCGGTACACTCTCGAAGCATTAAAGGTGAATGCTTTAATTCCTATAGATCTAGGGGCGAACCTCGCATTTTTGGGGTGGAATTTGAGTGGTAAACGGTTTTTTGTTCTATTCATATAACTCCTATCCATGAGACGCTTTATTAAGACTAAAGTCCCACCCGTACATGTCATAAAAAAATTTAAATTTGGTGCTAAAATTGCCCTAACAAATATTTCTCATAACTTATTACACAAATGAAATAGGACAAGACAAATATTCAAGGATAAGCATAGTTTCAAAGTTCCCATTTTATTCTCCCTCCCTACACTTAAACTGAACATTTGTAACAACCCATATTTTCAGGTTACTTTTTATTTTTTTTGAAAAGTTACTATTCACTTTCACTATTCATCCCGTAAATGTATTTTTTTTACATTCTCGTGAGTTAATTTATTTTAGTAATAACCTGAGAGTTTGACAATCGTTAGATCATCTTCGCAAAAGTTATTAAGAAAACATCGTCTTAAAGTTTCGTTTTGGTCGTAGCACCATTTAAACATCTCGCGCATAACGAAAACCAACTCTGGCAATTTTCCTCACATCAGATTAATTTTTAGATCACTCATAATCAATTAGAGAATTTTTAAGATTTCACTTAGATGTTACCAAATAAACCCTGAGCCGTACGAGACTAAAGTTACGTTTTAAACAACTCTACTTAGACCCAGACTTAACCAATCCTGCACTGTATTTTCTAAGATGCTTAGACACTTTTACATTTTTTGGAAAAGTCAAACATATTTCCCTCCTCCTTTGACCATAAAGAAATTAACCTTGTACGTTCTACATTTTTGCTTAAATCGCGTAACTTTTAGACTTCACGTATAACTGTTAAGTTATCCACGTATAACGAAAACCACATTTTGACATATCATATCACTTATAGACTAATTTTAGTCTACTTTAAATAAATTCACGGTCATTTCCCTGAAATCTCGTTCTTTTATGATAAATTGCATTTTTTACGTATTTAGCCTACGTTTCCAGTTTTAACAGCGTTTACGCGACACATTAAAATTCTCACTCATTTTTATAAGATAATAATGAGTATATTGATGAGTTTAATCATTCCTATAAGTTTCATATTTTACGACACCCGGTTTTACGTTTCATGAATTAAATACTTACCGTTAGTGATTACAGGGACCAAAACTCACTCCGTAAAGGTAAGATAAATGTTCAAAACTCTTAACCTCCTCATTTTAGCCATAGGTGGCATTTTTGATGTGTCATCAAGCATGGTGTCTTGATCATGACCATTGATTCTTTAGATCTTTACACTTGTAAACTTAACCATGGTTAAATTCTAACCTAATATATAGTTAACCAAATACTTTCTCTTATAAATACTAGCCTAAAACCTTCATAAATTCTTGCACCACACCTTGTTAACATCTAAAGTTATAAACCTAAGGCATTTCTTATAGATCTTGTAAGAACATTCATGTGTTGTTGAAGAAAAACTAGTTTTTGATCTTTGTTCTTAGAAGTTTTCAAGAAAGAGTCGTTATAATCTTCAAATAACTTCAAGTCTCCAAAAAGACGTTGTAATAATCTTCTATTATCCTTCGAGCTTTCAAGAAGGCGTTGTTATAATCTTCAAATTGCCTCGGGTTTTCGAAGATTACAAATTCCTCGTCGAAGCTCCGCTTATATTTCCTTTTTCCATAATACACAAGCATTTTATATTAAGGTAAGTATTTATAAGACACAAAATTATTTAAATACTTATAAACTTTGTTAGTTTATTTATTGTATTTATAAACTCTTAATATATCATATAATCAAGTAATCAAAATACATGTTTTACGTATTGAGCACTACAACACTAGGGAGCTTCATGTGATGGGTTTCATTTGGGTAAAACGTATCGACGAGTTGCTGGATTTACGAATTAAAGTGTCCTAGCTCCTCGAACGTTTACTACATGACCTCTGAATTATGATGGCCTGAACGGTAGTACAAGATATATAAACTTCATAAAGCATTTCAATAAACAAACACTAAACCACTAAAGTACTACATCATGATCAATATAAAGACGTATATGGGCTCATTTATATTTTCCTATACATTATTTCAAACCTAAGTCACAACATCATATTCTAGGTTGCTCGTAGAGGTTTCCCGGTTTATCCCTCACATCCGTTAAAGCACTTAACATCATCAAACTCACGGTGAGTTCATAGCCCCACTTTCTATTACTTAATTGTTTTACAAACCCTTGGAGGAGATACATGCTTTATTTTAGACCGAACACATTGCTTTCAAAATGTATGCTTATCTGATTGTTTTATTAGCACTAAGTTATCGCATTTGCCAAACTTAAGTCCCTAAATCATGAATCATTAATCACTAGTGAGAGTGGGCGCGAATATTGTGAATAGATCTATTAGGATTGATGAATCCCGTTTGTGTTGACCGGGTAAGCAAACAAAAGCACTATATTTGAGTAACATTAGGTAAAAACGGCAATTTTTACCTGTTAGGGCTCGTACCAACAATCGCACCGACATTAATTTTGGAACACGTTAACGCCTTGGTTGCATGATGCTTAGTCAAATAATAACTGTTTTGTTTTCAAACCATTGGTGTGAGTCTATAGCTCACACTACAAAAATAATGTGTTCAACCATCAAACAAACTCTATGAATTTCACTCAACCTTTGTGTTGATAGTTTTAAGCATGTATTTTAGGTCCATATTGTACGAGCGCACGGAGGAGCACAGGATACTCAAGAAGGCTATAAATTTTATTATCATTTGAAAACCAATTTAATGTATTTTGTAAACTTGGAACCATTCGGGACCTCATCTTTGTAAACTCTGATATTTATATAAATCGAATGATAAATCCTTTTCAAAACGACTCCATTAGAGTTCGTTTTCTATTGTTATGACTGTTGTGCCGTCGAGTAACACCCAGTTTGAATTCCGCTGCGTATCACGAAATTGGGGGTGTTTCAGATTGGTATCAGAGCCATGGTTATAAAGAAACGGGTCTAAATTGAGACCTAAACTATAACTACTTTTACAAACAAAAACATTTTATAGCCTTCCGTTCTCCGTGCCTTCCATCCTCCAGACGATTATGTGACTTCTAGGTAGTTTATGCTACACAAATATACTAGTATATTGATATATACACTCGACATATTTTCAATCATTTTAGCTAAATGATAGACTCAACATATCTGCGTATGCCTATGCTAATGCATTACGGCACAATCATATTTTTTCCAATCTCCCAATCATGCATCTACTCGAGCATATTAGGATTACGAAGCTTTATTCAAGACATTGTAACTGATTACAATGGTCTTTCCTACTTCCCAGACATTTTGAGGTACAATGGTCTCATTCATTTTTCAAGATATTGTGAGATACAGTGGTCTCTATTACGTTCTCAGACACTGTGAGTGATACAGTGGTCTCTATTATATTCCCAGATACTGTGAGTAACACAGTGGTCTTAATTACAACCCCAGAAAACCATAAATGAAATAGTGGTCTCATTCATTTCTCAAGACATTGTGAGTTACACAATGACCTCTCCATCACTTCTCAAGACATTGTGAGTTACACAATGATCTCTCCATCATTTCTCAAGACATTGTGAGTTACACAATGATCTCTTCATCATTTCTCAAGACATTGTGAGTTACATAATGGTCTAATTTACTTCACAGACATTGTAAGTTATACAAAGTCTCTAGAAATTATCTTATAAACCTTATATGATATTGTTTTACATGAAACCCGTCACAGTCTATCAATTTCCATAATGGAAATACAATAAATGGGATTTATAAAGGACAAACTTATTCATCATCTACAAAAGCTAAAGTTCAGCAACTTTCTCTACATTCATCAAAGTCCCATTCTGAAACCTTCATTGTTAAAGGTCCGTGATGCTAGCCAAGTATGGACTATTTTAGAATTACTTAAGACTTCCTTTCCACACGTATCTACCCATACTATCTTCTATGCAAAGGAATGTGAGAACATAGGTTACAAGTCTTGTGTGGCCGGGACTTGCAACTGAATGGTTTGATATCGCCTTTGCTTTGTGGATATTTTTTTAAAAGCTATGGACATACAAGTATACCTAAATTAGGTATTTGGAAAATTTGTCGAACCTCGGCTTAATATAGTCTAGTCACCTATATTTAACCTAGGGACAGTGGAACATAGTCTGACTAATTCGACTTAAATTTTTTCAAAACACGGAGAATATTATACAAGGGTTATATTCAGGTTAATTCCTACTTAAACTCGATAAACCACCAGAATTCATTAAAAAGATCTAGAGACACGATAGTGTTCTTACCATCAGCGAGATCTTAACACTTATTTACTACTACTACTTTAATTTCTGTATAGGATTAGAAATCCAGGTATTAAAGAGTTGGTCAATCAAGTATATATATTCGTCGAAAAGCTCGATTCTAGTTATTTAATGTTAGTATATTATTTTACGTCCACCGTGGAGGAGCGGACGTGTTCTTTACCCACGTATGCCTT
>OU343216.1:133924914-133963702 GCA_910596185.1 Chrysanthemum makinoi
CGTAAAAATGACTTTTCCCAAAAATGTTTTCTCACAGCCTTATTTTTGTGATGAAGTTGCTTCAATATCACCAAAATAACACAAAAGTGTGAAACTTGATGATCCAAAGCGTCTAAAACCGTTAAGCGTAGAACGAGTACCACGTTTAAAATCAAGCTCAAAAACAACGATCCACGCGTAAAGGTTGAAACTTTTTGCCAAAAACAGTTATTTTAACACCTTAAAACGTTAAAAATACAAGAATCTTGGATTAAAAAGTGTAAAAAATGAGTTTTAAAGCAAGCCAAAGAATCAACAACGAGTCGTATGTTCTCGGCGTAGGACCAAAACCCACTTCAAGAACAATAACGATTCATCCAACTATTTGGCGATTGATACCACTGTTAGGTTCCCAAATATGCAACACAAGTATCAATAGAAGAGATAAGATGAAGAAGAGATCGGTTGAACAATATTCAAACACACACACGTTAGACTTGACCGGTTATGCGTAGAGTATATGTGAAAGAGATAAATTGAACAACCAACCTTCAAGTGAAGGTTTACAAGAGTATTTATAGGAGGGAAGCTAGGGCAACACTCCTAGTTCCCATCCTTTTCCTTATGGGCTTGAGCCTAGGCTTATGGGCCTTCTACATAAGCCTAAGACTAATTACTAACATAAAGGCCATATTAAGCTAACTATTACATATTAATTACTAACACTTGAAATAAGGTTTAGGAGTGATTCCAACAAGGTACTTTATGTTGAAACATAGAATCTTTTGTACCTTGAAAGTTTGTTTTCTTTTGAAATGCTCCCTCAATATGTGCTGAGATTGAAAGCATTTAGCACATATGGGAGATCAGTATGCACATTTGAATCAAAATGATCACCTTTTATCAGATTTCATTATTAAATCACAAATTCTCCCCTGATCAAAATATCAAACCCTTTGAGATTTTGGATCCCAAATGATTTAATAAGGTTTGGAAAACATGGGAGAATATGTGCCTTGTTTAAATACTCATCTTGTTTTTGGATAAATGCTCCCCTTCAACATGTGCATTATGTATATTGAAATCGTTTGGCACATGGAGGCAGGAGTGCCTTTAAGGACTAAAATAGATTTGAGATTTAAATCACGATCTCTCCCCCGAGCAAAATTTTCAAACCATTTGAGATTTGTGATCCCAATTGATTTAAATCATTTAGAAAAAAAATTAGGGTAAAGGCGTGGCTTGATTTAATTTTTGAAAAATGACATAATAGGACCATTTTAAGACATTAAAGATTGTTAGTGTCAGGTATGATAGTTTTAAGAGATCTTTAAGTAAAATAAAACAATTTCACAATCAAACAAGCAGAGAAAAAATTCATTTTGAACGATCTTTGAGTTTTAAAGAAAATCATACCATGACATAACATTAAATCTTTAGATCACCACTTATTATTGTACAAACGGACTTTTATGAAGAAATATCGTTTGAAAATATTTTATTTTAAATCACTCTCCCCTCAATCGATGACCGTAGTCGATGATTGAGTGACTTAAGTTTTGATAAAATGAAGTCCGTTGATTTTCAAAATTTAGTCCAATTTATTTTCAAAACAATATTTTTCCATTTTCAAAACAATATTTTCAATGATTGTTTAAAAATGGTATCATTCACTACTTTTCCTGCACAAGATACGTTAGGTGGTATGGAAGTTGCTTCATTGATGTAAGGCTGGAAGAAAACCGTCTGCGATGCGGTGAGACTTCTGACGTTGCATTGGTCATGCCAACTCTTCATAGAGGTCCAATTAAGCTCCGTTTCTTCATTTGATGACGAAGAAAACCATTTGCTGATGCAGTGAGACCTCTTACGTTGCATTTCATGCCAACTCTCCATAGAAGTCAAATTAAGCTCCGTTTCTTCATTTGTCAACCCAAGATATAGTTACCCTTTCCTTTCGGCATCCAATCATCATGTTTTGTGGGATCCGGATCGGGAACATTCTTATATACCAATATACCTGCATACGTTAGTGAACACACATACAGATATATGGTGGTCGACAACACCCAAACAACAATCGACTAATAAAAGTCAATTCAACATATCAATCAGATCATGTAAAGCATGAGAATAATGTGTTTATCAAAGTCTAATCATCTAATCCTAACAATCATATCCTAGGCACCTAGTCCTTCAATGTAGGTTAACATGTTTTACATTTAAGTATATAGGATAATAAGATAAGCTCGTTAGATGAAATAGATTTGAAAACATTCTCCCCTTCAATCAATGACTTATTTTCTGAAAAGTTTAAAAGCGCTGAAGTCATTGATTGAGTTTTCAATTTTTACGAAAATCTCTGAATCTGATTGATTTATAAGCAACACAATTTACCACCATTTTTGAATACAACAAATATTTTTATGAAGAATTTTAGACGGAAAAACATTTGTGTAGGGCAGCGATCTTTTGACGACATGCTTTCCTTGTATTTGTTTTAGGATAAGCGCACGAAATTTTTGAAAATTGGTTTAGTAGCGACACTTTCCTTCCATGAAGAGCGGGTTGCTATATGAAATAATAGCAAAACATGGTTTAACGTGGGTTACTGATCTGAAATAATGCAAGCCATAATTTTGACATGTTTTGAAAAAAGAATATTTACACCTCTGCTTTCGAACTTCATCTATGGTCCGTGCCATTATTGAATGACATTTCTAAGACCGTAGATGTTATCGATACCAGAAGACATGTCATTAGAAAAACAATATTTTTGGTATTTTTAAATTTTCTGATTTTTATGGGGTTTTGTTTGTTTTATATTTTTCTATTTTCTTTTTGTTGGTTTTATATTTTTGTATTTGGTTTTGATAAATATTTACAGATAGAATAGATGATATAGTTTAAGAAAGATGATGATCACAGTACCGAGATAAAGATATCGAACAGCCCCGTTGTAGAAGATAGAATTCGTCATCTCTTAAACTTCCACCACCAAAGCTTCCGAGGCTCAGTCGAAGAAGATAAAACTCGAGCCTTTGAGAAAGAGACTTTGGCCTTCCCCAAACCAAGAATCCATTAGATGAGCAGATTCAAAGCTCTATTTCAAGCTTGCCTTAGCCAGGTGCACAGAGAAGCACACCATTATCATAAATCCCCTGCTCCTTTTAAGAACGATAGTCGAGATTCTTCGTTGGGGTTATATCATCAACAAGAACGACAATGTATCAACCCATAAAACAATCTTCTCAAATTTCTTTTCTACTGAAGTCTGAAGCGATCCATTCCAAAAGGAGTCAAGAGACCACTTCCCCCCAAGTAGTTGAAGTGATGCATCTAGTCTCTTTGTATAATGCTCAAGAACTCTCCCGAATACACATCATGCCAGGAATGAAAACACCTCCCCAATGTTTGTGGTAAACAATGGCTTTCTTCCCTGATGATGGTATGAAGCTCAAGAAACCGAAGTACACCAATATCCAAGAACTCTCGAATACACATCATGCCGGAAAAAACCTCCCCAAAGTTTGTGGTAAACAATGGCTTTCTTCACGATGATCGTGTATGAAGCTCAAGAACAAGTACACACATTCCTACGAAAGACTAACTGATAACACCTCCCTCATGTTATACATTAATCTCCCCCCAATATGTCATACTTGTGTACCTCTTTTTATTACAGTAACTCTTCCATCTCTTCCCCCACATAGTTGGAATAAGAACACTAAACGCCATGAGCCAAACCTTGAGTTTCTCTGCGGTAATGACATATGTCTTCCCGAGATTTCTTCAATCACTTAGAAGTATTAAACTCATCAATTTTACTCGCGTTTAGATCATTATCTCCTTCCCCCTTGCTGGTTTTGATGCTTGAGTCAGCAGCAACATAATAAGCCCGTATACTAGAAATCTGTTGAGAAGAACACTTGAACTTTTTGTGAGAATCAACTTGCTGAAGAATGTGAGCAAGTCTAATTGGGGATTAAATTCGACATTTCACTCTCCCCAATTAGTGCTCTCCCCTAAACTGACAATCTTTTAGATAAATGCCCGGGATAAGAAGAAGTCTTTAGATCGTTAAATGCAACTCGTCTTTAGTCTTCTAACATGTAGAGAGCAATGTAGACTCGACCTTCTTCAAGATTGTCGGTTGGGGAATAGATAGTTAACATCTTTATCTCACCAAAAAAGCATCCCAATTAACTTACCTCTTGCAAATCCCCTTAACACAAATCCCTCCCAATCAAACAAGAACCGAAAGATGTCCATCAAGGAAATCAACAATCAGCTCGCAACGAACAAACTAAATGGTAACACCAAACTACCAATCACATCAAACAAGAACAGAGAGATTGTTCGGAATCATCATGTTGATGTGTGCGTGAAGCATTAACCAGAAACACTTTGTCGATAAATTCATAAGTCCGTGAGAAGATGTTAACCAACGGCTCTTAAGAAGAAAACTTCATGTGAAGATGACCCGATAAGAAGAAGCTCGGTTCTTATATGAGTTTGGAGCCGTTTGACCATTTATTCTCATATAATAATCAACCATACAGTAATTTCACACTTCTTCTCCCCCTCAAGAAGTGCATACGGAGTTGCCATTATTGATTAAATAAGTGTAATCATCCAAATGTAGTCTCTTCACACTTCTCCCCTAGAAAATTAGCACATGATGTCGCCATCGTCATTATAGTTGAGCAAGTGGAATAAGAAAACAATCAACATAGTCGGTTCACTTAATGACTGAAGCGCATGGAAAAAGCATGAACCATGTTGATGAGAATGGTCATAATAAGAAGATTTCTCTTCTTCGAAGATAAAGCGCCTTGGCATACACTTTTCTTTTATTTGGAGAACGAGGCTTGAACTGTTGTGTTCAAACGTCATAAGAAGATTTCTCTTCTTTCGAAGATAAAGTGCACTGAAACGTACACTTTTCTTTTCTTTAGGGTACGAGGCTTGAACTGTTGTGTTCAAACGTCATAAGAAGATTTTCTTCTTGAGGAAGATAGCGCATTGACACGTACTCTTTTCTTTTCTTTAGAGTACGAGGCATGAACTGTTGTGTTCATACGTCATAATCTCTCTCTTTTCACTCTCTTGGCAAAACATGTAATCAACCCCATTATCATTCAGTAGGCTCTTTGTTGTGACCGCTGATGGAGAAAACCCAATATGATAAATTTGACCCTGAAGTAAAACAATCCAAACTCGTGACTTAAACTTGCACATGTGTAAGAGAGAGCGGTGTCGAGAATTCATGCCCATTTGAATCTCTAAGTACTCTATACTCTTCAACCAACCAACCATCAAGTATTAGGCGTACATCACCTCTTGAAAATCCACAATTGAATGTGAGCACTACAACGTAACTCCTTAAAGTGATAGTTATTTTGAGGTGTTAAGAGCCCAATTCCCCCAAGTGGTAAAAGAAAAGGTAAAAGACACCCAACAATAACTAGATTTCCAAGTCTTCATTTTTGATAATAAGCTTGAACAAGGATCTTGAAGAATCTTCATCCAACCATCCCCGATACCTTCAGGTACTAAGTACACTTGCCCGTGATATTTCACTTCAACCTCAAATAGATAATATTTAATTAATGCCGTTGTCACATCTTCTGGTTAAAGGTACAAATCTAGCCTCCATTGACGTTTTAAGTGAACCATGCTAATGGTTTCATCCGACCATGGTTAAAGCACATAACCCGTAAAACTATGAAATAACCAAACTGCCATGACGAAAATCCAAACACACATCCAATTCTTGAAGTACACCCTTTTATCCCTTCTTCAAAGTAGAAACCGTAGTACCAGCATCAGATAAGATCCAGAAATACACCTTCCTTTCTCGGGATGGTCCATTATACGGGATTTTACAATTCTATGGTTTAAACCGAGAAATAGATTCTTTCGCGGAATTTTACAAAACCAAGAATAAACCGTAAGATAGATCCGGAAATGCATTACTTTAATAGGGATGTTTTCATTGTCACGGGATTTTACAAGTCTATGATTTAAACCGAGAAATAGATTCTTTGCGATTTTTACAAAATCAAGACAAAACCGTAAACATTGTCAGCTTGAATGTGTTATGACAACTTTGGTTTTGGTGAATATCCGTTTTAGGAGAACATCGCGGTTCTTGGTTCATTATCCGACATCAACAATAACATCAACAATCCAATAAACACTTTGGTAAACACATCATTCCGCGTTCTGTCGGCTATTGCGGTGACAACATGGAGAAGTGAACCGATATGCCAAACTTGAGCATGAAGTAAAATTCCCAGATTGTTACTTAAACTTGTACTAATCCTGAAAAAGAAAAGCGGTGTACCCAATGTACAAAACCTCTTGACATATCCTCAACTGCGTGAGACAGAAGTGATAGCTACGTTGTGGGTAAAGCGAGAAAGAATCACAACCGTAACTAAATATCCAAGTCTTTATCACACTCAATAAACGCCCAAACAAGTCATCTTCGCGGAAGGGTAGAAAGAAAGAAGACGAAATAAGTCATCTAGCCCGGAAAACCTTACTTCAACTCCAAATAAGAAATACTGTATAAACAATCCCATAGTCAATTTTGTTCAATCATTAATTCAAGCCAGTATCATCCGTGAGAATGTGTAACCAAAGTATCAAGCCCCATAACACAACAAGTCTCATTAACATCAGATCTAAAATCCATTAGGCCCGGTTCAATCCATTCAATCACAAATACAACATATCACCACATAAAAAGACCCGATTCAATTAAGCACAGAACGACCAGGTCCATTGTAACAACTTCAAGCCCAATCAAAGCAATTGTGCAATCCAACCTTATCACATATACTAAATTCACTAAAATTCGTTTTATCCATATATGATGACACCAATCACGACATAACACCATTTGATACCATTTACCATTTGACATATTCGGCCCAAGTTACACCAAATATGACATATTTGTTATATTCGTTTGAATTATGTCAAAATGGTACCAAATGTTGACACTGTTCAAATTTGATATTCGTTTGGTATGTCAAGTATATTTTAGTGAATAGTTCGGTCCAACTGCTATTAAAAAATAATCGCCCAAGCTCACAAGGCCCATATAAATCACCTAAAACCCAAGAGACGCACTCCACGACCACGAGGCCCACCTTAATATCCTGATCCGGTCCATCAACACATAAACAAACAAAAAAAACCCATCCAAGACACAATACCTTAAAATTTCGGATATAAAATGCACAAGCATCTCACTTTTAACCTAATATATCTCAAACCAAACCCTAATCCTACTAACTATCCGCCCCCCTTTATCTCAGAATCATCTCACAATAGCTTTTCAACAAACCCTAAAATCACTCTTTATAATCCTTAACCTTAATCAAAAATCGTTCGCCCCCATCAGAATCATTTCATCAAAGATGCACCTCATCGATTCTCAAATCAACATAGTTTCATCCCTTCGCTTTAACACTCTTCTAAAGACAACAAATCAGGCATGATTTATCTTTAATGAACAGGATGACCTCGCCACAGGGATGGCTCGAGGTATAATTGACGCCACAGGGATGGGTTCAAATGTTGAGAAGGCATCGAGATCTAATAACGAGAACAAAGGTAGGTTACTTTCGGTTCATTTTGTTTTTGAGTTTTAAATGAATCAAGAAAAATGAGTTAACAAAGTTGTTAATATCATTTCTTAAATTCGAATATAGTCACAAACAATTTGATCTATGAAGTGATGATAATTTCGTGTTAAAGACTCTAGATAGTCTATGATGTTTCCTTTGAGAACCATGAAAGTATGAACATGGCTCTAATACCATTTGTAACATATTGGATTTCACAAACACATCAAATAACAATATATGGGTCGAATTATACTAGATAGTTTAGAAAGAGAAAGTAGGATGGGAGCCTTTCTAGAGAGAAAGTGAAAGAAAACATAGAAGGTTAGATTAAGTGAAGGTCCAACCCTCTACCTTGGGAGGTAGAGGGTATTTATAGTTTTACATAATACGCCCTCCTGAGGGCATGGATCAGGGCATACGGTGGGTAAAGACCGTCCTTCCTCCCGGTGTTACACTAAACTAATCTACGCTACAAACTAACTAATAAACTACTAAATAACGTAACAAACGACACGTCTACGAGCTAACATATGCTAGACCATAATTGGGGTGACCGACACTTTAACATGGAATTTCCAATTCCTAACTTATTATTGCACTAAGCTCATGACACCAAAAGCGTTAACACAATATCAATAAATAGATATAATAATGATTTCCTGAAGTAGGTATTTGCCAAATACATAAGTTCTAAAATAAAGTGCGCTTAGTTGCCTTTCCGACCAACCAAGGGATTCTTCAGACCGATAGATCTATCCACGGTATTCGCGCTTACACAAAGTAATTAATGGTTCATGATATTCAAGGACTTTTCTGGCAATAGTGATACTTAGGCAATAATAATTTCAGTTTAGCATGCAGTTTTAGGCACTTGTGTCCATAAAAATTATAGCATGTATCTCCCTTAAGTAAATTATAAAATAGTTAATTGGGTAAAAGTGTGGCAGTGAATTCACCTTATAAAAAGATGATAGCAAACATGCTAATAAAGTGACGAGTGAGTCGGGGAATCCCCTAGGAGCAACCTAAAATAATATGTTTGCGTCTTATATTTCATAAATGATAGTGTAAATATGCAAATGAGTTTTATATATAGATTATACATTGTAAATAGCGTTTATAAGTTTTATAAAACAATTAGGACAATTTTTATGACAAGTTTAGTAAGTCCATTTTTAAGTGCGGTTTCGTTTTAAATTAGTTGCCTGATTTTGTAGAGTCCGTTTCTATTAAACTGTAAAGAGTTATGACTTGGTTTTTACGTCTTCGGAAAGGTATTTTAGTCTATTTATCAAATTTGTGGGTTCCACTATCTTAATAATTATAAAACCAATGTCAAATTACCAAAATACCCTTATATGTCAAAACTTTTATTTTAGTTTACATCACCTCACAAAACGACTCTATTTTACAAACAACAACTTCATTTGATTCCGTTCAAGGGGAACGTTTAAGTTAGGGTCGATAGAACTTTTATTTGAACACCAACAAGAAGTTCTTTACAAATTTTAAGATTTTTTCGCCATTGAAATCTGGTTACCAAATCTGGAGTAGTTTTGCCATTTATTTTCATTTTAAATCATTAGGTGGAGTTACGGAATGAGCCAACCGGAGAAACGAAGCTAAGTCGTAGATCTATAACCCTATATTTTTCTCCAAGTCTCTAGACCTACGGATGTTTCTCAATAATTCAATCTATGTCACTGATCAAAACTTGCCTAATGAATTAAAGTGAACATAAAAATGGTTCCTTACAGTTTTGTGTTGGAAAAGTGATAAGAACAAAGAACAACACAAACAGATCGATAACAATTCACCCAAAGCTTCCAAATCTTTATACCACCCCATAAACCTAGATTTATAAACCAAATAACTTGCAACCCTTTCAAAACCTTTAAAAATCTTCCATGAACACCCTTATAAACCTTTCAAATTATCCCTAGAAATGATGAGATTTGATTGATGATTGAGTGAAATAAATCAAGTACTAGATAAAGAAATGGAAAGATCGAACCAAGACACATGGATTTATAGTGGTTCAGTACGAAGCTCACTCTTTACCCTACTCCATTCACCGAGTACCACAATCGAGAGTTCACAATCACTATTTCAACAAACTCCCTTCAGGAGGAGAAAACCGTACACCAACGCTTACACCAATTTACGACACTAAGCGGAATGTCGAGTTCTAATCCTAGCTAGAACCAATCTAAACACCAATACACACTACAACACGGACTTACACCTCGTTCACTTGGATATACACACAATCCAAGTCTTCACACTAAAACTTCACGGACTTTCACCTCGTCCACTTGGATCTTCACACAATCCAAGTCTTCACGCCAAGCTTCACTCACTTTCACGATATCCTAATTTACACACAACACTACACGGACATACAATTTGTCCAAACATATAAAACACTACTAATCTCGACTCACACACAAGTCAGATATACCAATATACATTATACAATATTTAGAGAATTTAAATAAAGAAGAGAATCATAACACAAGTTACGTGTGTGTGATGACTAATTATAACGCTTCATTTCTTGACGAATACGAAGGTTCTTCTTTTGCACTTTGGAGTAGAGGATAACGAGATCACTTATAAACAAATTACGACATTAATGTTATCAAAGATGTGGAAAGATGGGAAGAAAGTACAGGAAGGTTCTTGTGCAAAAGAATCCATTTTGTGGAAAACTAGAAGGGGGTTGAATAGTTTTACCGATTTTAATTTAAGTTTCAAAATTTTAGATTCGATCTTATTAGAATTCATATGAATGGATAAATAGTATGAAGCAATAAGTAAAGTAAGTAAAGTGGAAGGATAGAAAGTACCGACACAAGTGATTTATAGTGGTTCAGCTACAAGGACGCCTTCCTTGCCCTACTCCACTCCCGAGTACCCCACTCGAGAGTTCAAGCACTATGTCAACAAGCTCCTTCAACTTGGCGGAGAAGCCTCACAACGTCGCTACACTTTTTAGTACAAAGCTAAATACCGAGTTCTTCCACGAGGTAGAACTAAACCTTAACAGAACTATTACACAACAACTATATGAAATATGAATTACAAGATATGCTATAGAAATCGTATGGATGGACAAGTCAATCAAGGACCCTTTGCTTGGATGACTTGAAGTATAGCGTAATCTCGCCTTCGTGAAGGACCTATATGAGAATCACAACAAAAGATAGAAGAACTACTAGAATGATCAAATGATCAGAGGTTAGGAGAGTGAGATAATATATAAGAGAGTTGTAAGAAGAAGGGTGAGAAATAATGAAGTAATGGCTCACTATTTATAGGCACAAAAGCCTTCTGTCCCACGGTTTTGGCGGATCCCTAACCTAAGGGATCCGGCGGTCTTATTCAGGGATCCGGCGGTGGGATCAGAATAGTCCAGATTTTGGGTTGCAAACCGGGTTATGGGTTATGTGTTATGTGCCATGGGTCATGGACTTTGAGGGATGGGTACCCAACAAAATAAAATGTATCTAGACAATGGGTCATGGGTCTTGGGTCATGAGTCATGGACATTGGGTCATAGTTCTTGGATAATACCCAACATGATTTCATGAATGATGTCATGCAATGGGTCATGGGTTATGGATTAGCTCCATGGGTATGGGTCATGGGTCTTGGATATTAACCAACCTATTACATATTATATTACAACAATTTATTATTACAACATTTATCTAAATGACCAAATGTATATACTTTGCAAAACAACATGTATTCTTATAGTTTTACTTATGATAACTTTATATTTGTTATCAACAAAACATAACGAGATCGCTAAATATAAACAAACATTTTTACGGATTATTTGTATTAACAATCTCCCCCTTTTTGTTGATGACAAAACATAAAGTTATGGTGAGTAAAACTTAAGATTAGATGTACGTTTTGAAAGTGTATATGTGAGTTTTACTCTCTTCTCCCCCTTTTTGTCGAAACAAAAAGTGAGTCAAGTAAAAATTAAATGGTGGAAAAAAATGATCCACAAAGCACTAACTCCCCCTTGACGGTAGCTCCCCCTGTAATAGGGCGTCAAGTGAGAAAAGATAATACCTACAAAAAAAATGTTAGCGATAACATGTAATATAATCTTGTAGAGGACGAGAAACAAGATGGAATGCCAAGGTACGTGTACAAATTCTTGTAATAAACTATTGAAATGTAGTGGTATATATGCCACATACACTTGTAAAACTAAGAACAAGGGTTTGTTCTTTAGAAAGACCCAAAAGAAAAAAGTAGAAAATATTATTATCATTCCTTCCATGCTTGCATAGGGTCTAATGATGGAAGTTTTGGTGAGTGATAATGTTGATGCAATCAAGGATATGGTTGAGAATGAATCATATTCGTCCCTTATTTCCATTGCGAGATCCCTAGTGGATTGGCAATGTTCAAAAAAGAGATAGTGAGGTAGGTGTGGGTGGATGGTCTTCTGCCAAGTTTGAATTTTGGAGTGTGGATTAGGTGGTGGAAATGTTGGTAAGTATGGATCAAAGTCCATGATGTTGGTGATTGGTGGTGGAAAAGAACCTAGATGTTCTTTTAAGGTGATGGGTGGTAGAGGTGTTGAGTTTTCAAGCTCTTTGAAGAAGGTATTTGGAGATGTTGGAGGTGTTAAAAAGACTAGGTCTTTTGGGTTTATGTTTGAATCTAGTAGGGTAGATTTTGATGGTTGGGATGGAGCAGGTGGTGGACTAGACAAGGGTAGTGGAATAGTTTTTAGAGTCTTAAGGAGTTCCGCTAGGGTGATTTGAGTGTCCATTTGAGACTCGTTTGGTGAATGTGGTGGTGAGTTTTTCAGAGATGATGGAAGTGCTATATTGTAGTCATTTGGTGGAGAATGAGTAGTTGGTGATGAGCTAATTGACAAAGGTTTAGCTAAGCAACAAGGCCGGATGCTAATCCGAGCGGTTTTCTTAGTTTTGAGTGGTGGTGGTATGACGGAAGGTGGTAGGATAAAGTTTCGAATTTCGTAAAAAGGGTTGTTTTCACTAGATATGTTTGAGGATCTTTTGGGAGACATGATGATGGTTGTTTGTGAGGTTGAAAGTGATGGATATGTAAACATTTTGGAACCTTATTTATAGAACAAATAATGCATTGCAATGAATGCTAAAACCAAAATATGGACTATAATATAATGATTAGATATGAATTTAAGGCTAGTGATCATGAGAGCACAAGCATTAAGGAATATATTCATTAGTGATAAAGATAAAATGTTAAAAATTTGAAAATTTCAAGCCAAAATAAGAAAAAGATGTGATAAAAAGGGCTATTGTGACACGGCTCCCATGGATCCGATCCTTCAGGGATCCGTCCAACGTAAATGCTGGGATACGGGGAACTGGTGTACTCAGGCAGTAGAAAAGTATTGTTTTTGGAAACAATAGTGCCTAGTGTGTGCCTACATGGAAACCATATGGAGTTGCGGTTATCTCGACTCTTTAAAGAAGAAAAATAAACATAGAAGTGAAAAATGTATGTATATATATATACGTGAGATAACCCGAAGAATCCTTAATTCATTTTTGCTTGATTGAATGTACTCGAAAACACATATTAGTTATGTATTCCCTATAGCATTCAAAAGATATATGAGATGCAATGAAAAATGTTTTTACTTTATATTAACAATAAGAAAAAAAATGTTTGTCCTAGACGTGAGAGTGATTTAAAAGAAAATGAACGGGGAAAATATCTTCTAGAAAATATTTCGAAGAGTTTCTTGTATAGAAAATATCTTTAATTTTGAAAATATATCCCCATATTGTGAGTGGGTCGTGTGAAATAGAGATCCTAGACTCAGAAGAGGAGGTAAAGCAAAAGTTTACGTACCTTATAGAGAAAAAATATTTCAAGACGATTGTTCCATTAGACCAAGACCTAGATGAAGTAAGTTGAATTGCTCCCGATTCAATGGTTTGGTGAGGACATCGGCTATGTTGTCTTCGGATGACACTTTCTCAATCGAAATGTTCCCTTTTTGAACATTGTCTCTTAGGAAGTGATGACAGATCTCTATATGTTTGGTACGAGAATGCAACATCGGATTTTTTATAAGATATATAGCACCTTTGTTGTCGCATAGAATGGCAATGTCACTTAGATGGATGTCGTAGTCAACTAACGTTTGTTTCATCTATAGTGCTTGTTGGCATGCATTGCCGGCGGAGACATATTCGGCTTCAGTTGTTGAGATGGATAATGTGGTTGCTTCTTTCTGAACCAAGATGTTAAACAACACCCCATGAAAGTGCAAACACCACTTGTACTTTTTCGGTCAACATAATCACTGCATGGTACGCATATACATAGTTTCTACCCGTCCAGGACCATTAATCCTAAATGATTTGTACCCTTAATATATCTAAATATTCTTTTGACGGCTTCTAGATGTGAAGTTTTAGTGTCTTCTTGAAACCTAGCACAAAGACATACACTAAACATGATATCCGGCCTACTAGCCGTAAGGTAGAGAAGACTACCAATCATGCCACGGGTGTTGTTATCAAAATTCATCGTCTTCATCCTTGGTAAGTTTGGTATCGGAGGACATTGGTGTTCTTATTGGTTTTGACTCTTCTAATCCGAATTTCTTTAATATTTCTTTTATGTATTTGGATTGATTAAAGAAGATACCATCTTCTAGTTGTTTGATTTGTAGACCAAGAAAGAAACTTAATTCTCCCATCATACTCATTTCAAACTCATCATGCATGATTCTTGAGAAATCATCACACATGTCTTGACAAGTTGATTTGAATATAATCTCATCCACGTATTTTTGAACAATAATTATTTGTGACTCCTTTTTCTTTGTAAAAAGTGTATTGTCAACTAACCCCATGGTACAGTTGTTTTTGATTAAAAATGCTTTGAGTCTATCATACCAAGCTTTTGGGGTTTGTTTAAGACCATAGAGAGCTTTCTTTAGTTTGTACATGTGATTATGTTTTTCGAGATCGACAAAACCCGAAGGTTGAGATACATAAACTTCTTCATTTATAAAACCATTTAGAAAAGAACTTTTAACATCCATTTGAAAAAGATTAAGATCATGAGCACAAGCATAAGCAAGAAGAATTCTTATAGACTCTAATCTAGCTACGAGAGCATAGGTCTCATCAAAATCTATGCCTTCTTTTTGGTTATATCCTTGAGCAACAAGTCTAGCTTTATTTCTAGACACGACACCGTTTGCATCTAACTTGTTTTTATATACCCATTTTGTTCCAGTTATGGTTTGGTTTTTAGGTGGAGGGACAAGTGTCCAAACGTTGTTAGAAACAAATTGATTTAATTTCTCTTGCATAGCCATAGCCCAACTTTCATCTTTTATGGCTTCTTGAGTGTTTTTAGGTTCTATGGTTGATACAAAACAAAATACACTACTTTGATTTTGGACTTGAGACCTTAGATTTCTTTCATTTAATTTTCCTATAAACCTTTTCTACGGATGATCTTTAGACTCTTTAATATTGATGATTTCATTGTTTAATGGTTCATCTTCCTTGTTTATATCTTTTTTTATTTCTAAGACCTCACTTTCGATTAACTCATCATCGACAAGAGTTAAGGTAGTTTTAGGTGGACTCTCGTCAAATTTGACATTTAAAGATTCTTCAACTTTCATGGTTTCTTTATTTAGTGTTACGTACGCTTTACTATTAGGAGAATATCCTAAGAAGATACATTCGGTTGATTTTGGATCGAATTTAGTTAAATAGTATTTAGTGTTAAGTATAAAACATTTACTACCAAAGACTCGAAAGTGTTCTAACTAAGGCTTTTTGCCTCGTAACAACTCGTATGGAGTTTTTCCTAAGAATGGTCTAATCAAGACTAGATTTAGCATATATGTTGATGTGTCGACCGCATTGCACCAAAATTTTTGAGGAATAGATTGCTCATTAATCATGGTGCGACTCATTTCTTGTAGGGTTCTATTTTTCCTTTTAACTAACCATTTGATTGTGGAGTGCGAGGAGCCGAAACATTGTGGGTAATACCATTAGCATCACAAATAGCTCTGAATTGCACTTCATTATCAAATTCCCGGCCTTGATCCGTTTGGATTGACACAATAGGACTTCCTAGTAGTCTTTGGATTTTCTTACTTAGGATTTCATAGTAATCCTCAGTTTTATTCTTTAAAAACTTAGTCCATGTGTACCTAGAGTAATCATCTACTATAACCAAGGTATAGAAGTTACCTCCGTAACTTTGGATAGCGGATGGACCAAATAAATTCATATGTAGTAATTCTAGACACTTTTTTGTAGAAACCATATTCTTTGCTTTATGACTAGCATGGACTTGTTTTCCAACGCTACAAGCATCACAAAAATGATGTTCGTATTTTAGTTTAGGTAGGTTTCTTACAAGTTCTTTGGATAATAGCGATTGAAGAAGTCGCATATTGGCGTGACCCAATCTTCGATGCCATAAGGTCGAAGTATCATCCATAGAAGTAAGACAAAGTTTGCCTTTTGGTTCGTTTCGGTTTCAATAACGTAGACTCCATGTTTTCTAATGCCTCTTCCTATAGTAATACCATTTTTCAAGATTTTACTACCGGTTTCGCTAAAGAGTACGTTGAACTTTTTATCACTTATTTGACCTATACCTATTAGATTAAAGTTTAGGTTTTCTCGTGGCATACTTCATTAATGGTCAAGGATTTGTGAGAGATTGTACCCATTGAAGGATTCGTATGTGGAGAAAAAAGCTTTATTACCGGTCATATTCCTTGTGCACCCTCTATCCTTGATCCATTCGTCCAGATCCAATTCAACCTTTAGGCACACCTAAGAAAATAATTAACTCAAAATTTTGGTCCCCATTTGTTCATGGGTCCATTGGTGTTATACATTTCATTCATATGAGACATATATGAAAATGGTGAAAAAGCATTCCAAGGTGTATAGTTTTGCAATGGAAAACCATTTTGTGTGTTATGATTCCATCCTATTTGACGGCGGTTACTTCTAGGATAGGCATTGTTTGGCCTTCTTATAGTTGTGTTCGGTTTAGAAAATGATGGGGTTTTGTTTTTCATAAAACTTTGACCTTATTTTAGGGAAGGTGGTTGTTTGACATTTCTAACAGTAACATGGGTTGGTTCCTTTTTTTTTAACAATAACAAATTCGGTTCTAGAAGAGGTGGTTGCGTTATTTTTACTGTTTATTGCTGTAGCTACCAGAATCCCTAAATTTACACTAGCCGGATCCTTTTTCAAGGGATCCGTCGGATCCGGGACTACAGCGGCTGGTTTTTCAATTGCTATAACGAATTGTGTTTCCTTAATCTAGCTAGTAGATGCGCATACAAGGGGCGTTCGGGGTCAAAGGAACTTCCTTTTCGTCGAGCAAGTTTTTCAACACCCTAGGCAGTGAACCTAATCGTTGTAGTGTAGTGTTGGGTAAGCCTCGGTATATATATCATTCTCTAGGGGAATAGGAATGCTAGTGAGAAGTGTACTACGCTTTGAGGTTGAGGAAGATTATTTTTTTATCTTTTTTAAATTTTTTTATAAAGCTAAGTGTAAAACCTCGAGGTCTGGATTTGGGTGGTGGTACTTCTACCGATTACTCTACTATCTAATTATCTAAACTACAGGTAGTCTTATGTCTATTGATGTATGCTTGTATCATGATTAAAAATGTGCTTATTTATATACTATTACTCCCTAGTTATCTTTTATTGTTGGTTGAATTGTCACGTCCTTATTCTTAACGTTGTGTTTTCTAAGGTCGTAGGGTGTGCCTTTTTCCTAACTCTTTGAGATTACCTTAAGGTTATTGCCTACGAAATTCTCTAAGATTCATAAACTAACTTTATGGGTTATCTTTGGATGTTTAGCCTACGAAATCCGCCAAGTAATTTATAAACTAAGGTTCACAAAGATTACTTAAGCATTTAAACACAACGATGGTCTAATTGCACTCTTAAGCCAATTACAATTAAGATAAGAGACAACCAATCAATAATTAATAACTAGGTTTCATAGATCTAAGCAAACACACAAGAAATTTAGCCGGACATGTTAAACACGCAAGCATACACATATTCAATCGAAGACATAATGAAATCAATGAAGTAAAACACTTATTTTGATGTAAAATAGGGTATGAGAACCCTAAGATACTGTCCAAGCCGGACAACAAACGTCTAGGGTTTTTACTCCACAAGTCTACCTCTTAAAATTCTGAAAATTCGATTTCTATATATGATTTACACTTGCGACGGCGTCGCCTTAAAGGTGGGACGCTGTCAGATCGTCGTTATTAGGGTTTCGTCTTGGCCAAGTAATAGTTGGGACGGCATCACGTTGTAGTTGTGACGCCATCGGGCTTCAGTAGTGATGTCGTCGATTCTGATCTAGGCGTCTAGGATGAAAAGTCTTCGTGATGCCCTTCCTCTTCAAAGCCTGACGCCGTTTGGGGTATTTAAGCAAAAAGTCTACTGAGCCGTCAGAGATTTTATTACGTATAAAGGGACGGCGTCGCCCTTTGATCGGGACGCCGTTAGGTGCAGTTCCAGGAGCTTGAGTGTCTTTGATCTTGACTTGGCCATTTTCTTCATATATTCACTCCTTTTGGTCCAAATATGCTTCATTCCAGCATTTTGCTTTCAAGAGACCTAAAAAGTGAAAAGGAAAGAAATTAAGCAGTAATGGATAAAAAGTGGGCGATTAAGGGCTTAAATGACCTCTTAAAAGTGTACGTTTTAAAGCCTTATCAAATATCCCTAAACTTGGTATTTGCTTGTCCTCAAGCAAATGTACTTTTGGCCAATCAATTTATAAGTTAGGGGGCATGAAGCATTGGTTTAACATAATTCACAACAAGTAAAAGCACCACAATATTCATGACAAGCACGGAAATTATATACTAGCACCTCACAAGGGGTGTTTGGATTCTCTCATCTCTCGGGTTTATATGAAATATAGTAAATGGAAATGGAAGATAAACACACATTAACTGATCATAGTACATAGATTACTATAGGCTTGAGACTAGATCAAACCTCCACCGCTTTGGCGTAAGCACCTAGGAACAACTATCTAAGAGGTCTTTTAAAAGGGTTATAACGTTACGCTTACGGTAGGGAACAAAGGGTTTGGTTGGATAGGCGATTTAGTGGTGGCAAGTCAAAAATCTTATGTTACATGCATGAAAAGAATAACGTTGCTAAGCCAAGACTCGACTCACTAAACTCTAGATAACTTGAAACAAAAAAACATAAATATAAAGATAGATGTAGGATGGTAGCCCGTATGTTTTGCATACACTTTTACTCTACCATCCTCTATGAAAATATCAAAATACAAGGGATTTATATGAGCATCCCTACACTTGAGTTTTTATTACTCTAACACTAATTTGACCCGATTTGAAAAGATCAAAACACTTGGAGTATTTAATTACGTAAATAAAGGGAATTTGAATTTAACGTTCTTTCCCGTCACTCCATAAAATTTTACTTTACCCATGAGTCCCAATCATCCCAAAACTGTGTACAAAAGATATGACTCGACTTAGCAACCATGCAAGTAACAAGATATTTGAACTAAGGGTTTAGTATGATAGCAATAATGCACTAAAAGTGAGTGCATACAAGGTAGGCTAAGGCGATTTGGGTGTACATTTGGGGGTGGATTATAAACAATGCTCTTCATTGATATTCTGGAAAACCGAAACATCCGAACCCTTGAAAAGGATAGGCTCTAAGGGGTTAACTAGGGGTATCATGTACTAAAGATGAGTACATCGCAAGGGTGTGGGGTAATTACTCGACCGATGTGGAAGAAGTAATTATAATACGGGTATCAAACAAGGGTTATCCTAATGCCTCTTATCATTTAGTTATTCCTAACTACACAAGTGTAGTCTCACTAGCGATCTCGGAATACATCACAAAACAAGTTCTAGAATCTATTATACTACCGGTACACTCTCGAAGCATTAAAGGTGAATGCTTTAATTCCTATAGATCTAGGGGCGAACCTCGCATTTTTGGGGTGGAATTTGAGTGGTAAACGGTTTTTTGTTCTATTCATATAACTCCTATCCATGAGACGCTTTATTAAGACTAAAGTCCCACCCGTACATGTCATAAAAAAATTTAAATTTGGTGCTAAAATTGCCCTAAAAAATATTTCTCATAGCTTATTACACAAATGAAATAGGACAAGACAAATATTCAAGGATAAGCATAGTTTCAAAGTTCCCGTTTTATTCTCCCTCCCTACACTTAAAATTGAACATTTGTAACAACCCACATTTTTAGGTTACTTTTCATTTTTTTTGAAAAGTTACTATTCACTTTCACTATTCATCCCGTAAATGTATTTTTTTTTACATTCTCGTGAGTTAATTTATTTTAGTAATAACCTGAGAGTTTGACAATCGTTAGATCATCTTCTTAAAGTTATTAAGAAAACATCGTCTTAAAGTTTCGTTTTGGTCATAGCACCATTTAAACATCTCGCGCATAACGAAAACCAACTCTAGAAATTTTCTTCACATCAGATTAATTTTTAGATCACTCATAATCAATTAGAGAATTTTTAAGATTTCACTTAGATGTTACAAATAAACCCTGAGCGATGCAGAGACTAAAGTTACGTTTTAAACAACTCTACTTAGACCCAGACTTAACCAATCTTGCACTGTATTTTCTAAGATGCTTAGACACTTTTACATTTTTTGGAAAAGTCAAACATATTTCCCTCCTCCTTTGACCATAAAGAAATTAACCTTGTACGTTCTACATTTTTGCTTAATCGTAACTTTTAACTTCCGTTATAACTGTTAGTTATCCACGTATAACGAAAACCATATTTTGACATATCATATCACTTATAGACTAATTTTAGTCTACTTTAAATAAATTCACGGTCATTTCCCAAATCTCGTTCTTTATGATAAATTGCATTTTTACGTATTTAGCCTCGTTTCGGTTTTACTTGCGTTTACGACACATTAAAATTCTCACTCATTTTTATAAGATAATAATGAGTATATTGATGAGTTTAATCATTCCTATAAGTTTCATATTTTACGACACCCGGTTTTACGTTTCATGAATTAAATACTTACCGTTAGTGATTACAGGGACCAAAACTCACTCCGTAAAGGTAAGATAAATGTTCAAAACTCTTAACCTCCTCATTTTAGCCATAGGTGGCATTTTTGATGTGTCATCAAGCATGGTGTCTTGATCATGACCATTGATTCTTTAGATCTTTACACTTGTAAACTTAACCATGGTTAAATTCTAACCTAATATATAGTTAACCAAATACTTTCTCTTATAAATACTAGCCTAAAACCTTCATAAATTCTTGCACCACACCTTGTTAACATCTAAAGTTATAAACCTAAGGCATTTCTTATAGATCTTGTAAGAACATTCATGTGTTGTTGAAGAAAAACTAGTTTTTGATCTTTGTTCTTAGAAGTTTTCAAGAAAGAGTCGTTATAATCTTCAAATAACTTCAAGTCTCCAAAAAGACGTTGTAATAATCTTCTATTATCCTTCGAGCTTTCAAGAAGGCGTTGTTATAATCTTCAAATTGCCTCGGGTTTTCGAAGATTACAAATTCCTCGTCGAAGCTCCGCTTATATTTCCTTTTTCCATAATACACAAGCATTTTATATTAAGGTAAGTATTTATAAGACTCAAAATTATTTAAATACTTATAAACTTTGTTAGTTTATTTATTGTATTTATAAACTCTTAATATATCATATAATCAAGTAATCAAAATACATGTTTTACGTATTGAGCACTACAACACTAGGGAGCTTCATGTGATGGGTTTTATTTGGGTAAAACGTATCGACAAGTTGCTGGATTTACGAATTAAAGAGTCCTAGCTCCTCGACCGTTTACTACATGACCTCTGAATTATGATGGCCTGAACGGTAGTACAAGATATATAAACTTCATAAATCATTTCAATAAACATACACTAAACCACTAAAGTACTACATCATGATCAATATAAAGACGTATATGGGCTCATTTATATTTTCCTAGACATTATTTCAAACCTAAGTCGCAACATCATATTCTAGGTTGCTCGTAGAGGTTTCCCGGTTTATCCATCACATCCGTTAAAGCACTTAACATCATCAAACTCACGGTGAGTTCATAGCCCCACTTTCTATTACTTAATTGTTTTACAAACCCTTGGAGGAGATACATGCTTTATTTTAGACCGAACACATTGCTTTCAAAATGTATGCTTATCTGATTGTTTTATTAGCACTAAGTTATCGCATTTGCCAAACTTAAGTCCCTAAATCATGAATCATTAATCACTAGTGAGAGTGGGCGCGAATATTGTGAATAGATCTATTAGGATTGATGAATCCCGTTTGTGTTGACCGGGTAAGCAAACAAAAGCACTATATTTGAGTAACATTAGGTAAAAACGGCAATTTTTACCTGTTAGGGCTCGTACCAACAATCGCACCGACATTAATTTTGGAACACGTTAACGCCTTGGTTGCATGATGCTTAGTCAAATAATAACTGTTTTGTTTTCAAACCATTGGTGTGAGTCTATAGCTCACACTACAAAAATAATGTGTTCAACCATCAAACAAACTCTATGAATTTCACTCAACCTTTGTGTTGATAGTTTTAAGCATGTATTTCAGGTCCATATTGTACGAGGCTGGCACGGAGGAGCACGGATACTCAAGAAGGCTATAAATTTTATTATCATTTGAAAACCAATTTAATGTATTTTGTAAACTTGGAACCATTCGGGACCTCATCTTTGTAAACTCTGATATTTATATAAATCGAATGATAAATCCTTTTCAAAACGACTCCATTAGAGTTCGTTTTCTATTGTTATGACTGTTGTGCCGTCGAGTAACACCCAGTTTGAATTCCACTGCGTATCACGAAATTGGGGGTGTTTCAGATTGGTATCAGAGCCATGGTTATAAAGAAACGGGTCTAAATTGAGACCTAAACTATAACTACTTTTACAAACAAAAACATTTTATAGCCTTCCGTTCTCCGTGCCTTCCATCCTCCAGACGATTATGTGACTTCTAGGTAGTTTATGCTACACAAATATACTAGTATATTGATATATACACTCGACATATTTTCAATCATTTTAGCTAAATGATAGACTCAACATATCTGCGTATGCCTATGCTAATGCATTACGGCACAATCATATTTTTTCCAATCTCCCAATCATGCATCTACTCGAGCATATTAGGATTACGAAGCTTTATTCAAGACATTGTAACTGATTACAATGGTCTTTCCTACTTCCCAGACATTGTGAGGTACAATGGTCTCATTCATTTTTCAAGATACTGTGAGATACAGTGGTCTCTATTACGTTCTGAACACTGTAGTGTACAGTGGTCTCTATTATATTCCCAGATACTGTGAGTAACACAGTGGTCTTAATTACATCCCCAGAAAACCGTAAATGAAATAGTGGTCTCATTCATTTCTCAAGACATTGTGAGTTACACAATGACCTCTCCATCACTTCTCAAGACATTGTGAGTTACACAATGATCTCTCCATCATTTCTCAAGACATTGTGAGTTACACAATGATCTCTCCATCATTTCTCAAGACATTGTGAGTTACATAATGGTCTAATTTACTTCACAGACATTGTAAGTTATACAAAGTCTCTAGAAATTATCTTATAAACCTTATATGATATTGTTTTACATGAAACCCGTCACAGTCTATCAATTTCCATAATGGAAATACAATAAATGGGATTTATAAAGGACAAACTTATTCATCATCTACAAAAGCTAAAGTTCAGCAACTTTCTCTACATTCATCAAAGTCCCATTCTGAAACCTTCATTGTTAAAGGTCCGTGATGCTAGCCAAGTATGGACTATTTTAGAATTACTTAAGACTTCCTTTCCACACGTATCTACCCATACTATCTTCTATGCAAAGGAATGTGAGAACATAGGTTACAAGTCTTGTGTGGCCGGGACTTGCAACTGAATGGTTTGATATCGCCTTTGCTTTGTGGATATTTCTCAAAAGCTATGGACATAGCACGAGTATACCTAAATTAGGTATTTGGAAAATTTATCGAACCTCGGCTAAATATAGTCTAGTCACCTATATTTAACCTAGGGACAGTGGAACATAGTCTGACTAATTCGACTTAAATTTTTCAAACACTGAGAATAATTATACAAGGGTTATATTCAGGTTAATTCCTACTTAAACTCGATAAACCACCAGAATTCATTAAAAAGATCTAGAGACACGATAGTGTCTTACCACTCAGCGAGATCTTAACACTTATTTATACTACTTAATTTCTGTTAGGAATTAGAAATTCCAGGTATTAAAGAGTTGGTCACCTCAAGTATATATATTCGTTAGAAAGCTCGAAGTCGTAGTTATTTAATGTTAAGTAGTATTTAGTTAAGTAACACCGTGGAGGACGGACGGGTCTTTACCCACTGTATGCCTGATCCACAGCCCGTTGTGTGGCATTTTATTGTAAGACTATAAATACTCTCTACCTCCCAAGGTAGAGAGTTGGAGCTCATAATAAGATTTTTCTTTCTCTCACTAAGTTCCCTAAACCTCTAACTTTCTCTCTATAAAAACCTTCTTGTACGCCACTTGTTATTATGGTTTAGTGTGTTTGTGAAATCCAATATATTTCAATTGGTATCAAGAGCCATGGTTAGATCATCTCTTACATATCTTTGGATTTCTAGTGGTTTTTAGGTGGTTTTTGAGTTTGAAAAAGTTTAGTGGTTTTGCATCATTTGGGTGATTTCTAGTGTTAAAGTTTGGATTTTGATAGTACTTTTGTGTTTAGAATCATCACAAGTGTTTAGGTTTTGATTTTGAAGGCTTGAATCATCGTGGTTGGGTTGTTTTGGATTGAAAGGTGGTGTCTTTGTGATTTTCTAGTTAGCGACTTGGTTCTCGGTGTGATATTCATCATAGCGACTTGCTTCATAAAAAGTTAGCGAGTTGAAGTGGTATTTAATAGCGATTTGGTCCTAGCGACTTGTCTATTGAGACAAGCCGACAAAAAGTACACGTAGTGGATTCTCCACTACGTGGCGACTTGGTGTAAGTTAGCGACTTGTACTATATATTGTTAGCGACTTGGTGTTAGCGAGTTGGTACCTAGCGAGTTGCTATTTAGCGACTTGACAAATTAGCGACTTGGTGCTTAGTAATGCTGTCAAGATTTTGCTAGCGACTTGGATTGTAGCGAGTTGTTATATAGCGACTTGGGACTATAGCGACTTGGCACTTAGCGACTTGGTTCAAAATTTCCTAGCGACTTGGGTGATATCCTTTGAATACGGTTTTCTCTTGATTTAGTAAAATTCCGTGAAAGAATCTATTTCCCGGTTTAATCATAGAGTTATAAAATCCCGTTTAATCAGTCATCATGTCTACCAACGTTCTACAATCATCTCCCTTTGTTGCCAGGGATGTTCAAGCAAATTTGGTTGAATACCGTCCACCCCATGCTTGACAGACAATTTCGACTCTTGGGCTCAACGAATCAGATTGTACTGTCTTGGAAAGGAAAATGGGTCAACATTCTCAAATCGATTGATGAAGGACCATATCGGGTTGAGACTACTAGAATATAATTGATACAGCTGAAGATGGTACATTGATTTACGGAATGGACAGACAAAAGATGTATGATGAGCTCAATGATAAGGAGAAGAAGAGATTCGATGCAGATATCAGGGCTTCTAACATCATATTGCAAGGTGTTCCAAAAGACATATACAAGCTTATCAACCACAACACTGAAGCAAAGGTTGTATGGGATAATGTTAAGATGCTACTCGGTTCTGAATTAACTGGAAGACAGAATCTCAACTCTATGATGAATTTGAGCACTTCAAGATGAAACCAGATGAGAGTGTATATGAGTATTACGTGAGATTTCACAAGCTTATTGTAAGGAACATCAGAATGACTATGCCAAACATTCAGTTAAACTCAAAGTTTGTGAACAACATGAATCCCGAATGGCACAAGTTTGTCACCTCTGTGAAGCTAACCAAAGGATTGAAGAATACAAACTATGAGCAACTCTATGCCTTCCTTCTTCAGAATGAGAGACATGCCATGCTTGAAAAGAGGATTCTTGAACAATTCAAAACAAATCCAGGAGAGACAAGCTCATCAAACGATTCAACTGCCTTCTACTCAAACATTGGGATTACCACTAAAGCTTCACAAGTTATACCCATGGGTGATGGAACTCACAAACTCATTCAGTCCAATGTTCAAACAAGCCGATGCTGATGCACACGTGGGAAACTTCATTAATCAACTGGCTCTCCCTGATTATCAAAACATGAACTCTCTCCCACACACCAACAATAACCTCAGAACAGCGTCTAATCCACACAATCAAGCCCCTTTGTCAGGATACGGGAAGGTTATAGTACAACAGTTCAAGCGTATGAACAAGGAAGAGGTGGAGTTGGTAGAGGATATGTGGCAAATCATAATAGGGAAGAAATAAATCAAGGTCAAGTTAAGACGATCAAGTGTTACAACTGTGGAGGTGAGGGTCACATTGCAAGAACTGCACATCGCCAAAAGCCCCTCAAAATGCTGGATACTTGAGGGATAAGATGTTGCTTGTTCAAGCCCAGGATAATGGTGTAGCTTTGGATGAAGAAGAGTTGTTATTTCTTGCTAGGGGAAATGCCAAGACGTATGATGCAGATGTGGATGAGCAGCCTATTCAGGAGATAGGTCACAATCATCAGAATGCCTTTCAAGTAGTGATGCATACGAATCTGATGTTGATGATGGACCTACTACACAAACAATTTTCATGGCTAGCATTTCTCCAATGGTCTCGCCTAAGGTCTCATCTTCACCACAAGCTGGTCCATCCAAAGACAAACTCATTTCTGAGGTACTAAAACTATACGATGATCTTGATATGCAAAAGATGCATGACAAAGTACAATCAACTGAAACTATTGAGTCAATTATTGAAGATATGGGTCATATCAATGTTGTCCCATATGATCAATATGTGAAACAAAGTGAAAGTGAAGTTGTACCAAGTGATGCATCTGCTGCAGTCAACGATGACTATGTTTTTTATGAATACACCGCATGTGCCCCTGATGATTCAGTTATCTCTGAATTGAATGCCTATAAAGAACGTGTTGCTATTTATGAACAACGTGCTAAATTTGAGTTGACCACCCGTGAGCAGGAAATGGATGACCAAATGCGTACAACTATTAGAAAAAGTAGGTTTAGAGAAAGTATTAAAACAAGAGTTAAACTCCTTACAAGAAAAGCTTTCTAAAACTGCTAAGCAAAACAAGAACTTCAAGAAAATGTTAAAATGCTTAAGCAAGAATTTAGCGTTAAGGAATCAAAACTTTTGAATGATTTTTCTAATCTAAAACCTTGAAAAACAAGCTTGAAAATAAGTTGTACGTACAAGGAAATACCATTCAGACTGCTCACTTAATCACTAAGCCTAGAGTTTTGAGTGATAAGCATTGTACTCCCCTTGTTGAGGAACCAAATCCAGAAGTTGTTAAAAAGGCTAGAGCTGCCCATAAGGTTATTTATGATGGAAATGAAATTCTTAAGCCTAGACAGAAACCTAGTTGCGCTGAGTGCACTGAGGAAGATAAGAAATCAGATGAAGTCACTAGGGAAAAGATGAACAAGAAACTAGATGATCCTAAATGTAAAGAGAAGAAAAATAAATATACACCCCATGATTACAAGAAGGAGAACTGGATTTCCTTGAACAAGTTTAAGCCTCAGACATTGTTAACACCCGAACAAGTGTTCTGGAAAAGGATTTAGATAAGCAAAAAGCAGAGAATCTTGTTGTAACAAACCCCCCTTTGGAAAATGCCTTGGTATGTATATAATACACCAATGCATTTATTTCCTAGGACTATTGCCACTAAAAGCAAGACCTTAATCAGTCAATATGTTATTCTTCAACTATTTGTCGATTTTTGAGAAAACTTGTAAAGAAAAGGATCACACCCACTGGGATAACTGAAGGGGAAAGGGGTTTTGAACAAACAAAAGAATGCTATCTAACTGAGGTCATGCCTTTCTTCAAACTACTAAAAGATCATTTTGAGAGTCTTAAAAAGGGGATAAATTCAAATATTAAAGGAATGGAAAAGTTGAGGTTAGTGACTATGAGCGTGCATTAAAATATAATGAGATTGAGAGGAAGAACTTGCATACCTTGAATGAGAATCTTATTTCTGAATGTATTGCTCAAGACGTGTTTTACACTCTGATGCTCCATTAATGCTTCTCAATTTCATGAATTATCTGTTGCTCTGAAAGTCTCATGATCGTGTCATTGAGCTTGAAAAGATTAATTCGAAACTTAATGAGAAAATTGATCAGGATGATCACGATAATTTGGTAAAGCATCTTTCTAATCGGTTGAACATTTTGATTAACAACTAAAATATCAACATCTAAAAGAAAATGTTAAAACCTCAAATATCAAGACATCCTTGGATGCTCCGGAATTTGATGCAGTTTTTGAAATTAGCAAACGTGATGAACAGATTCGAGCTCATTGTAACACGATCAAAAAGTTGAGAGCCCAAATCTCTCAATTGAAGGGTGAAAGAACAATGTATTTGGATCCCATGCCTCCTCCTTTAGATTCTCAGTACTCTCAAACTTTTTGGTATGTGCTAAAACACATACCTTTTTGTTATCAAAATAGACCCAAAATAACTAAGAAAGAGCCGTTTATTGCTAATATTTGTGGTTTTCTTGAGTTTGTGCTTGTGCAGGTACGGATATGTAAAAACACGCAAAAAGAAGCCAAAGCAGACGTAAATCCGAGCACGAGAGATTAAGAGAGCTTTAGCTGAGCCGGAAGGTCAGAATTATGCATTTATGAAGATCTCTAATCTCTGAGGATGATTTGTGAAGATTTGATCAAAGTTTGAAGAAATGTCAGAAATAGTCCCTGAACTTTCAGCAATTGACAGAAAACACCCTTGAGTTTCAAAAGTTGCAAATTCAGTCCCTGGTCTATTAAAGATTGACAAAGATGGTCCTTGGAGGATATTTTCAGATTCACATGATTGGTCCCTCAAATATCCGGATATACACATTAAGTCCCTATGGTTACCATTTGGATCATTTGTCTAGTCCATATATATATATCCAATATCCAATCCTAATATCCTAAGTCCAAAAAACACTAAACCATGGCCCAACAACTTACTATCCAATCCAGTTAACACAACGGCTAAACACCAACCCGGTTTTATAACCATTTACCCAAACCCGTACTTTTACCCACCAATCAAAACTCACTATAACCCGGTCAACAATATAACTCAAACAAATATAAACAAATAATCCCAAACACCCCGCGCCCCTTTGCCATGTCTTCTTCCCAAACCAAACACACCCAGTTACCCCATTTACCTTTTACCACCAATTACCTAAATACAAACCTCGTACTAGCATCTTCTCAAAGCGACATGTCGGTAAGTGTGTGTCATGGGACTGCCAGCTGGACAAATGAAGCCCTCTCATTGGTTGCGCCACATCACAAGAGTGATCCAAGGGTGTAGATTAGATTTGATGACAAGAAAGATGATCTATGGCTGTGATTAGACATTCATGAAGCTTCTCAGAGCATCCCAAGCTTCCTCATCAGCTTTATATAAAGCCCTTCAGTCACAAGATAGAATCGGTCCAATTTCTCATGCATTAGAGGAATTTTGACTAGTTACTTTCCTGTCCATTTTTCATGTTTTTAAGTAGTCAATTAGTTTGTGATTTCAGTTTTCAATTTGTAAACTCTTTTTATTAATGCAAATCTCCTTTTCCTTTAAATACCTTGTCAAGTCAGATTTAAGATCAAGTTTTACTGTAACATAAGTTCTATTGTATGAGTCTTAAGCTCATATAAGCTTATCTAGGCTTATATAAGCTTACCTTTGCTTTATTTGTCTTAAATTCAGTTTTTAAGAAAGTCAAAATAAGTCAAACTAGGAAGTCAAACATGTTCAGTGTTAATTTCTGCTTTTGTCATTGAATGAAAGAGTTTTTGAAGTAATTTGTTGGTTTAAATTCAGTTTTAGTCAAAAGCCTTTTAGCTTTGATGGTTAAATTGAATTTTAGGAAATGAAAGGAGTGTTTGGTTTTGTCAAAATTTTAGAAGTTAGTGAGTTTTTTTAGCTGTTTCTGAGTGTGTTGTTTCAAGTTGTTGTTTTTATAGTGTTAGTAATCAAAAACTTCATGTCTAATGGTCAAATTTGTTGGTTGGGATTGGCTTTACTTTTGGTTTAAGTGCATCTAAATAAATATGCTATCCATTAAAGTTTAGAGGTCTTAATCTTGTTAAAAGGTAGTAAACTATTCTCAATGGTGTATTGATTATCTGCTTTAGTATTGCATGTATTTACATTGTTCATCTTTGTAGATCATTTACATGCCTCATATTACCATGATCTTTAGTCATTTACACTAGTTTTTCGGAGTATCCCATTTTGTTTAGCTCAATTCTGTTTTGCTTACATATATACTGTCCATTTCAGCATAAGTTAAGCTTGATGTTTGATTCACCAGGTAGTTAGTATCATAGATAATCAGTTCTTAGCTTTTAGAATGCACCTTTGGAGCTGTTAGTTTAGACAACTCAAGTCGCAGCTTGCACCTATACGTCTTCTTTGATCGGCTTATTTGACCAACAATCCTTATTGCCCTTTTGTTTTGATAAATAACTTTTCATTACTGGTCCTCTTGAGCTGAAATTTTGGATATATAGTCTCTGGTTGGTGGTCTTGAGAACCATAGTCTTGGTTTTCAATTTAGCTTATTGGATAAGCAGTTTAATCAGCTCAAACAGTAGGGGTAAACGATTTGCTTAAGTGGTCATTTAGCTTAATCATTGATAGATCACTGTTTAGAGGTTAGGATTAGCTTATATTAGTTGATTTAGAGTAATTATAGTATAAATTAGCTTCTGTTATCATTTGGTTCATTTTAGTGCTTGTTAGCTTATTCCAAAGTGCTTATTCCTTATCAGTTTACATAGCAGCCCTCAATTCTCTCAAATAAGCCCATGTTTTTATATTTTTATTAGCTTTAGAATAATATTTTAGAATTTTCCTGAATTTTTCATAATTTTTAGTTACTGTTCACTATTTTTCTTTATTAAATATAGTTTTTAATCATTTTAAAATAGCTTTAATTGCATTTAATTCAGAAAAAGTTCCAAAAATTAATTTTTCAATTTTAATAGATTAAGATAAATATAAAAAGCATAAAAAATATTTTTCCTTATTTTTCTCCTTTTATTTGGTATTTTTTTTAGATTTAAATAGATTTAAATTCATAGAAATTAGGAAATTAATCAGAAAAATATAAAAATAGTTTTGAAAAGTCTTTTATGTTATTTTAGATTTTTGAAAAGTGATTCCATATTTTTCTCTTTCTTTTTCATAATTTTTAGATAATTAGTTTTATTTTTAAAGTTAAAAATTAGTTTTTAATTATTATTAAATCAAGAAAATTCCTAAAAAAAAGTTTTAAATCTTATATAGTTTTCAAATATCATTTCTAGTATAAAAGTAATTTTAGGTTATTTTTAGGATTTAGATTAGACGTAATTGCTTTTATTCGCGTTTCGTTTTAATCCGTATTTAGCGTTAGTTTGCCTTAGTTCTTAGTTTTCCCCATAGATTTTAGTTCCTATGCTTTCCTTATCCCGTAGTTTAGAATATATCATTTTATGCCCTTTTCTTATTCAAATCCCGATAATCGAGACGTGAGTTGGAAATTCCATTCAACCCTCGTTCGGACCGATCTCGGTGCTCAAACCTAACACGTTTGAGTTACCCGCATACTACACTTCTCATCTATTATTGGTCAGTGTCCGAGCCGTTTTAAGTTTCTTACGGTTAGTCATTCACAAGTGGCTAGCTTGTGTGAGTAAGCTTGTTTGGCCTTTGAATCAATTTTGGCGCCGCTGCGGGGAGCTTGTAGCGAGTTTTCATATTCCGTCTCGAATCGTGTGCATTTGAAGATCCTTCCTCGTGAAGTTATCGTTGATATTTGTAAATATCCCTTTTATAAAAACCCAAAAAGATTTTCCTTTTCATAATTTGTTTTCCTTTATGTTGCTTTTATTAAAAACCAAAAAATATTCTTCTTTACCCTCTGAACCGTCAATTCTTTATCTCTTTACCCTCTTATTCGTATAATTCTCGATGTCTTCGTCTTACCATTATGGTTGTCAATGGTGTGGGGGACCTCAAAATGGTGGGAATTGTCCCGGTTGTAGCATTGTGAATACGGGAAGCGAGTTTGTCTACGACCAACATCCCTACAATGATACGACCGATTTCCTTAACCAATCCCCATACCATGAGAGGGAGTCATACTCATGTGAGTACTGTGGAGGTCCTCACCAAGGTTTTCAATGTCAAGACCAATTTAACAATACAACCTTTGGTTATGAACCTTATCCATATACTTCACCAAACCCGTCACAACAATCATACAGTTGTGAGTATTGTGGAGGTCCGCACCTTAATTCCGATTGTCAAATGCAGAACGCTTGTTTGAGCAAGTTCCTTGTAATAATTATGACTATTCTTATGACCCACCTCCACAATACCAAGAGATTCAACAACAATCTCCATAAATTCCTCAAGATATTTTCCAAAGATGTATTAATATACTCGAAGAATTTATGGATAAACATGGTATCGAAAAGATCCTCATCGAAACGTATGGTGAATTACTTGCCGAAGATCGAGCGTCTCGCAACGAAAGATCTATGTTAGAATTACTCGAAGAAGAAAAGCGAGCAGCTCGGATTGAAAAGTGTCTTGAAGAAATACGAATTGAGGAGCAAGCACTTAAAGACGTGATGGCTCGAGACTTATATCGATGATGATGATGAGGATTCCATCCAAATGAAAGAATATTATGAAAGTTTGTCGGCTGAACCCACTCCCGTTTACGAGCCTTTCATTTGACCCTTCCCTTCACTCACGCCGGTTGAGAAGTGACGTCATTTGGAAGAGGTCGATGATTCTATTTCTTCAAACATTGTTGAACGTTGACTCTCTCTCATAATGGGGGACAAACCTCTTAGTACTATTCCGGAAACGGAATCTTCTTGTGTTGAGAGCCTTATCCCAATCCCAAGAGAATCCGAGGTTGTAGATGATATTTGTGATGAGCTTTCTCTTGATATTTCGAATGATCATGATAGGATGTTTTCCGATTCCGAGGATGTATCTGACAGTGATTGTGATTCGCTTTTATGTGATTCTCTTGACATCTCCGAGGTTACTTCCGGGATTTTCTCAAATCCTCTTTTTGAACTCAAAGATGACTACACCTTTTGTGAAGTTAATCCTCTTTTCGACCAAGATTTTGAGTCCGATTCAGAGACCACAACGGAAGTGGTGGATATTGCTAGCTCTCAGAGCACACCACTTGTCCCATCTCTGTGTTCCGACCTTTCTCTCCAGTCATATGATGTTATGCAAGATGAAGAAAGTGATGAATCCGACACTGAAGATATTATGGAGATTGATGAATTGACTAAAGTGGTTGAAGACGATAATCTTGATTATCCGCCTTATGATTCTGATATGGAAGAAATCGACTTATTTCTTGATGATCCAATACCGCCGGGTATTGAGAGTGACGGTGCGACTCTAATCACGATATCCTTTTTCTTGAAAGCTTGCTTAATGATGATTCTCCCTCCTCTGTTGAGTCGACCCTCACATATCCGTTGAGCCACATGTGAAGACAAAATATTTAAACCCGGGATATACATTGATGAGCCTTTTGTTAAAATCATTTCTGGATATAAGGATCCTTTCTTGGATGCCTTCATTTGTGAGCCTTTGCGTCTTATCCGTTCCATGAGCTCCGTCTTTCTTGGAGTTTCTCATGTTGATCCGTCATCCTTCGTCCCCCGCAAACCACGGATGATGGATCCTTCTTGCACATCATATGTCTTGTCCACCCGACACTTCTCCACCCAACCCACCCAGTCTCATTCTTTCAGAAATGAGGACACCGTATTTGACCCTGGTATCTCTACCATTTTCTTCCCCAAGGACAAATGAATTCGGGGACGAGTCGGGCTAGCGACTCGGTGATCAAAAACAGTAGCGCTTCGTGGGAGGCACCCCATGCTTATCCATCTATCTTCTTTCTATTTTCTAATAAGTGACGCGAAGGGGTCTGCCTCTTCGATTTATCGTGTTTGGTTGTTTGTGATGTTGTGTTTAGGATGTTCCTGATATGAAGACTCTCGTGCTCGAAGATTGTTTGTTTCTCCACTCGAGTTTCATGATCGATGCTAATGGAAATCCGATATCCTAATCTTATCGACTAACGTTTATCTTTGAGCATAATTAATAAACGGCTTTTAGATTTTCGTGATACCCTTGTTTTAAACATTGAGGACAATGTTTCGTTCTCGTCTGGGGTAGGGTAATCTTCGATTTGATTTAACCGCACTTGCTTATTTCTGTCGTGTTTCTCTCGTAACCCCGTTTTTCCTTAGAAAATGAAAAATTGTGCAAAAATGAGAAAAATTTAAAAATTTTTGTAAGCCTTTGTTAAGTCTTTTTGATTGAAAAGTTTTGCTAGTCTCTTAGAATAGAAGCTATAAAATGCGAATTCTAGCTCACAAGGCCAAGATTTTGCAAGTTTCCTGAGTGACTTTAAATATGCAATACTTGATTTCATTAGACGAAGCATTTGCTAAGTTAATATATGTTTTGACACCTTGATTGACTTTCCGCTGGTGAGAGTAGGAATGGAATTCTGACTTGACCGGGCGTGTTGAGCCCTAGCTTGTTCCCATAACCAAAGGTAATCTAAAAAATTATCGGCTAAGCATCTGCGGATCTCATTATTTGGGATTTTAAATTTGCAGAGATCGAGAAATGATAGAGTTACTTATGAGTTTAGATGCTAAACGTGGAGTAGTTGGTTCTCTTTAGAGCCCATCGAAGGTACTTATGGCTTTTTGTTCCCACAAAATTGTTTCACCCCATATCTGTCTAAATAATTAGAGATGTTGAGTTTTTGGCGATAGTTAGTTCTTTTTCTTCTTAAAAGAATCTTTGTTTTAAAATTTGGGTACACATCAAGGATCCGTAATAAATAAACAAGAAATAAGTGATATGTGAAAAGTAATAAGTAAAGTTGTGAGCTGCGGTGTCGAGATCGGACCCTTGGATCTTTAGCCAGGATTGAGTGAGGTCTTAGCCTAGCCAGCCGGGATTCTCATTTCATGAAGCCTATAGTCTTGGAATTACCCCGTGAAGCTCCGTAGTTCATAGCTCATACACGTAAAAGTCTAAGTGAATGAAAATGAATGTTGAAAAAAAAATGTTGAAAAATGAAAATGAAAAATCAAGTATAAGTGAATAAAAATTCCTTGATGTGGACCTCATTTTTACAACAATGGTTCTCGAGAGAAGATGGATAACTAATTATCGACTTAGCTTTGTATCTTTATCGGATTAATTCTTATCGAAACGAGAAATTTGAAGAAATTCATTTCTCACAAAAATAAAAATCTAGAGGAAAATAGGAAAATGGGAACGAAAGGTAAGTACACAAGTAACTTCCATGGGTAGTGTTAGCATCTAGAATCATACTTAACAATGATTTCGGTTTTACGCTTAGTTTGGGGACTTGTGAAAAATCAGGGACGATGTATTCTATCCGTATGGTCACTTCACGCTGTGTTGTGTTTTCTACTCCGTGATCCTAACGTGTCGTTTGAAAAATGTTGGAGTTATTGATCGACATGAAAGTTCAACAAACCGTCATTCATAACCGGAATGTGCTTAACCGTAATATCTATACATGTGAATTTAAAGGTAAACGGGGCGTTTTTAGAATTAAGGCTTTCTTAATCTCTTTTGAGGAACCTTGACTACTTCTTCTCTAATTGGTTTGTCTGAACTGTTTGAAGTTTCTTACGGTTAGTCATTCACAAGTGGCTAGCTTGTGTGAGATAACTTGACGGTTTGGACATATCAATGGTTTAGTAGATAGAGATTGAAATCCTTGGTTTTAGAAGCGTGAGTTGATTGCATTGCGTGAGGACCCGGCAATAGTCTCGTCTGGGGTATTTTGGTATGTGCTAAAACACATACCTTTTTGTTATCAAAATAGACCCAAAATAACCAAGAAAGAGCCGTTTATTGCTAATATTTGTGGTTTTCTTGAGTTTATTGGCAATGTAGGTACAGATATATGCCATCCATTATCATCCGTAATCGGTAGTAAATGCCGATATCAGAAGTTATATTCAGTATAACAGTTATTATAAATATCTTCTCACTATAGCGGTCAACAATATAACTCAAACAAATATAAACAAATAATCCCCCAAACACCCCAACCCCTTTGCCCATGTCTTCTTCCCAAACCAAACACACCCGATTACCCCATTTTGCCTTTTTTACCACCCAATTACACAGAAATACCAAACCTCGTACTAGCATCTTCTCAAAGTGACGTAATAGGTAAGTGTGTGTCATGGGACTGCCAGGCCCGGACAAATGAAGCCCTCTCATTGGTTACTTACATCACAAAAGAGTGATCAAGGGTGTAGATTAGATGGGCAGAAAGATGATCTATGGCTGTGATTAGACATTCTGAAGCTTCTCGAGCATCCCAGCTTCCTCATCAGCTTTATATAAAACCCTTCACAAGGTAAAGAATCGGTCCAATTTCTCATGCATTAGAGGAATTTTTGACTAGTTACTTTCCTGTCCATTTTTTTCATGTTTAAGTAGTCAATTGTTTGTGATTTCAGTTTTCAATTTGTAAACTCTTTTTTTAATGCAAATCTCTCTTTTCCTTTAAATACCTTGTCAAGTGATTAAGATCAAGTTTTCTGTAACCAAAGTTCTATTGTATGAGTCTTAAGCTCATATAAGCTTATCTAGGCTTATATAAGCTTACCTTTGCTTTATTTGTCTTAAATTCAGTTTTTGAAGAAAAGTCAAAATAAGTCAAACTAGGAAGTCAAACATGTTCAATTTAATTTCTACTTTAAATCTGTGAATAGAAGAGTTTTTTTGAAGTTATTTGTTGGTTTAAATTCAGTTTTAGTCAAAAGCCTTTTAGCTTTGATGGTTAAATTGAATTTTAGGAAATGAAAGAGTGTTTGGTTTTTGTCAAAATTTTAGAAGTTGAGTGAGTTTTTCAAGCTGTTTCTGAGTGTGTTGTTTCAAGTTGTTGTTTTTATAGTGTTAGTAATCAAAAACTTCATGTCTAATGGTCAAATTTGTTGGTTGGGATTGAAAGCTGTTTTTGGTTTAAGTGCATCTAAATAAATATGCTATCCATTAAAGTTTAGAGGTCTTAATCTTGTTAAAAGGTAGTAAACTATTCTCAATGGTGTATTGATTATCTGCTTTGAGTATTTACATAAGTTCATCTTGTAGCTCATTTACATGCCTCATATTACCATGATCTTTAGCTGTTTACACTAGTCTTCAATTATCCCATTTTGTTTAGCTCAATTCTGTTTTGCTTACATATATCTTTGTCCATTTCAGCATAAGTTAAGCTTGATGTTTGATTCACCAGGTAGTTAGTATCATAGATAATCAGTTCTTAGCTTTTAGAATGCACCTTATAGCTTTTTGTTTAGAAAACTCAAATTCTGTGACTGCACCTATCTGTTGTCTTCATTCTTTTAGCTGGCATAACAATCCTGTGCCCTTTTGTTTTGATAAATAACCTCTTCATTACTGGTCCTCTTGAGCTGAAATTTTGGATATATAGTCTCTGGTTGGTGGTCTTGAGAACCATAGTCTTGGTTTTCAATTTAGCTTATTGGATAAGCAGTTTAATCAGCTCAAACAGATAGGGTAAACACGATTTGCTTAAGTGGTCATTTAGCTTAATCATTGATAGATCACTGTTTAGAGGTTAGGATTAGCTTATAATAGTTGCTTTAGAGTAATTATAGTATAAATTAGCTTATCATTTTGGTTCATTTTAGTGCTTGTTAGCTTATTCCAAAGTGCTTATTCCTTATCAGGTTTACAGCAGCCCTCAATTCTCTCAAATAAGCCCATGTTTTTATATTTTTATTAGCTTTAGAATAATATTTTAGAATTTTCCTGAAGTTTTCATAATTTTTTGTCACTGTTCACTATTTTTCTTTATTAAAAATAGTTTTTAATCATTTTAAAATAGCTTTAATTGCATTTAATTCAGAAAAAGTTCCAAAAATTAATTTTTCAATTTTAATAGATTAAGATAAATATAAAAAGCATAAAAATATTTTTCCTTATTTTTCTCCTTTTATTTGGTATTTTTAACAATTTAAATTAGATTTAAATAGATTTAAATTCATAGAAAATAGGAAATTAATCAGAAAAATATAAAATAGTTTGAAAAGTCTTTTATGTTATTTTAGATTTTTGAAAAGTGATTCCATATTTCCTCTTTCTTTTCATAATTTTTAGATAATTAGTTTTATTTTAAAGTTAAAATTAGTTTTAATTATTATTAAATCAAGAAAATTCCTAAAAAACAGTTTTAAATCTTATATAGTTTTCAAATATCATTTCTAGTATAAAAGTAATTTTAGGTTATTTTTAGGATTTAGATTAGCTGTTGCTTTTATTCGCGTTTCGTTTTAATCCCGTATTTGCGTAGTTTGCCTTAGTTCTTAGGTTTTCCCCATAGATTTTAGTTCCCTATGCTTTCCTTATCCCGTAGTTTAGAATATATCATTTTATGCCCTTTTCTTATTCAAATCCCGATAATCGGCGTGAGTTGGAAATTCCATTCAACCCTCGTTTAGAACGATCTCGGTGCTCAAACCTAACACGTTTGAGTTACCCGCATACTACACTTCTCATCTATTATTGGTCAGTGTCAGGCGTTTTAAGTTTCTTATGGTTAGTCATTCACAAGTGGCTAGCTTGTGTGAGTAAGCTTGACGTGTTTTGGCACTGAATCAATTTTTGAATTATGCATTTATGAAGATTTCTAATCTCTGAGGATGACTTGTGAAGATTTGATCAAAGTTTGAAGAAATGTCA
>OU343216.1:133963802-134014186 GCA_910596185.1 Chrysanthemum makinoi
ATTTCAAGGTTGAACAAGAAAGGTTGTTTAGAATTCATGAACTTGCAAGGGTGTGAGGGGAGGTGTGAGAGAAGGTTGGCTACATATGATGCAAATTTCAAACTAACACGATTCGACATCACACCACAAAGAAAGCAAGAACTAGATGAGGTTGCATTACACTTTACTGATGCCACATGGCAATCAATTTTGGGTGGAGTCACTGTCAACACATCCCTTGCTCAGTCCATTTTGGATGGTGCTTTTGACTCTGACAACTTTCTTTGTGACACAGTTTAGGCTAATAAGAGGAAAGCAGTCTGAGAGAAAAGCTAAGGCAAAAGGGATCGACCTCTACTCAAGCGAACAACGACTACATATGAGGGAGTTTGTGAAGAATACGAGTTCTGCTGTATACACCACTGGATGGACTATGGCCTATGTAAAGTCCTTGACAGATGATCAGTTGGTGGTAGAGTATAACAAAATTCTCATTAGGTTGGAAAAGGATGGTATCAACCCATATGCAAGAATGAAGAGACATGAGTCTTCCTTGGAAGGGCCTGAAGTCAAGAGATTGAAATCTGCTGATCCTTCTGATGCGATTACGCTCACATGCTGAGATGTTGGTGTTCATACTAAAGACTTCTAAAGAGTCAGCTAGCGACATTCCACACCGATTTCTACACATGGAGAAACCCGCCTCAGACCATTCCTCCTGATGTTCCATCAAGAAATCCTTCTGAAGAGGTCTCTTCTGTACCTATTGCTGAGTCTAAAAGCATTCCCACTAACACCCTTGGTATCGATCCTTCTGATAAGCCTCAGGTTGTTTCCACTGATGTGACATCACCTGTTCCTTCTAATGTTGGTCAAAATGTTTCTCCTAATGCTAACCAACCTAGATCTACTGAGAAGGATCAACCTGTTTCCACTGATGCACCTCAGCTTGATTCTGCTAATCCTAAGGAAGGTGCTAAATCACCTGATGTTACCCCAGTGATCCCTACTCTAGATGCTCCAAGATTTAATATTTCTTCTCCTTCCTCTACACCTAGTGGAAGACGAAAGAGTATAGCCAAAAAGAGGAGTACTAGGGTCCTTGATCTGAATGTTCCTGACAGTTCATTCATCACGGTTGCTGATCCTAGTGATTCTGATGAAGAACCAGTTGTGTGGTCTCTTTTAGATAGATGGGAATTTATAGAATTCATGGGTGGCAAGGTGAATACAATCTATAGGAGAGATGGGTCATTAAAGCATTTTAGCTTTCTGAATGAGATACATTATCAAGTGGATAGACATGATCTTATAAAGTTGTATGGATTGGTCTCTAACTATTTTGATACTCATCCTACATCTGGTGCTGGTCTTCTCTTGCTGGGTGATTTGAATGTCTTGTTTGACTCCATATATCAGGATGGAAAAGGGTTCCCAGTTTGGGATACTCAGGGTGTTTGGACTGTATGGGAATGGAATTTTTATCCACTGGCTAATGTGCATGTGTTACACACTGTAAGTGGTCATTATGTGTATATGTTCACCAGTTTAGGTATCCTAATATGTGGAAGGTTATGACTCAAATGTTAAAAGCACCGGTGGTGTTTTCCATTGAACTTGTTGGTAATGATATCTTGCATCGGAAGCGATTGGTCAAACTTATCAGGATAGACTTAAAATGTATCTTTCACTGCTTGCGTCTTGAGACTAGTATTATTGTTGTAAATTCTTTCTTTTCTTTATTTGTGTTTAAAAAAAATGTTTTGTATATATTATGTGCATACTAACTTTTATTTGAGGATCTTGTTGTCTAGTTATGTGACATATATGGTAATCAACTCACCATGTCTTTGACCAGAAAGAGTTAACTCACCATGGGGGTATGGCTCTGGTGGGCATTCCTCAAATCCATTGATAGTTGCTAATTTACTAAAAATCAGAGGGTTATCAATGTACCACGGTCTCATGCACCAAACATTGGCTACTCTATGAGCAAGCGTACGGTAAAGAGATATCAAATCGTTGGATGGTTGACAATTTGCCAATAAATTATATGGTGCTCCTTACCATGTCTCATAGATGAAGAGTTGGCTAGCCACAAGTTCATGGCTTGTGGTAAAGGCGATGGAATACCATGGCTAGTCACGAGTTATAGGCTTGGTAAACAATTCAAATCCGTTGATAGGCGTGATGGTTTGCCAAAACCATTAGGTTTTCAACACACATTGATTCACGTTCTAAGTGTTGGGTGGTTATTGGTTCACGAGGGTGATGTCATGATTCCACCAAAGAACCAGCTAGCCCAAGAGTGAGTAGCTACTTGTTAAAGGCTTATCAAATCACGCTCTAGATAATGTTCTTTGTTGGATCGATCTTTGGCGGCTTAGAGGCTGCGATGGATCTCCGTGCGTCAATCTTTGCTCTTGGTGGTGCTAGGATTCTTCTGGCGGTTCATTCTATTGCTTAGTTCTTTGTGGACTTCAATCTCTTGCACTTTCAAGATCTATCGGAAACTTGAAGTTAGCGTAGTCAAATTCAAGTTTAGGGAAGGATTGTTAGGAATTATTGTAACAATGGGTTCTGGCGATAAAGGTTCTGGCGATAGTCTTTATGTTCTTCTAGCGATAGTCGATTCTGTGATAGTGCGATTCTGGCGATAGATAGTTTGTTTACTGGGATAGGTATCCATATTATTAGTAATTAGTTAGGATATGCATGAGTTATTTTAGGAAGAGATAATGCATATCTTTTACGTGTTTTGTAGGCTGCAGTTAGGGTTTCTTATAGTATAAAAAGAAACACTGCGGCTAGAAGGTTCATGCAGCTTTTCAATAACATTATTAGAAAATTAATACAGATCCATAGAGGATCAAGTAATTTGTGTTTGTTGTCTTCTTAACTCTTGTGTTCATATTCCGCCTGGATATAAGTTTAATAGAGATTCTCTGTAGTTTGCTTGTGATTACACAAGTTTACTATAAGTTTATCAAGGCTCATAAGATCTATCTGGGACTAATCCTACATATACTATTACTCCCTAGTTATCTTTTATTGGTGGTTGAATTGTCATGTTATTATTCTTAACGCGTTGTGTTTTCTAAGGTCGTAGGGTATGCTTTTCTCCCTAACTTTTTGAGACTACCTTAAGGTTATTGCCTATGAAATCTCTAGGTTTCATAAACTAACTCTAAGGTTATCTTTGGAAGTTTAACCTACAATTCCGCGAAGTGATTTATAAGCTAAGGTTCACAAAGATTACTCAAGCAATTAAACGCAACGATGTTCTAATGCACTCCTAAGCCAATTACAATTAAGATAAGTGACAACAAATCAATAATTAATAACTAGGTTTCATAGATCTAAGCGAACCATAGAAATTTAGTAGAACATGTTAAATACATGGCGTACACACACTCGAAGAAGACATAATATTAAGAATCAATGAAGAAACACTTATCTTGATGTAAAATAGGGTATGAGAACCCTAAGATATTGTCAAACCGGTTACTACAAGTATTTTAGGTTTTACTCCCACAGAGTCCTGCCTCCCAATTCGAAAATTGATTTCTATATATAGTTTTGCATTACGACGGTGTATTCTGATCAGTTTCTTGACCATGTTTTAATATTTATATAAAGTCTCGTTATACCTATAGTTCACCTAATGCACTACAGGCAATGTACCGGTCATGTGTAGTGTAGTATTGGCTAAAGCCAGAATTCGATCCCAAGAGCTATGTATGTTGGATTAATACTAAGTCTAGGTTCATGATTTTGAATGATTTAATTAATTAACTAATAAAAGCAAGTAAAGGCAAAGGTGTAATCAATAGAGGAGAGTGGTGCTAACCTAGTTGTTCATCCTAGCTAGTAATGTCTATGTCTATTTACTTCCAATTACTTTAGGTGGGGTCCAATCGAGGACAACATTTGGTCAATTATTTTAACCTATCGAAAAAGATGCCTGCTTGGAGAATTAGTGTCTATCATAAGTCTAGTTTGTTCACGGTTCCCTGGCAGAGTCATTAAGAAATTACCGCTACATGCCAAACTTATAATTGTGAGTGCGGCGTTAGCAACAAACACTACCTAATTCTTAAGTTCATCAAGCGGTAGGTTATCAGTTGAGTGGAAATGTTACAAGTAGAAAGAGTACGTCGGTTGGTCATATCTTACCCTTCCGTCTGGTCTACTCAGCAGAATTGAGTTGGTTCATATCTCTAAGCAACTAGCCTCTACCGCCATTCAAAACTACGAAACAAGGGTAGCTACCAGTAAACTATGCATGCATACACTTAGAAATAATTATCTGAGTAATGTAAGCATAAACAAAATAATTAAGGAATGCAGAGTTCGGCATAACCTTAGAAATTAGTTGCAGCCATTATCTTCAATAATTCTTGATTACGCCGTAGTTTATGCCGCGAGTTAGAAGCGTAGTTATCGGTAGCGGATCCTCATTTGACCCTAATATGAGTTCACGTCATAATCTTTTGGAAGAGTGCTGTATGATCTTACGATGAGTTGGCTTCCACGAGTTCAGCGCTTTAATTCACGGCATAATGCGAGAGATGATTGCAGCGTAACTTCTTCAGTGCTTATACTATGATATATCTTTGTAATTCTCCATTACGCATCTCTTTTGGCTCGATGCTAAGTAATTAGCACGAGAAAGTGAATATAATGGAAAACAAATGTAAATCCATATAAATGATATAAATTACAAGCATTATCGGGAGAAATTGACACTTAATATTCAGGATAATTTGATGTTATCAAATATCCCCCACTTGAACTCTGCTTGCCCTCAAGTAGACCTTATTAGATAGATTCCTAAAATATATCTCCGTAAACAGGAAAATATAAATTTACAAATCGCCAACAAATAAACAAAGCAGACACCTCACGAAATGGGAGTGAAACACTCAAATCTCTCAACTATTCTAAGTATCAAATTTAGGGTGATCACTCAATCGCATGATGCATAGCATGTATTCTATCATAAGCTTGGTAGGTTACTACAAATCTCCACCACTAGGGTTAAAGGCTAACAATTTTTGAAGGCAATATGGGTAGACGAAAAAGGTTAAGGAGTGACTCATCATTACTAACATGTCATGGCGAAGTAGACAAAATCAATGATACATGACCAAATCTATGGCCAAGAAACCAAATATTGCTTGCGCATCACTAGACCGCCTCATGACTAAAGGGTAGGATAAGACATGGGATATATAAATGGTGTAAAATAAAAATTAAGCAGATAGTCTAAATCTATAACCAAGTTATCACCACTTACCGTCTGCCCAAAGTTCAAGCTTTGAAGTTAAGAAACCGGATCATGAAATACTAGGTAGATGTGTCATTAGAGGATGTCATGATGGGCACACTACCTTTTCTCCAACTATTGGCACACTAACCAACTCTAATCTTCGAATGTGACCGAGGTGGCCTCCTCAATACTAAATCTATATAAAGCTCATAACATAGTGCTTATAACATTTCACTTTACAATAAACTAAATAACATAACTTTTTTTTTTGTTGTTTAACATAAACATAACAACTAAACATAATATCCCCCTACTTGAGATGAACAATGGGAAGTCAGGGGGTCTTCATTGATCTTTAAGAATATGTAAATTAACCAGCGTGATTTCAGAACCTTTCCACTTGAACCTTGAACTTGGGAAAATGATGACTTCCCAATAAAAATAAAGACTTCTGAGGTAGGCTAAGGTGTATAGGTGTATCGAAACAATATATTGGGTTAACAAAATGAAAGGAATGGCTCGGATGGGTGTATCTAGGGGTATCTTGCACTAAAGGTGAGTGCAACAAAAGGGTTTCACATGGGGGAGAAGTCTAGGTGACTAATCGATAGACACACAATGGTAGGCTGTTTGGGTGATAATCCTATAATCACCTTGCTTAAACGAAAAGTCTAAATAAATTAGAGCTAACAACATACCTCGTCTATGGTCTCGAAATGATGCAAAGGTCAATTTCTAAAGTTTACAAGCTCACCAGACACACTCATAATTTGGTGGATTTGGGGTAAAATATTGGAAAGGATAAGGCTAATCTCACCATATAATATCAAGGTTGTATGTGCGGCTAAGGTCTAATCTAGTTAGGTTAAGAAAAACATGTCAAAATTTTAAAAGTGGCATAATTTTTCAAAATAAACTAGAAAAATGAGGGCAAAATAAAGTTCAAGAGACAATTCTACTCCCGTCCCCCCACTTAGATTGTACAAAGTCCCTTTTGTACTAAGCGTTAAATAAAGGTGAAGAGAAAAGTAGAAATAGGCGAGAACTTCCACGCAAATTTGCTCAAAAAGAAAGAAGGCCCACAGAAAAGTCGTGCCTTAGTATAAGCATCCATGAGCAAACTTCAATCCACGAAATCACACTACCTGACAAGCATAATTCTAAAAAGAAAAATGAAAAATGAAAAACAAACCTAACTCACTTTAAGTAGGAATCGCGGTTGCATTTAGCATATGTAACAAGCCTTTTAAACCACTTGGTGTCCCAAGTGGACGAGTGAAATCTCATTGAGGGTTTCTGAAAGCACACCCACAAAGTTCATTTAAAATACTAATACAAGGTTATTATGTTTTAAAAATGAAAGAAGTAAATGAGGAGAATTAAGTAACTCTTAAAATGAATTCTGCAATGTAGAAACTTTAACATCTGTTGTAAGAGTGTAGCTTCACAGGCGTAACCAGAGATGGAATTACCGCGTGTTGGTAAAACATCAGAATTCTCGCAAAGGGTTGGTTCTGGTAACCACTAAGATGAGTTACTGCAAGTAACTTTAGTGAGATCGACATCTTTGCGGTAACTACTCTTGTTTCACGCAAAATGGTTAAAATACAAAACCCAGCGAAATGAATATAAAACAAAAGAAAGGATAATTTGGGTTGTCTCCCAAAAGACACTTTTCTTTATTCTGATCTTTAAGTTAGATTTCAGAGCCTTGGGGCTACCGGTGCTTGTTGGTCATTTAAGGTGGATATGGCAATCTCGGCGTTGGATCCAACTTATCGATTCTCATCCGTTTGTAGTCCATCCCAAGTTCTAAACATCCGGTAAAAATTCTTGATCTTACAGTGCGGGTGGTCAATACCTTGACATTATCTTCATCACTAATATTGAGTAGTAGGCTGAGCGTAAACTTGCCTTTTATCCATTATTTAAAATTTGTAGCACCGGTAGTATTTTTTAAAATTGTTTTATCATCCCGATCTTTAACCATACCAGCCCTTCTTTCTCATCCTTGTCTAGCCTAGATAGTTCTTTAAAGGTTTCGAAAATTACTCGGTTAGCCCATCTTCTATAATTACGCTCGCGTCATCAAAACCACAAAGTCTACCGAAATGAGTAGTCCCAACAAAGACCGATGTTTGTTGCAATTCCTTGGAAATTGTTTCCTTTATATTCGAGTTCTTTTTCATAACCTGTTTGTAGCATTCCTTAGAAATGATGTTAACTAGGGACTTGATGCGCTCCAGAACAGTCAAGCTTTATCACTCAAGCCTGCCACTTGTGAATGACAGACCATAACAAGCTTAAAACGCTCGAGAACGAACTCAATGAAGATCACGGGGAGTATAGTGTTTCCCGGGTCGTTATGTCCCGCCGAATTTATCTGATGGATTATCATGCGTATAGTGATCGAGAGATTTGAACGGAAAGAGGAATTGAGATTATTATAACTACAGGAAAAGGACATAAACTACAAGGGCTTAAATGCAAATTAAAAGAAATTAAAAAGATAAAAAATATTAAATAAAAATTTAGCGCTATCACTATTTTTAAAATGATGTTTTTTGTTTTAAGTTTTTATAAAGCGGAAATTAAAACTACGTGACATTACAAATAAAAATTGAAACTTACACAATATTAACCCTAAAAATATGAAAATGATATTTTTACAAACCTAATAATAAAAGAAAATTTATAGAAAAAGAAAATTATTTTTATAACTAAATATCTAATTAAAAACTATTTTTAACTATTTAATAATTACCTAAAATACAAGAAAATAGGAAATTAGGCTAGAAAAATAAGATTATGAATTAGAAAAGTCTAAAATATCAAAATATAATTTTCAAAACTATTTTGTATTTTTTAAGTTATTTTCTATTTTCTAGGAATTTTAAACTATTAAAAACTAATTAAATTACTAAAACTTACAAAATAAACTATGAAAAATATGGAAAAACTTTTTTTTTTTATATTTATTTAAACCTAAGAAAAAAATGAAAACTTATTTTTTGAACCCTTTCTTAATTTTTTGTATTAAAAGCTAATTAAAAATGCTTAAAACCTAATTTAAATTAAGAAAACTAGCAAATCAACTTAGAAAAATCGAAAATTTAGGAAAACTCTAAAATAATATTAAGAATCTAAGAAAATTGGAAAAACATGTGGTTGCTTGGAAGAATATGGCTGATGTCACAAGTGCTTATAGATAAGCACTAAAATAAAGCAAATGAACCAAACAAGCTACCAGCGAAAACGAAACTATGACATACTAAAAGTGACCAAATGAAGCAAATCAACAAGCTACAACCTTTGAATAGCAAAATAACCTGATTGGTGATTTGGTGTATGAAACTAAAACGGTTCTAGGTATCTACTTTAAGCACAAGCACAAGCTACAAATTGAACTAAAAGCGAAAGCGAAAATTGGAACTTATTCTAGACTTTGGCTAAGATCAAGCAAACCAAAACTCAGACCTAGGGTAGCAGTTATAAGCCACGTGCATAGTTTTGCTGACAATCTGAGAAAATCTAGTTCTGATAAACACGTAGGCGGGGCACTTGGAGCTTGAAAGAAAGCGATTTGGAGCTTATACAAAAATTGTAAAATTTCAAAAAAATGCTAATAAGTAACAAGACCTGTTGAAGTTTCTAAAATGCCAAGCCTCACTTGATAAGACCCAAAGATGAAATCATGAAAATCCACGCTAAGCGAGCCCAAACAGACTTTTGCCATTTTGACTTTTGTGGTAAAAGTGAAACTTTGACTTTGATGAACTTTGCTTTCAATTTTATGACTGATAGTGATGTAATAAGGTGTAATAAGCACAATGCAAGCAAGGTTTATTGGACCTTAACACAAAACAAGGTTTTGCATAGCAAATTCATAGGTTTGACGATTGAGAACAGGATTAAGAGTTAATTTTGACTTTAAGTACTAGCGAGGCAAACCTAGGCAGGAGATAAGGACTAAAATGAACCAAACAAACATGATATTACAAGGCTTGACCCTTTGCATGTACCTAAAAGGCAGATAAATCAGTGAGGCAAACACCCTATAATTCGATTAACAAATTAAAACTAAGCTAACACTAGACAAGCACATATTATGATCAAACTAACTTAACTAGACCTAAATACATCTATTAGAGCAGGATTTAGCAGTTAAAACTACAAATCTTGATTATGCTAAAACTTTGAAATGACTTACAATTTATCCAATAGCCACTATGGCTTGCTTGATTAAACCGGCTACTAACCTATCAAATCAACCAAACTAACTATTATTCTTAAATCCATACTTGCATCACCCATTGCCATTTCTGCTTCATTTTCACCCATGTTTGACTTTTATTGACCCAACTCAAAGTTGTTTTAAAAAGCGCAATGTAAGCAGAAAGCTTTATCAAGCTTGATTGAGCATGTATGAGCTTAAACCAGAGTGACTAAGAGTGTTGTGAGAAGATTTTGAGATTGGAAATTTCAGCGATGGATATATATATGGAAGTGAACATGAACTAAAATTGATGCTTAAGTGAAGTTGAGATACAGTGAAATGATTAACTTGAATACAATGGAACTTGAAAATACAATTTCAAAGCTAAATTAGACTAAGAAGGTGAAATTGACATACATATTTTCAAAACTAACTAACTACTTCTCTTGCCTCTCCCGCTTTATATAATCAAACTTGTTTCTCTGCCTTTTCGAGCACTTCCGGCAACAATATGAGCCTTTGGATGCCTTTTGAGCCATCTTGGCCGTTTATCTCGTTTGGCATGAATTCCCAGTTTTGTCTCGAGGGCAGGAAAGAAGGATGCATTAAATGCATTGGGATGGGTAGGTGAGGTGGGAGACAATATGTGAAGTAGGTGGATATGGGTGGCTGGAGGAGGTACATGATGAACATACATGTCGGGAAGGCGAATGTAACTGAAGCGGGTATATTATTTTAAATGTTGGGTATTTGGATTGGTCGGGTCATGGGATATTGGACCGGGTACAAGATTGGGCCAAAGGGATTTGTTTTGGGCTTGGGATAATTCTAGGGTCCGGTTTGGTTTGTGAAAGTATAACACAAGGATCACTTGTGTAATATTTGAAATTCAAAGGACCAAACATGTAAGTATGAAGATGTAGTCAAGGGTTGGTCTTGCAGCACTTTAATAATCAAGGGTTAATTTTTGACACTTTTGAAAATTCCAAGGATTAAATATACCAATTTCTAAAATCGAGGACCAAAGCGTAATTTCTCAAAACTTTTAGATTTTCCACCAAAGGACTAAATATGACAATTTATGATTCTGAAGGACCTTTGGTGACTTTTCTTTTTAAAATAAATACCTAGGGATTTATTTTGCCATTTTACGAAACCGGGGTCAAGGCGCCCATTATACAAACTTTGCTTTCGTTTTCATCGATTTTGAACATTTTGCATCAAAACATATAAAATGCATTTTAAGATATTTTCGTATTTTGATGCATTTCGAGCATTTTTAAATGATTTCGCGGTTCGAATAAACCAAAATGATGAGTATTTACACACTCATCAATCCCCCACACTAAACTATTGCTAGTCCCTAGCAATCTTTTGAAAAAACATAATGGATTTGCATCTCTTTACCAAAAGCCATTACTTAGAGTAGCCAAATGTTTGATTCAAGCAAGAACCATGGTACACCGATAACCATCTGATTTATTGGCAAATCATAAACCATATATATGGTTTGATGTGTCTTCCGACGGAAGCGTTTTATCCCGGACTAATATCTTAGATAAATTATCGAATTATCTTTGGTGATTTGAATACCAATTATGGTTTTCCTTGCCTTTACCACGCCATAACCTTGCGGGCTAGCCAACTCTTCACTTTTTAGGACATGGTGAGTTGAGAACCATACAATTTTGGGCAAATTGCAAGCCATATAAGCGGATTTGAGAAATCTTTACCAGAGCCGTTTGCTCTGGATTAGCCAATCCTTTTGTTTTTATTAGACAAAATGATAACCAATTGAGTAAGTGTAGAACACTTACTCCAAAAAAAATTTTAAAAGCGGGATGGCGGTATAATACATGATAAATTGTGAAATTCCCCAGCAGAAATGAATATTGCCCTCAATATTCAAAGTACCCATTTATTATGCGGAACAAAAGACGTAAAGGGAAATACTACGGCCATTATTTAGAAAGAAGATTTTTTTTTTTTTTTTTTTTGAAACTTGCATATATACACAACATGTGGAGCAACACTACAGATTGGTAGAAAATAGAAAGAGTCGAATATGGGTGAAAACCCATATGGCATCTCTTTTTTGATTCTAGAATTAGCTAGCTTATTTCGACCAGCGTTAATTTGTTCATGGGGAAGCAAAGTGGAAGAAACAATCTCCATTGGACTTTCATTCAAGATTTTTGGACAAACATTTTGAAACCGTGAAAGTTCCACACCAGATGAGATATATTCGACTCAAGATAATGGTACATGGAAATGCAGGGATCAAAGATAATGTCTTCATTCAGAAGGAGTGAAGAGCAGGAAGAGTATATGAAGAGAAAAAAATCATGATAGAAATCATGACTAACTCTTCATCCTCAATAGGAGAATTCATAGTTTCATGAATCTCATCAGTTAAGCTTGCTTGATCAAGACATATTATGGGAGTGTCTAGATCAAAGTAAGAATTATCATATAGAAATATGATATGAGTGAGTTCATCGAGAACTATGAAGGTGAATGAATCATATTGATTGATAGAGTGGGTTCCTTTGGTGAACTCCTCGATGTCACATGATTCATAATGGGGAGAGGTATGAGAATGAAAAGGTAAGTGCGCCGCTAATCTTCTCTCCCATATTATCAAAAGCGAGGCTTTCATTTCGGAATAGAATCATCGGGAAGAATGTCACTATCCTTAATGGGGATAGGAGATGAAATAGGTTTCTCTTTGAAAGCCTCGATTTTAGAAATGAGAAGGCTGACATTCAATAATGTTGCTCGAAGAGCTTCATCTTTGATTTGGAATGCGCTTCATCATTCTCTTCCCCAGCTAACAAGCTTCGGAGGTGAATCTTCCACATAAATGATGTCTCCACAAGATAGCGATCATCATCATGGAATCGGAGAACATCTCACATGATCATTTTGGAAGACAAGAGGAGGAGGGATATCACATGATCAAGAATTTGTGACTCTCGCAGGATTGGGACAGGTTCTCAACACTAGACTTTATGAATTATCCAATTCCTTTTAGAGCGATGTCAAGATGCTCGTCCCCGTACTTTCGAGAGAGTGAGTGGGAGCTTGGGTGTGATAGCGGAGTTGTTTGAGATGGAATCTCAAGCTGGCGGGATATCAATGGCGAGCTGAGGAGGTTGAGAAATATTATTTTTAAAGGATAAAAACCCTCCCATCATCATCATATAGAGTTTGCCTTAAGAAATTGGGAATGCCTTGAGTTTGCATGCTCTAGGGCTAATAATTCTTCCACTGCGAGCCTCCGTTCTTGACCGACAGATTCTCCTATGGTTTTTTTCACCACTCACTTGATTCTTAAAGTTTTGAATTATATCATCAAGTTTTTTCATTGTGGTTTCAAAATCTTAGGAGATTTCTTGAGACCTTGGCTCGAGTGGAGTTGAAGGCAAGTATAGTCTTGTGGAGGTTGGAAATTGTCAAACATGTAAAGTCATGATTGCTACAAGGAGCTGGGTTCCCTATTTGACAATCGGCAGGAGTGGGGACCTCCGCGATTACTCACCTTGATGAAAGCTGTTGAGTCAGGGCTGAGTGAATCATATGGATTTTGGTTATAACCAAAGTTACGAGCATCCTTTGGAAAGCTGTTCATAAAAACGTGTTTCAGGATTGACACTCAAATCCTTGGTGAGGACCTCCACAAAATTCCACCGGCCCGATAATGTTGGTTATATGAAGATAAGTCGAGTGTGGTGGGTAATTGGAAAATTTTGAGAGGTCGTTAAATGAGTTCTGATTAGGATCATAATCAAATGAATTCCTCGAACCACAAAATAAACAACTCCCGTTATGAATATCATTACCACATTGTACCTGCATTACACCAGCGGCGGGGTGAACCAAAAGAGGCTCACCACAACGCGAGCACAAGGAATAGCGATTCATTTGAGAGTAATGAGAAAAAATCGGTTTATTCAAAGAATCAACAAAACCAACATGGTGATCCGGATGACTATCAAATCTCGAAGAACATTACGAAAAATCCGGAGGTGGGACAAGTGGTGTGCTCACGAATTAGCAATTTCCACTTCCGTTATGGTCTCCGTTACGGTTCTTGAGAAGCGTGAAGATTAGGCAAGTCATTCTTGCTAGTCAGGTGTTTGAGCGGGTTCATCGTAATCAATTCTAATTCTTGACCTTTTCATACGGCTTGAATTTGTTCGATTAGATTTAGGGCTTTATTTTCAAGAAAGTGTCCTCGTAATCCTCGGTGGGTGCTTAGGGTAGCTCAGAGCGTTTGAGCTGGTTTGTCAAGATTAGAATGTATTTCAGGTTGTGGCGGGTGGTCGAAATAACTTTGAAAAGAAATTTTGATGGATAATTCGCACGAATTGCAAAATTAAGCAGAACTAGCCCTCCACAGCTCACGCACACACTTGTGACGATGATGTTGACGATTGTCGACAGAATTAAACATATAGAGGTTAAAGAGATAGAATCAAGCGGTTTGAGGTTAAAGAAGAGTAGAATCAAACGGTACGAGAGGGTAAGAGAAATAGAATCATACGGATAAGAGGAATGAGAAGAGTATTTTTGTATTTTGGATAAGAAAATATAAACATATGAGATGGATGGTATGAACAAAGAGTGAATATCAAATCACTAATCTTCTAGGCGGAAGATAATTATACACTCCCGGCGTGGCGCAAAATTGATGCGACTCGAGCAATCGAGCTTTATCGCCGAGCTGCCACTTGTGAATGTGACCCGTAACAAGCTTAAAAGCGGCTCGAGGAGCAGAACTCAATGAAGATCAGGAGTATAGTGTTTCCGAGTCGTTATGTCCCGAGCTATCAATGGATTATCTGCGTATAGTGATCGAGGAGATTTGAGCGGAAGAGGAATTGAGATTATTATAACTACGGGGAAAGGACATAAACTACAAGGGCTTAAATGCAAATTAAAGAGAATTAAAAAAAGATAAAAAATATTAAATAAACGCTATCACTATTTTTTAAAATGATGTTTTGTTTTAAGTTTTTTTATAAAAGCGAGTAAAAACTACTTCACTGACGTCTGAATAAAGGTGAAACTTACACAATATTAACCCTAAAAATATGAAAATGATATTTTTACAAACCTAATAATAAAAGAAAATTTATAGAAAAAGAAAATTATTTTTAAAACTAAATATCTAATTAAAACTATTTTTTTAACTATTTAATAATTACCTAAAATACAAGAAAATAGGAAATTAGGCTAGAAAAATAAGATTATGAATTAGAAAAGTCTAAAATATCAAAATAGAATTTTCAAAACTATTTTTGTATTTTTAGATTATTTTCTATTTTCTAGGAATTTTAAACTATTAAAAACTAATTAAATTACTAAAAGTTACAAAATAAACTATGAAAATATGGAAAATTACTTTTTTACTTTTATATTTATCTAAACCTAAGAAAAATGAAAACTTATTTTTTTGAACCCTTTCTTAATTTTTTTGTATTAAAAGCTAATTAAAAATGCTTAAAATCTAATTTAAATTAAGAAAAATAGCAAATCAACTTAGAAAAATCTCGAAAATTTGGAAAACTCTAAAATAATATTAAGAAGCTAATAAAATTGGAAAAATATGTGGTTTGCTTGGAAGAATATAAATGATGTCACAGTGCTTATAGATAAGCACTAAAATAAAGCCAAATGAACCAAACAAACTACCAGCTGAAAGCAGAAACTATGACATACTAAAAGTGACCAAATGAAGCAGAAATCAACAAGCTACAACCTTTGAATAGCAAAATAACACAGATTTGGTGATTTGAGTGTATAGACTAAAGCAGGTTTCTAGGTATCTACTTTAAGCACAAGCCAAGCTACAAATTGAACTAAAGCGAAAAGCGAAAATTGGAACTTATTCTAGACACGGCTAAGATCAAGCAAACCAAAACTTCGGACCTAGGGTAGCAGTTATAAATACATGCATAAGAATTTGCTGTCCCGAAAATCCTAGTTCTGATAAACTGTAGGCGAGGGCACTTGGAGACTTGAAGAGAAGCGATTTGGAGCTTATACAAAAATTGTAAAATTTCAAAAAATGCTAATAAGTAACAAGACACATTGAGGTTGTCTAAAAATGCAAACCTCCTTTGGATAAGACCCAAAGATGAAATCATGAAAAATCACGCTAACTTGAGCCCAAAACGGACTTTTGCCATTTTGACTTTTGTGGTAAAAGTGAAACTTTGACTTTGATGAACCTTGCTTTCAATTTTATGGTAGTGATGTAATAAGGTGTAATAAGCACAATGCAAGCAAGGTTTATTGGACCTTAACACAAAACAAGGTTTTGCATAACCAAATTCATAGCAGTTTGTGATTGAGAATGATTAAGAGTTAATTTTGACTTTAATTACTAATGACGCAAACCTAGAATGAATGGGACTAAAATGACAAACAAACATGATATTACAAGGCGCTACTTTGCATGTACCTAAAAGACAGGATAAATCAATGACCAAACACCTATAATTCAGCGTTAACAAATTAAAACTAAGCTAACACTAGACAAGCACATATTATGATCAAACTAACTTAACTAGACCTAAATACATCTATTAGAGCAGTTTAAGCATTAAAACTACAAAATCTTGATTATGCTAAAACTTTGAAATGACTTACAATTTATCCAATAGCCACTATGGCTTGCTAGAGTTAAACGGGGCCCACAACCTATCAAATCCAACCCAACTAACTATTATTCAACCCAAATCCATGCTTGCATCACCCATTGCCATTTTACGCTTCATTTTCACCCATGTTTGACTTTTATTGACCCAACTCAAAGTTGTTTAAAAGCTGCAATGTAAGCAGAAAGCTTTATCAAGCTTGATTGAGCATGTATGAGCTTAAACCTGGTGACTAAGAGTGTTGTGAGGAAGATTTTGAGATTGGAAATTTCAGAGTGGATATATATATGGAAATTGAACATGAACTAAAATTGATGCTTAAGTGAAGTTGAGATACTTGAAATGATTAACTTGAATACAATGGAACTTGAAAATCTGAGTACAAAGCTAAATTAGACTAAGAAAATTTGAAATTAGACATACATATTTTCAAAACTAACTAACTACTCTCTTATAGCACCTCTCACAGCCCTTATATAATCAAACTTGTTTCTCTCGCCTTTACGAGCACTTCGGCAACAATATGAGCCTTTGGATGCCTTTTGAGCCATCTTGGCAGTTTATCTCGTTTTGGCAATTCACGGTTTTGATATGTCTCGAGGGGCAGAGGAAGGATGCATTAAATGCATTGGGATGGGTAGGTGAAGTGGGAGACAATATGTGAAGTAGGGTGGATATGGGTGGGCTGGAGGAGGGTATGGTCATACATGTCGGGGAAGGCAGGTAACTAGGGGCGGGTATATTATTTTAAATGTTGGGTATTTGGATTGGTCGGGTCATGGGATATTGGACCAGAGTACAAGATTGGGCCAAAGGGATTTGTTTTGGGCAGGATAATTCTAGGGTCGGTTTGGTTTGTGAAAGTATAACCTGAGGATCACTTGTGTAATATTTGAAATTCAAGGACAAACATGTAAATTATGAAGATGTAGTCAAGGGTTGGTCTTGCCACACTTTAATCAAGGTTAATTTTGATACTTTTGAAAATTCCAAGGATTAAATATACCAATTTCTAAAATCGGGGACCAAAGCGTAATTTCTCAAAACTTTTAGATTTTCCACCAAAGGACTAAATATGACAATTTATGATTCTGAAGGACCTTTGGTGACTTTTCTTTAAAATAAATACCTAGGGGTGATTTTGCCATTTTAAAGAAAGTCGGAGTGGCTGCCCATTATGCAAACTTTGCTCGTTTTCATCGATTTTGAACATTTTGCATCTGAAACATATAAAATGCATTTTTAAGATATTTTGATATTTTGATGCATTTAAGCATTTTTAAATGATTTGCAGTTCAGAATAAACCAAAAATGATGAGTATTTACACACTCATCAGGACTCCGTGTCGATGAATGGATGGAAATTAATGAACCCAATTTTTCAAGATATTTTCAGATAATGAGGGTTTCTATGATGGATTCGAGCTCCCATCTCGTAAAACTTTGGTTGGCCAGGTTGTGAAAGAGTCTTATCGGTATTTGTTCAAGAACCATTTCAATGTAAGCTAGAAATCATCAGCACTAACCCCTAGGTCTTCTTCTTCAAAATTTACAAACACATCAAAATCCTTTCTCAAAGCTATCTCGCCAAGATTTGTAGGAGTTTTCAGAGAGTCACTACGAAAATCCTCTAATGCTTCGCCAAAATCACCAATGGGGTCAATTGCACAAACTTTTTGAGTGCATAAAAGTTCATGGGTCTAAATGTGTCAATTTTCCGTTAGCCTCGAGAGTTAATTTCGGCGAAGACATCCACCTTTGCATGGGCGTGTAACATTGGTGTTCCTAAGATAATAGGTATTGACATCTTGAGGGAATATCGATTATCCACGAAATCGCTGGGAAGAAAAATTTCTTTATTTTTACCAAAACATTCTCAAAAATACCCAAGGGTGACTGTATCGATCGATCGGCCATTTCAATCTTCATTTTGGATGGTTTTAGGTCACTGATGATGTACCCTCCGATAGCTCGAAGGACACCCTTTCGACATGTGTCGAAGCCCTTCTGTACGAAGGCCCAAGTAAGGTCTCCAGAATATTTGTGGTCGTCAAACCATTTGTACACACAAAGGTTACCTATAGGGAATTCACCATTCGAAGCCCTAAGCCCTTCGGGGTATGGTTGACGAAGTGTTAGGATCTTAATATTTTTTTGTTTGATGATTCGGGTGGTCTTGGATGGTGGTGATACAAGAAAGCCATTTTAGAGAGAGAAAGAGATGAGAGATGGGTGTTCTTGGTAGAGACTTGGTTTAAAAATGAAAGGTTAGATTGAATGAGAAGCACCACTGCTTCCAAAGATGGAAGGGGTATTTATAGTTCTGGACTACCGACCTCTGACGGCTTTGTAGATGGTATCGATGGGTAAATACCATCCTTCCTCCACGGTGTTTACACTAAACTATTCAGCTACTAACTAACTAATAAAGCGATAAATAACGTAAATAACTACAAGTCGATCTAACATGCTAGATAATATTTGGAGTGACCGACTCTTCATCATGGAATTTTCTAATTCCTAACAATCTCTCCCTAAGGGAGGTCACCCCATGATTTACATTTTGAATCCTAGCATTCTATTCTTGACTTTATTCTTGAGCTCGTAGACTTCAATGCTTCAATTCCGCAATCTTTGTGCATTAATAGCGATTCTTTAAAGTCCGCATTGATTTGTACTTTAAGTGGAGGACTTTAACTGATCCACATCTTTGATGATCTTTGAGATTTCATTGAGATCATCGACCCGCGAGTAAATCTACGGATCACCCTTTGTTGTGTTGCCATCATGTGATGTTGTGACTTTGAGACCAACATGCTCACACTACGGATCATAACATCTTTTCATTCGAGTAGTGGAAGCTTTACTCCCCATGATATTTGCGCGGCGTAGCGGAATCATAATATAAAAATATCGAGCCAGGAGTTACGTAGATATGCACAAGTCAGCTGATTTCTTCAATTAAGTGTGAATCTGTGAGCATGTGGCTTTGGATTGACTCAGCAATTACGATCATTTGAAACCCGTCCAAATGTACTGCAGCAACATTCGGCAATAAAACACAAGAAAATTGTCTTTGATCACTCGTTGAATTGAGTAGGCGACCTCACGGTTCCGTTGATCAGTATAAATCTTTTGTGATCGTGAGATTCCTAAGAATCTCCTTGTGAGGTTTTGCCATTTTAGCCGTTCTCAAACGGAGCGTCTCGAAGAAGACAACACGGGAAAGTGAACCAACAATTGAGATTCAGCGATTGATGAAAATTGATTTGAAAAACAATCACGTATTGCTTAGAAAGAGTTTTTTGCGATGCGATGAAGGTTTCGAGAAGATCAATTTTCAATCAAAATACCTTTTGTATTTGAAAAGAGTACACATTCGATGTGCTAGAGAAAAGAAGAAATTTGCCCATAAGGCGGTTTTTCCAAAAGTATTTTTTCAATCAAGAGATACTTTTGAATTTGATATGAATACATATTAGATGTGCTAGAGAAAGAAGATTTGCACATCAGGCGGTTTTCCAAAGTATTCGTCAATTCATTTCACGGACAAGGTTGATTCAAGAGTGTATGTCGTTTCTATCCGGTTGTCACAAGTTTTGATCTTTAGAAAGATCTCACATATCACCCACCAAGAGCTTGTTTGATGTTGGCTCCAGAAGGCTTTCCATCTTCATCGTGAATATATTTAATATATCACTCGGATATTCTGGCAATACTACAAGGATAATGCGTAGGACTCTTAATATATTCTTACTTTTCACATTGTGTGAAACAGACAAGTCTTCATTGTGATTATCCTAATGAGATATTGTGGATGATCTCTTGGCTCTAGACTCAACTGTGCACATTTGGTTCTTATGCGAGACTAGGAGAGGTCTCCTTCTTCAATATCAACAATCTCTTAGAGAAAGTCGATAGATTATGTAGGTTCCCTGTGAGAATGAAACAAGCCCTTTTAAGAGGAACTTGTGTAGCTTGGGAAGTTGGTGCGATTGCATCACTAGTCATGATGTCTTGTCTTCAATACGGTGTTACCTTAGTAAACACCATGCTTTTATGAATTGAACCGGTTTACTGCCTAAGGTTGAATTATTGGAGGGCTATTTCTTTTCACCCTTTTCACATTTAATTCTTTTTCATTCATCAACCTTGATTGCTTACGAAACTTCATTACTAGAACCTTGTTGGGTTATTCAGTTCATTTCGTCTTAGTCGAGCACTCTTCCCATATTCTCATTTTCTCCTTTTTTCATCATACCTAAGGACTCTATACTATCTAGTGGATTGTCACAGGTAGATCCCTCTCCGACTCGGTGGGATCGAGGAACGAATACCTAACCTAACCATCCTTATAACACCATGCATAAAGTAAATTGATCGGTCTTTTGGTATTGTTCTTTCCTTCTTGAAACCAATTGAAAAAATCATTTGAAAATCAATCAAGGTACTTGTGATACGAGATCAAAGCATTTTGTACCTTAATTGTTTTGATCTTTCAGAAATGCTCCCCCTCAACATGTGCATAAGACTTTATAAGTTGTTTAGCACATAGATGAAAGAGTTCTTTTGAAATAAATTCTTGATTACAATTTCCATGGAAAAAGCCATTTGATTTTCTTTGGTAAATTCTCCCCCTCAATATGTGCATAGGATATTTGAAATCATTTTATCGCATAGAGGAAAGAGTTAATTTGAAGCACATCCACGATCACAAAAGCCATTAAAAAACCATTTAGAAAATCAATCAAGGTACTTATGATAAAACCTTGAAACCTTTGTATCTTGATAGTTTATTTTCTTTTGAAATGCTCCCCCTCAATATGTGCTTTGAGATTCAAAAGTGTTTAGCACATATGAGAGAGCAGCCTGCACAATTGAATCAAACAATCACCTTTTATCAAATTTCATAATTAAATCACAAATATTCCCCCGATCAAAAATATCAAACCCTTTGAGATTTTGGATCTCAAGTGATTTAATCAGGTTTAGAAAACATGGGAGAAAATGTGGCCAGGTTTAAATACTCATCTTGTTTTTGTATCCCTTTGTACCTTGATAGTTTATTTTCTTTTGAAATGCTCCCCCTCAATATGTGCTTTGAGATTCAAAAGTGTTTAGCACATATGAGAGAGCAGCCTGCACAATTGAATCAAACAATCACCTTTTATCAAATTTCATAATTAAATCACAAATTCTCCCCCGATCAAAAATATCAAACCGTTTGAGATTTTGGATCTCAAGTGTTAATGAGTTTAGAAAACATGGGAGAAAATGTGGCCAGGTTTAAATACTCATCTTGTTTTTGGATAAATCCTCATCCTCAACATGTGCATTGTGTTTGGCACATGGTCGAGTGCCTATAAAGGACTAAAACCCGATTCCATTAAAAGCGGATTTGAGATTTTAAATCACGATCTCTCCCGATCAAAAGTTCAAACCAATTGAGATTTTGGATCCCGATTGATTTAAATCATTTAGAAAAATTTTGGGAAAGAGCGTGGCAACATTTAATTTTGAAAAATGGCGATAAGGATTAATTTAAGACATTAAAGATTGTTAGTGTCCGGTATGATAGTTTTAAGAGATCTTTAAGTAAAATAAAACAATTTCACAATCAAACAAGAGCAGAAAAAATTTCATTTTGTAAGATCTTTGAGTTTCAAAGAAAATCATACCATGACATAACATTAAATCTTTAGATCACCACTTTGTTTTTGTATAAACGGACTTTTTTTAAGAAATATTGTTTGAACATATTTTGTTTTAAATCCATCTCCCCTCAATTGATGACCGTAGTGGGATGTTGAGTGACTTGAAAGGTTTTGATAAAATAAATTAGGTGATTTTCAAAATTTAGTCGATTTATTTTCAAAAAATATTTTCCCATTTTCAAAACAATTTTATCAAATAATTTTGAAAAATGGTATTATTCACTAATTTGTCATGCACAAGAATGCGTTAGGTGGTTAAGGTGCTTTTGTTGTTATTCTTTGAGGTTGGAAGAAAACCCTCTGCGGTCTGATGAACTTAACTTCACGTTGCATTTTTTCATGCCAGCCCGAGTTAAGATTAAGCTCGTTTCTTCATTTAATGATGAAGAACAATCTGTTGATGAGAGACCTCTTACGTTGCATTTTTTTCATGCCAACTCTCCATAGAAGTCCAATTAAGCTTCGTTTCTTCATTTGTCAACCCAAGATATAGTTACCCTTTCCTTTCGTCATCCAATCATCTTCATTTGTAGGATCGGATGAGAATATTCTTATATACCAATATACCGCATCGTTAGTGAACACATAGGATATATGGTGAGTAAAACATCACCCAAGCGATAATCGACTAATAAAAGTCAATCCAACATATGATCACTTCATATAAGGTATGGGATTTATGTGTTTATCAAACTCTAATCATCTAATTCTAACAATCATATCCTAAATTTCTAGTCCTTCGACATAGGCAAATATCATTTTTAATTAGTAGCGTAGGATAATTAAGAAAGCCCGTTAGATGATGTAAATTTGAAAACATTCTCCCCTCAATCAATGACTCATTTTTTGAAGCGTTTAAAAGCTGAAGTCATTGATTGATTTTTCAATTTTTGAAAACTCTTGGCTTGATTGATTTTCAAGCAACTCATTTGCCACCACTTTTGAAAACAACAAATATTTTTTTACACGAATAATTTTAGATGGAAAACATTTGTGTAGGAACAAGCAGATCCTTGACATACTTTCCTTAAATAGTTTTAGGATAAGTGCACGAAATATTTGAAAATTGGTTTAAGCGTAGCACTTTCCTTTTTGAAGAAGGCGGGTTGCTGCTCTGATAGCAAGCTATAATAGTTTTTTACAGATTCTGATCGAAAGTACCAAAGCCATCATTTTGAAGCGCCGGGTAGCAGTCACAGAAATGCTTTAGAAGCCATTTTTTAAGCGGGTTTGGTCACAAATAAGCGCAAGCCATTTGATTTGTGACATGTTTTGAAAGAAATATTTACACCTGCCGCTTTCGAGACTTCATCTATGGTCCCGTGCCATTGTTGAATGACATTTCTAACACCACATGGATCTTATGTCGATACGGACATGTCTTGAGAAAACCATATTTTTGGTATTTTCTGATTTTTCAAATTTTTTATGGATTTTTTGTTGGTTTTATATTTTTGTATTTGGTTTTTGAAAAAATATGTACAAAGATAGAATAGATGATATAGTTTAAGAAGATGATGATACCAGTATCGATATAAGGATATCGAATAGCATTAAAGAAGATAGAATTCATCATCTCTTACTTCCACCACCAAAGCTTAGAGGCTCCGAATAGAAGAAGATAGAGCGTGAGCCTTTGAGAAGAGACTTTGTGACTTCCCTCCAAACCGAAAATCCATTAGATATTGGTCAATCTATTTCAAGTTTGCCTTAGCGGTACGAAGAAGCACACCATTATCATAAATCCGGCTCCTTTTAAGAATGATAATCTAGATTCTTTGTTCGGGTTGTATCATCCGATAGAATACAGCAGCGTATCATCCATAGCAGAATAATCTTCTCAAATTCCATTACCGGAAATGCGAATGCATCCCAAAACGTTATCATCGATGTCTCAATCAATCTCTAGAGCTCATGAATATACCAGTGCTAAAAAATCATACATCAATATCAAAAGGTAAATAATGTGTTATGAAGCTAAAATTAGTCTAATCAATGCTTGAAAAGAGAGGCAGGATAACATTTGAAGAAGAAGTTAGATGGTTATCTGCTGCCGGATGACTATCTGCGGATGTCGAAACAGGAATAAGTGATTATATCTGCAGATCGCGATTAAGGACTCCGTGAAATAGTTGGCGTCCTAATGTGCACAATATCATTGTTGCGATAGCATGTGGAAATCATCATACCAAACTATGTACCTTTTTTATCACGAAACTAACTCTTCCATCTCTTTCCGCATAGTTGGAATAAGAACACTAAGCGCCATGAGTCAAACCTTGAGTTTTCTGCATAGTAATGACATATGTCTTCACAGGATTTCTTCAATCACTTAGAAGTATTAAGCTCATCAACTTTACTCGCGTTTAGATGCATGTCTCCTTCCCCCTTGTTGGTTTTGATACTTCAGAATCAGCAACACATTGTAAGCCCAAATACTTGAAATCTTTTTGAGAAGAACATAATTAGCTCAAATATATCTGTGAGAATCAACTTGCTGAAGAATGTGAGCAAGTCTAATTGGGGATCAAATCAAACACTTCACCCTCCCCCAATTAGTGCTCTCCCCTAAACCGACAATCCTTTAGATAAATGCCTTGAATAAGAAGAAGTCTTTAGATCGTTAAATGCAACTCGTCTTTTAGTCTTCTAACATGCACGGAAAATGTAGAAGACATTTGTAGGACTCGACCTTCTTCAAGATTGTCAGTTGGGAATAGAAAGTCAACATCTTCAACTCACCAAATGCATTCCGTTAACTTTGAAATAGAATCCACCAACTAAAATCCTCCCAATCAAACAAGAGCAGTGTTCATCAAAGAAATCGTATTGACAACTAGAGGCACTTTGTCATTAAACTCATCCTCTCCGTGTAGAAGATGTCAACCATGAAGCTCTTAAAAAGAAACTCCATGTAAAGATGACCCGATAAGAAGAAGCTCGGTTACATGAGTTTAGGCCCAATTTGACCATTAATTCTCAGAAATCAATCAACCATGCGGTAGAATTCACACTTCTTGTCCCCCTCAAGAATTGCATCTGGAGTTGCCATTCTTGATTAAATAAGCGAAATCATCAAATGTAGTCTCTTCACACTTCTCCCCTAAAATTAGCATGATGCCATATCAATCGTATAGTTGAGCAAGTGGGAATAAAACAATCACTTGATGAGTCAGAGTTCCTTGATGAGAAATGAAAGCATGGAAAAATCATGAAGCATGTTGATGAGAATGGTCATAATAAGAAGATTTCTCTTCTTCGAAGATAAAAGCGCTTGAAGCATACACTTTTCTTTTCTTTGAGGAGCGAGGTTTGAGCTGAAGTATTCAAACATCATTATGTTGATCTGAGGAAGCTTGGCCCAGTGTGAGCACGTCATTATCTCTCTTTTTCATCATCTCTTGGCAAACATGTAATCACCCCATTATCATTGTTAAGGCTCTTTTTTTTGTTGTAGTGATGGATAAAACCGATATGATAAATTTGACCACGAGTAAAATAACAGACTCCTTGACTTAAACACCATATATGTAACAAAAGCGGTGCAGAGAGACTTCATCCATTGAATCTCTAAATCCTCTATACCCTTCATCCAACACCATCAAGTATAAAGGCGGTACATCACCTCTTGAAAATCTACAATTAAATGTGACCAGGCACTACAATAACTCCTTAAAGTGGTAGTTATTTTTGTAGTAAAGAGCGAATTCCCGATTGGTAAAAGAAAAGGAAGACTCTCAAAATAACTAGTTTTCCAAGTCTTCGTTTTGGAAAAGCTTCGAACAAGGATCATGAAGAATCTTCATCCAACCATCCCCGATACCTTAGGATACCAGTACACTTTCGCCGTGATATTTCTTCAACCTCAAATAAATAATAGTGAAGTGCTTACGTTGTACATCTTACGGTTAAAAGCTCAAATCTAGCCTCCTTTGGCGTTTTAAGTGAACTCGATAATGGTTTTATCCGACCATGGTCAAAAGAGAGATAACCAGTAAAACTTTGAAATAACCAAACTGCCATGAAGAATATCAAACAATCACCCAATTCATGAAATCCTTTTATCCCTTCTTGAAGTAGAAACCGTAGCACCGGCATTAGATAAGATCCAGAATTACACTTTCCGTTCTCGGGATGATGCCAAACGATTTACAATTCTATAGTTTAAATGAAATAGTTTCTTTAAGCGATTTTACAAAACCAAGAATAAACCGTAAGATAGATCGAAATGCGCTACTATTACTAGGATGTTTTCCATTGTCACGAGGATTTTACAAGTCTATGATTTAAATCGAGAAATAGATTCTTTTCGTAAGGGATTTTACAAAATCAAGACAAAACCGTAAACAATGTCGGCAGATGAATGTGTTATGACAACTTTGGTTTGATGAATATCATTTGGGGAACATCACATGATTCATCAATGGTCCATTATCCAACATCATCAACTATCCAATAAATACTTTGGTAAACACATCATCCACAATAGGCGAACATTCTTGTGACTACTTAGTGAAGTAAACCCGATATACCAAACTTGATCATGAAGTAGAATTCCCTAGATTTGTTACATAAACTTGTACTAATCCTAAGTAAAAAGAAAGCGGACATACCCAATGTACAAAACTTCTTGACATATTCTCAAGCTGCGTGAGACAAGTGATAGCTTCGTTGTGGGTTAAAATTTGAAAGAATCACACCCAGTAACTAAATAGCCAAGTCTTTATCCACTCAATACGCCAAAACAAGTCATCTTGTGGAAGGGTAGAAAGAAGAAAGAAGACAAAATAAGTAAACAAGCCCGGAAAACGTCACTTCAAATTCAAATAAGAGATACCGTCAAACAATATTGGTAGTCACCTTTGTTCAAGTATCAACTCCAATTTGTGATGTCAAGCTGAAAATGTATGAGCCAAAGTATCGAGATCACATCACCAACAACTCTATTATCATGCAAATCTCAACATATCTCATCATCATCAAGTCTCTTTAACAACTTACATCTTCAATAATCATGATCAAATCTCGCATAAGGTCCAAATGCGCAAGATCAATGCTCATATATATATATATATATATATATATATATATATATATATATATATTCAAATGTTGAGAAGCCTAACCACAATTTGAATTGATCCATTTAAGCTGAAGACCCATATTGCATAACTCCAACTATTCTACATTAGGTATTAAAAATTTCACCAAACTATAATCTCTCTTTGTATTTAAAATTGCCAATAAAACGATTCTAATTAAAATTACTTCCAACAATAGGTTTCTAAATCTTATCAATATCATTTGGGGCTCAAAAGAATTTCGCATGATCCATAAAAGGATACTACGATCCAATATAAATAATTATACGAATCCAAGCTCGTAAAATCCCAATATACGAAATCATATGTCACACTTACTGCTTAGGTCCATGTTGCATATTGAGACCTGCCGATTTGGTCCAATAACTTAACAGTTTAGGGCCTAATCCATTCGAACAATAGTACACGATCCATTCACGAGGCCCATACAGGTACTTTGGCCCATGGATATCACAGATTAGATAAAATCTGTGTGGCCCATTGCAAAACGTACACCGGCAGGATCCACATTCACCTCACCCTAATATTTAGGAGTATATAAAATACTCACTACACACATCCTAACCCTAAATACACGATACTTAACCATAATCACTTATATTTTTTTAGTCCGCCCCAATTCCACTCATTACAGCCACAAAAACGAAATCTCATAATTTCTCACTTCAAAAAATTACATCTCAACAAGAAACTAATCTCATCTCAAATATCATATCCTTTGATTATACAAATCAGAATCACAAGCACAAGTAAACCCACACCCATATCATCATCAGTTTAAGGTGAATACTCTTTCAAGAATGAAGAATATTTAACACTTTTCGGCACAAAGATCTCATAGAGATCTCGGGTAGGTTTACTTGTTGTAAATTCGTTTGTGTAAATTGTTTTCATCCTTCAGTCATTGAACGAAGCTCATGTCGGCGTTTTAACAATCTTGTTAAAATAGGTGTGTAGTTGGATATATAAACAAGAAGTGAAAGCTTCATAATGATTAATGATGAAAGTCTATTTCGTGTTTTAGACCTTTGGTCTTGATGTTACTTTGAAGTACCACAAAACTAGATAACTGAAATCTCATAATTATTCCATTGTAGAGTCGAGTCTTGGAGAAAGGTACAATTTGAAATTGTTGGATGAGGTTTGATAAATAGTTTAGATTTGGTTTTGATGCGAGTAGATGAATTGAGTCAAATCTGTTGAAGCCTTTTGACAAATCGATTTCTTAGCACAAAAAATTGACTGATGATGGTGTTGCAACAGAAGTCGTTTGATGTTTTGTTATTGTTGGTATAAGTGGTCGTGTGGTCAAGTCTTCTCATTCTTCATTTCTTCTTTGAAAGGCAAATTCAGCTAGACCATATATATAACAGCAGTCGCTAGGAGTCTAAGTCATGGAGTCAGTTTTGTGTCAAGTAGCTACTTCAACAAGTTGCTACTTCATTATACAAATCGCTACTTCAACAAGTCGCTGCATTATTTGGGACAAGTCGCTAGCAATATTTTGACTCAACAGTCAAATAAACACAATTAAGCTCACATCAAGTAGAAATAGTAAACACGACAACTTAGATAACTGTTGGACCATTAAAAATGACAAGTAAGCTACTTGTAAACCTTTCTGTTGACTTTATCCGGCGAATTATTCCGACCATGCTTTTCGACCATATTCATAGTTACCCGGAAAAGCAGTTTGATCGGTTTGACCAAGAAAAAAGTGACCATTTGACCACAAGATTTCACTATATTTCGAAAACATATCTAAGATGATAAAATATGTTTGAACAAGATTTATAACACAAAGCAGATATACTAACATGACTTTTTGGACCAACAGACAGGATAGGATATATGTTTAAAGTTGTTATCTCGAAAAAGTAGGAAAGCAGTTTTTTTCGACCAACAAAAGTACTAAAAACAGTTTAAAAACATGATACAAACCCAATAAATCATCAAAACACAAAAAACCTTGGTACGAGACCACACAAATCAACACAACACAACAACCATGGCTCTTGATATCAATTGTTAGGATCTTAATATTATTGTGTTTGATGATTTGGGTGGTCTTGGATGGTGGTGATACAAGAAAGCAATTTTAGAGAGAGAAAGAGATGAGAGATGGGTGTTCTTGTTAGAGACTTGGTTTACAAATGAAACGTTAGATTGAATGAGAAGCACCACCCCTTCCAAGGAGGGAAGGGGTATTTATAGTTATAGACTGACCTCCACAGCTGGCACAGTGATCGTATACTGATGGAGTAAGAACCGTCCTTCCTCCCGCGGTGTTACTAAACTATTCTCGATACTAACTAACAATAAAGCGATAAATACGCGTAAATAACTACAACTCTACGAGCTAACTTATGCTAGATAATATTGGGGTGTGAACTCTTCACCATGGAATTTTCTAATTCCTATGCGAAGGAGAGGAGAACCTCTGACTTAGTCAAACCCACGATCTCCTCTAACCACGGCTTCCCCGGAGATTTGAGAGCGTGGGTCACTAAGCCCTAAGCGTTTACCCATAAACATAGGACACCCATGTTCTCCGACATTCTTGTGAGGTGCCCCCCTAACCCTATTTCTTCAACTATAATTAGGTTGGGCCAGATAAAGTATTATGGTAACTCATTCTACACTCATCTCTTTACTTACACACACTTATACAACCATAACTCAGGCAACACTCTGGCGGAGGTGGTTCCAGCAGGTCTAACACTGCGTAATCACTTAACGTAGTGTCTTACGTATATCTTATTCTCCGTGAAAGATAATCTTGTTTGGAACATACACCACTTATACCTTTGATCATCATGAGCACAGTGATGCAATTTATTATACAATCGATTGTGTATCCGTGAACCAGCTACTATTAGTCCCGTAATCACCAAGTCTTAAAACCTTAACCGATTACGCTACCTTTCGACATGGAACCGGGAAGGAAGATACACCTCTGAGGTTTCTCTACTGCAGGTACCTCTGTTACAACCCAACTCTTAGATAACCTGCTCAGCCCAACAACCTACACCTTCACTACTGCGATCTGGTTTGGAAACCACTCTCCAGGTACATCAAGCCTCGACTTCCTCTAACCCTATTCCGTCTGACACGCCCGTTGGGGCAAACTTCAAAGCCTTAGGTCCTTCGAGGGGGGCACAAGCAAGAGCAAGTTCAAGCTGAAATGTGGTGGGAGCTGGAATATTCAGTGAGGAATATGGCCAGAGAGATTGAGGAGTAGATGAGAGGTTGAGTAGATTAGCGAGGCGTTCGGCCTCTGAAATGGTTCTCCTTCCATAAAAGGCCTAATGGAAGGAATTTGTGAAGTTTGAAGAAGGTCAGGGAGATCGAGAGAAAGAAGGGAGAGAGTACAAGGTGAAAGAAGCGAGAACTCCAACAGGATAGGAAGCGGAGGGTAAACCTACCACCTCTCTAGGCTGCTCACTTAGAAGAGAGATGGATGGGGCTCAGATACCTCCATCATATGTCTCGAGTGTCGGAGGACCTTAGTTACAAATAAACGTAAAGCGTTTGTATTTATATTTCACGATCTTCTAATGTTTTATCGATAACAAGCGTTAAAATCATTTTAATGAAACAAATAGAATACGTAAATAGTTTGAGTTAATAGTTTTCTAACACACTTCATTTTCACGCATAAAACACTAAAACAAGTATAAGTGTTTTTTTTAGATACATATGCAACAACTATGTTACATATTAGGTTAAACATATACTTAAACTAAGTATACTAAAATGGGTAAAAGCTAAGTGTATGCTAAAATGATAAATACAAATATATACTAAATGGGTAAATACTAGCAAATGGTTTTGACCCATAACCCATGGTTTATATATACCACTTAACCAAGTTCATTGTATCTAGAAGAAAACCATGGATCAACCCATAACCCATGACCCATGACCCATAACCAAAATACCGTGGGCAAGAGGAAGCGGACCACGGATCCCTAACTTTGTGCTAGCGGATCCCTGTGGTAGGGATCACGGAACGATAGAGTTTTTCCTCTATAAATAGTGACCATTTATTCATTATTTCTCACCCCTTCAATATACTTTATCCCGAGTTAAATCTCACTAACCTTAGATCCAAGAGATCTATGTTTGTAGTTTTGTTTTGTGTGATCTTTTAGGTTCCTCTTAAAGGCAAGATCACCACCAGAATCGAGCAGAGAAGCTCAAGTCCATGAGTTGCCATGCTTCCTCATCATCAAGACTACTGAAGTCTTCTTGTTGATGATTCCTTTCTTTCTTCAAAGTGTAGTGTTGAAGACATTAGTGAAAGATGTCTCAAGAGTCAAGGCGAAGATATTAGTGAAGGGTATCTATCGTCTATAGGATAAGCACTTGTGGTAAGTGCTTAGAAGTCAAGACAAAGAAGCATTAGCGAAAGGTGCTTAGAAGTCAAGACAAAGAAGCATTAGTGAAAGATGCTTAGAAGTGAAGACACAAGACATTAGTGAAAGGTGTCTTGTAGATCTAGTCAAAGGCATTAGTGAAAGGTGCCTTAGATGTACAGTCGATTTGGTGTGTTTAGTATGCAAGATAGACTAGTATTAGATCCAAGGATATTGATATCCTTGTTGATGTTGTAAAGGAGTAGATATCCTTTGGGATTAGTCGTTGGTGTTGTGTGGTAGTAGTTTCTCCATTGCAATGGAACTAGGTGCTTAGCCTGAAAGTACCCTAATAAAGGGTAAGTTGTAAAGGTGTAGTTCACCTAAGGTGTGAAAGAACTAGGTACTTAGCCTAGTACCTTATAAAGGGTAGGCGACGTTGTGTAGGTGTGGTTCACCTTGGAGTGAAAGAACCCGGTGGTTAGCCTAGTACCGGAAAAAGAGTAGGCGGCGTTGTGAAGGCTTCTTCGCCATAAGGAGATTGGTGTAGTGATTATGAACTCTCGAGTAGGTGACTGAGGGGAGTGGAGTAAAGACAGGAAGGTGACCTTGTAGTAGAACCACTATAAATACTTGCGTTGTGGTTTTGTGCTTCTTACTCTTATCTTTTCATTACCTCCTACATGCTTGTTTATCAACATCGACACACACATTCAAATAGATTGACATAAGTCTATCTAAATAGATTAAAAGAGTTTTAATGGTAAAACTATTCAACCCCCTTCTAGTTTTCCACAATTGGCATCGAGCTTCGTTACAAGTTTGTTAAAGTATATTGTACTTTAAAACTTGTCGATCCAGGTTAATTGAAAACTACAAAGAAGGTCTTTCATAAAAACAAACACCATGTATTTAAACTATATGTTTGGATGTTGATTTGATAACAACATTTTTCTTATTTATTTTTAATTGCACTAATCTTCTTTGTCATGTTGATTAGTCAAATCTCATACCCACCAAGCTTTAGGGTCGGCTTGGTAACAAGAATACCTTCCTTAAGAAGGTATCTTAAAGAAGCGGGAATCGTCTAAGTGACATTTGTTGTGTCATTTGTAAAGACATTCTAAAATGCGCTAGAGTATGATTTTCTTTTTACTTTGTTTTATAATTAAGTATACCTATTTAGGTATTTATATGATTATCTGTTGTGCTTATACATGTTTTTTTGAAGCTTCATTAGGAAGCCTTTTTCTCACATACGTGTTTTGTTTCTCGTCTAAAATCGTGGTATATAAAACTCATGTTTTGTTTCTTTTAAATCCAATAATAAAACTTAACACGAATTTCAAAAATTCTTCCTTCCCTATAAAAACTCCCAGTGACCTGTCTATAAAATCCTCACTTTTCAAATCATCCATTTCAAAAAATTCCCTCTCCTTTAAATATCATCTTCCTCACTCATTCCATCTCAAGAAACCAAGAAGATCGTCATCAACATGGTTTACATGCCTTTTCGTGCTCATCGTCATAACACTCTCATTGACTTTGTGTTCCTATGATGAAGTTCACATACAGAGACATTTACTTTGTGTTGTTAATCTATATTGGGGTCATTTACCCAATCCTTTGTATCATCCTTAGCATTGAAATGCAATATTATTAATGATCTAGATTATCTAGGTTGTTTTTTTTTGTTTTTTTTGTTATAGTGTGTTTATCATTTCTTTTGATTTATATGTTTCATTTTCTTTAAATGATACATTAGAAGTCATGTGTGCATGCTAAAAGAAAATGTAGGATAAAACATATTTCGTGGTATAAAACTATAAAATCATTTTGTTACTCTGAGATCGGATCCGGAAGTTATACTAGCCGGATCCTTTTTGAAAAGGAACCATGGGATCCGTCCTCTTGAAAACTTTCTTGCAAATCAAAAACCTCTTTTCTTGAGAGTAATACTCTACATGTATGTCAAAACCATAAGTGAGTTAAGCGTATTTCTTGTTAAAAACCATTGTTAATAAAAATCTAGTAAAACATTAGATTATCATAAGTTGACCACAAACATCTCCTTTTATTAACTTGTCATTTCTATAGGTTCAACCATGACGCATGAATATGAGTTTGATTTTTCACTCACTACGTCTACACTCGAACATCTCTCTCGAAGACTATGCTTTGCAATCATGTCGTGGGTTCAATAATCTCGCTCCATCACTTCCATGAAGGGCGTATTGTAGACACCTCTCTACAATTCGAAGAAGGTATCAATACCTCCTTCCGAGCCATAGGACTAGAATGCCTTCTTGAAATCATCGAGAAGATATGTCCAAGGTTCATAATGGAATTCTTCAAAAAGTCGAACTTCGTTAAGTAGCGAGGATGCTCTCTATCTCTTTTGTTTTATATCAAAACCAAAAGTTCCTCTAACCCTTGGGCATTTTGCTCACATCCTCCGGATTTTCATCATGGACAATGTGCCTTCACCGAAGATTGGTCTCTTGATTCTCTCTTCAACTTTCGTGAAGAAAATAGTCCATATTGTTCACACATACCCTCTCAGGAAGATTTAAATCGCATAATATGCAAACCTCGACCATATTACTCCGATCCAAACATTATCTTTACAAGGGATATCCGAGAATAGTACAATCCTCTTGCACTCATCCTCATTGAAAATGTTTGGAGTCTTAGGGGAAATTGAGAAATCCTTCCCGCTTGTTGTGCTCACATGTTGTATTGTTTGCTAACACAACAACCATACAATCTCGTCTACTTCTTCGCAAGGCGAATTGCAAATCTTCAAGGCTTCAAGAATAAACTCATCCCTTATGGAATATTCTTGACACGCCTCTATCATAATGTTATGCACTTCCATCCTCAATTTCAAAGTTAGTTTAGCATTACTTGTGAACAAGATAATGGACCCTAAACATATCTCTCATGAAGACTTTCTTCATTCTTGATTCCACCAACACTCATCAATCACATAATGATCCTCCTAGTTAAAACACTCAAGGAAACCAATAGTATTCCAAAATAGGATCAAATCTCTTGTATTCGTGCTTTATCAATGTAATCCAATTTCCTTCATGAAATAAAACATTTGATATCTTAGTATTTTGAACTTTCTTTAGACTTATCCTTGAGATATAATGCATTGTCAAGATCATTGCATACCTTTAGTAAAGGTCTCTTGTGAGATGGCGGATCCCAAAATTACATTAGCGGATCCTTACTCTTAGGGAACCGTGGGATCCGTCGAGCGAAAAAATGCGATTACAGAATTGTATTTCAAACACATTCTTAGAACAACTTACACTAAGCTAAACATAGTGTCTTAAGGCAAATTAAGCCCTTATCAAGATAGGTTAATCTTTCTCATTCATACATAACTCACCAAGTCACACTCTAAAACGCTTGTAGATCTACCGTTTTTTTATCCATTACTCTTCCGGCTCTTAAACTCACACCTCATTTTCTACTTGATCCCTCACATCTAGTCTTAGAAATCTTTCAATTATGGCAAAATTGATCATAAATCATCCTCACCTCCAAGTTGATCAAAGTTGATCAAAATCTAGTTTTCTCATCTCAAAGCTTCTAGGGTATTTTCCAATACACTATCCTAAGACACAACTTGATCTCTAGGATCATTTAGCTTCAATTGACACTCTAAATCTTTAGTGTCATCCTTGCTCATCCATTAGTACTCTTGAGGTTCCAAATCCTTCCATAAATGACAATCATTAGCTACATCATTACTTTCAAGTACTCAAGCATCCCTTCATTTAAAACACTTAGGAGGACTTGAAACACTCAAGATGATATAGGTCTTAGATCTTAGAAACATCATTTCCAATCTTTCATAGCAGCTGGAGAGAGGCGGATCTAGAGATTAGCCTAGAGCGGATCCCTCTAAGGAAGGAACCGTGGGAATCGAGATGACAGGTATAGGTCAAATCTTGCTAAAACAATCATTTCAACTCATCTTCCTAACTCCAACACTCCATCTCATCTTAAATGAGTTCCTAGATCAGAGCAACCTCACTAAGATTTGACTCTTGTGCATGTCAATCATCACATTCCAATGAATCCTAGTGGCTTAAAGCTTAAATACACTTGCCAAATCTCTTAGTTTATAAACCACCTTATTAGGACCTCCATAGTCATCACTCTCATCTTAAACTTCAGGTCTTGCAACCTCTTGAAATCATCCCATCATGAGGAAAAGCCCAAGTAGTAACTTATCCACCAAAGAACCACCCATTAAAAGAGCTTCGTTATACGAGGAATTTCTTCAACCGAATCATCTCCCATCAAACCAACAAATGATAGAATTCTTCATCATCCAATCAAACCAATTCCTAAAACGATAGTACCCACAAAACTACCTATGCCAAACACCACCATACCTCCTAGGACAAACAATATCATCTCCAGTAAACCATCACCATTGGTGCCTAGAGCTATTTCATTTACATCCCCACTATCATCACCACACCTCTACAATTTAGAGGACTTGCTTCCTAGGTCGTCTCATCCTTCATACAACATTCTCCCATTAGGAGGAATAATGGTTCAAATCAAGGTGTTGAGTCAACACTTGCTCCGTTCCCTTCAGTTTCCATCATATAATCCCATTTGATTTATGACAAAAAATCATCAAAGTCACCACGACCATATGGAAGTTGACACTTCTCTACCACCACCATCATTCTTGGTCAAACCATTCTCAAATGCATCCACCAATTCTCCATCGTTCGAAGCTCAAGGCCGCTTCACTTGATCCTTCACATCAAGCCATCTCATTTCTTCCACCACCACTACCTAGCCATGACAAAGATTGCCATCACTGTCAATATGTTGAAAGTTTGATACATGAAGTACGAGACCAGCGTTTCATGTTCTATCATCTCCTCGAGCATTTCTTGAGATCAAACTAAACAAAACTTGAGCTAGAAGATTTTAGTGGTGTCCTAGCATCAAGCAATAGTTGGTCTAGAAATTTCTATTAGTATTTTCTTATCTTAGTTTTTAGAGTCATGTATATCATAACTCTAGCTTTATTAAATGGAAATTACATGCTACTTGTTATTTTTTTTACGAGAATATGATTACCTTGTATTCATATATATATTTTTTTGATAACATTTACCTTGTTATATCACCTTTCTTGAAATTTAACTGACTAAAAGCGGATCCTTCGAATTGCTGAGCGGATCCCTACTAGGAGGGAGCGCGGGATCCGTGAGACAAAAGCTTTCTTTACTAACTTGAAACACATTTTCAGGAAATTGTGAATATTCTTGATTTCTAACCTTTGTTTTGTAGTTATTCAATTTACATATGAAGACTTTGACATCCTAAAGCTAGGGGAGCTCTATGTCAAAGCAATACATTGCAAATTACTTGCAATACTAGGTTTACATTTCGTGACATCCCCTTGCAAAATTGAAATCATCAGGGGAGCACATTAGGTCTAAGTAGGCGATATCTTTTACAACTTATTTGCAAACAAACTAGATAGTATTACTTTCTTGGCATACTTACCAGGATGGACTCGTCAAGGGGGTAAAACGAGAGATCCTTTCCGTTATTTGCTCCCTCTATTTTTTTACTTTTTCTTTCACATGTTTTTCTTAAAAACAATGTGTTGCCTTCCTTCAAACACTTTTTGTTTAGACAAAGGGGAGAAAAGTAAAAACAAATTCAAACTTTGCAATTTTAGCTTTTCCTTAAAATAATAATTTTATGTTTTGTCATCAACAACAGGGGAGATTGTTAATACAAATAAGAAGTAAAGCGTTTATTTATATTTTACGATCTTTAATGTTTTGTTGAAAACTTTAGACCCTTGATAGATCTTGAGCCGTGATACGTTAGTATAAACTTGTGTAATCACAAACAAACTAAAAGAAAATCTCTACAACTTGTATTCTGTAGCGGAATATAAACACAAGTATAAAACACAGATAACTAAGAACTTCTTTGATCCTCTATGGATCGTTATATTAATAACTTGTTTTTTAAAACATACATCTATAATTCATTCTATTATGTTCCTTTTATAGACAAGGAACCCTAAACAAAACCCTAAACCGTTTCCCAAGAAACTTATAAACATAAAACTAAATAAGATATACACAATCACTTCCTAATAAAGCTCATGTATATCCATATTAAATAAACTAAACAGGAATATAACTTCCTTGAGAAACAAACTAATCTTAAGCAGAACTATGTCTTCTTTGAGAATCCATACCCTGTGAGAATCCATTCAGCAGAAACAATAACATAATTCGTACTTCACATAATTCCCAACAATCCTCCCTAACTGGAATTTGTGGTTAAGTTCGGTTTCTTGATAGATCTCTAACCTTGAAACACTAGAGGATTGTAGTCAAACAAATCGACAAAGAATCAAAACAAATCATCTCTTTGATGATGAAACTCTGAAACTCCATATCTTTTCAGCAACAAATGACAACATGTACATCAAAACATATTAGTTTCAGACTATTCTCATCACATCGGTGTTAACACATTGAGGAGTGAATCATTGAAAATAATGGATTTGATGTCTCTTACCAATAGCCATCACTACTGGAGTAGCCAAATGTTTAAGTTCGAAAACATGGTACACGATAACCATATGATTTATGCAAATGCGGCAACCATGAGAGCGGATTTTGAAATGTCTTTTACAAATAGCCGTTTGCTCCGGGACTAGTCAATTCTGCAAAAATGTCATTGAATTATCCAGCGCCCTATGATTTTTGAGCAAACCATTACGACTATCATGATTTGATGTGTCTTTACCAAAATTTGTACCCTTTGGACTAGCCAACTCTTTGACACACACAAGGTATATCTGGTGAGTTAATAACCGGCAATAATATACAACAAACCTGCAATAAAAGTTAGTAAAATTTTTTTTTTTTTTTTTACTAAGAAATAAATAAAACAAAAATTACAAATCATACAAATTACCACAATCAAGATAAACCTTATTGTTGCAGAAGCTGAGTTTTAATCAATCCAACACATTGTTCTGCATGAAGGTCATCATTGCCAACTGGATTAGGAGGTACTTCCAACTTCAGTCTAAGCATTCTTTCCATGAATAACCGACAACGGATAAGTTTTATCGAGAACATACACAAAATCATGCCACATTTAAATGCGAACCACATGAACACATGGCATAGGATAGAATCTCCAACTCTCAATCTCCCATTTATGTGAATCCTTCCAAATAGAATACCCTTTACAATCTGGAGAATGAGAATCAAACAAGACTTGAAGATCACCCAATAAATATAAACGAACCTGTGGTGAATGAATTGTATATCTTGAGTAACATGTTCATACAACATCTTCAAATCGTGTCTATCCACCAAATGAAATATTTCCTTCAAGAAGTTGAACGTAAGAAGTATTATCTAACCGATAACATTATTAAGCTTCCGGTGTCAATTGATCAATACGACATGTGTTCCTTCAGAAAAACATCAACAGTACCCACTTTAATAAAAGTTGACTCAGCGGCCTTGAGATAAAAAGAAATACTCTTAGGCGTTTCTAGCCAATCTCACAGAGCTCCTTAAGGAACTAAGTTTCCTTTTAGCCATACTTTTCTTCCTCCTACCAGCTTTCTTATCTTTATCAATCTGTAGATCTTCTTCCTTACTCAATGGATGACCCAAATTATCAACACTGGCAATGCTTGAAGAAACAAGAAAGTTCAGCGAGGAACAACCTTATTAGTGAAAGGATTAGCTTAGAAGTTGTTTGATAGTAACACTTGAGACATTACTTGGCCGAAACAACATCAAAATTATCCACTATATCAACTATTTTAGGTCTCTTTGCTTTAGGAACATCAGACATATTATTAATCCTTTCCAATGTAGAAGACGAAGTAGAACCAGATGAAGAAAACTTCATAATCATATTATACTTTCGATCAAATCATCATCGGATACGCATGATTTGCTTCATTGACATGCCAACATTATAAATAGTAGAACTATGATTCTTCACAACTCTCCTCATATAAGCCCTCTTAGAGCTAGGTCATTGGTTTTCCCTTTTTGCTTTATGTCTTTGAGCAACAATACTCTCTCTTTGCATTCGCTTCTTGCTTCTTTTGATTGCCCAGAGCCACCATTTGATCCACAAAATTCGCACTATCAAAAGATGCTCCTAAAATAAGTTTTGCAAGATTAGGATCGAGATGCACTTGATTAGTATAGGCATCCCATTGATCATTAGTGATCTTAGGAAATAATGCATCAAGCTCTAGTTTTCTCTCTGTAGACAAATTAGAATCAGACTGAGCTTGAAGAAATTCAAGAACTACCGCGACTCTTCTGCATATTTTCATAATCGACAAACATTCTAGCTTGAGCTTGATTTTCTTCTTGGATACCAAACTGAACCAATCATATCATCAATCACAGCTTCCTTTCCTTTGTCAGAAGATTCCTCAGCAGAACCAATTTGAGAAATATGCATAGAATGAACTTGGAAGGAACACCCAAACAACATCGGAATAAACATGTTGAGAATTCCTCAACAGGTGTAGAAAAAACTTTAGAAGAAGAATTCAACTTAAAAATTCTCCCAGCCATAAAAGCGCATCATTATGCTGAAGGTGGAGAATTTGGTTGTTCTGGTACAAATGAGGCTTGACCATGTTTAGAAGCAACCTTCTCAAATAGAACATCAGCAATTGCATCAACAACATTTGGCTCCTTTGAAATTTGTTGGATACCTTATTCAGATATTGTCTTCTTCTTTTTCTAGCAAAGATAATAGGCTCCATTCTCCTTGAAGATTCAACAATAGGAGAAGAAACATCAGATGTAAGAGCTGCATCAGCCAAGATTCCTAGTGATACATGCTGAGTCTCTTTGCTCCTCTTCGAAGAAACCAAAACTCTCTTTTGCCCTTTTTCCAAGTAGTTCCTCCAAGTTCTTAACCTTAGTCTGCAACTCCACAATCTTACCACCAAGAGTAGACTTGGTCTCTACAAGCTCCTTCTTGAGATCAGCCACCTCACCTGCATACTTGTTCACTAGAGCATATATCGAGGTAAGTGTAATAGGGTCCTCTGCTCCACCAACTGATTGCTCAGTGGTAATGGGAGCTTCATTGGGCCTTTGGTAGTAATAGGAACATGCTTAAAATTAGGAAATCCTTCATCAAATTGATTCCTAATAGGACTAGGTGTGGGCAGTCTATCAGTATCAAACTGAACCTCATCAATAAAAACTTGTATAGGTGAAGGACTAGGACTAGGTCTAGGTGAAGGTATGAGTGGAGGTAAGTTAGTAGAAACATTAGATGCTTGCATGCTTGAAGGGCCCTCATCAATAGTAACTGAAGGATTACCATCAGTAGTATTGGAAGAAGGTAAAGAAACAACATTATCCTCATCAGCAACCTCATTCCCTGAGCAACATAGCTGCTAATAAAGGAAAATATGTCCCCTCAAATTTAGTTCTCATTGAAGCAAATAGCTTAGCATTAACGCTCATGGGATAAAAGGCTTGGGCTTGTGTGGTAATGTCTAAAATTATCTGAAGAAACCTAGGGTACATCAAAAACTTATGCTTTTTCCTATCTATATTTTCAACCATATTATCAAAACTATACTTAGAGAAATTATAAGTCAAACCCCGAGAAAGACAAACAATACCACATCCGTGGGTAGAAAATTGATCCCATCCTCCGGTTTATTGCTCATACATTGAAGCAGGTGTGAACAAAAATCTCCACATAGGACACAACTGATTCTTCAACCACATATAGGTCCTTTCACCCGATATCCAATAGCTCTTAATCCAGCAAGAATATACACCGCATTGGAATGATAAACCCCATTTGCATCATAAGCGAAGTTGTCTTCTTATCACTCCCTGTTACAACATACTGTTCCATCAACAATAGCTACAATCTCGTATCATTCCTCTTTTCCCAGATTGCCCAAAATTGTTTAACCAACGATTCATAAATCATACTGGAGAATGCGTTAAAGCATAATGAATCTTGGATCTCTGTAGAATTCTACAATTGGTCTATACAACTCATCACCCTTAGCCGATCGAGCGACTTTATTATGATCATGCTTGAATTGAAGCGCCATGAGAAAAATTGTAAGTTAGGGTTAAGAGTCACACAAGTGGAAGTGTTTTGAATGTGAGTAATGAGGGAAACTTTTAATTTGAGACGAAGATATGAACAGAGAGAATAAGTAGTATTTTCCCAATTTTGGTCAAATGTTGACCGGAGGCGTCTTTGCTACTTTTCCCCAAATTAACTTTCAACTTCGGTAGAAACACTAATCAATCTACTGAAGAATACTACTCAGTGAAATGATCACGTATTCAAGAAGCTTCATAAATATCTTTTTCTGTTTCACCAACACGCATTAAATCTCATTAAGTCTTGAAGCTGTCTATAAAACAATCCCAATGCACACATAACTCTTCATCAAAAACCCCCAAATATCATCACAAACCCTAATTGCATCAATGCTCCAAAATTAACCACAACAAATCATGAGTAGATCCTCCCCATCACCACTTTCATCAGATGATAATACATCCTCCATAAGCAGTCTTGAGAGGTGGAAGAAGGATTTTTTGTCAAGCAATCCAGGCGATGATGAAGACAACTCATCCATAAGTTCTTATGTATCACCTTATGAAGACTCAGATGAGGAAGCAACTTCAAAAAGAGTGAAAGAGCCTGTTCTTGCTATTGTGAATGTGTCTTCCATTGCCGTTGATGATTCGATGACTCCGTAAGGAGAGAACATCTTACTCCCAACCTCCAGCTCCTCGCCTCAACGAAGGCCACGCGAGAGGAATCCACCACTTCCTAAAGATAGAGAGGTGGTTCTCGGTCTTCTGCGCCAGGTTTTGGTGCATCAACACATATCGTATAGAGGAAATGCTTTAGGATAGTGGATGGATTGCATTTTGGTTGAAATCTATAGATGAAGCACACTGGAAACTTTATTTTTCTTCATCATCATGTGTGGTCATCGTCATCATCATCGTTTTCATCAATCCATCCTTCCCATTTTGATCCTTAGCTTCTTCGTCATACCGGTCATGCATATCCAGTCATCGAGATAGAATGAATGGGTGGTTATGCAAGACACGATAAATACATATCCAGCATTTAGTGTGAAAGATGTGAGCAATCATGCATATCCAACACCTTAGATGTTGGAATAGATGATATAAACAAGATTGATTAGTAGGTCATGTAATGCTCTTTTCTTGTAGTTGCATTTGATGTTGATTGTACTGTAAGGTAAGCTACGTAAACTTTCTCGAATGAATGAATGAACAATTTGCTTCAGTACTTCTCTTGAATGAACATAGTAACTTCAGTACATTGTCTTAAGTGGAAACAAATAACTCACTTCAGTACTTTGAATTCAGTAGAAATAAGCTTTAACAACCTTGGTAGATCCCACTTGAATAACCTCACCAAAACAAAAAAACCAGAAACACACAAACCAACAAAGAAAAAACAAACTATCATTACATTAGGTTAGTGTTAGTGAACAGTCAAATCATCAAATACACAAAAATCAAACAAATTTACATAAAAGAATGCAAAGTATACACAAATCCTCCCCTGAGGCCTATGCCTCCCCTTAAACTTTGCAGTTAAGAGTTAAGCATACCAATATGGACCACAAGGTGTTGAAACCTTGGTCCATCAAAAGTCTTTGTTAACAAATCTGCCACATTATCATCAGTGTGAATTTTAACCACTTTTATCAAATGTTTGTCATATGCATCTCTTATAAAGTGGTGCCTGAGTTCAATATGTTTTGTTATTTGTGAAAACTGGATTTTTAACAATGCATATGGTACTTTGATTATCAATAAAAAAATTTTGTGTTCATGAAGTTATACCCATAATCCAACAATTGATTTTGAATCCAAAGAACCATCGCGCAATTGGCATGACAGCGTACTACGCTTTAGTAGATGAGGTAGCCACAATAGTCTGTTTCTTGCATTGCCAAGAAATCAATCGCTTCCTAAGGAATTGGCAACCTCCAGTGGTGGATCTCCTATCCGATTTGCACCAGCATAGTCACTATCACTATATGCTTCCAGCTTAAATGGAGATTCTTTTGGGTACCAAAGGCCTAAGTGAGGTTGACCTTTGAGGTACTTAAAGATCTTCTTAACAGCATTGAGATGGGAAGTAAGTGGAGTAACTTGATGTCTAGAACAAACACTCACAGCAAAAGTAATATCAGGCCGTGAAGCTGTTAAATACATCAAAGAACCAATCATAGATCTGTAAAGATGTACATTCACCGGTGGATCTATTTCATTGTTGATCTTTGACTTTGGAGCTTCATAAGGTGTAGTGGCAGTCCTTACACTCTCTATACCAAACTTCTTTAAGATGTCCCTCACATATTTGTCCGACGATAAAGATACCATCGGGTTTCTGCTGAACTTGGAGACCCTAAAAGAAAGTCATTTCTCCCATGGCACTCATCTGAAATTCTCCCTTCATTAGCTCCTCAAACTCCCTGCACCAAGCTTCCTTTGTGGATCCAAAAATAATGTCATCCACATACACTTGCACAAGAATAATGTCTGTGAAATTCTTCTTCAGGAAAAGTGTTTTATCAATGGCACCTCTTCGATATCCATGCTTCAGCAGAAATGATGAAAGCCTAGCATACCAAGCTCGTGGTGCCTGATGTAGTCCATAGAGAGCTTTGACAACTTTGTAAACATGAGTAGGATGATCAGGATCTTCAAATCCTTTAGGTTGAGTGACATAAACCTCTTCTTCTATTTCACCATACAGGAAGGCGCCTTTAACATCCATTTGATATACCATAAATCCCATGTAGGATGCATAAGCCAAGAAAATCCGTATAGCCTCAACTCTAGCCACAGGTGCAAACACTTCATCATAATCAATCCCCTCCTCTTGTCTATAACCATGAGCAACCAATCTTGCTTTGGTTTTAATGACAACACCTCTTGCATCTCTCTTATTCTTCAAAATCCATTTAGTACCAATTGCATACTTGCCATCCGGTAGTGGTACCAATATCCAAACTTGCTGATTTTGAAATTGTTGCATCTCTTCCTGCATTGCCTCAAGCCAACTTGAATCTTCAAGAGCCTGAGTAACACTGGTTGGTTCCACTTGAGAAAGAAAACAAGCAAACAGACAATGTTCATAGTCTGTGTGATTGTCTCTTTCTTGATTTGAGACATAAGAGATAAAAGCCACTTGACCATATTTAGAACTTGCCACCGTACCCCGTGTTCTAACAGGTGCATTAGGATCACCAATAATATTTGACTTTGGATGAGTATTGTGAATCCTTTTAGTAGCAATGGTGTTGACTTCAATGGAAGAATCAAGATTAGTCATAGTAGGTTCAAAATCAGTGTCATAAGAAGGTGAGGTGAAGATTCCAGCTTTGGGTTGTTGATTACCAAGATCTGGGTCTTGGAAGTATTAAGGATCTCCAAAGTCTGTGGACACTCTAGTAGAAATTGGGTAAAACAGACATAGCCTTGGCAGAAATTGGTGATGATAGGAGAAACGGATCACGTTCAGTAGAATTGAGGTTTCCACATTGTTTCTGCACTCTCTCTCAGCATTCCTCTCACATCTAGATTAGCTGCATACTCTTGTTTCTTCAGCCTAGCAAGATCCTCTGCATAATTGGACTCGTCTTCACTCTCATCAGAAGTAACTTTTGAAGTGTCACTGAAAATTGTTAGGGGAAGAAGAAGCTACAATGGGTTGCTCATCATCTTCAAACTCATTGTCGAATCGACATCCAGGGTCTGCCTTTGTTAGTTGGAACTCTTGAGTATCTGCATGTTGGTTAGCCATATGTCTAGAATAACCCAAATAATCAGTTAAGTAATCAAGGTCAAAAAGACCAAACATGACCCTGTCCTTGAACATTAGCAGATAAATTGTAAACTCTGTATGCCTTACTATGAAATTTGAATATCCCACAATATAACCATCATCAGTCTTCTCATCAAATTTGCCCAATGGATCACTTGTATTTAGAATAGTCACTTGACACCCAAAAGGTTTAAGGTAATGAATAGCAGGAACTTTCCCATAGAAGTTCATATGGTGTTTTGAAGTGTGGTCTAGTAATGGACACTCTATTACACCATAACAAGGTGCTTGACTTCAGTCCAAAACATGGTGGGTAGCTTAGAGTGCCAGACATTGATCTTGCAGCCTCTATGAGGGTCCTATTTTTTCTTTCTGCCACCCCATTTTGTTGTGGGGTTCTTGGATTGCTATAGTCCCTTTTTATCCCTTTTGACCTGAGAGTTCTATAAGTATAGCATTCTTGAACTCCGTCCCATTATCACACCGAATTCCTTTAACCTTTTTGTTCAACTGATTCTCAATAAGGGTAATAAAGTCTTTCAGCACTGGAGATGTTTCATCTTTGGTCCGTAGAAAGAATACCCAACAAAATTTGCTATAACCATCAGTGATAACTAGACAAAAATACTTTTGATCAATGCTTCTAACTTGAGTTGGACCAAAAAGATCCATATGAAGCAACGAAGAGGTTCAGAAATAATGCTCACAGCGTCACAACTTTGTATGAGGCTGTTTGCTTTCCTTTGTTGCAGGAAACACAGTTATGATCATTAGTGAAGACTTTGGAAGGAAGACCTTCAACAAGACCCAGTTTAGAGAGCTTGTTTATGGTCTTGAAGTTGACATGGGCCATCCTCCTATGCCATTTGGTAGACTCATCCAAGGATGCTTTAGCCACCAAACAAGTTAAGTCACCTTCCGGTTTAACATCAGTTAAGTTGAATGTATAAAGATTGTGATTCCGAGGAACTTTCAGCAGAGGTGAAGTTTCTTACGGGAGTTTGAAGTCTTTAGATAACACAAGACATTCATCCTCTGTGAAGAGTACTTTGTTCTTGGTGTCACAGATTTGTGAGACCGAGAACAAATTGAAGTGTTGGAGTTCCTTGACATAGTATACATTCTCAAAGTTCAGTTGAGGTGTTTTGATGGTCCCTTTCCCAGTAATCCTTCCATCACTTCCTCCAAAGGTTAGCCTCCTCCTTCAATTGATACAAAGTTATGCATCATATCCTTGTTTCTGACATATGCTTCTTGAACACCCACTATCAACAATGCCAACATCTTTATGCTTAAGAGGATGATGCTACAACAACAAAAATATACAAAATATTTGTACACTATTGAGGCTCAAGTCATTGCTGACTTGAACCTGCCTTGTGGATCATATGAATTATGCCATGCATATGTATAAGATCCACTATTTTTCTTGGGTTTCCATTGAAATTTAGGTCCTTTTTTATTCCAAGAACAACCTGCTGAGGACTTGACAATGATATCCAGTTCCCTTTCCCAACAGTCATTGAGTCAACATATCCGGGCCAATAACCATTCTTAAAATATGAACTTGTAGTTTTTACATATGGTCTTGCAACTGGTCTTCTCCAAGGAAAAGGAGAATTAGTTGCTCGTGGAACATAAGGTGGTATAGCATTAACATTGGTCCACATTGGTCTAGATGTCCTAGAATCACCACACCTATCCATCCTTTGCTCATGAAAATCACAATCCTTAATTAAATGAAATTTACTTCTACACATAAAACATGTCTTCTGTTTAGAAGAATTATTCAAACCAAAAGATGTTGTATTACAAGCAGAAGTATTGAAACCAAAACCATGAAAAGAATTGTTTTTAACATTATTATTATGCAAAGAATTAAAAGGCAAGTCTTCAGAGGCAACTGTCTTGTAAGAGGATTCCTTGGCAAAGCAACTCGACATGCTTATTGGTAGTCTTGGGTGCGGCAGGGTGAAGACTTGGGAAGGTCAGACTTGTCATTTGAATCACACTCTAGTACACCCTTGCTCGGAGGACTTGTCACTGTTAACACAAGAGACAAAGTCATTAGAAGAAGTATCGGGTCAGCAAGTCATTTGACTTTTGCCATAGAGATGATGTGATCCATCAAAGTCAACAGAAATGGAAAGGTCAATGGGCATGTACTCACCTCTAATAGGTCTACGTCACAACATGTAGGCACCTTCTTTCACAAATTAGCTAGGCCTGTGGTGTGGATTTCGTGTGTCATCCCTAGCTTCTAACCTACATACTTCTTAAAGCCTAATCCTATAGAAGTATTTGGAGTTTGACTAGCATAGATGTGACTTGCTAACTTATTACCATTTAACAACCATTCATTATGCCTAGCAATTTCCTCATCTAGTTTCTCTTTTAGCTCTAGATTTTCTGATACTACATCTGCTCTTAACTTCTCAGAATATTTTAACACATTTTTAGCATTAGTAAGATCTCTTTCTAACACACTTATTTTCTCATCATAAGCTATTTGATTCTTCTGAAACCAAACCTTTTGCCTTTCTAGTGTTTTTATAGCTTGTTTATAAGCTTCCACTTCTACAAAGCATTCATTATATTTAGGTTTCAAAATATCATAAGCTTCTTTGAGTTCATTATAACGCTCACTACAACCAAACAAACAGTTTTGTACCCGAGAGATGCCCATCAAGGCAATCTGATCATGCCTATCCTCTGAAGTACAGCTTGCAATCAAACCAACATTATCAGGACCATCATTATCCTGCTCATGATGCTTCCAGTCCACATTGCTTTCAAGAGTGACCAAAGCTGCTGATCCCTTTGAAGTTCCAGACTCCCTCGATTCTGCGCGATAAGTAGAGTATCTCGTCTCATCACCAGCTTTCCTATCTTTGCACTCTCCGGAGAAGTGACCCATCTGTTGACATGTGAAGCACTTGACCTTCCTTTTGTCAAACCTCGCTGGATCTCTTCCGTGGAAGCCAAACCTTCGCCGACTTTGCGCTCAAAATTCTTGATATCCATGGACAACATAGCCACTGCCACTTCAGCTTAATCTCTTCCATCTCCATTGGATCCACGATCTAAATCCTCATAGGCCAGTTCTGCGAGGATCATAATCAGAAAGAAGGATCCATAACATCTTCCATTATACCTCCAGATTGAGAACTTGATGGAGTGGTAGTGTAAGATGATGATGAGTAAGTTGGACTTGGACCATGACTCATCTTAGGGGCAGAAGCTCCAACGAATCTTTGTGTGTACTGCAGTAGATGATGATCTATAAGGACTTCTTACATCATGTTCAAGAGCTTTAAGTTTGTTATACAGCTCATCAAAAGTAAGCATATCCAATCCACCTTTTGCTTTTAAAGCAATGCTCACTTGTAGCTAGGATTGAGGTAAAGACCTCAAGAACTTAGAATTACAGATCATCATTATCGGCTTTGCTGCAGTGATTTAAGCGACTTAAAATCTTGTGAAACTTGTCATAGCCCTTATGAATTCCTTCCTCTTCATTGATTTGAAAGTCTTGAAACTGTTGTCTAAGCATGGACTTTCTCATTCTCCTAGACTCCTCATTCCTACCGAACTTAGCCTTAATTGCTAACCATATGTCCTTGGCATCTTGCATGAAGTGAAAATCACTCAAGTGATCCTCCGGAATAGCTTGAAGAAGAATGGTTTTAACCTTGGTTTCTCTCTGAACCGCCAGTAACTCTTGGCAGTTTTGGGAGGAACATAAGTCATCTTTCCAGCGACATCTCACGGTAGTTTTCTTCAAAGCTGTTTTCCTTCAATACTATCTCCCATAGATTCCAATCAATGTTGGAGATCCAGTTTTGCATCTTCATCGCCCAAAGATCATACTCTTCCCTTTTCGTAAGGAAACTTAGCATTGCTATTAGAGAGACTTAGTTGTTGCAGATGGGTGGAGTTTTGGTTGTTGGTGAGTTCAACATCAACGTCTGAACCAGGCATGATGAGTTTTTGTTTTGGTTGTATGGGTGTTTAGAAAAACCTGTCCTTAGTATCGTAGAGACTCTCACGAGGCTCTGATACCACTTGTTGAAAACTGTAAGACCTAGATAGATCTTGAGCTTCGTAGATCGTTAGTATCGCTTGTGTAATCACAAACAAACTAAAAAAAATCTCTACAACTTGTATTCTTTAGCGGAATATAAATACAAGTATAAAACTCAGATAACTAAGAACTCTTTGATCCTCTATGGATCGTTATATTAAATAATTTGATTAAGCACACGTACATAATTCATTCTATTGTGTTCCTTTTATAGACAAGGAACCCTAAACAAAACCCTAAACCGTTTCCCAAGAAACGTATAAACATAAAACTAAATAAGATATACACAATCACTTCTTAATAAAGCTCATGTATATCCAAACTAAATATACTAAACACGGAATAATAACTTCATGAAACAAACTAATCTTCAGCAGAATCCATACCCTTCCGCAGAATCCATTCAGCAGTAATTCGTACTTCACATAATTCCCAACAATCTTCAAGTTCGAGCATCCTACGATTGGATGGTTGTGAGTCGATTGAAGGCAAGGATATTGCCTTTACGGTTTTGGGCAACTCACAGGGGTTTCCAACATTCGTTTTCATATGGGGCAAGGTCCTCTATAGTGCCCCACGATTCTTCCACGGTTAATTCACTAAGCTTACCATTGCGTGGCAGTCAATGGTTTTGCCTTGTGGAAGATTGACATGATCATAGAAGATTTGTACTTGGAGCCAAGATCAATGCAGTGGTGAGGGACTTTGTGGAGTAAGTCCTTAAATCGAGTCCACTCATAAAGAGTTTCACCTTGACATTGTTAGAACATCAAGATATCATTCCTAAGCCTAGTGGTTCTCCCAAGTGAGAAAAATTGGGCGAGGAAATGGGTGGTGAGATCATCCCAACTTGAGATGGATCCTGTGGGAAGTCACTCAAGCGAATTACTAGCTTGGTCAGTAGAGAATTAAAGAGCGTAATCGCGTGGTCTCGGTGGTAACATGCAAGGTCAATGGAACACGATTTTAAGGAAATCCTTGAGATGCTTATTAGGATCTTCAAAACGAAGTCCATGGAATGCACATCCATTTTGCACCAATCGGATGGTGTCGGACCGC
>OU343216.1:134014286-134036885 GCA_910596185.1 Chrysanthemum makinoi
ACAATGGAAAACAAGCATAAATCCATATAAATGATATAAATAACAAGCATTATCGGGGGAAATTGACACTTAATATTCAGGACTATTTGATGTTATCAAAGAGTTTAGGATACTTCCTACGGAATACGTCCTCACGTTCCCAAGTGAACTCCGGTCCATGTCGGGAGTTCCAACGAACTTTGATACTCGAAATACGACTATGCTTCATCCGTTTAATCTCACTATCCATGATCTCAATTGGTTCCTCAACGAAATTCAATTTCTCATCAATACGGATATCTCTTAACAGTACAACTATGTTTTCCTCCAAAATACACTTCTTAAGATTACTAACATGAAAGACATTGTGTACACTGCTTGTTAGGATCTTAATATTATTGTGTTTGATGATTCGGGTGGCCTTAGATGATGATGATACAAGTATGCCATGTTTTAGAGAGAGAAAGAGTGAGAGGGTGTTTCTTGCTAGAGACTTTCTTTGTAAATTATGAAAGGTTAGATTGAGAAGCACCACCCCTTCCATGGATGGAAGGGGTATTTATAGTTACAATGAATACGTCCTCCCATCGGATCGGGATCAAGCATACAAAGGTAGCATTCCTGCCCTTCACCACGTGTTACACTACGCTTAACTAAACTAATAACTAACTAATAAACTGATAAATAACGTAACTAACGATATTTCTACGAGCTAACTTATGCTAGATAATATTTGGGGTGACCGATACTTCACTATGGAATTTCTAATTCCTAACAATCTCCCCCTAAGGGAGGTCACCCCATGTTTTACATTTCGAATCCTAGCATTCTATTAAATCTTCGGTCATGAGCTCGTAGACTTTAATTCTTCAAGTTCAACAATCTTTGTGCATTAACAGTGACTCTTCATAGTCCGAATGATTTGTATTTTCAGTGGAGGTCTTTAACTGATCCACATCTTTAATGATCTTCGAGATTTCATTGAGATCATCAGCAACAGTAAATCTCTGGATCACCCTTTATTGTGTTGCCTTCATGTGATGTTGTGACTTTTGGACCGACATGCTCACACTTCTTCGATCATGACATCTTTTCATCGAGTAGCGGCTTTACTCCACTCATGATATTTGGCAGCAGTGTAGCGTAAACATAGTATAAAAATATCGAGCCGTGTTCAGATATGCACAAGTCATGATTTCTTCAATTAAGTGCGGATGCCGCGAGCATGCGTTTTGGATTGTCTCCTCAATTCCATCACCGCAACCGCCCAAATGTACCGCAAACAACGCTAGCAATAAAGCGCACGAAAGTGTCTTTGATCACTTTCGGCGAATTGAGGTACACGCCCACGGTTCCCCGCTGATCGAGCATAAGTACCGCCTGTGATCGGTATAATTCAAGAATCTCCTCGACAGGTTTCGCACTGCTCTAGCCGTTTCAAACCGAACGCCTCAAAGAAGACAACAAGGAGTGAATGAACCAAATAATTGAGATTCACCATTGATGAAAATTGATTTGAAAACAATCGCGTATTGTTTAGAAGAAAGAGTTTTGTAATACGACGAAGGTTTTATGAGAAAGATCAATTTTCAATCATAAATACTTTTTGTATTTGAAAATAGTACACATTCGATGTGCTAGAGAAAAGAAGAGATTTACACATCGAACTTTTTCCAAAAGTATTTTTAATCGAGATACTTTTTGTGTATGAAAATGAATACACATTCGATGTGCTAGAGAAAAGAAGATTTGCACATCGAACGGTTTTTCCAAAAGCATTCGTCAATTCATTTCCTAGACCAAGGTTGATTCAAAAACGAATCGCCCCATGATGAGTGCTTATTCACTCATCATTTTTTACCCATCTAAGACCACAAAAACGACAAAAAAACACCCAAATATGCTCAAAATGTGTAATAAATGTCCTCGGAGTGTGTTTTATGTGTTTCAGGTACAATGGATCGAAAACAGGGCAAAAACGTGCATAAATGAGCTTAGAATGGAAACGGTTAGCGCATTTGAGCCGGAGTGGATTTTCTACATTTTGGATCCCTAGACGATATTTGGAGTGAGAGGGAAAACAAACTCGTGAACCTAACCCTAAAACCACCTACCATTTTACCCCTGAACCCGAAAACCAAATTACCTTTTTATAAACATTTTTCATTAAAACCATTATTTTAGTTAAACCAATTTTTATTTTACAACAATTATTTTTATTAGAAAAAAAAAGTTTTATAACAAAAACAAAAAAAAATACATTTTATTTTATAACTAAACAAAATACAAAATAAATGCTTCCTTTTTTTTGAACCCGCCTTTTATATACCACATGAACCCATTCTAATCCCTTTCACCCACACGTTTTTTTTTACCCACCCCATCTCACCTTAATCCTAAACTCAGAAACAAAAACCAGGATACCAAAATCCCTTTTGGCGCCAAATGCAAAAGTCAAAAACCTTCCCTCTCCTCCGCCTCTCACCTCGTCCCTCCTCACCTTAAGCATACAAAACAACTTCACATGGCCTACATTGCCACTGTGGCAATCCCATCAAATTCCATTGGTTTTCAAGAATGGATGGCTCAGATTGTACCCTTGGTGCCCAAGATCAAATTGATGGCTATGATGGGTTCTAAGAAGCACAAGCTCAACCTTTCCTCACTGTTTCACACAAGAAACACAACTGCAACACCAAGAGAAGAAGACAGTAGCTTTTAGTAAAAATAGGCATGTAGTAAAGTTGTAAAAACTTTGTCTAGAAATTTATGTCTAGTACCACTTTTCCTTTCATTGTCATTTTATTTTAATGTACTTTTTAATTTTCAAGTTAATGCAGTTCAATTTTTTAAATTCCAGTGTCAAAATTTATGCGCTTTCATTTTTTCATGTTCTTAAATTCTATTGCTTGTGCTTTAAAATTGTTTGTTAATGTTGTTTAAACTCATTTTGAGTTTGTATCATAAATCCCGCTTTTTTACGCTTCTACACCTAAATTCTTCACAAAGATTAATTTTTCTCGCTTAAGTAGTGCTTGGATCAGCTTAGTTTGTGGGTCAAAATCACATTTTGACCCATGTTGGGTCTTAAATAGTTTTAGTGAAGTGTTAATTCAGTTAGATTGATGTTTCATTTAAATTTTGAGTAGCTAAAAACATATTTGTAGTTTTTTTTTTATCAAGTCTGTCATGATCATTCCAATGTAATCCATCAGTACACCCTTTTCAATACCACTTTTAGGACAGTTTAAGTTATATTTAGGATTAGCTTTGGTTTTTATAGGAAGTTAGTAGTATGAATTTAGCTTTTCTGGAATCATTTTGCATTTTTAAGTACACTTGCTAGCTTATTTTGGCCTCCTAAACATTCCATTTGCCACCTTTTTACAGTCATAGAATGTTAGACTTGCTTCTCTTTTTTTCATTGCTTATTTAGCTTAATCTTTAGCTTAGTTGTATTGCCTTAGTAGATTTAAAGCTAGTAGTTTTAGCCTTGATTAGTTTAGCTTTTTTTCGCAAACTTAGAGTAGCTTTTAGTCATTTAGTAAAGGCCCTAGTGGACTGTTTTTAGGTCAACTTCTCATGGGCTCTTAGAATTTTTCCGCTTTTGTTTTAACTTATTAGTTTCCTTTAGTGCTTTTAAGTGTTTTAGCTTAGTTCCCATTAGTTTATAGCTTGTCATGTCCCTTGATTTGTCCAATAAACCAAAATGCCATTCATGTGATTCATGTGTAGTCTCTGTTGGAATGAGCTTTCAAACAAACTTGTCTCAAATTTTAGCAAGTTCAAGTTTTTGTAAAAATTTCTTATTTTGTTCTATTATTAAGTTTTTGAAAGAAAAATCCAAAGAAAAAATAATAATCAAGAGGAGGAAGTGGGAATTGAACCCACGCACCTCAGCCCAATTGCAGAGCACCATACTATCACCAACTACCATCTCTCGCTAGAGTAGTATTTTGTTTTAATTTCCCGTAGTTAGTTATTTACACGCATTAAAGATTTAGCCTAATTGCTTATTTCCCTTTAACCGCCGATTTCAAAAGCAATAGGCAAGTTTTTATTTTTCTTAAATCCAAGAGTATTCAAAGTATTTATTATAAAATTTTCAGATTTTTCCAAAATCATTTAGTATTTTTAATTAATTAATTAGTATAAATTAGTTTTTAATTCGTAATAAATAAAATAAAAGTCTAAAAATACCCCTTTTTCCAAAAATCATTTTTAGTCATTTAGAATGTAGGAAAATTAATTTTAAGTTTGTAGGGTTAATATTTTTACATTTTCATTTTTTAAAGCTGCATAGACCAAGACGCGTCTCGATTTTAGGTTAATTACGCTTTTAATTAGCTTTAAGTTTCCCATAGTTTCCTTAGTATTTTAGATTAGGTTTAGGACTCCGTGAGATTTCCTTAGTGTAGTTTTATTGCTTTCCTTTAAATTCCCGCTTTACGCTTTATTGCACTTTAGTTAATTTTAAGTTTCCTTTACGCTTATTGTTGCCTTTAGATTAGTTTTTTAATTTCCGTAGTAGCTTTAGCTTAGTTTATTTGCTTTATTTAAATTTCGCCATTTAGTTTAAAATTCCAAAATTTAAAATTCTTTTGTATTCAAGCATCCAATCCCAAACTAAAACGCCAATCGGGCTTCACTCCTCGTTGAGAAACGACCCGGGTAATCACTTGCCCGGTATCACTTATCGTATATTCGAGGGTTTTGCGTGTCGATATTTTTCCTAAAGGGTCGATTCGTTGATTCTCGCGTATCACGTATATTTGGTATATTTCTACTATATCAATTTACCACGGGAGGTTGTGTTGCGACAATATCGTTAAGGTTTGACGATTAGTGACTTAAAGATCCTTCCTCCTAAAGTTATTCGCTTTCCAAAAACTCTAAAACACAAAAATATTTTTCTTTTCTTTTTGTATATATATAAAAGTTAAAAACCCCAAAAATATTTTGTTTTTACGTTTAATAAAAATAAAAGACATCAATCAAATAACATTCTTAACTGGAGTGTTATCATAATAAGTTCCCAAATAAAAGATTCAAAACTTGCCTTTGTGTCACTGCGGAATACGCTTGTGATTATTGGTTTAAGTTCCTTGTGTTTTGCTTCTGTGATCGCTTTTGATTGATTGGTTTTGTGCATGTGCACTCAATTTTAATAAAAACCCCAAAAATATTCTTCTCGCTCCTCTTATACGTGATAATTCTATTTCTCTTACCTCTTTTACCGCTTAATTCTACTATTCGCTTTCCTCCTCAATGTTTAATTTTTTCTTAACCTCTAAGTCGCTTAATTCTTCATAATGCTCGATTTTTTCCATTTGATCCCCATGATCCTGGACCATGGAGGATTTCTATCGCCCATCACTTATCTCGAGGAGGACCGACTCCGATATCCGCTCCGAGCCAATTTTAGATTGAAAATCATATGGTTCGCCTTTCGCCAACATTGCCAATTTCATGGATTTAACGATGAAAATGCTAATGAGCACTTGAACAAGTTCTTGTCTATTACTCAATCCATGAAACAAAAAGGCTTTTCTCAAGATAATATCCGATTGAATCTCTTTCCATTCTCTTTAACCCACGAAGCCGAATCTTGGTTTTACACCCTTGAAAAACATTCAATTCATACTTGGGAAGAGATGTTTCACAAGTTTCTTTCAAAATACTTTCCATATTCGAAAACGATGTACTGAGAAAAGAAATTTTAATTTCAAAGAATTACCAGGAACTGTATTTGAAGCTTGGGAAAGATTCAAAATGTTATTGCGTAAATGTCCCATCATCGAATTTTTGCTTCGATCAAATCCTAACCTTTATCATGGTATCACCACGATTGATCGAGACAAAATTATGTTGGCAAAAGGTGGAAATCTCATGCGAAGACTCAAGAAGCTTACGACTTGATCGAGAATATGACGCAACATCATTATCAGTGGGATGCTAACGTTCCTTATGATTCTACTACTATGTTGAGTGATCATTATTTCGAGGAAATTTCCGTTATGAGTGCACAAATTGACGTCTTTGGCAAGCAAGAAAGCTATATCAGTCAACAAAGATCGAGTCATCCACCCACCTTTTACTATTCTGACTCTGACGATAGTGATGATGATGAACCGTTTGAAGAAGAGAACGTAAAGATCGATGACGATTCTTCGAGTGGCAATCCCACTCCCATTTACGATCCTATCATTCCCGACTCTTCCCCTTCTCTTACGCCGGTTGAGAGAAGTGATTTCGTTTTTGAAGAGGTCGATTTTCCAATTTCGCCAGAAATTGTTGAAACCGATTGCGATCCGGGGGAAGATGTTCCATTATTAGAAAATATGTTATGTGATGAACCGTCGCCTTTTCTTCCCCCGAAGGAAGATAACGTTGGAGAAATTATTGAACTTAAGCTGCCAGATCCTCCGGAGTTCGAGCTCAAGGATTATGTTCTCGAATTTGAGAGTTTTATCTTTGATACGGCAGAAGAGAGTCGTGGCAATCCCACTTCTCATCCCGATCTTTCTCTTACGATTTATGAATCGTTTTTCTTTGATATCGATCATAATTAAGATAATGAGTCGCCAAGCACTAACTTCTCTTGCTTATTTCTCTTCCTTCCAGTATGATTCGCTTGCCTTGGAGGAGTTCTCCGGTGAACTCTCTCATGTCATATCTCCTTCGGAATATGATCATTTCTATTTTGATCTTGAGAAAGATTTTTGTTTGGGGGAAGAGCAGCTCTCTCAAAAGAGTTTCATTATTGATGACATCACCCTGCCTCTTCCTCCCAAAGTTTTTGTTGAAAATTACTCTATGAGCTTAAATGATCAAATTCAAATTAAGAATTATATGAAATTTCATTTCGAGAATGAAGAATGGATCCTTATTGTTATCAACATCTTTCTTCCATTCCTCACATATGATATGACTTCTCCTCTATTTCATTCCTACGGGAATGAAGATACCATTTTTGACCCCGGCATCTTCATTTATCATTCTCTTAAGCCGGATATATCTCATCGGAGTGGAACTTTCAGCACATTCAATGATTATCCTAACCATTTGAATGAAAGTCCGATGGAGATGTTCTCTTCCACTTGCTCCCCCATGGACCAATGAATTTGGGTCAAGTCAAGCTAGCTTACTCGTTAGCAAAAAAAAGAGGCAATTCATGGGTGACAACCCATGTTTCGACTTCTTTCTATTTTCTAACACTAAGTGTGGGGAATTCCTCCACCGCTGTTTGCTTGTTGTGTGTTTGCTCTCGTTGGTGATTCCCAGAGATCGTGATGATTGATGCGCTTGTTTTCAATCCAGCCACCCAATATCCGATATTTTTGCTAACGATTATGTAGGGATATCTTATAAAATCCTTTTTGTGAAAAAAGATTTCGCTTCCACACTTGGCTAGTAGTATCACCTTTTTCCGTTCTATAGTTTCTGTTATGGTTTACTTTGAATATTGAGGGCAATATTCAATTCTAAGTGTGGGGGAATTCTAAACTAATTTTGATCACATTATGTACCTTCTAGTACTCTAGCAGACCTCGCTTTGACCAAAAATTTTAAATTTTTATCGTTTTAAGTCAAGTATTTACATTTTCAAGAAGTGCTTTGCACAAAAATAAGGCATTAATGCTTCGGTATTAATGGTAGTTTAGTCTTGATTCGGCTAGAACAAGGGGAACTCCACTCGCTAGAGTGTTGATCTAGCCGCTTCTTAACATTTAGGCTAAGGTTTTACGCTGCAGTAAAATGAAAATGCTAAACGTGGAGTAGTTGGTTCTCTTTAGAGCTTATATAAGTAATCTATGGCTTTTTCTCCGCTAACTAAACGGATAAAATACGTGCTCGTTTTCAAACTTTTGAACATTCAAATAGTCTTGTTACAATAAAAAGTTTTTAAGCAAAATTGATCTAGAGTCCGAGTTCAACTTTTTATTTAAATTTCCGAGAAAGCATACTTTCTTAAAATCTGAATAATGTTGCAAAATGAAAGTATCGTAAAAGTGCTTGAATGATGCAAAAGTTGCAAAGTTTAAAGTTAAAGTCAAAATGAAAAAAAAAAAAAAAAAAGATGAAAAATGAAAAATGAAAAAAAAATAGTTGAAAAATGAAAAAATGAAAAAATATGAGTTACTTGAATAAAAGCATTATGTTGCTTATATAAAATGTGCAAACTTGCTTTTTCTTAAATTTAATCGAAGTTGAACTCAGATTCACAAAGTTGTCTAAAAGTTTGACGGTAATTTGAAATCCTTGATTTCAAAGATCCCGAAGCCCGATAATATTCTCGAGGGTGAAAACCTAGCCTCCTTAGAAGGACAAGCTGAGAAGAAAGTCGCTACATGGAGTGATCTCACCTTTGAGTCTTGAATTTCTAAATCATCGCCGGTTGTAATCCATTTAGGTTTAGTTTTAACTTAACGGTAGCTTCAAGAAATCTTTGGAATCGAATTCCCGCTAATCCCGGTACTATTCTCTGTGAGGTGTCAAAAGCCTGGTCACTTAAAACTTATGTTTTGGGATGTACCGAGAAGAAAGCCGCTACATGGAAGAGGCCCTTTCGATCCTTAGACTTTCGTCAAGCTTCCGTGAGTTAGTACGAAGTGGATAACAACCATAACAAATGTCGATTTTAACGGTCAAACATTTGAAAATGAGCACACTTACTTAAATTTTATAAATTGCGGGAGTAAAAAGTTAAGTCTCGACTTACATAGATTATTGATATAAGTAGTGTTAGCATTTTACAAAAACGTTTGCACAATAAGTTTAAGCTTAGTTTGAGAGTATCAAAAAGTGATGACGCATTATAATTCCCCGAGACACCCATTTTGCGTGAATCCCGCTCTATGATGCCATGTTTTGTAATCAAGCACGTTATTTATTTACGCTCAAGTTTAAATTTCTATAGTGAATAAAAAGTCTAAACGGGTATTCTTGGTATTCTTGATCCTTTCATTACTTCATATGATCGGATTGCTAGGGACTAGCAATTGATAGTGTGGGGGATTTGGAATTCTAAACGAATTTTGATCACATTATGTACCTTCTAGTACCCTAGCACCCCCGTTTTGACCAAAAATTTTAAAATTTTTATCGTTTTAAGTCAAGTATTTACATTTTTAAGAAGTGCCTTGCACAAAAATAAGGCATTAATGCTTCTGGATAATGGTAGTTTAGTCTTGATTCGGCTAGAACAAGGGGAACCCACTCGCTAGAGTGTTGATCTAGTGCTGCCTCTTAACATTTAGGCTAAGGTTTTACCAAGCAGTAAAATGAAAATGCTAAGCTGGGAGTAGTTGGTTCTCTTTAGCTTATATAAGTAATCTATGGCTTTTTCTTCCCGTAGTTAACTAAACGGACTAAAATACGCGTCGTTGTCAAACTTTTAACATTCAAATAGTCTTGTTACAATAAAAAGTTTTTAAGCAAAATTGATTTAGAGTCTGAGTTCAACTTTTTATTTAAATTTCCGAGAAAGCATACTTTCTTAAAATCTGAATAATGTTGCAAAATGAAAGTATCGTAAAAGTGCTTGAATGATGCAAAAGTTGCAAAGTTTAAAGTTAAAGTCACAAAAAAAAAAAAAAAGATGAAAAATGAAAAAAAAAGTTGAAAAATGAAAAAATGAAAAAATATGAGTTACTTGAATAAAAGCATTATGTTGCTTATGAATAAATGTGTGAAACTTACTTTTTCTTAAATTTAAATCGAAGTTGAACTCGTGATTCCAAAGTTGTCTAAAAGTTTGATCTTGTAATTTGGAAATCCTTGATTTCAAAGATCCCAAAGCTTCATACTATTCTCGAGGGTGAAAACCTAGCCTCCCTAGAAGGACAAGCTGAGAAGAAAGTCGCTACATGGAGTGATCTCACCTTTGAGTCTTGAATTTCTAAATCATCGTCGGTTGTAATCCATTTAGGTTTAGTTTTAACTTAACGGTAGCTTCAAGAAATCTTTGAAATCGAATTCTCGCTAATTCCGGTACTATTCTCCATGAGGTGTCAAAAGCCCAGCCACTTAAAACTTATGTTTTGGGATGTGCCGAGAAGAAAGCCGCTACATGGAAGAGGCCCTTTCGATCCTTAGACTTTCGTCATTTCCGGTGAGTTAGTACTTTAGTTAAGTGGATAACAACCATAACAAATGTCGATTTTAACGGTCAAACTTTTGAAAATGAGCACACTCACTTAAATTTTATAAATTAAGGGAGTAAAAGTTAAGTCTCGACTTACATAGATTATTGATATAAGTAGTGTTAGCATTTTACAAAAACGTTTGCACAATAAGTTTAAGCTTAGTTTGAGAGTATCAAAAAGAAGATGACGATTATAATTCCCTGAGACACCCATTTTGCGTGAATCCCGCTTCTATGTTGCCATGTTTGTGAATCAAGCACGCTATTTATTTACGCTCAAGTTTAAATTCTCATAGTGAATAAAATTCAAACGGGTATTATTGGTATTTTTGATCCTTTCATTACTTTATATGATCGGATTGCTAGGGACTAGCAATTGATAGTGTGGGGGATTTGATGAGTACTTATTCACTCATCATTTTTTACCCATCTAAGACCACAAAAAAGACCAAAAAACACCCAAATATGCTCAAAATGTGTTATAAATGTCCTCGGAGTGTGTTTTATGTGTTTCAGGTACAATGGATCGAAAACAGGGCAAAAACGTGTATAAATGAGCTTAGAATGGAAAACGTGCTTAGCAGACGGAGCCGGAGTGGATTTTCTACATTTTTGGATCCCGATACGCATATTTGGAGTGAGAGTGGGGAAAACAAACCCGTAACCTAACCCTAAAACCAATCTACCATTTTACCCCTGAACCCGAAAACCAAATTACCTTTTTATAAACATTTTTCATTAAAACCATTATTTTTAGTTAAAACCAATTTTTTTATTTTTACAACAATTATTTTTATTAGAAAAAAAAAGTTTTATAACAAAAACAAAAAAAAATACATTTTATTTTATAACTAAACAAAATACAAAATAAATGCTTCCTTTTTTTTGAACCCGCCTTTTATATACCACATGAACCCATTCTAATCCCTTTCACCCACACGTTTTTTTTTACCCACCCCATCTCACCTTAATCCTAAACTCAGAAACAAAAACCAGGATACCACAATCCCTTTTGGCGCCAAATGCAAAAGGCAAAAACCTTCCCTCTCCTCCTGTCTCTCTCACCATGTCCCTCTCACTCCAGAAGCATACAAAACAACTTCACATGGCCTACATTGCCACTGTGGCAATCCCTTCAAATTCCATTGGTTTTCAAGAATGGATGGCTCATATTGTACCCTTGGTGCCCAAGATCAAATTGATGGCTATGATGGGTTCTAAGAAGCACAAGCTCAACCTTTCCTCACTGTTTCACACAAGAAACACAACTGCAACACCAAGAGAAGAAGACAGTAGCTTTTAGTTTAAATAGGCATGTAGTAAAGTTTTAAAAACTTTGTCTAGAAATTTATGTCTAGTACCACTTTTACTTTCATTGTCATTTTATTTTAATGTACTTTTTAATTTTCAAGTTAATGCAGTTCAATTTTTTAAATTCCAGTGTCAAAATTTATGCAGTTTTCATTTTTTTCATGTTCTTAAATTCTATTGCTTGTGCTTTAAAATTGTTTGTTAATGTTGTTTAAACTCATTTTGAGTTTGTATCATTGATGCAACTCGCTTTTTTACGCTTCTACACCTAAATTCTTCACAAAGATTAATTTTTCTCTTTAAGTAGTGCTTGATCGCTTAGTTTGTGGGTCAAAATCACATTTTGACCCATGTTGGGTCTTAAATAGTTTTAGTGAAGTGTTAATTAAGTTAGATTGATGTTTCATTTAAATTTTGAGTAGCTAAAAACATATTTGTAGTTTTTTTTAATCAAGTCTGTCATGATCATTCCAAATAAATCCACTCATACCCCTTTTCAATACCACTTTTAGGACGTTTTAAGTTAGATTTAGGATTAGCTTTGGTTTTATAGGAAGTTAGTAGTATAAATATAGCTTTTCCGAATCATTTTGCATTTTTAAGTACACTTGCTAGCTTATTTTGGCCTCCTAAACATTCCATTTGCCACCTTTTTTTACCGCCATAGAACAACAGACTTGTTTTTTTTTTCATTGCTTATTTAGCTTAATCTTTAGCTTAGTTGTATTGCCTTAGTAGATTTAAAGCTAGTAGTTTTAGCCTTGATTAGTTTAGCTTTTTTTCGCAAACTTAGTGTAGTTTTTAGTCATTTAGTAAAGGCCCTAGTGGACTGTTTTAGGCTGAACTTCTATCATTTCCTTAGAGTTTTTCCAAATTTTTGTTTTAACTTATTAGTTTCCTTTAGTGCTTTCAAGTGTTTTAGCTTAGTTCCCATTAGTTTATAGCTTGTCATTTCCCTTGATTTGTCCAATAAACCAAACAGCCATTCATGTGATTCATGTGTAGTCTGCTGTTGGAATGAGCTTTCAAACATCTTGTCTCAAATTTTAGCAAGTTCAAGTTTTTGTAAAAATTTCTTATTTTGTTCTATTATTAAGTTTTTGAAAGAAAAATCCAAAGAAAAAGTAATAATCAGAGGAGGAAGTGGGAATTGAACCTACGACCTCAGCCCAATTGCAGAGCACCATACTATCACCAACGCACCATCTCTCGCTAGAGTAGTATTTTGTTTTAATTTCTCTTAGTTAGTTATTTAAACGCAATTAGCAGATTTAGCCTAATTCCTTATTTTCCATTTTAACTCACGATTTCAAAAAAGCAATAGGCAAGTTTTTTATTTTTCTTAAATCCAGTAGTATTCAAAGTATTTATTATAAAATTTTTAGATTTTTCCAAAATCATTTAGTATTTTTAATTAATTAATTAGTATAAATTAGTTTTAATTGTAATAAATAAAATAAAGTCGAAAAATACCCGCTTTTTCCAAAAATCATTTTTTGTCATTTAGAATGTAGGAAAATTAATTTTAAGTTTTTCGGGTTAATATTTTACATTTTCACTTTTAAAGCGCGCATGAGACCGCACGCGTCCGATTTTAGGTTAATTACGCTTTTAATTAGCTTTAAGTTTCCATAGTTTCCTTAGTATTTTAGATTAATTTTAGGACTCCCGTAGATTTCCTTAGTGTAGTTTTATTGCTTTCCTTTAAATTCGCTTTACGCTTTATTGCACTTTAGTTAATTTTAAGTTTCCTTTACATTTATTGTTGCCTTAGATTAGTTTTAATTTCCGTAGTAGCTTTAGCTTAGTTTACTTGCTTTATTTAAATTCCCGTCATTTAGTTTAAAATTCCAAAATTTAAAATTCTTTGTATTCAAGCATCCAATCCCAAACCAAAACGTCACCGCTTCACTCCTCGTGGGAGACGACTCGGTAATCACTTGCCGGTATCACTTATCGTATATTCGAGGGTTTTGCGTGTCGATATTTTTCCTAAAGGGTCGATTCGTTGATTCTCGCGTATCACGTATATTTGGTATATTTCTACTATATCACCCCATCGTTTCTATCCAGTTGTCACAAGCTTGATCTTTAGAAAAGATCTCATATGTAACCCACGAAGAGCTTGTTTGATGTTGGCTCTAGAAGGATTTCCATCTTCATCGTGAAACATATCACTCGGATGTTCTGGCAATACCACAAGGATAATACGTAGGACTCTCAATATATACTTACTTTCCACATTTTGTGAAACAAAGAAGTCTTCATTAATTTTGTGTCCTAATGAGATATTGTGGATGATCTCTTGGCTCTAGACTCAATAGTGCACATTTGGTTCCTATGTCGGAGACTAGGAGAAGGTCTCCTTCTTCAATATCAACAATCTCTAAGAGAAAGTCGATAGATTATGTAGGTTCCCCAAGAGAATGAAACAAGCCCTTTTAAGAGGAACTTGAGTAGCTTGGGAAGTTTAGTGCCACCGGGTCCATGACGCCTTGTCTTCAATACCGTTACCTTGGTAACAACCAAAGAGCATATGTATTGAACCCTAAGCATCGCCTCTAAGGTTGAATTATTAGAGGGCTATTTATTTTCACCCTTTTTCACATTCATTTCTTTTTCATTCTTCAACCCTTCAGTGCTTACCGAGACTTCATTACTAGAACCTTGTTGGGTTTATTCCAAGAATCGCCTGCTCCCAAGACTCTTCCCGTGATCTCACTTTTCTCCTTTTTTTTTTTTCAATATACCTAAGGACTCTACACTATCTAGTGGATTGTCCCCGGTAGATCCCTCCTGCTTCGCGGATCGTGGGAACTAATATCTAACCTCACCAACCTTATAACTCCATACATAAAGTAAAATGGTCGGTCTTTTGGTATTGTTCATTCTTCCATGAAACCAATTGAAAAATCATTTGAAAATCAATCAAGGTACTTGTGATATAATGTCAAAGCATTTTGTACCTTAATTGTTTTGATCATTTAGAAATGCTCCCCCTCAACACGTGAATAAGATTTTGAAATTGTTTAGCACATGGAGGCAAGAGTTCTTTGAAATAATTTCTTGATCACAATTTCCATAGAAAAAGCCATTTGATTTTCTTGGTAAATTCTCCCCCTCAATATGTGCTTTGGATATTTGAAATCATTTTATCACATAGAGGCAGGAGTTCTTTAAAGTACTTCAACGATCACGAATGCCATAGAGAAAACCTTTAAAACTCAATCAAGGTACTTATGATAAAACATTGAAACATTTGTACCTTGATAGTTTATTTTCATTAATAATGCTCCCCCTCAATATGTGCTTCGAGATTCGAAAGCGTTTAGCACATATTGGAGAGTTGCATGCACAATTGAATCAAACGATCACCTTTTATTAGATTTCATAATAAATCACAAATTCTCCCCCGATCAAAAATATCAAACCCTTTGAGATTTTGGATCCCAAGTGATTTAATAAGGTTTAGAAAACATGGGAGAATATGTGGCCTAGTTTAAATACTCATCTTGTTTTTGGATAAATACACCTCCTCAATCATGTGCATCATATATTGAAATCGTTTGGCACATGGAGGCAGGAGTGCCTTTAAAGGACTAAAATCTCAAGTGATTTAATAAGGTTTAGAAAACATGGGAGAATATGTGGCCTAGTTTAAATACTCATCTTGTTTTTGGATAAATACTCCTCCTCAATCATGTGCATAATATATTGAAATCGTTTGGCACATGGAGGCAGGAGTGCCTTTAAAGTACTAAAATGCATTTGAGATTTAAATCACGATCTCTCCCCTCATCAAATTTCAAACCATCCGAGATTTGTGATCTCAACCATTTAAATCATTTAGAAAATTTTGGGGAAAGACGTGGCAAGATTTAATTTTGAAATTGACAGATAAGGAACAGATTTAGACATTAAAGATTGTTAGTGTCAGGTATGATTATTTTAAGAGATCTTAAGGTAAAATAAAACAATTTCACAATCAAACAAGAACAGAAAAAAATTCATTTTGAAAGATCTTTGAGTTTTAAATAAAATCATACCATGACATAACATTAAATCTTTAGATCACCACTTATTATTTTTTACAAACCGGACTTTTATGAAGAAATATTGTTTGAAATTATTTAATTTGAAATCACTTATGATTTGACAAAATAAAGTCCGGTTGATTTCAAAACTTTGAATCCGATTTATTTTCAAAACAATATTTGTCCATTTTCAAAACAATGTTTGAAATTGTTGCTGTAGGGCTTGGAAGAAAAACCGTCTGCAGATGCAGTGGGACTTCTTACGTTGCATTTTAATGCCAACTGAGGTCAAATTAAGCTCCGCTTCTTCATTTGCTGATGAAGAAAACCATCGCCGATGCAAAGAGACCTCTTACGCTGCATTCATGCCAACTCTCCATAGAAGTCCAATTAAGCTCCGTTTCTTCATTTGTCAACCCAAGATATAGTTACCCTTCCTTCGCATCCAATCATCTTCATTTGTGGGATCCGGATCGAACATTCTTATATACCAATATACCCATGATAGTGAACACACATATAGATATATGGTGGTCGACATCACCCAAACAACAATCGACTAATAAAAGTCAATCCAACATAACAATCGGCCAGATAATGCATGGGAATTATGTGTATATCAAACTCTAATCATCTAATCCTGACAATCATATCCTAAATTCCTAGTCCTTCGACATAGGCAAATATCATTTTAATAGATAGATAGATATAATTTGAAAACATTCTCCCTCAATCAATGACTCATTTTATGAAAAGTTTAAAAGCTGCAAGTCATTGATTGAGTTTTCAATTTTTTCAAAACTCAAACTGAGATTTTCAAGCAACTCAATTACCACCACTTTTTGAAAACAACAAATATTTTTCTGAAGAATTTTAGACGAAAAAACATTTGTGTAGGAACAGCAGTCCTTCGACATAATTTCCTTAATTAGTTTTAGGATAAGTGCACAAAATATTTGAAAATAGGTTTAGCGTAGCACTTTCCTTTCTTGAAGAGCTGGTTATCCTAAATAATAGCAAGCCATGGTTTAAGCACGGTTACGCCAAGTAATCGTGAAGCCATTATTTGAAGCCCGGGTTACAACAAATAATTGTAAGCCATTTTGAAGGGTTACAACAAATAACCGTAAGCCATAGTTTTAGACATGTTTTGAAAAAGAATATTTACACCTCCTCGCCAACTTCATCTATGGTTCCGTGCCATTGTTGAATGACATTTCTAAGACCGTAGATGTTATCGATACCAAAAGACATGTCTTTAAAAAACAATATTTTTGGTATTTTTCAAATTTTCTCGATTTTATGGATTTTTGTTGGTTTTATATTTTTCTTTTTTCTTTTTGTTGGTTTTATATTTTTGTATTTTGCTTTTTGATAAATATATACAGATAGAGTAGATGATATAGTTTAAGAAGATGATGATACGAGTACCGAGATAAGGATATCGAGCAACCCCGTTGTAGAAGATAGAAGTCATCATCCCTAAAACTTTCACCACCAAAGCTTCGAGGCTCTTGCATTGAAGAAAGAAATTGAACCATCCGAAAAGTGAGACTTTGGCATCTTCCCCAAACCGAAAAATCCTTTAGCCGAAAGATTCAAAGCTTTCTTTCAAGCTTCTTAGCCGTGTGCACAAAGAAGCATACCATTATCATCGAACTTGCCGCCTTTTAAGAATAATAATCGATTCTTCGCTCGGGGTTATATCATCAACAAGAACAAAGAACGATCATCCCACATAAATAACTCTTCTCAAATTTCATTACCACTGTCCGAAGTTATGCATCCCCAACGAGTTGTCAAGAGACCACTTCCCCAAGTAGATGAATTGATGCAAATGGTCTCTAGACTAGAGCTCACAAACCACACATACCCAAGACAAAGAAACTTATACCATCGGCAGCGTAGATAAGTCCAATAGCCAAAGAATAACCCCATTAATACTTTTTCTCCCCCGAAAGTGTATGAAGCTCAAGTACCCGAATGCCCAAAGAGAGAATAACCGATAACATTGAAGAAACAGCCGAATCACCGACATCTCAGGATGACAATCTCTGCAGATGTCCACTCCGGAATAAGTGATTATATCTCTGAATAACTGATTAAGCCCTCAAGTAAAATAGCTGAGCATCCCCAATGTACACAATCTCTCTCCCCTGATGATTGTTCACACACTTGTGTACCTTTTTCATCTTCAGAAACTAACTCTTCCATCTCTTCCCCCACATAGTTGGAATAAGAACACTAAACGCCATGAGTCAAACCTTGAGTTTCTCTACGGTAATGACATATGTCTTCCCGGGATTTCTTCAATCACTTAGAAGTATTAAGTTCATCAAGTTTACTGCTGCTTAGATATGTGTCTCCTTCCCTTTTGTCGGTTTTGATACTTCGTAATCAAAGAACACATTGAAGCCCAAATACTTGAAATTTGTAGAGAAGAATACCATTAGTACAAATATATCTCGTGAGAATCAACTTGTCAAGAAGAAAGCGCGGAGCAAGTCTAATTGGGGATTAAATCGACATTTCACTCTCCCCATTAGTGCTCTCCCTAAACCGACAACTGCTTGATAAATGCCTGTGATTAAGAAGAAGTCTTTGGATCGTTAAATGCAACTCGTCTTTAGTCTTCTAACATGTAGTAGAAAATGTAGAACCGATCAGACTCGACCTTCTTCAAGATTGTCCAACTGGGGAATAGAAAGTCAACATCTTCAAGTCACCAAATGCATTCCCGTTAACTTACAAATAGCAAATCCCCTTAAGTCAAATCCCTCCCAATCAAACAAGAATGTAAAGATGTTCATTAAGGAAATCGCCTCAACCGAAGCACTTTGTCATTAATCACCACCAGTGAAGATGTCAACCAACGGCTCTTAGAAGAAACTACATGTGAAGATGACCCATTAAGAAGAAGCTCGGTTCTTACATGAGTTTGGAGCCGTTTGACCATTAATTCTCATATGTCAATCATCATGTAGTAGTTTCACACTTCTTCTCCCCCTCAAGAATTGCAAACGGAGTTGCCATTCTTGATTGAATAAGTGAATATCATCCAAATGTACTATTCACACTTCTCCCCCGCAAAATTAGCACGTGATGTCGCCATCTTCATTATAATCGAGCAAGTGGAATGAGAAAACAATCAATGGTAGCCCTGTTCACTGATAATTAAAAGCGAAAAGCATGAAGCATGTTGATGAGAATGGTCATAAATGAGAAGATTTCTCTTTGGAAGATAAAGCACAATCGGCTTACACTTTTCTTTCTTTAGAGTACTAGACTTGAACTATTGTGTTCAAACGCCATAAGAAGATTTCTCTTCTTTTTAAAGATAAAGCGCGACCGAGACGCATAACTTTTCTTTTCTTTTTTAGAGAACGAGGTTTGAACAAGTATTCAAACGCCATAAGAAGATCTTCAAGATAAAGCGCGACCGAACGCATCACTTTTTCTTTTTAGAGTAATGAGGCATGAACCTGTGTTCATACGCCATAATCTTTCAAATCTCTAGGCAAAACTTGTAATCAACCCCATTATCATTCAATAGGCTCTTTGTAGTGACAACTGATGGAGAAAACCTAATATGATGAATGTGACCCTAAAGTAAACTAACCCAAACTCGTGACTTAAACTTGCACATGTGTAACAAAGAGCGGTGCCGAGACTTCATCGTCCATTGAATCTCTAAGTACTCTATACTCTTCATCCAACCAACCATCAAGTATAAGACGTACATCACCTCTAGAAAATCCACAATTGAATGTGACACTGAGCAATACAACGTAACTCCTTAAAGTGATAGTTATTTTGAGGTGGTACGCGCCCAATTCCCCCAAGTGGTAAAAGAAAAGGAAAAAGTCACCCAACAATAACTATATTTCCAAGTCTTCATTTTTGATAATAAGTTTGAACAAGGATCTTGAAGAATCTTCATCCAACCATCCCCGATACCTTCAGATACTAAGTACACTCGCCTGTGATATTTCACTTCAACCTCAAACAAATAATAGTGAATTAACCCCGTTGTCACATCTTCTCGGTTAAAGCTCAACTCTAGCCTCCTTTGATGCTTTAAGTGAACTGATAATGGTTTATCCCACCATGGTTAAAAGCACATAACCCCAGAAACTTTGGAATAAACCAACCGAAGAATATCCAAACAATTACCCAATTCATGAAGTACACCCTTTTATCCCTTCTTCAAGTAGAAACCGAGCATCAAAGATTAGATAAGATCCATTACACTTTCCCTTTCTCCAGATGATGCCATCAACACGGATTTTACAATTTATAGTTTAAACCGAGAAATAGTTTTTTCGCGGGATTTTACAAAAACCAAGAATAAACCGTAAGATAGATCCGAAAATGCACTTTACTATTACCAGGATGTTTCCATTGTCACGGATTTTACAAGTCTATGATTTAAACCGAGAAATAGATTCTTTCGCCGGATTTTACAAAGTCAAGACAAAACCGTAAACAATGTCGCCTTTGAATGTTATGACAACTTTGTTTCAAGTGAATATCCGCCTTAGGGAACATGCATGTTTCATCAACGGCCCATTATCCAACATCGTCAACATCATCAACTATCCAATAAATACTTTGGTAAACACATCATCCACATATTCCACTTCCGCTATTGCCGGACCACTTGGTGAAGTAAACCCGATATACCAAATTTGATCATGAAGTAGAATTCCTAGATTTGTTACTTAAGCTTGTACTAATCCTTGTGAAAAAGAAACGGTGTACCCAATGTACAAAACCTCTGACATATTCTCAACTCCATGAGACATCAAGTGATAGCTACGTTGTGGGTTAAGCTAGAAAGAATCACACCCGTAACTAAATAGCCAAGTCTTTATCACACTCAATAAATGCCCAAACAAGTCATCTTCGCGGAAGGGTAGAAAGAAAGAAGACAAAATAAGTAAGCAAGCCCGGAAAACGTCACTTCAAATTCAAATAAGAGATACTGTCCAAACAATCTTGTAGTCAACTTTGTTCAAGTATCAACTCAAGCCGTGAAATGTCAACTTTTGAAAATGTATGAGCCAAAGTATCAGATCACATCACAACAACTCTCATTATCATACCAAATCTCAACATATCTCATCATCATCAAGTCTCTTTAACAACTTACATCTTCAATAATCATGATCAAATCTCATAAGGTCCAAATCGCATAAGATCAATGCTCATATATATATATTCAAATTTTGAGAAGCCTAACCACAATTTTGAATTCGATCCATTTAAGCTTTAGAAGGCCCATGTCCATAACTCCAATTATTTTACCCGGTCCATTAAACAAATTTCACCAAACCATAATCTCTCTTTAGCTCTTTAACGATTGCCAATAAAACCGATTCTAATTAAAATTACTTCCAACAATAGGTTTCTAAATCTTATCAATATCATTTCGGGGCTCAAAGAATTTCATGATCCATAAAAAGGATACTACACGATCCAATATAAATAATTATACCGAATCCAAGCTCACATAAAATCCCAATATACCCGTCATATGTCACACTTAACAGTTAGGTCCATGTTGCATATTCAGACACTTAACAGTTTGGTCCAATAACTTAATAGTTTAGGGCCCAATCCATTCGAACAATAGTACACGATCCATTCATGAGGCCCATACAGGTACTTCGGCCCATGGATATCACAGATTAGATGAAATCTGGCGCCCATTGCAAAACGTACACCGGCAGGATCCACATTCACCTCACCCTAATATTTAGGAGTATATAAAATACTCACTACCCACATCCCAACCCTAAATACAGGATACTTAACCCTAATCCCTTATATTTTTTTTCAGTCCGCCCCCATCCCACTCATTACAGCCACAAAAACGAAATCTCATAATTTCTCACTTCTACAAATTACATCTCAACAAGACACTAATCTCATCTCAAATATCATATCCTTTGACTATACAAATCCGAATCACAAGCACAAGCAAACCCACACCCATATCATCATCAGTTTAAGGTGAATACTCTTTCAAGAATGAAGAATATTTAACACTTTTCGGCACAAAGATCTCATAGAGATCTCGGGTAGGTTTACTTGTTGTAAATTCGTTTGTTTAAATTGTTTTCGTCCTTGAGTCATTGAATGAAGCTCATATCTGATTTTAGCAATCTTGTTAAAAATCAGTGTGTACAAGTTTCGGATATATAAACAAGAAGTGAAAGCTTCATAATGATTAATGATGAAAGTCTATTTCGTGTTTTAGACCTTTGGTCTTGATGTTACTTTGAAGTACCACGAAACTAGATAACTGAAATCTCATAATTATTCCATTGTAGAGTCGAGTCATGGAGAAAGGTACAATTTGAAATTGTTGGATGAGGTTTGATAAATAGTTTAGATTTGGTTTTGGTCGGAGTAGATAAATTGAGTCGAATCTGTTGAAGCCTTTTGACAAATCGATTTCTTAGCACAAAAAATGGACTGATGATGGTGTTGCAACTGAAGTCGTTTGATATTTTGTTATTGTTGGTATAAGTGGTCGTGTGGTCAAGTCTTCTCATTCTTCATTTCATCTTTGAAAGGCAAGTCGCTAGACCTTATGTAGCAACAAGTCGCTAGGTCTAAGTCGCTAGGTCTAAGTCGCTAGGTCTAAGTTTTGTGCCAAGTCGCTAGCAAGTTTTGTGTCAAGTAGCTACTTCAACAAGTTGATACTTCATTATACAAATCGCTACTTCAACAAGTAACATAATTTGCTACATCAAAAAATAGAGACAAGTCGCTTTTAACACATCAACTTAGATAACTCGCTTGACCATTAAAAATGACAAGTCGCTACTTGAAAACCTGACCATTTGACTTTATCCGGCGATTATTCCGACCATGTTTTTCCAACCATATTCATAGTTACCCAGAAAAACAGTTTTGACCCAGTTTTGACCAAGAAAAAGTGGCCATTTGACCACAAAGATTTCACAGATATGACTCAAAAAACATGTCTAAAAGATGATAAAATATGTTTGAACAAGATTTATAACACAAAGCAGATATACTGACATGACTTTTTGGACCAACAGAAAGGATAGGATATATGTTTAAAGCTGTTATCTCGAAAAAGTAGGAAAGCAATTT
>OU343216.1:134036985-134087241 GCA_910596185.1 Chrysanthemum makinoi
GGCTACAAGGACACCTTCCTTGCCCTACTCCACTCCCCGAGTCACCTACTCGAGTGTTCAAGCACTATGTTCACTTGGCGGAGAAGCCTTCACAACGTTGCTTACACCTTTTTCCGGTACGAAGCTAAATACCAAGTCCATAACACGGTGGACCAAACCAACACGACTATTACACAACAAATATGTGAAATATCAAATACAAGATCTTTGCTACAGAAATCTTGCGGAGTGACAAATCAATCAAGGACCCCTTGCTTGGATGACTTGTAGAATGCTCGTGATCTCGCCTTAGAGAAGGACCTATATGAGAATCACCATAGAAAGAAAGAAGAACAACTCTCTAGATCAAGTTATCTACATGTTAGAAGATAATGAGAGTGTTTGAGAGATTTAGTAAGAAGAGGGGTGAGTTAGAATGAAAAAATGGCTCTCTATTTATAGGCAATTTCTTCCACTGTTCCCCGGATCCCACGGATCCCTCCCACTTGGGATCTGTCTAGTGTAATCCTAGGGATCCGTGTGACGCTCCTCTTTGCCCATGGGTTTTTTGGTTATGGGTTGGTCCATGGGTTTTCCTTAGATTCAATGTATCTAAAGTATACATTGTATCTAGCCATCTTGGGTATGGGTTATGATCCATGGGTTATGGTCCATGGGTTATGGTTCATGGGTTATGGTTTTTACCCATCCTAATAAACTATTACAACAAATGATTAATTACAACATTTTTGTATTAAATGGCTATATGTAAATGCTTTACAAAATTAACATGTATCCTTATAATTGTACTTAAGATAACATTATATTTGTTATCAACAAAACACAAAGAGATCGCAAAATATTAATAAACGTTTTTACGGTTTATTTGTATTAACAATCTCCCCCTTTTTGTTGATGACAAAACATAATGTTATGATGAGTAAAACTTAAGAATAGATGCATGTTTTGAAAGCCCCTAAGTTTTACTTATTCTCCCCCTTTTTTCGTCGAAACAAAAAGTTAACCCTTCGAAGAAATAAAAGTGTGGAAAAATTAGTCCACGTATCGCTTACTCCCCCTTGACGGTAGCTCCCCCTAGTTTGGGGCGTCAAGTGAAGATAAAATAATTAAAAAAATCCCACAAAATAGAAAGGTTAGTAACATGCTTATTTAATCTTGTGATTGACGAGAATCAAGATTGGGAGGCAATGTATGTAAACAAGGCCTTGTAATAAAACAACAAAATGTAGTGGTTTTTATGCCACCTACAAGCATGTAAAAATAAGAACAAGACTTGTTCTTGAAAATGACCTAAAAAAAATTACTAAAAATAGAAAATAGTAGTAATGATTCCTTCCATGCTTGCATAAGGTTATGGATGAGGGTTTGGATGAGTAATGGTATTGATGCGATCAAGGATGAGGTTGAGTATGAATCGCATTTCTTCCCTAACTTCTATTGCAATTTCCCTAGTGGATTGGTAATGTTCACAATGTAAGTGATGTGGGTAATGAGTACGGAAATCTTCCGGGTTGTTTTGATTTGTGAGTTGCGGAAGTTGTGGTGGAAAAATAGAAAAATACGGATCAAAGTCCGGAATGATTGGAAGTGGTGGTGGAAAAGAACCTAGATGTTCTTGTAGTTTGATGGGAGCTAAAGGTGGTGATGTTTCAAGATCATTGAATATTGTGTTTGGAGAGGTTGGAGGTGTCAAAAAGGCTAATTCTTTTTGGTTTGGTTGTTGAGATCTTGTTGGAGTCGTAAGGAGTTCCAAAAGAGTGATTTTAGGTGGTGAATGATTTGGTGATGAAGTTGGTGTACTCGTTGGTGATGAAGGAGGTGCTATAATTGAAGCATTTTGTGGTGAGTTAGTTGCTGGTGATGAGCCATATGATGATGGTTTTCCTAAGCAACAAGATTGTATGTTAATCCGTGCGGATATCCTAGAGTTTGATTTTGGTATTTTGGAAGGTGGGAGTACAAAGTTTTGGGTTTCATGGAGATGATTGTTTGTACTAGGTGATTCATCTAAAGGGTTTGTGGATGACATGGTGTAGTTTGTTTGTAAAGATGAGATGGATTATGCAAGCATTTTGGGAGTTCTATATATAGAAAAACAAAGCATTGTAATGAATTCTTGACCCAAAATGTGGATTAAAATCTAATGATTAGATATGAATTTAAGGCATGTGATCATGAGAACACAAGCATTAAAGAACATACTCCAAAAAATAAAACAAATGAGGATTTTTCATCCAAAGTGAGAAAAATAGAAGGAAAAAACAGCTTCTGTCTCACGGATCCCACGGATCCTTCCCTTGAGAGATCCGTCCAGCATAAAGGCTGGGATCCGTGGGTCTGGTGTTCTAGGCAGCACAAAATTTTCCTTTTGGAAACATTTTTGCCTAGTGTGTGCCTATATGCAAACTATTTGGAGTTGCGGTTATCTCGACTCTTAAGAAAAAAACGAAAAATAACCTAGAAGGGAAAAAGTAACTTATTGAGATAACCCAAAAACACATAATTAGTACTTGAGTACGTAATTTTGTGTTTATCAATGCTCCTAATTCATTGTCACTTAAATGAATGTACCCGAACATACATATTAGTTATGTATCTCCTTTAGCATTCACAAGGCATGAGATGCAATGAAAACGGGTTTTTACTTTGTATTAATAATGAAAAAGCGATTTGTCCTAGACGTGAGAAATTGCTTTTGTGAAATTGATACGGGAAGGTATGATCCTTTTAGAAATCATTTTGAGAAGAGGTTTTCTTTGAAAATGTGTATGTAATTATGTGTTTGCAACTTGTATTTATGAAGAAAATAAGAAAACTATAAGTGAAAGATTTATCTTAGGTTTTGAAAATTCCCGTATTGTTTGTGAGTTGTGCGTGAAATAGAGATCCTAGACTCAGAAAGAAGAAGGCTAGTGTTTACATACCTTGTAGAGTCAAATAAGTTATGACGTTTGTTCCATGAGACCAAGACCAAGACGAAGTAGGTTGAATTGTTCCCGCTTCAACGGTTAGATGAGGACGTCGGCTATGTTGTCTTCGGATGCTTCCTTCTCAATAGAGATGTCCCCCTTTTGAACATTATCTCTTAAGAAGTGATGACGAATCTCTATATGCTTTGTGCGAGAATGCAATACCGGATTCTTGCTTAAGTCGATGGCACCTTTGTTGTCACATAGAATGGCTATGTCGCTTAGATGAACATCGTAGTCAACTAAAGCTTGTTTCATCCATAGTGCTTGTTGGCATGTGTCACACCCTCAAATTACCTGTTTTGCAGCGGAATGGAATTCCTGGGGATTGACTGTCATAACATCACAATCACAGTTATATTGAACGACCTAAAGTGTCGTTTTAGAAACACATCGTTTGATATTTATATAAAACATACAGAGTTACAAGATAGGTCCCAAAAGTTGATAAAGTTTGCGGAAAATATAAGTTTATTACAAGTCCAAACGATGTTTTGAAAAGATAACCATAATATACAATGAAACAAGTCGACGCCGCGACTCTATGAGGGTTCCTTAATCGTGCCATGATGCGAATGCCTTAGTTACCTGAAAATACATTTCTAAAAGTGTCAACACAAAGGTTGAGTGAGTTCATAGAGTTTATGTATATGCATGATACGACTACCACAAGTATAAGTTTGTATGACAATGATGTCACAAAAATGATACAATTGCTATAAGTCCATGACATCGAAACTAGACTGATCATGATGTTCGCCCCAACAGAGTGTTTGCCAAACAACTCAAATAATGATATTAAATGAAATGCATCCGTTTAACCAGTTGGAATCCACCAACCCGGATGGAGGAGTCACCCTCGATAGATCTATCCACTCACCCTCGCTTCTATGAAATTAACGGTTCATGTTATATAATGGGGACATTCAATTGGCATGAGGTAACTTAAGCAATGTAATGAAATTGATATACTTGGTATCGTAATAAAAAAAAATGATGTACAATGTATTCTCCCCCGTGGGTTTGAAATAAAGTAAAAACTTGAATTAATCGGGGCTATGAAAACTCACCTGTTGCAATGATAATAATGATGTAAAGGAAATAATGAAATGAGGCGCAACCTCTGAACGTGACCTATTATGAATGATATGCTCTATGATAAGTTATGATGTAATGTCGTGCATGCAAACTCATATGAAATCTATACCTCTTGTACGCTTTTGAAAATAGAATATATCGTCGAAATACATGTTTATGACATCTCGTCATGTTATAAAATACTTTACAAGTATTTATGTTGAAATGATATCTTACGATAATCATTTAATGATTTATTGTGAAATTATAACTTTTCGTCGTAAAATAATGTCGTTGAAATTTTCATGAAAGTGACTAAAATGGCCTCGAAAAGTTAGTCGTAAAATGGTGCACGTCGAGTGTTAGGAAACGAACTCAACTGTTTTGGAAAGCTTGTATCATTATCTCAAAGTTTTAGCATTTAAGTTTTCATCCTAGAGGTCTCGATCATGGAGAAAAATATTAGTAAAGTATGGTACTTTTGTCCAAAATATTGTTTAAGAATGGTTTTCGGCAAAATTTAAGTGACCGTATATTATTCATTACAACTCTGCTTGACGAACGGTTGGACATTTTGGAAAATAGTCTAGGTGAACTTACTTTTACTAGAAGACATCATGTTATAAAAAGTACTACATCCATGTTAAAAACGACCCTCAACATGGTCCTTTGTGGCCGTAAGACTTGTCTAATAGAAATATATTAGTTTTTCTTATATAATATAGTTACGGCAACTTGTTTAAAATGTGAATAACTTAGTCGTTATAAGTCCGTTTTCTACGTTCTTTATATCCACGGAATCGTGATAACATATACTAATATATTTTTGATAAGTCGACACATTTAACAACGCTTAAGACTCATTTTTGACTCGTAACAAGTCAAGACAACATGCTGAATTTTCTGGAACAAATAGTTTTCGTCGTCAAACTTCAAAAATTCATAACTTCTTCGTTATAGCTCCGTTTTAACCCATTCAAGCGGCCACGGTATCGTTTTAAAGTGTATTTTCCAAATATCTAGCCCAAAATATTTTGCTTACTGTCAAAAATTCCAGAATTCGAAAATATGGACCGACCCTTATGTACACTTGTCGAAATGAGTTTTTCTCGCGCCAAACCTATTCTAACCAATTCAAAACAACTCCGAAGCTATTCTAATCCTACCATACACCTTCTTAGGGTCTCATGGGTTCCTAGACATCACCAAGAGTGATTTATAACAAGGAGTAATTATAGGATGACAAATATATATATAACTCTTAAAATCAATGAAAAAGTGGTATAAACCTCATGAGACTTGCATGTTTTCTCAAATAAAATGAAATGAACATATTAATAAATATGAAATATGATGATGAATATGGATGCTTACTAGTAACTTGATGAGGTTTATGGATAATGGATTTTTCCTAATCACTCAAGGTTTTTATTGCAAAACCTTAATAACAAGTGATACTAGAGTGTTAAAAACCTTGTCTTGAAAATTTTATGATGATTCCTTACTTGGTCTTGTGGTTGCCGGTTTTGGAGAGGAAGAGAGGAGGCAAGAAAGTTTTCACCTTGAGATAAGTTTGAGTATGTGTTTAGTTGTGAATAAAATACATTTACGTAGTTAGATATTTGCAAAATCTCAAATGACTCATCCCTTGTGTCGACAAGGGGTGTTAGTCATCTTTAATATATTTTTTTTTTTTTTTTATTTATGTTTAAGTGTAGTAACATGTAAGTAAATTGAAGACTTGTAGTAAGTTGTGTACACATTTGAATATTTAGGGTAGCGTTAGATAAAAATAAATTTTAACGGGTCAAGATAAAATATATTGAGGTCCTAAAAATTATAAAAGTACATTTCTTGCAAAAATTGAATGAATAAATATTTATCAGGTTGAATTTACGAAAACCGTCGTAATTATATAAACATAACAATTTATATACGAAATAAATTGAAAACATCGGGTAATTAATAATATAATTTTTATAGTCTTAAAATGAGTATAAAAATATATTAAGATTATTTTTGGAAGTGTCGGATCAATGTTTCAAAATAATGTTTACGCGATAGCGTTTATTTAATAGGAAAAATAAACGTTTAATGAATAAATGCAAAACCATGCATGAACCGATATGAAATGATGTTACTGATGTTATGTAGACTAAATCTAGTCTATATGAAATGTCCTTGATGATATTTTCATGAATTCGTAGCTAAACCATTAAGGTTACGCGAATTTGATACTCGTAAACGTAGTTTACAATAAATGATGAAATAGTGAAACTTTTAAAGTTTGTAAAATGATCTGAAATTACGAGTTGTCACATTCGCCCAACCAAAAAGGAATTCAGTCCCTGAATTCAGTCCATGTTGGGTCCTACGGTGTTACCGGTGAAAGGTGAGGATATTTGAGTCGTATTGGGTCGTTCAATGTTTTCTAAATCGTAACACGCCTTTCCAAGACGGGACGTTGAACATAAATCTGTTGCCAACTTGAAATTCTAATGGTTGCGACTTATGGCACATACTTCCAATATTTTGCGTCGTATATTGACGTAGCTTATCTAGCTATATGTTGTTACTTGTAACTGATTTTTGATTTGTTCGATCACTTTGTTGTTTCATGAATGACTTATGGTCTAGTGAGTTAAACTTTCCTGGTTTTGATCCGTGAGTAAGTGATTGACACCTCAACCATAGAGTGCCTCAATTGGTGTAGTCAATATGTTCATGTGCTAACTATTGTTGTAAAGCAATTTGTTCGATGAAGAATGATTTGCCTAATCATTTCTAGAAAAATCACACATGCCTTGAATATATCTTGTAACGTTTGAATTGTTCTCTCGCTCTAACCATTGAGCTGAGGATAATAGGTGATAATCATATCCTAGTAGGTTCCATGGAAAGATTGAAATGGTTATCAGGAGCCTAAGGTGAATCGAATAGCTTATAATAGGTACAACTGGTATTGATACCACGTGTCTCTTACCAAATTTCAAAATGTTAAGTATGTCGAAAAGGACCTTATAGAAAGGAATAGATTATGGGTAACAATTGTGAATCCTCGCGTTTCTCGTTCTAGCGAATGTCATTACTTGAATCTTACTTGCCTAAGGTGTTTAGTCTCCATGACTAAAATGTTTATTGTTTGATTATCGAAGTGTTTCCATGCTATATGTTGTAAAGTCACAAAACCTTAAATATTTAAGTGATGTGGTGTAGTGATTGATTTTCAAGATTTGTTCTGATATTGAGTGCTTCTAAAATATTTCATCACTTAGATTGTTATCATGCTAACATAAACATAGATATCACCTATACTATGTCGAAGAATATTTGTTCTAATTTCACTTGTAGATGGAGTGTCATTGATTGTCCGATATGTTCAAACCTGTTGCATCTCTTGATATAGAAGTGAGGTTACTTGGAATTTCTAGGGAACACAATGCCTTAGGGGAAGTTTATATCGATAACCTAAATTTAACCAAATTTTCCTTTAAGGAAACTCATTGTAGGGAAGTTCACATATTGTTGAAGTCATGTTTAGTGAAATGTTCTAGTCTCGTTAGAAGACTTGGTTTATCACTATAGTGTTGCTTAGTGTGTATTCGCTTCGTACTAAATGTTGTAACTCTCGTCCAAATTGTATGCTTTTGAAATGATACATTTTGGCTTCTAGTCCAAAGATAGTGGTTCGGAATGTCTCGTGATGTCTTAGGATTTTTGTTGGGTTTTGAAACGTCTTACAACATACTTCTAGTCCTTGTTGGAAATTCTAAAATCCTTTCATTGTTTTCTTGTATCGAGGAATCCTCCTCATAGATGATATAGAAAGCCTTTCCTAAAAAGGTAACTCATCAAATTCTAACTTATCGGTTGAGTGAGGATGAATGTAGGCTTCTATAGAGTGGTAACAAAAAGAAATGTTTATGAACAATTTATCTGATTACAAAGCTTTGCTTTTGAGTGAAGATTGTTTTAAGAGATTTGAAATGATGCTTGTTACTTTCATGACATAATTCTTCCTGAATTATACATAGGTGATCAAGCCATGTATAATCGAGGACAAATGATGTGATGCTTGTTTCTGTTGAAATGATATTATGTTCCTCCGAAGTTTTAGATGGTATTCAACGTTTTGTTTTGTAAGATAATGGCTCAATGATTTTTCAGAGTAACATGAAAATCGTTTCGCATGATGATATTAAATCGTTGATAAAATGACTGAAAACCAATTGATAGGGTGGTAACGAAACAACTTGTTTTAAAACTTTATGAAACAATGTTTCTAAGATGGTGTAAAATAGCTCGAAAATAAAATTAAATGAAATACTTTCATGAAATGGTAGCAAAATAGCTTGAAATATAATTTGTTGAATGGTTTGTAGGATACACGGGGAAACCTCATAGAATGGTAATAGTCTCCTAATTGGTCAAGAATAAAGTTGGCCTAACCCCTAGTAAGATAGTGAGGTATTATCTCGAAATGATTGAAAATTGGGCAATTGGAATAAAGAATGAAATGAACAAAGGTTGTGATTATCGTGGAGATAATAAATGATAAAGATTACATAAGATTGAAAGGTACCTATTATCTGTTCTTGTTGATGGTCAAATCGTGTTTCAAGTGTAGGAGTAGTAGGCGGTCTAGCGTGATAGCCCTAGAAATCTCAAAGTCCTCAAACCTATGAGACGGTGTAGTGTCTATAGTCTTAGTGATAAATGATAATGGTGTGTCAAATCATGCATGCTTCCCAAGCTGCAAGTCAGGTGTATGAGTAGTGTCTATGAGACGTGATGACACGGATGGTACTCTAGATGACAATGATGATGAAAATGATGACAATGATGATAATGAAAATCCTTGTGGTGAGTTAAGAAAATAGGTTCATTAGGACTAAACCTATAATTTCTACCAAATGGTATAATCTGTCCCAACCGAATGATAAAAAATTGTCCTGATCCTACAGTGAATCAATAGTGATCGCGATGGTGTAGGTGCGACTTTGTCTTCCTAAAAGGGTTCAGTCTCATCATCTGATGTTATCGGTGTTGAGTCAACTAATGTTAAAATTGTAATAGGGAATGACAGGGCATTCTCCATGTCAAAATGATGTGAGTATGATGGGATGGGTATTTGAAGGCATCTATGTGACAATCGATTTTGAAATGAAAGTAAATAACTCGTAAAATGTCCGTATGAAACCGCATGTATAGTGACTATGCACTTATGATGAAATGATGAGATACTATGATGATGTAGTTATAGTCTAGGGTCAATGATGCAACCTAGTTCTCTATAACCGAAGCTCTGATGCCAATCTGTCACACCCCCAAATTACCTGTTTTGCAGCGGAATGGAATTCCTGGGGATTGACTGTCATAGCATCACAATCACAGTTATATTGAATGACCTAAAGTGTCGTTTTAGAAACACATCGTTTGATATTTATATAAAACATACAGAGTTACAAGATAGGTCCCAAAAGTTGATAAAGTTTGCGGAAAATATAAGTTTATTACAAGTCCAAACGATGTTTTGAAAAGATAACCATAATATACAATGAAACAAGTTGACGCCGCGACTCTATGAGGGTTCCTTAATCGTGCCATGATGCGAATGCCTTAGTTACCTGAAAATACATTGCTAAAAGTGTCAACACAAAGGTTGAGTGAGTTCATAGAGTTTATGTATATGCATGATACGACTACCACAAGTATAAGTTTGTATGACAATGATGTCACAAAAATGATACAATTGCTATAAGTCCATGACACCGAAACTACACTGATCATGATGTTCGCCCCAACAGAGTGTTTGCCAAACAACTCAAATAATGATAATAAATGAAATGCATCCGTTTAACCAGTTGGAATCCACCAACCCGGATGGAGGAGTCACCCTCGATAGATCTATCCACTCACCCTCGCTTCTATGAAATTAACGGTTCATGTTATATAATGGGGACATTCAATTGGCATGAGGTAACTTAAGCAATGTAATGAATTTGATATACTTGGTATCGTAATAAAAAAAATGATGTACAATGTATTCTCCCCCGTGGGTTTGAAATAAAGTAAAAACTTGAATTAATCGGGGCTATGAAAACTCACATGTTGCAATGATAATAATGATGTAAAGGCAATAATGAAATGAGGCGCAACCTCTGAACGTGACCTATTATGAATGATATGCTCTATGATAAGTTATGATGTAATGTCGTGCATGCAAACTCATATGAAATCTATACCACTTGTACGCTTTTGAAAATAGAATATATCGTCGAAATACATGTTTATGACATCTCGTCATGTTATAAAATACTTTACAAGTATTTACGTTGAAATGATATCTTCCGATAATCATTTAATGATTTATTGTGAAATTATAACTTTTCGTCGTAAAATAATGTCGTTGAAATTTTCATGAAAGTGACTAAAATGGCCTCGAAAAGTTAGTCGTAAAATGGTGCACGTCGAGTTTTAGGAAACGAACTCAACTGTTTTGGGAAGCTTGTATCATTATATCAAAGTTTTAGCATTTAAGTTTTCATTCTAGAGGTCTCGATCAAGGAGAAAAATATTAGTAAAGTATGGTACTTTTGTCCAAAATATTGTTTAAGAATGGTTTTCGGCAAAATTTAAGTGACCGTATATTATTCATTACAACTCCGCTTGCAATGAGCGGTTGGACATTTTGTAAAATAGTCTAGGTGAACTTACTTTTACTAGAAGACATCATGTTATAAAAAGTACTACATCCATGTTAAAACCCTCAACATGGTCCTTTGGGTAGTAAGACTTGTCTAATAGAAATATATTAGTTTTCCTTATATAATATAGTTACGGCAACTTGTTTAAAATGTGAATAACTTAGTCGTTATAAGCCCGTTTTCTACGTTCTTTATATCCACCTTAATCGTGATAACATATACTAATATATTTTGATAAGTCGACACATTTAACAATGCTTAAGACTCATTTTTGACTCGTAACAAGTCGAGACAGCATGCTGAATTTTCTGGAACAAATAGTTTTCGTCGTCAAACTTCAAAAATTCATAACTTCTTCGTTATAGCTCCGTTTTAACCCATTCAAGCGGCCACGGTTTCGTTTTAAAGTGTATTTTCCAAATATCTAGCCCAAAATATTTTGCTTACTGTCGAAAATTCCAGAATTCGAAAATATGGACAGACCCTTATGTACACTTGTCGAAATGAGTTTTTCTCGCGCCAAACCTATTCTAACCAATTCAAAACAACTCTGAAGCTATTCTAATCCTACCATAGACCTTCTTAGGGTGTCATGGGTTCCTAGACATTGTTGGAAAATTTAGTGCACTTGTGGGAATAGTTCACACCTTGTAATGGGTTAGGAGGTACGGAGTGTACACCCATAAGGTCCATGAACACCCTGACTCTTGTAGTGGTTTGTATTGGTAGTGCTTGGTGAAAGTACTGTTGTGGTTACCACTGATTATCAGTGTTTCCACTGAAGCAGTACTTCCAACTGGATCGTGTTTCCACTGAAGTGGTGTTTCCACTGAAGTGGTGTTTCAATGAAGTAGTGTTTACACTGAAGCAGTGGTGTTTCCACTGAAGCAGTGTAACCACTGATAGCACTATGAAAGTACTGATGAAAGTACTGCTTGTAACGGTTTTGACCTATTCAAGTGGCAGTTTCAACTGCTTAATGACCACGTTTAATTGGTCATGTAACCACTAACGGCTATAATGGGGATAATTATGAGGCTATTAATGGGCCGATTAATACTCATAATTCCATTGAATTAGCCAAGAGTATTATCCTATAAATAGGATATCTGATTATGAATGAAGAACATACAGAAAACACAAAACACTTATAAGCGAAAGGGTTATAGAATTGTGCCTAATTCTCTAACTGCATTTGGTCTTATCCCAAGTAGATATTCGTGATACCCAGGCATTAGGGTCGAATAGTTTACTTTGGAAAGTGATCACACGATTCCAAGTGATATCCGGTAACCACCAAGTGGTATTTGTTTCTGCTGAATTGTTGCTTGTTTCTGCTGAATTGATTATCTAACCCTGTTCTGGGAGCTACTACCCCAACAATCAAAGTAAACTATTTTGTGATAATCAATGGCAACTGCTGCAATGAAACACATGGCTTCAAACTTTGCTAAGCTGGACAAGTTTGAAGGGGTGGACTTTAGGAGGTGGTAGAAGAAGATGCACTTCTTGCTGTCAAGTATGAGTGTGGTGTATGTGCTGACCACTCCAATTCCTGATGATGGGGATGATGCCACGGTTGAGCGATCGGAGGAGGAGCAAATGGGAGAATGATGACTACATATGCGGAGGTCTTATTCTGAATGGTATGTCTGATTCTTTGTTTGATATTTATCAGAACTTTGAATCTTCCAAAGAACTGTGGGATTCCTTGGATGCCAAATATATGGCTGAGGATGCATCAAGTAAGAAGTTCCTTGTTAGTAATTTCACAAATTACAAAATGACTGATTCAAGACCAGTTATGGAACAATACAATGAACTTATTGGAATACTTGGAAGGTTTACACACCACCAAATGAACATGGATGAGGCTATCAAAGTCTCGTGTGTCATTGACAAACTCCCTCCTTCATGGAACGATTTCAAGAATACCTTGAAACATATGAAGGAGGAGTTAACTCTTGTTGAGTTGGGCAGTCATATGCACATTGAGGAATCTCTCAAGGTGCAGGATAATGACAAGCCAAAGAGTGGCAATGCTACTGGTGCATCTGTTGTCAATATGGTGGAGCATAACAACTCCACCAGGTACAATGACAACAAAGGCAAACGCAAATATCATGATAACACAAGGGCATATCCAAACAAGAAGGCAACACCTACTTGTTGGAAATGTGGCAAACAGTCACATTAAAAGGGAATGCAAGGGTGTTAAAATTGGTGGTAAAGCCAATGGATCAGGCACTAATGGTTCAGGGAGTGGTGGTTCAGCCAACTCACTGAAAGGTCACAATATGTTTAATAAGTCTTTTCAGATTTATTATGTTACATATGTATCTGAATCTTTTATGTGCAGGATGATGATGTTGCGTGGTGGGTTGACTCTGGTGCAACAGTTCATGTGTGTAAAGATAGAAGCTGGTTCAAGACTTATGAGTCACTGAATGATGGTTCTATTCTTCACATGGGAAATGAGTCAACAGCCTTGGTGCATGGTCGTGGTTGTGTAGATCTTAGGTTTAGTTCAGGAAAGATTGTAACTTTGTTTAATGTTATTCATGTTCCTGATATAAGGAAAAACTTGGTTTCAAGTAGTGTTTTGAATAATCATGGATATAAACAAGTTATTGAATCTGATAAATTTGTTCTTTCTAAATGTGGTGTTTTATTGGTTTTGGTTATTTATGTAATCAAATGTTCAGGCTTAATATTACCACTGACAAGTGTTATTCAGCTTTTATGACCACATATGATCAGACTGATTCTACCCTTTGGCATGCTAGACTTGGTCATGTTCACTATAAAAGAATGCAAGATATGTCTAGGGATGGTTTAATCCCTGCTTTTGACATGGACACTGAAAAGTGTAAAACTTGCATGTTGACCAAGATAACCAAGAAACCCTTTCAGGTGTTAGTCGTGAGACTAAGATCTTGGAGCTTATTCACAGTGTGTGATTTGCATGCCACTCCTTCTTTGGGGAATAAGAAGTACTTTGTGACATTTATTGATGATGCTTCTAGGTTTTGTTGTGTTTATTTGTTACATACAAAGGATGAAGCATTAGATAAATTCAAAGTGTTTAAAACTGAAGTTGAATTACAACTTGGGTCTTTGATCAAAAGATTAAGGACTGATTGGGGAGGTGAGTACATGGATACTCAGTACTTTCAGTCTGTTGGAATAATCCATGAAACGACTGCCCCTTATACTCCTCAGCAAAATGGTATTTCCGAAAGGAAAAACAGGGTCCTGAAGGAGATGGTTAATTCCATGTTGTCCTATTCAGGACTGAGTCAAGGGTTCTAGGGTGAAGCTATGTTAACAGCTTGCTATTTATTAAATAGGGTTCCCAACAAAAGGAACAATATTACCCCTTATGAACTCTGGACTAAAAGGAAACCTAACCTGAACTATCTCAGGGTCTGGGGTTGTAGGGCTGTTGTAAGACTCCCTGATCCAAAGCAAAAGACTTTGGGTGAAAGAGGCATTGGCTGCATCTTTGTTGGATATGCAGAGCATTCCAAGGCTTTTAGGTTCTATGTTATTGAACCTAATGAACATGTTTCAGTTAACACAATAATTGAATCAAGGGATGCAGATTTTGATGAGAATAGATTCTCATCAGTCCCTAGACCAAGTCAGAGGATTCCTAATGGAACTCATGACACTGGTGTATCAGAGGTCCCTGATGATGAACCATCAGTGGTCCCTGATGAGGTTGTGATTCAACAACCTGAACCTGTGCTCAGGAAGAGCAAAAGGGTCAGGAATCCAAAGTCATTTGGACATGAGTTTCAACTATACTTAGTTGAAGGAACAATGGATGAGGTCTTTTACCAACACTCCTATTGTTTAATATTGAGGATGACCCCAATACATTTGATAAAGCAATGAAATCCCAAGATATTGCTTTCTGAAAAGAAGCAATCAATGATGAGATGGATTCCATCATGGGGAACAACACTTGGGTGTTGGTTGATCTACCTCCGGGTTGCAAACCTCTAGGTTGCAAATGGATTTTCAAAAAGAAAATGAAGGTAGATGGAACTATTGAAAAGTTCAAGGCTAGATTAGTTATTCAGGGCTTTAAACAAAAGTCAGGATAGACTATTTTGATACTTATGCCCCTGTGGCTCGTATCAGTACCATAAGACTGCTGATTGCTATGGCATCTATTCACAATCTGATTATTCGTCAGATGGATGTGAAGACAGCTTTCTTGAATGGTGAATTGGATGAGGAGGTTTATATGAACCAACCTCAGGACTTCATCATGCCTGGTAATGAAAACAAGGTGTGTAAACTGATTAAGTCTCTTTATGGACTTAAGCAAGCACCTAAACAATGGCATCAAAAATTTGATGAAGTGGTTTTTTCTAGTGGTTATGTTCTTAACCAAGCTGACAAATGTGTATATAGCAAATTTGATGAATCTGGTAAAGGAGTCATCATTTGTCTATATGTTGATGACATGTTGATTTTTGGCACTGACCAAAATCAGGTTAACCCCGACAAAGGAATTTTTGTCATCAAGGTTCTCCATGAAGGATATGGGGAGGCTGATGTTATCCTTGGTATAAGGATCAAACATGAAAGTAAAAGAATTTCTATCTCTCAGTCTCATTATATTGAGAAGGTACTGAGGAAATTCAATTACTTTGATTGTACTCCAGTGAGCACACCTATGGATACTTGTGAGAAGCTGATGCCCAATCATGGCAAGGCTGTATCTCAACTTGAGTATTCTAGGGTAATTGGCTGCTTGATGTATGCCATGACTTGTACAAGACCTGATATTGGTTTTGCAGTGGGAAAATTGAGCAGGTATACTAGTAATCCTAGTGCTCATCACGGGCAAGCAGTTCAAAGGGTACTGAAGTATTTGAAGAGAACTATGGATTATAGTCTCTCATATACTGGTTACCCATCGGTGTTGGAAGGTTACACTGATGTAAGTTGGATCAAGTAATCACTGAAGACAATTTGTCTACCAGTGGCCGGGTATTCCTACTTGGTGGAGGTGCAATTTCTTGGGCATCCAAGAAGCAAACTTGCATCACCAGTTCAACAATGGAATCTGAATTTGTGGCTTTAGCAGCCGCTGGTAAAGAAGCTGAATGGTTGAAAAACTTGCTTCTTGAGATTCCATTGTGGCCTAAACCTATAGCACCTATTTCTATCCGGTGTGATAGTGCAGCTACATTGGCTAAGGCTTATAGCCAAATGTACAATGGTAAGTCTAGACACTTAGGTGTCAGACATAGCATGATTCGTGAGCTTATCATGAATGGGGTGGTATCTATAGAGTTTGTGAGATCTCAAAAGAACTTAGCTGATCACTTGACGAAGGGTCCGGCTAGAGACTTGGTTATAAAGTCTGCTAAAGGGATGGGTTTAAGTCCAACTTAGTCACTGAATGCTAGGACACCCAACTCCCTCCTGAGGAAACTTGGGAGCTGAGTTCAATGTGGAAAGCTGAACATTCAGTGGACTGGAGCACATGTTTTATTTACATCCCTAGGTTGTGCTCAGAACCTGCTGAAAGGAGGATGAAGTCTTTACTTCTTAATGGTTATTTTTCTTTGAAAAAGTGCTTGGCAGGAGCATGAATAAAGAGGAACCACCTATGTAAATGTTGAAGTTTTGCCGCTTCAGGAAGCTTTGGACTTTTAGCTTTTACAACATTTATGAATTTGGATATGGACACATGGCTTGTATAGTGTCAGGAGCTTTTAAGTGTTTGAAAACTTGTGTGTATTTTATCTTCAGGTATTCAAATGGGTTGAAGGGTTCAATTCTTAGAACACCCTGATTCTCGAATATTTGAAACGTGTAATTTACTAAAATGGAAATTCAATCCTCAAGACATTTTCATTTATGCACATGTTTTGCTTGATGTTTAATTTTCATGCAAAGGAAGTGAACTAAATTTGGGGAGGATTCTTGGAAAATTTAGTGCACTTGTGGGAATAGTTCACACCTTGTAATGGGTTAGGAGGTACGGAGTGTACACCCATAAGGTCCATGAACACCCTGACTCTTGTAGTGGTTTGTATTGGTAGTGCTTGGTGAAAGTACTGTTGTGGTTACCACTGATTATCATCGTGTTTCCACCGAAGCAGTACTTCCATCGGATCGTGTTTCCACCGAGTGGTGTTTCCACTGGTGGTGTTTACTGAAGTAGTGTTTACACTGAAGCAGTGGTGTTTCCACTATAGCAGTGTAACCACTGATAGCACTATGAAAGTACTGATGAAAGTACTGCTTGTAACGGTTTTGACCTATTCAAGTGGCAGTTTCAACGGCTTAATGACCACGTTTAATTGGTCATGTAACCACTAACGGCTATAATGGGGATAATTATGAGGCTATTAATGGGCCGATTAATACTCATAATTCCATTGAATTAGCCAAGAGTATTATCCTATAAATAGGATATCTGATTATGAATGAAGAACATACAGAAAACACAAAACACTTATAAGCGAAAGGGTTATAGAATTGTGCCTAATTCTCTAACTGCATTTGGTCTTATCCCAAGTAGATATTCGTGATACCCAGGCATTAGGGTCGAATAGTTTACTTTGGAAAGTGATCACACGATTCCAAGTGATATCCGGTAACCACCAAGTGGTATTTGTTTCTGCTGAATTGTTGCTTGTTTCTGCTGAATTGATTATCTAACCCTGTTCTGGGAGCTACTACCCCAACAGACATCACCAAGAGTGATTTATAAAAAGGAGTAATTATAGGATGACAAATATATATATATAACTCTTAAAATCAATGAAAAAGTGGTATAAACCTCATGAGACTTGCATGTTTTCTCAAATAAAATGAAATGAACATATTAATAAATATGAAATATGATGATGAATATGGATGCTTACTAGTAACTTGATGAGGTTTATGGACAATGGATTTTTCCTAATCACTCAAGGTTTTTATTGCAAAACCTTAATAACAAGTGATACTAGAGTGTTAAAAACCTTGTCTTGAAAATTTTATGATGATTCCTTCCTTGGTCTTGTGGTTGCCGGTTTTGGAGAGGAAGAGAGGAAGCAAGAAAGTTTTCACCTTGAGATAAGTTTGAGTATGTGTTTAGTTGTGTATAAAATACATTTACGTAGTTAGATATTTGCAAAATCTCAAATGACTCATCCCTTGTGTCGACAAGGGGTGTTAGTCATCTTTAATATCTCTCTTTTTTTTCTTTTTTTTTATTTATGTTTAAGTGTAGTAACATGTAAGTAAATTGAAGACTTGTAGTAAGTTGTGTACACATTTGAATATTTAGGGTAGCGTTAGATAAAAATAAAATTTAACGGGTCAAGATAAAATATATTGAGGTCCTAAAAATTATAAAAATACATTTCTTGCAAAAATTGAATGAATAAATATTTATCAGGTTGAATTTACGAAAACCGTCGTAATTATATAAACATAACAATTTATATACGAAATAAATTGAAAACATCGGGTAAATTGATAATATAATTTTTATAGTCTAAAATGAGTATAAAAATATATTAAGATTACTTTTGGAAGTGTCGGATCAATGTTTCAAAATAATGTTTACGCGATAGCGTTTATTTAATAGGAAAAATAAACGTTTAATGAATAAATGCAAAACCATGCATGAACTGATATGAAATGATGTTATTGATGTTATGTAGACTAAATCTAGTCTATATGAAATGTCCTTGATGATATGTTCATGAATTCGCAGCTAAACCATTAAGGTTACGCGAATTTGATACTCGTAAACGTAGTTTACAATAAATGATGAAATAGTGAAACTTTTAAAGTTTGTAAAATGATCTGAAATTACGAGTTTTCACAGCATGCTTTGCCGGCGGAGACGTATTCGTCTTCGGTTGTGGATATTTCTAGTGCCGTTTGTTTCTTATAAAACCAAGATGTTAAACAACATCCCATGAAAGTACATACCCCACTTGTACTTTTTCTATCAACGTAATCACCTGCATGGTCAGAATCTGCATATACAATTGTTTCTACTCCCGTGCCCTTAGGATACCATAATCCTAATTGTGTTGTACCCTTAATGTATCTAAATATCCTTTTTATGGCTTCTAGGTGTGATGTTTTAGGGTCTTCTTGAAACCTAGAACATAAGCAAACACTAAACATGATATATGGCCTACTTGCCATGAGGTAGAGAAGACTACCTATCATGCCATGATCTTTAGTATTATCGACGGATTCGTCGTCTTCATCTTTTGTGAGTTTGGTGTCAGATGACATTGGTGTCCTAATTGGTTTTGACTCTTCTAGACCGAATTTCTTTAACATCTCCTTTATGTATTTAGATTGATTAAAGAAGATACCATCTTCTACTTGTTTGATTTGTAGACCAAGAAAGAAACTAAGTTCTCCCATCATACTCATTTCGAACTCGTCATGCATGATTTTAGAGAAATCATCACACATGTCTTCACAAGTGGATCCGAATATAATATCATCTACATATATTTGCACTATGATTATTGTTAGGTCACTAGTTTTACAACACAAGCATCAATGAGAGAAATAGAGAGGCGGCTGAACAACACACACACAAACACTACGCGTAGACAATAAAGAAAGGTTATGCGTGAGTAGTGAAAGAGAACGAATTGAACAACCAACCCTGAAGTGAGGGTTATACAAGAGTATTTATAGGAGGGAAGCTAGGGAAACACTCCTAGTTCCCATCCTTTTCCTTATTGGGCTAGGCCTAGGCTTATGGGCCTTCTACATAAGCCTAAGGCTAATAACAAACATAAAGGCCATAATTAAGCTAACTATTACATGTGAATCATTAACACTTGATTAAGGTTTAGGAGTGATTCCAACAATCTCCCCCTAAGTGTTAGTGATGAATGAATGTAAACGGTGAAGGTGCAGATGTAATAGTAGCTTTGACGTCTTCTGACATTCTTCTTTCTTTTGAGAAGAATTGCCTTGATTCGAACAATCTCCCCAGTGTAGAGAAATTTTCTTCTTTGAACAGTTCTGCTTTGACGTCATATTTGTCTTTGTTCTTTGATCATTGTTCTTTGTGATGGTAGTGATAGTATGTTGTAGTTGTCTGCATCAGGTCTGCCTCAGGTCTGCTTCACTGCTCCAGTGTCTCCACGTCATTCTTCAACACGCTCACACACTATTTGACGCTGGAATTCAGTACTGATGAAGTTCTTTAAGTCTTTAAACTTTGTAGATTCTTTGATGACGTAGAATCATTCTGACTTTTGTGTTGCCTTTTGAGAGAACTTCCATTAGTGGTGATGTTGGCATGAGCATGTGAAGAATCTGCACGATCAGTCCGCTCCAGAGCTTCCATAAGAAGAAAACATGAAAACGGTTAGTAATAAGCGGATTCCGGCACTTACAAGTTTGAACTTCGAGAGTGTTAACAGCATAGTGTGAAAACACAACTCTAATTCTCACAAAGGCCGTTCCTGAACTAGAGTCCCACAAGTGAGATAACGCGATGTACCGAAGTACATCTACGGTTCAGATGAGTCGCTGAGGTACACCGAAGCATCACCTCATGACTGTAGACCGTTTGAGACCACTCAGCGTAATCCATGGGGAGTTACCGGCGAATTGCTTGTCGGGCTGTCGCTTGATGTTGACCCTGGCAGGAGTTTCCATTCAATCACTGAGGATCACAATTGTGAACCTCTCATAAATGTTCTCGACAGATTGCTAAGATCTGTGAAGGACTCGATAACTTAACACTGATGTTCTTATTGTTGAACAACAAGTGATGAAATGTCAAGTGTACCTAAGAGATCTTTTGATGAATCTCGTGGCTCTAGACTCAATAGTGCGTTTTGGTTTTCCTGAGCGGAGACTAGGGAGAGGGTCTCCTTCTTCAATACCAGCAATCTCTAAGAGAAAGCTGATAGTTTACGTAGGGTTCCTGTAAGAGTGAAACAAGCTTATGTTGAGAGAAACTTGAGTGGCTAAGAAGGTTTAGTGCATGCGTCACTGGGTCCATGACGACTTTTAATCTTCAATACCGGTGTCATCTAGTGACAACCAGTAGCATATGAATTGAACCCGGTGTCTGCCCTAAGTTGAATAATCTAGAGGGCTATTTATTTTCACCATTTTCTTTGCATTTCTTTTTAATTCTTCAACTCCTTCTTTCTTCGATTCTCATTTTTCCTTTTTATAATCATACCTAAGGACTTCTAATTCTAACTATTGGTAGTGTCCTTAGGTAGATTCCTCCGGCTCTAGCGGATCATAAGACGGTTATTCCTAACCTTAATCACCTTATAACTCCATTGCCATAAAACCATTTTCAAGAAAATCTCTCAAAGTGTTTGTAAATGAAAACATGTTTGAACCAACGTGAGAGTTTTATCTTTTAGCATAAATACTCCCCCTCCACATGTGCTTTAGAGTTTTGACGGAAATCTGCACGATAGGGAAAGAGTGCACACTTTTAATTGATCGACTCAAGATAGACAATCCCTTGCGAGACCGATTACGTTGTATTGTTAAAGAGTTACATTGTCAGCTTTTAGGTGACAACTAGCTCTATTAACTATCTTGAAGGTGTGGACAACCCCGAAAGGTTGTTAAACCCGTCAAAGTTCATGTCTACCAAGAGTTTCTCGAATGGTACATTCTACTCAGACAAGTCCTTTGCGAGACACGTTTACATCACTAGCGAACTAGCTTGAAATTATTACCCGTCCAGGACAAGTCTTTTCGAGTTACTAACAGTTAAGATCTCGTCAATTCGTTGGTTAAGTCTTTAGCAAAACATTCATTTGCAGTTACACAACATATTTCTTATCACATAAATTTTCTCCCCCTCAAAAATGGCATATAAATGTTATTTTTGAGGAAATGTTTGAGAATAAATATGACCATTTTGAGTTTTATGGGAAGATGACCACTGTGAACAAAGTTTTAAAGTCAAATACTCCCCCTCAACAAGTGATATAAACGGCTGAGGTTTTGAAAATCATAAGGGGAAGTACTTGTTCTTTTGAGCAAAACCTTGAAAATTGAAAGGTTTGATAGGTTTTACTCAAAAGTAAGAAGCTTTCGCTCCTTTTATAGGATTGTGGCGAGAAGCGCACTACGGGTCCTTTCTTGACAAGAACGGGTTGTACACTGTTATATATGCACAAGCCATAGTCATAATAAATCATACATCCAAAGTTATAATGAAAGAAGCAGTTCAAGGGGTACCAGGTAGTCCAGAGATGTTACCAAGAGTGTGAATCGGGCGTTGAAAATCGGTGATGTTAATCCTGGGTCGACCACCAACAAAGATTTCCAATCTTCTGAACTGATCCCTTCGATACAACCGTTCATCAATCATCGTGATGATCCTCTTCACATCCCTTCGATCCTGAGAATTCCATCGCTTAGGAGAAACAATCTTTTGATGTATATCCTTCAACCGATAAGCCAATCCGTCCCTAACCATCTTCAAAGTGTGATCCCCAAACTTGTGAAGATCTCTACACGCCATTAAGCAATTTCTTTGAAGTTCACTGCGGTAAAAGACGCCGAATGGTTTGTCGATGAGTGTATATTGTGAGAGCTGGTTGATGTCGGGAAGATCGAGCTGCGGTGGAGTGAAGTTGACACGATAAGATTCAACTGCACGCTGGAGATCTTCTACACGTTCTTTGATGACTATGCGTCTGATGAAGATGAGCAATGACTTGATGAATTCACGTTGTACTTCAGGTTGAAAATTGTCTCATGCGCCCTCGTACTTTGGCAAGCTACATGTATTCAATGTCGTTGATAGACAAATTCTCAAAGTCAGCTTCAGAGAATGCATAATCCCTTCGTCTTGCCTTTGGACCACAATATTCTTGAGAAAAGTGTAGTCCCATTTGGACGAAAGATCAACGTGTTTGATGGCAACGATACTCTTAGTACGAACACTTCATGTTGAGATTTCGAACCTGGCAGCTTCGTAGTAGATTCTTCGGCGTCCGCCAATGGTGAATCCCATAAATTGCATCACGGTCATACTCTTCCACTTTGTTGGAGAACAAGTGGTTCGATCTTTCCTCGATGGCTATGCGTTAGAGTATATAGCGCCGGAATGGAAGTGTCAATGATGTAGTGTATTTCCTTGAACCATCGCCACCGTGTAGAAGAAAATCCAAGTCTTTGTTGAAGAAATATCGGAAAGGAATTCTAAGTTCATCCGTTGGCCAATTGTTGGTAGAGGTTTAGACCAATCGGTGTAATATGGAGGGTTGTCCCGTTTTGTGAAGTCGATGTTTGCTTCTCGGTTGAGCCAATCCATGTTGTTAGACATAGCTCGAGCAATGTTTTCAAGGTGATATTCGACCTCAATGGCACTTTCGGAGCTATCTTTGAACATTTGAAAAGCTTCATTCTTGATTCGCCTCAACTCAGATTTCGTCATCTTCTTTACTTGGAATTTTTCTTGCAGTAATTTAGCATGCTCCAATGTATTGCCGTCTACCAGATCTTAACCTTCAGCAGGGTAGGGAGGGGAATTCACAAGTGTAGAAAACCATTCAAATTCTTCTGTGTTATCTTCATCTAGCCATGATAGGACGCCACCGCCTTCTTCTTCTGTTTATTAGGCCTAGATGAGGGTTCTGGTTTCTGTACTTTGTCGGGAGAGGCGGGTTGTTGTTGGGGCTCATGGTATTCCTCATCGTCACCACCCGTATACTCAAAGTGATCACCGGTTTTTTGAGTCTGGGGCGGTAGCTCAAAATCCTGAGGTTTATCTGCAGAAGAGCGAGGAGGGGATCTTTGTTGAGCTGGAGTCCTTTAGGGTGGAGGTTGCATTGAGTACTGAATGGAGGATGATTCACCATACTTCTTTTTTCGTTTGGGCTCATTATCTTTATCCTGATCTTTGTCTTCGTCGTCTCTTGAACATTTGGGCCTTACGCTTCTTCTCTCGTATGCTCGACTGAGTTGGTATTCCAGAATGCTTCAAACAATTTAGCTTTGTGAGAGGAAAACGTTGCAGAGCGTTTCGACATTTGAGCTACTAGCCGGTTCACCAATTCATCATCTGAAAAAATTGTGGTTTCAACTGGATTGATGCTCAAATTCATTGGAGTTGATTTCATGGCTTGCTTGGCTAGATGTAAGAGATTCGGATAAAGTTGTCTGGTATACATCTCCTTTTTCAGTTTAGGAACGACCTCCATAAGGAACTTGTGAGAGTATCCTTTGATCATCTCGTCCATGCTCCCTTGAAGATCATCTTTCATGAGCTTCTGAACATACTCCCTTTCAACTTTCATCTTGTCATTCTCATCATGAAGATATGTTATCTGATCAGCGAGGAAATTCAACTTTCTGTAGAGAATATCTTTCTTTTCCGACTCGTTTGACGCCTTTAACTATTCGATTCTTAGATTGAGAGATCCAAGATGGAGTTGGCTTCTTCACGGATTTGGATGATGATTTGGTTGATCTTTTTGATGGTGGTGGTGAAGAGTGAGAAGATGAATCTGATGATGATGAGATGTGAGGAGACTCCGGGTCCTTTGGTGGCTCGGAAGTTTCTTCCTTTGACCGTGCAGGACTATCTAGAAGAAACTTATCATACTCAACATCTTCTTCATTTCCAGACTTAGCTTGTTCATCAGCTTTGGCTTTGGCTGCAGCTTCTTCATCGGCACGCTTTACCTTCTAACTTCTCAGATTCTGGTTCTTCAATGTTGTACTCAAGAGTGTCCTCCACACGCGTTTGTTGTTGTTCCAAAGTGGTGGCACCAGATCCCTTATCGGGTCGATTAACCGATCGGATTTGGTGTAGGTTGAACTCCACCACTTGACCCTCTAGGGCCACCCATTTGATCTTTAGCAAATTCTTGTGCCACGTGTTGGAGTCTAACGAATTTGAACTTTTTCCTGTAATCGGTTTCCAGTAGCTCTTCATCTGAGCTTTCTTCATAAGGCACAAGTACTGGAGTCTTCCCTTTTCCTTTGTCAGTTGGAGGACTAGGAGGTTTAGATACCGTTGTAGTGTCATCTTTGTCGGTTTGAGAGTAGAAAGTCTCATCATCTGATGCAGTACCCTCCGAGTCCTCGTCAGTTAGCTTTCTCTGCGGTTCAGGCTTAGGTACGGGAATAGGAACAGCTTCCTTGGCGGAAACTGTCCTCTTTCTTGGAGGATTCCTCCCGGGGAACATCCTCTGACTCTCAGTGCTTGTAGCACTTCCTGCACTTCCTCTTCTGGTTTTCCTTAAAGGCGTACCAGAAGATTTTCATCAAGAAATCCAACTTTGTTTTCTTCTCACGCGACCAAATATCTTTTATAGGAGTAGAGCTGTTTGAGTTCATCTGAGAGAAGGTGATCTAGCAACACAGCACCTTGTTTCTTAGTCGTTGACTCTTTAAATCTGACTCTTAGAGTGGGTTCAGTCAACATGTCATGATTGTCGGGGTCATTGATTCTTCTCTGATATCGGGTTGTACCCAGTGCTCTCTGGATCAACAGCTTAGTGTATCGATGTAAGGAATCTTTGAGCCAAGCTTTTTGAGAAATGTCATCATGTCATCCCAAATCAGAGCTTCAACTTCAATGTGCTTCATGTTGATCAGAGCCCAGAAAATTTGCGCCCAACGAGCTTGGGATGCTCATAGCCGCTGTCACGACCATAAATGGATTTTGTGATGATGATATACAGAGTTCTCCAAGGCTGGGGGATGTTCTTGAGATCCACGTGAGAATGCTTAATGATAACCCCTGAAGCTTCGTCATACCCAATATTGATCAAGAATTGCGAACCGTCTCTTCATTAGTAGTGCATCGAGAATTCAGTTGGTATGATGTCGGGAATGAGGAGAACAGCCCGTAAGTCAGCAGGAGTGATGGTGAGTTGCTTGTGATTGAGCGTCACTGTCACAACATTTTGACCTTTGACCATGTTGGAATCACTCCTAAACCATAATCAAGTGTTAGTAATTTATATGTAATAGTTAGCTTAATTATGGCCTTTATGTTTGTTATTAGCCTTAAGCTTATGTAGAAGCCCATGAACTTAGGTCCATGTCCAATAAGGAAAGGATGGGAACTAGGAGTGTTGCCCTAGCTTCCCTCCTCTAAATACCCCTTGTAAACCTTCATTTGAAGGTTGGTTGTTCAATTTATTCTCTTTCACTCACATCTACGCATAACCGGTCATTCTTAACGTGTGTGTGTGTTTGGTTTATTTGTTCAATCGCCTTTATCTCTTTCTATGTTGCTTGTGTTGTAAATCAAGTGACCTAACAGTGGTATCAATCGCCAACAAGTTGGGTGAATCGTTATTGCTTTTGAAGTACGTTTTTGGTCATACGCGTAAAGGTAACGAGTTCTTTGGTTTGCTTAAAAACACGTTTTTTACACTTTTTAATCCAAGATTCTTGTACTTTCAATGTTTTAAGGTGTTAAAATAATGTTTTTGGCAAAAGTTTCAAACTTTATGCGTGGATTTCAAGCTTGTTTTTGTTCGTGGGTGACGTTCTACGCGTAACCTGTTTAGCCGTTTTGACTCATCAAGTTTCACACTTTTGTGTTATTTTGGTGATATTGAAGCTATTCCATAACAAAATCTGGTTTAGAAACAAATTTGGGCAAAATCACTTTTACGAGTAAGCTACGCGTAACTAAAACCCTATTTTACGCATAACTTTATCCGTGGTTTGATCTTCGCCAGTGGTTTACTCCGTATGTTCTTGCTTGGATAAGCCTGAAAATACGTCGACTTTGGATATCTTTTGCAATGTGATAGTGTAAAAGATCATTTGGGCAAAACCCTAAACTTACGCGATAAGCAAAAGCTTACGCCAGAGAAATCCTACGCATAAGATGAATCTTACGCCTAAGCCTTGTCTTACGCATAAGGTAATCCTACGCATAAGCTTCTACGCCTAACTTTGTGTCTACGCATAACTTTAGTGCCTTTACCCTACTTAGGCGTAAGCTAAATCTACGCGTAACTCTTGATTGTTACGCGTAACTTTGGTGTTTTTACGCATAAGTTCTACTTGGTTTCTTGTGATTTCTACGCCTAAGGACACTTCATCAACAAAGGTTCATTCGACTACAAAGATCCATTTTTACCAACACAAGTTTTCAACATGTCACAACCACCATACTCTAACTATTTCCCTTACACTTATTCTCAACGTCAACAACAACTAAGTCCACAACATCAACAATGGAATCAACAACAATAATTTATCAACAACAATTTAATCAACAACATACTCCATAACTTGGAGCAATTCCTCCACCACAAATGGTTCAAACACCACCAAGTCTTCAAGTTCAACCCTACACAAACGATTTCAATCAACATCCATCAAGGAACACTATGAAGGAACCCACTTGGTTTGCAAAGATGTGTGAAGCTTTAAGCAGCCAACAATCAATTCATGAGGCTGGATCACTTGATAGACCTCCAATGCTCACTCCAGGAAACTACGATCAATGGGTGATTAGGTTCTTTAGGTTTTGTGATCTGAAGAAGCCACATGGAAAGTTCTTAAAGAAGGTTATCTTGGAAGGTCCATTTCAGATGCCTACTGTCATTGTACCCGCCGATCCAAATGCTAATCCACCAAGAGATGAACAATCCAACATTGCTATCAAGGTTGCACCTAAATGCAGAAGAACTTCTACACTATGAAGCTGATGAGCTTGCAATGCAATATATCCTTTTAGGATTACCTAACCCAATTCTTTGAAGTGTTGATGCTCAAAAGACTGCAAAGGAAATGTGGGAACATATTCATCTTCTTATGGTAGGATCTGCACTCAATCAGGAGGATATGGAATCCAAAATTTACTTGGCTTATGAACACTTCATGATTGAACCTGGAGAGACACTTGAGTCTTATCATCATCGATTCTCAGACATCATAAATGATTTGGATAAAAACAACATCATCATGCCAAGAATTGTCGTTAATACTAAGTTCCTGAGTAGTCTTGGTCCTGAATGGGAGAAATATGTCATTTTTCTCCGTCAAGCGAAGAACATTCATCATTCTACATACGGATTGTTGTACGATTACTTGAAGCCTCATGAAAAGGAAGTTGATAGAGAAAGGATTCTCCGTGCTCAAATGTCTTCACCTTCACAACCAGAAACTCAACAACTTGCCTTGCTCAAAACAGTTATTCTCCTCAACCAGCAACTCAACCAACTGCTACAATCACACCATATGATCCTTCACAGCCTCAATATCAACAAACTCAATTGGTAATATACAACAACAACAATGCTCAAGCACTTGTCGCTGAAGCTAATGAGGAATCTGACCCATTCAAAGCATTGCAACAAGGATTTGCTATGATTGCTAATGCTTTTAGCCGTTATACTAACAAATCCAACAATCGTATTCGTTCCTCATCTAACACAAGGAATCAAGTTGTTGTGAACAATGGACGAGTTGAAGTTCAGAATCGTGGTTATGGTCGCCGATGGGCTGGGGTCAAGGGTTTAATGTCGGGTAGGAATAACAATAGAGCTCAAGTGGTGGAACAAGGGAATTCTCAGAATGGGTTGAATGGTCTTCGATGCTACAACTACAATGAGAAGGGACACCTTGCTAATGCATGCCCAAAGCCGAGAGACAAGGGGCGCTGCTTATCACAAAGAGGCTCTTCTTTTGGCTCTTAAGGATGAAGCTGGTGGAACTCTCACGCACAAAAGAACATAGCTTTATGGCAAATGCGATTCGATGATGATATGGAGGATTGCGCCAATGCAAATGTTATGTTGATGGCTAATATGCATGAGTTACACATGAGTGACAGCCCGCTGTATGACACGATGGCTTGTCTCGGTACCCGAACAAACCATGTTTATCTCGATCTCATATCTCCGCCAACATCGAATCCGCAAGGCTCGAATGTTTAAATGAGTCGCCCACATCTTATTCCGACAATTTTCAATAGACCCTCAGTTATATTTGACGATCAAGATGACATTATGGTGTCCCTTGATACTCAAATTGACTCGCGGGTTATACTTGAAGATCTAAGTAATGATCATGTTGTGACTCATGTTGAACACGCCGAACTTTTGCCTCATCCAGATTTTGCTCGCTTAATACAAGACCAACAAACCATAGTGGAAGAATGTCGTGCAATTAATCAGGATTTGAAAAGTAAAAATGTACTGTTAACCAAGGATTTTGAATGTTTACAAAAGCAACTCAACTTTTTCAAAACTCAAGAAACACGGGAAAAAGGTTTTGAAGCAGCCTTTGCTAAATCTCATCAAAATGAAAAATATTTTGAGAGACAGATGCGTGATCTAGCCGCTTCGAAGAATGCTTTGTTGTCTCAAATAGAACAACTGAAACATGAACATAAAAAGCAAATTAACGCTCTCACCTTGGAAAATCAAAAGCTAAGGCTGAGTTGTTAACTTGTCAAAACAGTTCTTCTCGCATACAAAAAGCATTAAATGAAACGAATAGATGATCATCTTGAAGAAATCATCGGCTTGCAAAACAAACTTAAAGAGTTTAAAACTGTTTACAAACATGGTGAATCGGTCACAGCTATTGAAAAGTTTACTTTAAAACCAAATCCAAATGGCTATGGACCAAATCTTGCCGATTACAAACCTAAGCTTTCAACCAAAGCATTCAAACCAAATCTGAAGTTTCCAAAGCGAAATATAAAATTGATAATTTCATTATGAGTGTTGTTGAATATCATCGTCAAGAGGAATTAGATGCAGTAGACGAGAGTCGATCAAAATTAGAAAATGTTGTTTACAACAAAACGTTTAACTATTCAAAAGCGGTCACTTTCTTCACACCAACGGATTCTTCTAACACACCAAGGATTATCATAAAAACGTCTGAGTCTTCTAATGTTAATCTCAAACCAGATTATGCACAAACTTATGGTCCTTTACCTTCCATCAGTGAAGTAAACTCAAAACCTGAAAATCGCAAAATTCTTAGATATTTTGACCTTTTCATGGCTGACCTCAAAACTTTACAACATGAGATAGAATATCATTCTGAAATCAAAGTTCAACATTTTCAATCGCCTCTAGCACAAGAACAAAGAGACATTTTTCAGAAAAATCTTTTACCAAATGTTAAAATTTGAAAAGTTGTGCATTGTCTTGAGAAAGGGACTTTCATAAGGAACTTGGATTGATGAAGGTCATTTTCGAGAAAAGAGAAACATCTATTTCTAATACTAAACGTAAAAAGAAACTGTTGAGAAAAGATGTTGATCGACTCTTGGAAGATGTCATCTGTGCGGATGTCCATAATGTTGTGTTATTGAATTCTTTGTCATATGCATTTGATTATATCTCTCGCTCTGTTGATTCTGTGGTAAATGTTGAGAACACCGATAATGTGCTTCAGATCGAGTCCTTAAAAGTTGAAAATAAACGATTGTCAAACGAACTTTCAAATGCAATACGTCGTCTTAATTGGTGTCAAAAAGATATTCACGATCAACAACTTGCTTTTCAACACAAAATCGCCAGCCATGCGACAAAACTTCGATTTAAATATTGAGCAACCGGATGATCAAAACGCGGTTTTTAAGTGTCAAATCTCTAAATATGAACAAGAACTTGTAAAAGTTAAAAAGGAATATGGTGTCATATTTGATTTACTCAAAAAGACTCGTGATGAAGCATCAAATGAACTTGATCATTATCTTGCACACACTATAGAAGTTATGCATTTTGCTGGAAATATTCGGTCTAAAAATCAAGATCTGATTCACACTATCTTCAAGTTAAGAGAAATGTTAGGAAAGTATGAACAACTTCCGCCTACAGTAATTAAGAGAATAGCCCCAGTAACACTTAGTAATCGTGAACCTAGAATCCCTATTGCCAAATCACAAGTTGCTAACGTGCTTCCCTCTATGAAACAGAATAGTTGCGTCTTTTCAAAACGTCCGCACTTCACAACCTAGGAGCACTACATCGAAGAATAGGAAGTTGCGACCTAAGAAAAGATCAAAAGAATAGTTGCATTTTCCAAAGTAGAAGAACACCCTAGGACTATGAATAAGAATCACGCTTGCTTCCACTATAGATATTGTGTCTGCAAATGTAATAGAAATAGTGATGTAACGAATGCTAAACCTTTAAGCACTTTTGATATTCAGTCTAATGCACCTTGTGTTATTTGTCGTAAAAGTATGAATTCTGATTGTCATGACAAATGTGTTGCTAAAGCTATCATCTCTCGTTAAAGGAATCCTAAGAACCGAAATACCTCTAGGCCCACTAATCTTTCTAAGTCTGTGCTTGGTAGACCGCCTCTTTAGATTCTAAGAAACGCATTGCCGTCCCCAGAAGCTCAGCTTTCACCTCCTAGGAATGTAGTACCACCAAGTGCATTCACTAAGACTAAAGCAAATACTAGTTGGAGATGGCAAAATGGATATATAACACACTAGGATTTAAATGGATACCTAAAGCTATTGATGTGTGTATGTCTACTATAATGCCCGAACCCTCTAACATTTCGGTTCCACATCTACTTCTATTCCATCGTGTCGCCTCAGGTGTAATGCGGGTGATACAGATCATTCTCTGGATTATTGATAGCGGATGTTCCCGACACATGACAGGCAACCTTAAACTGTTATCAAACTTTATTGCAAAGTTCTTGGCACTGTCAGATTCGAGAATGATCACTTCGCAGCTATCATGGGCTACGGAGACTATAGCAATGGGAACATCGAAATTAGCAGAGTTTATTATGTGGAAGGCCTCGTCTCAATCTGCTTTCAGAGGTCGTTGTGATGGAGATTTGGAGGTTGCTTTCAGGGAGAAATCTTGTTTCATTTGTGATCTACAAGGAAACGACCTTATGTCCGGCTCACGTAATTCCAGTCTTTACACTATCTCTATGCAAGACATGGTTGCTTCATCTCCCATTTGCTTACTTTCAAAGGCAACATCAACAAAATCCTGGCTATGGCACCGTCGTCTCACATCTAAACTTTCAAACCATCACCAACCTTGCTCGACACAAACTAGTGGAAGGACTCCCACGATTTCGGTATTCTAAAGATCACCTTTGCTCAGCTTGTGAACAAGGGAAAAGCACTCGTGCTCATTTTCCTTCAAAGGTGGAACACGCTCTCAAGATGTGCTTCATCTTCTTCACATGGATTTGTGTGGCCCGATGCGCGTGCAAATGATCAATGGCAAACGCTACATCTTAGTAATTGTTGATGACTATTCACGCTGGACTTGGGTCTACTTTCTTGTAAGCAAAGATCAAGCTCCACAGATGATCATCACCTTTCAATAAAATACAAGTTCAGCTACGAAACACCGTCGACAAATCGAACAGCAGGAGGCACTGAATTTGTTAACCAAACTCTTCGTGAATTTTATGAGAAAGTGGGAATTCAGACATCGACATCTATTGCAAGCACACCAGAATAAAACGGAGTTGTTGAAAGACAAAACCGAACGTTAGTGGAAGCTGCAAGAACAATGTTAATCAATGCTAAACTTCCAGATTACTTATTGGCGTAAGTTTGTATTCATCGATGCTATACTCAAAACCGTGCTATGATTACAAAACGCCACAACAAAACACCTTTCGAGCTTGTCCACAACGGAAAACCGAATCTCAAACACTTTCATGTATTTGGATCTCTTTGCTATCCGAATAATGATCGTGATGACTTTGGAAAGCTCAAAGCCAAAGTTGACATTGGAGTCTTTATTGGATATTGTGATAATTCTAAAGGTTTCCGAACTGAATCGTCGAACAAAGGAGGTTATGGAAATGATTCATGCTCAATTTGATGAACTTACGGAAATGGCTGAGTATAAAAGCTTGGAACCCGTCACAACCGCTTAAACTTCCCCAAACCCCATCATCACTGAACAAAGCCCCCACCACTCGTCAACAAATGGAAAGGCTATTTGCTCGCCGTTCAGTGTGATATTGATGAACGTGCTCGTGTGTATCCGCTGTTTCCGCCGCTCAACCCGATAATACTCTTATACCGATACACTGCTACAACAACTATGGTTGAAGAAGCACCACCAGCTGACTCCAACACAACAGTTGAACAAACCGCTTCCAACAATGATGAACTAGCTGATGATGTTCTAAATGAAGTACCCCCACCTGCAGATTTTGATCCAAATGCGTTCTTTAACCCGTTTGCTAATGAAACTGCTGCACCTGAAGTCGCGGAATCATCTACAAGCCATTTAAATCCTCAGAATCTGCATAATGTATACCAACATCAACCCTCTACACATCGATGGACAAAAGATCAACCTCTGGAAAATATTATTGGCAACCCGAATCAAGCAGTCGTTACGAGACAACGTCTTCACTCAGATGGTGAACATTGCATTTATGCACTCACTGTCTACCAAACTGAACCCAAAAACATTAAGGATGCAATGACAAAAGATAACTGGATTGAATCCATGCAAGAAGAACTCAACCACTTCAAACGTCTTGAAGTATGGGAACTGGTTGAAAGACCAACAGGAGTCTACGTCATTGGTCTCAAATGGATTTGGAAAAACAAACTGGATGCTTGAAGGAACGTTATCGAAAACAAGTCACGCCTGTGGCTAAGGGTTATTGTTAGGAAGAGGGTATTGACTTTGAAGAATCTTTTGCTCCGGTTGCTCGCCTTGAGGTCATCGATATTTCTGCGTTCGCTCTCATATGAATATGACAGGTTTTCGATGGATGTCAAAACTGCGTTTCTAAATGGACAACTTAAAGAAACGGTTTATGTCACCAACCGAAGGATTCATTGATCCCGCGTTCCCGAACCATGTCTACAAACTTAACAAAGCTCTGTATGGTCTCAAACAAGCTCCTCGGGCATGGTACGATAAGCTATTATCTTTCCTAATTGCCAATAATTTCACCAAAGGTTCGGTTGACCCTACTCTTTTCATAAAATATCACGGGGCACATATCTTAATTGTTCAAATTTACGTGGATGACATAATTTTTGGGTCTACACATAAAAAGTACTCAATCGCTTTTGCAAAACTAATGAAGAAAAATTTTGAAATGTCCATGATGGGTGAACTTACATTCTTTCTAGGACTACAAGTTCATCAATCACCCCGTGGTATTTTCGAGTCACCAAATATGCCCTTGAAGTGTTAAACAAATTTGGAATGAATACCTGTGACACCTATGCCACTCCAATGGCACATACCAAGAAGCTGGACGACCGATTTGCATAGGAAATTGGTTGACCCACCAAATACCAAGTATTATTGGGTCTCTCATGTATCTAACATTAGCGACTGATATTGTCTTTGCCGTATATCTTTGCTCCCGTTATCAGTCGCGACCAACTGAAACTCACCTCTCTGAGGCTAAAAGAATCCTCCGATGCATCAAGGGAACCATTAATTTGGGGATCTGGTATCCGAAGGATTCTGGTTTTGAACTAATTGCTTTTTCAGACGCTGACTACGCAGGGTGCTTAGTGTAACACCCCCAAATTTGGTATACGCAGCGGAATTAAGGTTGGGGTATTACTTCATGGAGCATAGTCATAATAATAGATAAACGGCTCAAAAGAGACGTGTTAGATAAAACAGTTATCATTCATTTATTTAAATCAGAGTTTACATAATAAAGGTCCCAAAGGAAATACGGAAATACATAGTTTTATTCTTGTGAATGATAACAAAAATGGACGCCTTTTATATAAGAAAGTCCATTGCCACTCCGTGCCAGATCGTGCTCTAATTTCCTGAGATAAAACATGCTAAAAAGTCAACACAAAGGTTGAGTGAATCCATAGTGTTTGAATAATAATCAGTTGAACACAAGATAAGCAGTAGTAAAATCGAATATTGCAGATACAGATATTGCCCTAAGTCTCATGACACGCAAACCTTAAAGACGGCATCATAGTAATGAACTAATGATGTAAGTTACTGACATCATAGTGATGATGTAAGTAACAATGCCCTCCGGTAGGAGTTTGCCATTCTCCTAGTATTCTCAAATAAAGTGCATTTGGTTACCTATCCGGCTAACACAAATGGGGCCAATGCCAATAGATCTATTCACGATATCCGCGTTCACTCGCAAGTGATTAATGGTTCATGATATGAGGGACTTTTAGTGGCAACATAGGTACTTAGGCAATATCAATCAGGATAGCATACAGAAAAATACTTGTGTTCGGTTTTTGTAGCATGTATCTCCCCACAAGTTTTGAAAACAATTATGTAAAAGTGGGACTATGAACTCACCTCAGTGTTATTGTAGTCTGGATGGAAAACAAATTAGATAATATGAACAAACTGCTCCGACTCTTGACCTGATTTGGTATATCATGTATTTAGTATTTGTATTCAAGTTTATGCGACGGAAATAACACGAAGTCTCTACAAAATTAAATATACTTATCATACTTATTATTATTACGGCTCAAATAATTATTAATAAGTTTTTATCAAAACCAAAGTTTTTAATTATTTTATGTTTCCAAAATATTATAATTTACAATTTTAAATATTTACAGTTTTTACCCTTGTACTTTCAAAAATGACACTTTAAACCCTCAACTATGGGTTATTGACAAAATTAGCCCTTATATGACTATCTTCACAAAAATTACATTTTTAGTCCAAGGAAACTTTATTTTACAAAAATTTACAATTTTTATGCTTAAATTTTATAAGAGAAATTTACTAATTTTTGGCCTAAATGGATAAAAGTACGGGTGAATAAAAGCATGGCCTTAATAGGTTTTTACAACGTTCTTAATCCTTTCAAGAGTTTTTCTGGTGGTCTTTCTAATGGTTCAAACTAGAGGTCCTAAGCTCTTACGGTTTGGTCGCAATGATTTAACAAAGTAGGGGGGTTATATGCTTTTTGTTGTTTTTGGGCAATAACGGGGCTAAAAGAGGGCATGTTTTACACAAGACCAGCTAGGGTTTCTACAGCACATTTGACCCTTCAAACACTATGCTGTAAGCTATTTTAAATGGTATAAGTCTCATGTCCTAGTTCTCTTTTATTAGAAAGATACAAGTCCACGAATATAGCCACTTGGCCACGACGCGTTTTATGAAAATTTCAGTTTTAAACCATACCTTTTGCATGCGACCTTGTGAAATATTGTTTTACCCATTTCTAATGTTTCTAATACAGTTCCTAACCAAATTTATCAAAAATCCCATGTTTTCCCGTATATTTATTGTAAAAAGCTTTTTGGCAATTTATGACTTTTGACCAAAATGAGGACTGTTTTTAGAGATAACGAGTAGGCTTTTTAACCGGGTCATGGGGGCGTTTTGTAGTATCCCTGGTGGTCTTTACAACGGTACCTTGGATTACCCTAATACCTCTAACACCAAGTAGATAAATGCGGGGCAATAAGGGGGGTAAAGCCTGTCTTGGCAAATTTTCAGTAGGAGAAAATATAAAACTTGCATTTTATTTAGTATAAACCTATAGGGTGTTGGTAACTAGATTAGATGTTTATTTTGCTTGTTAAATAGACTCCTAACATGTTCTAACATTTAAGTAAAACGCATTACAAATAGGAGTTTGTCTATGGAAGCGCACAGTTACAGAAAGGTTACAAAAAAACATGAAACATGATTTTAACTTTGTTTTTCCACAAAACACTAATCTATAGTTACTTACATGTTTTATTGAATGTTTAAAATGACTAAAGAAAAGAGTGTGAGTGTACTTACAAGCTTATGAGTTGCTTATCTTGAGTAAACGCCTATATAACTGCTAATGTCACCAAGTTGTCCTTACACCTTCCAATCTCTAGCTTAGCTTTCCTTTACACTAACTAAGGTCTTAATTTTTGAATGTTTGTGAGTATGGGAGGGATTATATGGGGCGTATGGTATATGGGAGTATGGTATAGTATGTGTGTTTGCATGGGACATAAAAGGAATTGATATGGGCGTTCATATAGGCAAATGCATGCATGGTTTCCCAAGTGTTAAGTCACCTTGTCTCACAAGAGAGGAGACAAGGTGATGTGTAGCTAATACAAAAGGGAGGCTTAGGTGAATTCAAAGGGACACAAGAGGTGTGGTAAAACTCGAGCCAAGATTTTTACCCACCATTCTTGACTAAGGTAAAAATATCTAGTAACTAAGGTGATGTGTAAAACTTATAGACAAGTAACTTAGTTTATGGCTAGGGTTTATACAAGTATCACATAGTAACTAGGTAGTAACTTGGTTAGTTAAATTTTAACTAGGTAAATAAGGGGGGCGTTAGGCATCATAGGGTTGTAACTAGGGCTTACATTGTTGTACATAAAGTGTAAATGGTATAAGTATCTAGTTAGGTTGCTAGTTTATTTAGACAAATACTTGTTTAAGTAGTTTACATGTAAATAAATAATAATAAAGGCTTAAGTTTGGTGCTTTAATATTTGTACATTAGCATTGTTTAGTTGTACCTAAAAATAAAATATATTTTTAAGACATGTACTTGAAAAGTTTGTACAATGTGCTTAAAATTAAGTACACCAAGGTTTACAATGAATACTCTCATGCATTAATGACTTGTACATTGGTCTAATAAACTTGTATCTTGTAAATTAGTAAAAGTTTCATTTATATCTTAAATTTTAGTTTGTGATTTTTATTTACATAGAATCATAAGATTTGCAAATTAGGGTTTTAATTGGGAAATGCCTTAGAGTTAGGGTTTTATGCTTTAAACTTGTACATTAAGTTTAATGGTTGGTACATTAGGGTTTATGACGTAGTATCGAAATTGTTATAAATCAATACTGTAAGAAAACCCTAATTTACTTAGTGACATTTTATTGGGAAATTACGCTAACGATATAAGGATACTTTATACCGGACATCCCGTATGTTATGTATAAGCACAACAACGGCATGGGTGACCATGCCGGGAAGTTTCAAGTATGACATTATTGTGAGACTTCCATTGTCACTTAAGAGTGTGTATAACAAAGGCATTAACTATGAGAGTGAGTTTGTGAGAGTGCTTATTATCTAGTCGTAGGGAAAAATGTAATGAGAAAAAATGAATTACTATTAGTATAAAGGTAGATTTTACCTGGTTACAGTCTCCCTTCCTTAAATGGAATCTTGTCCTCGAGATTCACTTAGTGTTGGTTGCGTATCGAGAATAGGTGGGTACTTCACGGAATTGATCTTCCCGTTCCCAAGTAAATTCTGGTCCTACTTTAGAATTCCATCTCACCTTAATGATAGGAATTCGACTTCGTTTTAATTGCTTAACCTCCCTATCCATTATCTCAACAGGTTCTTCCACAAAATTGAGCTTGTCGTTGAGCTGGAGTTCTTTCATTGGGATTACAAGTGTTTCATCCGACAAACACTTCTTTAGGTTGGAAACGTGGAAAGTAGGGTGTATGTTACTGAGCTCTATAGGAAGCTCGAGTTTATAGGCTACAGGACCGATCCTTTCCAGAATCTTGAATGGTCCTATGTATCTAGGATTTAATTTTCCCCGTTTTCCGAACCTAACCGTACCTTTCCATGGTGATACTTTTAGCATAACCCTATCACCCACTTCAAATTCCATAGGCTTTACATCACGTAACTCTTTGCCTATCTCGTGCAGCTTGTAGATGTTGCCAATTTGCACTATCTTATCAGTGGTTTCTGGATGATTTCAGACCGTGAGTTGAGCTTCTCCTACCTCGGCCCAACACACGGGTGATCGACACTTTCGCCCATAAAGTGCTTCGAACGGTGCTGCCTTGATGCTGGCATGGTAACTGTTGTTATATGAGAATTCTGCCAAAGGCAAGTGTTTATCCCATCCTTTACCAAAATCTATTACACACGCCCTGAGCATATCTTCCAACGTTTGAATGGTTCTTTCACTTTATCCATCGGTTTGGGGGTGGTAAGCAGTACTCATGTCTAATTTAGTACCTAAAGCCTTTTGGAGTGATTGCAAAAATCGGGATGTCAAACGAGCGTCACGATCCGAGATAATGGAAATTGGCACTCCATGTCGTGAAACTATCTCCTTCAGATACAACTTTGCGAGAGTTTCCATCTCATCAGTCTCCTTGATTGGCAAGAAGTGCGCTGATTTTGTGAGACGATCGATGATGACCCAAATTGTTTCATACCCACTGGACGTCTTAGGCAACTTGGTGATAAAATCCATTGTTATTCTCTCCCACTTCCATACAGGGATCTCTGGTTGAATCAACAAGCCGGACGGCTTTTGATGTTCCCCTTTCACTCGTGAACATGTCAAACATTTACTGACATATTCAGCAATGTCAGCCTTCATGTTCGGCCACCAGTAACACCTTTTAAGGTCTTGATACATCTTCTCAGACCCCGGGTTAATGGAGTACTTTGATTTGTGTGACTCATGCATAATCACGTTTCGTAGATCACCATAATGTGGAACCCAACTTCGGTTCTTTATGCAACGAGTTCCATCGGAACGACTTTCAAACATCTTGTCCATACCTCGTAAATTTTCAGCCTGAATATTCTCTTCTTTCATTGCTTTATACTGCGCTTGGAGAATCTGAGACGGTAAATTCAGATTAATGGTCATGACTAAGGCTCTGACTCGAAGAGGCTTAATCTGTTCTTTCCTGCTCAAAGCATCTGCTACCACATTTGCTTTTCCAGGATGGTAACGAATTTCACAATCGTAGTCACTTAGCAACTCCAACCAACGCCGTTGCCTCATGTTCAATTCTTTCTGATCAAGAATATGCTGAAGACTCTTGTGATCAGTGAACACAATACACCTTGTGCCGTACAAATAATGCCTCCAGATTTTAAGAGCAAATACTATCGCTCCCAATTCCAGATCATGTGTTGTGTAATTCTTTTCATGCGGTTTGAGCTGTCGAGATGCATAAGCGATAACTTTCTCTCTTTGCATTAACACCGCTCCCAGACCTTGATGTGATGCATCGCAGTAAACAACGAAATCGCTACTCCCTTCGGTAGTGCTAGAATGGAGCTTCACAAAGCTTTTGCTTTAATAGTTGAAATGCTTCCTCCTGATCTTTTCCCCAGATGTATTTCTTGTTCTTTTGAGTCAATTCAGTCAAAGATTTGGCAATCTTTGAAAATCCTTCTATGAATCTTCGGTAATATCCAGAAGTCCTAAAATTGACGCCTCCGTAGGTGTGGTAGGTGTTGGCCAATTTTTGACTGCTTCTATTTTGGAAGGATCTACGTGAATTCCATGCTGATCGATTACGTGCCCAAGAAACTGTACAGTGCGAATCCAAAAATCACACTTAGAGAACTTTGCGTACAATTGCTCCTTCTTGAGTAGCTCCAAAATAATTCTCAAATGCTCCCCATGCTCTTCTTTATTGTGGGAGTAAATAAGAATATCGTCAATGAACACTATTACGAATTTGTCCAGATAAGGTTTGCACACTCTCTTCATGAGATCCATAAACACAGCTGGTGCATTGGTCAACCCAAATGGCATCACCTGGAATTCGTAATGATCGTATCTCGTCCTGAACGCCGTTTTAGGAATATCTTCTTCCCTTACTCGTAATTGATGATAACCCGATCTCAAATCAATCTTTGAATAAACACTCGACCCTTGTAATTGGTCGAACAAGTCGTAATCAACTTGGTAATGGGTATCGGTTCTTTACCGTAAGTTTATTCAACTCTCGGTAATCAATACACATCCGTAAAGATCCGTCCTTCTTTTGACGAATAGGACCGAGCTCCCAAGGTGATAAGCTTGGTCGCATGAAACCTCTATCTAACAACTCCTGCAGCTGGTTGGATAGCTCCTGCATTTCAGACGGAGCCAAACGGTAGGGTGCTCGTGCTATGGTGTTGCTCCCAACTAAATCAATCTGGAACTCTACCGACGCAAGGTGGTAATCCGCAGCTTCTTCCGGAATACTTCCGGAAAATCCCTCACTATTGGTACATCTTCAAGCTGTTTTTCGTCCGTCTTTTTCTCCATCACTTGAGCTAAGAACGCGTGACATCCTTTGTCGATATACTTCATGGTTTTGAGGTATGAGATAATGCTTAATTTAGTCTCACTTCGATCACCCCGAATGATCAACGTTTCCCCTTGGTAAGGGATGTGAACCACCTTCTCGTCACATATTATTCTCGCATGGTTCTTAGACAACCAATCCATTCCAATAACAACATCGAAACTACCGAGTTCAATAGGCATAAGGTCTATGTTGAAAGGTTGGTTTAGTAGAGTTAAAGTACAACCCTGGATTATAGTATTAGTGCTTACTAACTTTCCATTAGCTAGTTCTATTTCATAGGTGTTATCTAGGGCAGTTGGGGTGAGTTTAAGTAAAGAAGCGAAAGTAATGGATATAAAGCTTTTATCGGCGCCAGTATCAAATAATACTTTATCTAAATGTTGATTGAGAGAAAACGTACTGCGGACCACATCCGGGTTGTGCTGAGGGTTTGCATCTCCTAGCACGTAAGCTCTTGCACGGGCCATGTTGTTCTGGTTGCCATTCTGTTTGGGACATCGATTCTTGTAATGTCCTTTCTCACCACACCCATGACATATCACTTCTACAGGCTGCATTAGCACCTGGCCCTACAGTCTTTGGTTTTGTGGCGGTTTGTGACACTTTCCACACTTAACAAATCATGATCCATTGTGGTGCATCTTGCATCGGTTGCATAATGGCAGATTTCCAGCATAGCCACCGCTCCAACAGGTGCGGCTACATAAGCTTTGGCAACTTCTGCCTCGGTCTGGTGATGGTTGTTTCGACTGTTGGTAATGAGGGTTGTTGTTTCGGTTGTAATTGTTGTTGGGTGTTATGGTTAGGTAGTTATTGTGATGATGGGTTGTCCTTTTGTCATCAAGCTTTTGTGATCATTACCTCCTTGGGTGAAACCACGCTTGACTTCTCGATCCATTAACGTCTGAGCAATGGAAATTGCCTCCTCTAGTGACTGGGGTTTTGATGAGGTGACATTCCCCTCGATACTGTGAGGTAAGCCTTCAGTATACTTCTCCAATGTCTTCTCAAGATCAGGCACTACAGTTGGGCATAGCATTGCCAGTTCCTGAAACCTTCGGTTGTAAGTCTTGAGATCAGTTCCTTTCACCACCAACTGGTGGAACTCATCTTCCAACTTCTTAATCTCAGTGCGAGGGCAGTACTTCTTTAGCATCTTTGTCTTGAAGTCAGCCCATGAGAGTTGATAGGCTTCTCCAATACCCATAGTTTGAGCAGAGACATTCCACCAAGATAAGGCATCATCCAATAAAGTTCCTGTAGCAAAAGTGACCTTGCAGTCGTCAGAACAACCGCTCCTCATGAATACCGTCTCTGTTTGCTAAAACCAACGAGCCAACTCAGTTGCTCCTTCGGTTCCTTTGAAAAAGGTGGGTTTACAGTTCATGAAATCTTTGTAAGTACACTTGCGAGCTACATCTGTCTCGCTTCCTCCGTTAGACCTGCTAGTATTTCCAGTGCGGGCCAATGCTGCTGCCTGCCTCAAGAGCAGCAACGCTGTCTGCAACTAGTTGTTGGATATCAGCTTGAGACATAGCGGGTTCTGGTGTTTCTGTTTCGTTAGTATTTCTTGTGCGCGCCATATTTCTATTAATGACACAGGGAAAATATATTTAGAATGATCATGTTATGTTATAACAAATTACAAGGTAAGTGTATAGAAGTCATAACAACATAACCACTACAAATAATTTTTCCGTAATAAACCTTTATTGATACCATAACATAGCATAATATTACAACCACATATAGCCATAAGTAACTTGTAAAATTTGTACAACAAAAAGGATACAAGTATCTTTATTTATGCTACATACTCCTGGCTATGACATAATACAAAAGCTAAATAGGTAAAGGTTTAGTCTAGTGATTTCCAGATGTTCCTCCAAGACGGCTCTCCAGTTCTCTGATCTTGTTGTGAAGATCCTGTATATACTCCCATTGTTGGACCTGAGTATCTTCCATCATTATCTCTAGGGTAGTAATTCTGGAGTAAATCTTCATGATATCATCACTTTGAATCGCCATTATATTTGACATCATCAGATCATAATGATATAACAAAGGAAGATCTTGACTTATCTGTCCATGCTGTTGCTCCAGACTATGCACCTTTTCACGAGTTTCTTGCAAATCTGCTGTCAAGGTGTCTAACTTTTTCCCCGTGGTTGCTTGCTTAGTGATTAACTCCTCTACTTCTCCTTCAATTCCTTCTATACGTTCAAGTGGTAAATTGTCAAGGTGTCCTAAAGCATCATCAATTTTTTCCTCGTGTCTTTCCATACGTGCTACAAGCGTAGGAAAGTGGCGGTCGGTCCATTGCAGCTTGCGAACTTTCTCCCGTCTCGAATACCCGCGGTGGCGTAGGGTAGTCAGGAGTTGGTGATCGTAAGGCATTGTACCGGGCAATTATAGCTCTCACCTCCTCTTCAAGGTCCTCTGGCTGAGATGGAGAGGTGACATCTGTAGCTACGGGCGGATCAGTTTCCTCCTATGGTGATATTTCCTTCTCAGCAATATCATCTAAATGTGGTGATGGTGGGGCTGGTGTAGATGTGGAAGGTAGTGTAGGTAACATGTATATGTGTGGCGGAGGCACAGGAATTATCATTTTCCGTGCTCTCTCAAAAGTTCTCCTAGGGCGGTCCTGTGGTGTGTCTGATGGTAGTGTTGGGTTTGAAGGTGTTAGTGATGTTGATGACATGTGGACACATGATCTAACAGGGTGTACCCTTTTTCGAGGTGTGTTTAGATAGGTTGTACCATAAGGATGATAACGGTATGCCTCCATGAATGGTTCTGGTTCATAAGGCTCTAGCACTCGAAATCTCCTTTGTCTAATTGGTGAGGGTGATGCAGGCATGACTGAGGATGGGGATTGGGTGGTGATGGCTCAGTCTCAGCAAATGTGCCATGTTCCCTCCTAGCAACCATGTACGGATCATCCGGAAATGGAGTGATATCGGGTACCACCGGAACATCCTCCGCTCCGTAGTGCCTAGATACTGGATCAATATCAGGTACTACTGCGAACTCCTCAAATGGTTCCTCGGAAGGATCAGACTCCATATCCAATGCAGCATCTCCAGTGTGTGAGGTGAGCTCGGTGAATCCGTAGTAGGGTAGGTTTCCTCAGTACGTACTCCGGTAAACTAGGACTAGAGGGTAGAGAAAGACATAACTCGTAACAACCCGGAATTATAAATACCTCATTATATAAATAATCAGTATAAACATGCATAAAGTACGACCAGTGTAGTGGCATGGAGGACTTTATTTAAGTGTGAAAAAGAGTTATAGTTTTGGTTTTGTATTCCGTTCTCTATAACTATGGCTCTGATACCAATCTGTAACACCCCCAAATTCGGTATACGCAGCGGAATTAAGGTTGGGGTATTACTTCATGGAGCACAGTCATAATAATAGATAAACGTCTCAAAAGAGACGTTTTAGATAAAACAGTTATCATTCATTTATTTAAATCAGAGTTTACATAATAAAGGTCCCAAATGAAATACGGAAATACATAGTTTTATTCTTGTAAATGATAACAAAAATGGACGCCCTTTATACAAGAAAGTCCATTGCCACGCCGTGCCAGATCGTGCTCTAATTTCCTGAGATAAAACATGCTAAAAAGTCAACACAAAGGTTGAGTGAATCCATAGTGTTTGAATAATAATCAGTTGAACACAAGATAAGCAGTAGTAAAATCAGGAATATTGCAGTACAGTATATTGCCCTAAGTCTCATGACACGCAAACCTTAACAGTACGGCATCATAGTAATGAACTAATGATGTAAGTTACTGACATCATAGTGATGATGTAAGTAACAATGCCCTCCGGTAGGAGTTTGCCATTCTCCTAGTATTCTCAAATAAAGTGCATTTGGTTACCTATCCGGCTAACACAAATGGGGCGTCAACTGCCAATAGATCTATTCACGATATTCGCGTTCACTCGCAAGTGATTAATGGTTCATGATATGAGGGGATTTTAGTGGCAACAGTAGGTACTTAGGCAATATCATTCAGGATAGCATACAGAAAAATACTTGTGTTCGATTTTTGTAGCATGTATCTCCCCACAAGTTTTGAAAACAATTATGTAAAAGTGGGACTATGAACTCACCTCAGTGTTATTGTAGTCTGGATGGAAACAACAGATAATATGAACAAACTGCTCCGACTCTTGACCTGATTTGGTATATCATGTATTTAGTATTTGTATTCAAGTTTATGCGACGGAAATAACATGAAGTCTCTACAAAATTAAATATACTTATCATACATTATTATTATTACGGCTCAAATAATTATTAATAAGTTTTTATCAAAACCAAAGTTGTTAATTATTTTATGTTTCCAAAATATTATAATTTACAATTTTTAAATACAGTTTTTACCCTTGTACTTTCGAAAATGACACTTTAAACCCTCAACTATGGGTTATTGACAAAATCAGCCCTTATATGACTATCTTCAAAAATTACATTTTAGTCCAAGGAAACTTTATTTTACAAAAATTTACAATTTTTATGCTTAAATTTTATAAGAGAAATTTACTAATTTTTGGCCTAAATGGATAAAAGTACGGGTGAATAAAAGCGTGGCCTTAATAGGTTTTTACAAATATTCTTAATCTTTTCAAGAGTTTTTCCGGGTGGTCTTCAATGGTTCAAACTAGAGGTCCTAAGCTCTACTGGGCTTCTCGCATTTTTAACACAGCTTATTTTAAATGTATAAGTCTCATGTCCTAGTTCTCTTTATTAAGATACAAGTCCACGAATATGGCCACTGGCCACCGCGTTTTATGAAAATTTCAGTTTTAAACCATACCTTTTGCATGCGACCTTGTGAAATATTGTTTTACCCATTTCTAATGTTTCTAATACAGTTCCTAACCAAATTTATCAAAAATCCCATGTTTTCCCGTATATTTATTGTAAAAAGCTTTTTGGCAATTTATGACTTTTGACCAAAATGAGGACTGTTTTTAGAGATAACGAGTAGGCTTTTTAACCGGGTCATGGGGGCGTTTTGTAGTATCCCAGGTGGTCTTTACAACGGTACCTTGGATTACTGATGAGTGCTTATTCACTCATCGTTTTTACCCATCTAAGACCTCAAAAATGAACAAAAATACCCAAAAACGCTCAAAATATGTCCAAAATATCCTCGGAATGTGTTTATGTCTTGCAGTACAAAAGGACTAAAACCCAGCGTAAAACGGGCAAAAACGCTGTTGAAATCGAAAACGGCAAGTTCAGTCCCTCAAATTTCAATTGTCATGTTTAATCCTTCAAGTTTCAGAAAATGGCAGAAATGGTCCTTACATTATTTGAGATTTAGAAAACCAACCTTGAGTACAATTTCAAAGTTCATAGCTTTGATCCTAGTTTTGGTTTTGTGCACTTGTAGTCCCTGTTGCTAAATATGTCCATTCTAAACCCACAAATTCAAATGTCCACTTAAACCCAATAACCCCAAGCCCAATCCACCCCGGTCCAGTCCACCAAACCCGGTCAACCCATTTTGCTAACATAACCTCTCCCTTTTAGCTGCACCCAATTTACCCAAGAACAAAATGGCTACCACACTCCGCCATTTTTTCCCTCTCTACCTGTCCCTCTCTTTACCCAGATATAACCAATCCCAATCCCAATGAAGCTCCCTTCCCAAGGCAGTCACATGTTGCCATTACCACTTTGGCAACTTGTGAGTCTCTACATGAACCAACGGTTTGTGATCTCCAAAGCTCTCTCTCAATGGCAGGATCAATCAAGAGAAGCACAAGATGTGTTTTGGATGTTTTGTCACACAAAAGAAACACAAGCAGTGAAGATAAGAGAGAGAAGACAATTTTTAGTTTTTGTATAAATAGATATTAGATGTCTAGTGTAAAGATTGTCTAGAATTTTATTGTTCTAGTCCCACTTTTATTACTGTCATTTACTTGTATCTTTTAGTTTTCAATGCAATTGAAGTTTCAGTTTTATTAAGTTTATTTAGTATTTACTCTTCACATGCTCTCAAATTCCTGTCAGATGGTGTTTTAAACTTTGATTCAAAAATTGGTTTTGATTCAGTTAAGCTTATGTTAATGCTCTCATTTATGTTTTTTGTTTAGTTGTCAAAATCTCACAATTTTAAGCATTGGATTTTCTGCCCAAAAGGGTGTTTGGAATAGAATAGGTTGTGGGTCAAAAACACATTTTTGACCCACTTTGGGTCTTGCATTAGGCAGATTAGAAGTAATTTCAAGCTTGCTCAGTGATAGTTGTTTTCAAAATCAAGTCTTTACTTTAGTCGTCAAAGGAAATCATTAGAATTTTTGTGTTCTGTTACAGTTCCCCAGCAGTCCCAATGACCCCTTTTGTAGCTTTGTAAAAGCTTATTAGAAGCTCCTCATAAGCTAGATATAGGGGCAAAAGTGAGTTAGCTTGGTGAACTTCAATAGTCCATAAGCTCAAGTCCTCACTCCCACTGAAGCTTGTTCAGAATAAGCTCAGAAGAGCCCGTCTAGGCCTGTTTTGCTGCAAGTTCCACAGCAGCATACTCAATTCTTTTTTGTGCTTATCAGGTGGCATTTTTTAGCTTATTTAGTTTTGTTTAGTGCTCATTAGTTAATGTAGATTAGATTAGAACCTTATTAGCTTAAGTAGTGCCTAATCAAAGTTTTATAGCTTATTGTTAATTATAGTAGCTTAAGGTTAGAGTTAGGATTAGTAGTAGTGGCATTAAGTAGTTAGATGTAAATACTTGATTTTAGTTAGCTTATCTCCCCTTTGTTGAGCTTATGTAGTTGCTTATTTAAGCCCCTCAAGTGCTCATTTTTTCTGTTCTGACCCACTGTTACAGCAACAGCAAGAGTGCAGCAGAATTCTTGCTTTGGTTTAGTTTATTTTATTTTCCCAATTGCTTATCCATGATCCCCTAGGTAGTTCTTAGGATTAGTTCTCTCCTTGAGTAGTTTGTAGGACTTGTTAGTGGTTTTCGAATGCTTGATGTAGCTTGTTTATGTCCTAGCAGCCATATACCAAACAACCCTTAGGATTCTTTTTATTTAAACTTCTGTTCCTGTATTTAGGCTTCTAACAGCTTAATCCCAAGTTTTTGTAAAGTTAGTTTTTGTAAAAAAGTTTTACTTTGATCTAATTTTGAAGTTTCAAAAGTTCAAAAAACCAAAAAAAAAAAAAAAAAAAGAAAATAAGTGACCAAAAAGGTGGGGACTGGGATTCGAACCAGGACCTCCTCACAATGACCACGAACACAACACATCCACTCACAACCAACTCTCCCTTGGGTCTTTTAGTTTATATTTGCACGCTTATTGTATTTAACCAGTTTTTGAATACTTAGCTTATTAACATTATTCGCTTTTTAAACTGCTTATTCCCTCAAGTAGTGGTAGGTTTTTATATTTTTCTTCATTTTAGTATCATGTAAGGTATTTTCTCGTGATTTTGTAGAATTTTCTTAAAATGTTTAGTATTTTAATAATTAATTTAGTTTAAATTAGTTTTAATTAGTAATAAATAAATTAAAACTCAAAAATATTCGATTTTTCCTAAAATTATTTTTGGTCATGTAGAACGTAGGAAAATTGATATCACACCCGTAGCCCTTAAATTGCAAAAGTTTTACGTTTTTGGCTCTGGTTGCTTTCTGGTTTTAAGCTTTTGCATTTTAGCACTCTAGGATGTAGTTTAGCGTCGTTTTATTGTTTCTTAGGATTAGTAGTAGTTTATTTAGAGTTTATATTGTTTTTCATGCTTTGTTTTCATCCTCGTTCTTTATTTTGTAGAATAATGAATCAAAATCCAGTGTTAAACCAATTCAAGTCCATAATCACGAAACTCAACGACATTGTCAATTTCACACCTCGTTGGGACACGACCCGGGGAAATCACTTTCCCGGTATCACTTTTATCACTTTCGTGAGCTTTGGCACGTTAACCCTTTTCATAAAAGGTTGATTTGTCGAATTTCACGATTAATTTGATATTTTGATATTTGTGTTTATTATAACGAATCAATTACCCTAATACCTCTAACACCAAGTAGATAAATGCGGGGCAAATAGGGGGGTAAAGCCTGTTTTGGCGTAAATTTCAAGAGGAGAAATATAAAACTTGCATTTTATTTAGTATAAACCTATAGGGTGTTGGTAACTAGATTAGATGTTTATTTTGCTTGTTAAATAGACTCCTAACATGTTCTAACATTTAAGTAAAACGCATTACAAATAGGAGTTTGTCTATGGAAGCACACAGTTACAGAAAGGTTACAGAAAAACATGAAACATGATTTTAACTTTGTTTTTCCACAAAACACTAATCTATAGTTACTTACATGTTTTATTGAATGTTTAAAATGACTAAAGAAAAGAGTGTGAGTGTACTTACAAGCTTATGAGTTGCTTATCTTGAGTAAACGCCTATATAACTGCTAATGTCACCAAGTTGTCCTTACACCTTCCAATCTCTAGCTTAGCTTTCCTTTACACTAACTAAGGTCTTAATTTTTGAATGTTTGTAGTATGGGAGGATTATATGGGCGTATGGTATATGGGAGTATGGTATATGTGTGTGTTTGCATGGGACATAAAAGGAAATGATATGGGGCGTTCATATATAGGCAAATGCATGCATGGTTTCCCAAGTGTTAAGTCACCTTGTCTCACAAGAGAGGAGACAAGGTGATGTGTAGCTAATACAAATGGGAGGCTTAGGGTGATTCAAGGGACAAAAGAGGTGTGGTAAAACTCAGCCAAGAGTTTTACCACCATTCTGACTAAGGTAAAAATATCTAGTAACTAAGGTGATGTGTAAAATTTATAGACAAGTAACTTAGTTTATGGCTAGGGTTTATACAAGTATCACATAGTAACTAGGTAGTAACTTGGTTAGTTAAATTTTAACTAGGTAAATAAGGGGGGTTAGGCATCATAGGGTTGTAACTAGGGCTTACAATGTTGTACATAAAGTGTAAATGGTATAAGTATCTAGTTAGGTTGCTAGTTTATTTAGACAAATACTTGTTTAAGTAGTTTACATGTAAATAAATAATAATAAAGGCTTAAGTTTGGTGCTTTAATATTTGTACATTAGCATTATTTAGTTGTACCTAAAAATAAAATATATTTTTAAGACATGTGCTTGAAAAGTTTGTACAATGTGCTTAAAATTAAGTACACCAAGGTTTACAATGAATACTCTCATGCATTAATGACTTGTACATTGGTCTAATAAACTTGTACCTTGTAAATTAGTAAAAGTTTCATTTATATCTTAAATTTTAGTTTGTGATTTTTATTTACATAGAATCATAAGATTTCCAAATTAGGGTTTTAATTGGGAAATGCCTTAGAGTTAGGGTTTTATGCTTTAAACTTGTACATTAAGTTTAATGGTTCAGACATTAGGTTTATGACGTAGTATCAAAATTGTTACAAATCAATGTGAAGAAAACTCCTAATATTACTTAATGACATTTTAT
>OU343216.1:134087341-134132016 GCA_910596185.1 Chrysanthemum makinoi
TCTTTAACTATGCAACGTAACCATGTCTCGCGGGGGATTGTCTATCTTCAGTCGATCAATTCAAAAGTCGCGGCGCTCTCCCTCACCATGCAAATTTCTGTCAAAACACTTAAGCATGTGTGGAGGGGGAGTATTTATGCAAAATCCTAAACTCTCAATAGTGGTATTAAAATGTTTCTTATTCATAACCACTTCGAGAAATTTTTCATGAAAATGGTTTTATGGCAATAGAGTTATAAGGTAATTAAGGTTAGGAATAACCGTCCTATGATCCGCCAGAGCCGGAGGGATCTACCCAAGGACACTACCAATAGTTAGAATTAGAAGTCCTTAGGTATGATTATAAAAAGGAGAAAATGAGAATCAAAGACAGAAGGAGTTGAAGAATTAAAAGAAAAGCAAAGAAAAGGTGAAAAGAAATAGCCCTCCGTTATTCAACTTAGGCACCGCGGGGTTCAATTCATATGCTCTGGTTGTCACTTTGACACCGATTGAAGATCAAAGTCGTCATGGACCCAAAGGACATGTGCACTAAACCTTCTTAGCCACAAGTTTCTCTCAACGAGCTTGTGTTTCATTCTCACAGAAATCCCACGTAAACTATCGACTTCTCTTAGAGATTGGCGGTGGTATTGAAGAAGGAGACCTCTCTCAGTCTCGCTTCGGAAAACCAAAGCGCACTATTGAGTCTAGAGCCATGAGATTCATCAAAAGATCTTTTAGGTACACTTGATATTTTATCACTTATCGCTCAACAATAAGAACATAGTGATACTCTATCGTGTCCTTCATAGATCTTAGCAACTGCCGAGAACATTTATGAGAGGTTCACAATTGTGATCCTCAGTGATTGAATGGAAACTCCCGGTCAACATCAACATACCGGCGGTGTCACTTCAATAACTCCGTGGATTACGCAGGTGTGTCTCAAACGGTCTACGGTCATGAGGTGATGCTCGGGTACCTCGACGACTCATCCGGTAGGTGCCCGGTACATCACGTTATCTCACTTGTGGGACTCCAATCGAGCATTGTACAGAATTAGAGTTGTGTTTTCACACTATCTTGTCAACACAGCTCAGTTTAAACTTGTAAGTCCGGAATCCGTATCACTAACCATTCTTATGTTTTCTTCTTATATGGAAGCTGGAGCGACCGATCATGCGATTCTTCACATGCTCATACCAACAACATCAGTAATGGAAGTTCTCTTAAAAGGCAACACAAAGTCGAATGATTCTTCAGTCAAATCAAAGAATCTACAAAGTTTAAAGACTAAGAGAACTACATCGATTACTAAAATCCGTTAAAGAGCGTAAGCATGTTGAAGAAAGATGTGGAGACACACGAAACAACGAAGCGGACTGAACTGGAAAACAACAACATACTATCACCACCATCACAAAGAACAAAGATCAAAGAAAAAAGAAAATGATGACAAAGCGTAATACTTCAAAGGAAACAATTTCTCTACACTGGGGAGATTGTTCGAATCAAGGCACTTCTTATCACAAGAAAGAAGAATGTCAGAAGGCGTCAGCTACTATTGCATCAAAGACACACAACGTTTATATTATCACTGTGTGTACTACTCATTTTGGTCAATCTGAATGCAAAACACTTAAAAATGCTCGTGCATCAAAATCTGAAAATATATCAAAATTGCATTTTATATGTTTTAGATAAAATGTTTAAAATCGATGAAAAATGAGCAAAGTTTGCATAATTGGCGGTTTAGGTTCCCCAAGTTTCAAATGTTGTCAAAAATAGTCCCCAGCCCTTAATTTCAAAATAAAAATCACCAAAGGTCCTTTTAAAATCATAAGTTGTCAAATTTAGTCCTTTGGTGAAAAATATCAAAAGTTTTGAGAAATTACAAGTTTGGTCCTCCAAGTTTCAAAATTGGCAAAATGGCCCTTGGAAAATTGAAAATGTCAAGTTTGGTCCTTGTACTATTGGAGCTTGTCACTTTTAGTCCCTTGGAACAACTTTTGGGTATTGGAGCTAGGTCCCTTGATTTTCAAAAATTACAAAAGAGGTCCTTATTATTACTAAGCCTAAACCTTGGACCCTATCAAAATGCTTGTGACCCCCTGCCATTCCATTTGGACCCCCCTTTTGAACCCCATCCTTTTAAATACATAACCCACGACAAGCGCCCCTTCCTCCTTCTTTTCCTCTCCTTTTCGCAAAACCAAAGAACCCCCACCAACAAAGCTCCACCCTACTCCATGTTTTGTTCCCCTCCCCAAAACCTTCCAAGAAGCATTAAATGCCTCTTTACCCATGCACTCAACCCCAACTGGTTTGTACAAGTTTTGGCCAAATTCAATCAGTGGCAATATCTCTCAAAGCATCCAATGGTTCTGATTAATCTTTGGGATTTGAAGAGAGGTGAAAGCGGTTTGGGTATAAAAAGGAAGCAAGAAGAAGAAAGTAGTTAGTAGTTTTTTAGTTCTTCTAATGTCGTTTTTAATTAATGTTTTAGTTTAAGTCCAAATGTTGTAGTTTCAGCTTTTATGTATCACAATTAAGTTAACACACCTTTGTAATGTGCTTTTGATTATCAATCCAAGTTTTTATATAAGTTCCAATTTTCAAGTTTATTGTTGAAAATTTCAGTTTCATTGTCTTATGTACAAGCTTCTATTAGCTCCTTTTTAAGTTTAAACAAGTTCACTCAAGCTTATTCTAGCTTTTGACAAGCTTTGAAGCTTGATTTCAAGCATTTTCACTTATGGTCAACAAAAGTCAAACTGGGCTCAATTTGAAATGAAAATGGTGATCTGATGAAGCTTGGATTTGGATTGATATTGGGTTGTTTCATGGATTAGGATAGGATAGTAGTACTTGTGTTTCTTGGCAAGCCACAGTGGCTAGGACAAATGTGAGTTTATTTGTCTGTCATGCATCTGTAGCGTAGCTTAATTTTAGTTCTTGCTTGTTTATTTAGAGTTAATTAAAGTATTTAGACTTAGTGTGATCAAGAAAACAAGTTGGATCAGCATTTAGCTCAGATTTGCTTTCAAGTCAGTGTTTGTAGGTGTGTTTGGATTTGCTCTTTAATCTATCTTTTAGGTTTGTGCAGTGCTTAACTCCTGTTGTTTCATGTTTGTTTAGCTCATTTGAGCCCATATCAGTCATCAAAGTGCACTGCAGACCACCAAAGTCAACTTTCACATTTAATCTGTCTTATAACTTATCTGTTGAGTTTTTACAAGATCAAAAGCTCATTTTGTGTTTAAAATTCATAGGGATAGATTGTAGTATCTTTATTTCATAATATTACATTAATCTCAGTTCACAAATTGGAATCAAAACTCAAATTGGTCAAACTTTCAATTACGTCAAAAAAGTAAATGTGCAAAAGTGGGTTTATGCTCAACTGAGTTGATTTTTCATGGGCTCATTTCAAGTCAATTTCAGTGAATCTTGTGGTTTTAAAATCTTACTTCGTCTATTTTTTATTGTGTGAATTTTATAGATTTTTGTCAAATTTTATTAGTCCCAAATCACTTGCAAACATGGCCTTATTTCCACGTAATCGACTCGATTTGATACCGGTACACAGTTTTTCTGCTGACCAGCTCTTGAGAGCTTGTCCAAGGCTCCTTTTGGTTTACTAGGTCTCAGCCGGGTCTAGTTTAGATCCTAGGTTTCATTTCATTAAATCTCGGTCGCTTATTTTCTAGTCAAGTAGTATTTTCCACCACCGGTTTTAGCTCATTAGCTAAATCATTCAAATCTTAGCAATTTGCAATTACGGGTTGAGAGCAGTTATAACTTGTTGCATTGGAGTACTTTTAGCATATTTTAGCTTGTGTTATCAGTTGGTGGCTTGTTGTGTTCATTTGGGTTATTCAAGTGCTTATTTGTAAGAACTTGCAATAGCAGTTCCTCATTCTTACACACAAGCACATGTTTTTCCATTTTTCCTAGATTCCTCATATTATTTTAAGCTTATCTTGTATTTTTCAGATTTTTCCAAGTCATTTTGCTATTTTTCTGCATTTTAATTACTTTTTAGCACTTTTTAAATAGCTTTTAATCCAATTAATTAAGAAAAGTTTCAAAAAAATAATTTTTCAATTTTCTTAAGTTAAGATAAATATAAAAAGACAAAAAAGTATTTTTCTAGATTTTTCTTAGTTAAATTTGTATTTTTAAGTAATTTAATTAGTTTTTAATAGTTTTTAATTCATAAAAAATCCAAAAATAATTAGAAAAATGTAAAAATAATTTTGAAAATTCTCTTTTGATATTTTAGATTTTTCTAAGTCTTAATTTTATTTTTTTTATCTTTATTTCCTATTTTCTTGTATTTTAGGCTATTATTAAATAGTTAAAATTAGTTTTTAATTAATAATAATTAATTAAATAGTTATAAAATTAATTTTCTTTTTCTATAAATTTTGTTTTATCATTAGGTTTGTAAAAATGTCATTTTCATATTTTTAGGTCTTTTATTTCTTAGATCTCACTTTTTATTTTGTACGTTTACGTAATTTTTTTTAAACGTTCATCATTTTAAATATAGTGATAGCGTTTATTTAATATTTTTATCTTTTTAATTCTCTTTAATTTGCATTTAAGCCCCTGTAATTTGTTGGCTTTTTTCAGAGTTATAATCATATCGCATTCTTCTGCTCAAATTTCGACGATACTATCGCTTGGTGATCCATTGCATAGCTCAACGGGACATAACGACCGGGGAAACACTATACCCATCTTCATTGCATCCGTGCTTAAGCTGTTTTAAGTTTCTTACAGTTGGCCATTCACAAGTGGTCGACTGGGTGAGAAAACTTGATTTTTGCACCGGATCAAATTGGCCCACGCGAGGCTGTGCTAATTATCTTCGCTTAGCGAGATTAGTGATTTGGATATTCACTCCTTGTTTATACCATCTATATATGTTTATATTTTCTTATAAAAATCCAAAAATCCAAAAACATTTTTTTTTTATTCAAGTTTTCAACAAACACAAAAACCCAAAAAGATTTTCTTTCTTATTTTTACAAAATGTTCTTCAAAAATACCAAAATATCCATCTTTACCCTCTCATCTTTGATTCTTCATCCCTACCCTCCCGAAAACATTTGATTCTTTCTATGTCTTATCCTCACCCTCTTGGTTGTCAATGGTGTGGTGGTCCTTATAATGGTGGCAATTGCCCCACTTGTAGCATGGTGGAGTCGTGAAGCGGGTCCGTCCCATAACCAAGATCCCTATTCTTACCATAACACAACTGATTTATTCCATCGCCTACTACCACCTTGTGAGACTCGCTTTCTTTGTTGAGTCTTGTGGGTGGTTCACACTCCGTTCGATTGTCAATCGGAAACCGCTGTCTATGGCGGGTTCCCGATAACGATTATGACTACCACACATATAACTCACGGCCACATCAGCTTTCTTACGTGAGTATTGAGGTCCTCACTTTAGCTCATTGTCAAACAAGGAATCCATTTCCTTGTAACAATTACTTTCTTCGTCATGACCAACCTCTACAGTTAAATGAGTCGCACCACTCGGCTGAGCACTTCCTCAAAATCTTCTCCTTCTTTTTGTGAAGATTTAGAAGGTGAAGATATAAAAGATAATCCAAATAAAAATCCATGGAAGAATTGTTAGTCAGGGTTGCTAAAATAAATTCCCAAATGCGTTTGAAAAAAATCTATTAGGGAATCAATTGCAAAAGAAAAAGGATCTAGCTCTCAATTTAAATTTGATGATGAGACACACTTGATATCCTTCAATTCTATAAAGATTCATCAATTCATCGGTTGATATCCCGGTTGAGATTCATTCTCAAACCACTGCTATCACACCCGATATTCCCACTCACTCTCTGAACATGGGGGACGAGCATCTTGACACTGTTCACGAAAAGGAATCGGACGTTAATAAAATCTAGTGATGAGAACCTTGTCCCAATCCGAGAGAGTCAGAACTTCGATCATATGTGTGATTCTTCTTCCCTCTTGAGTGTTCAAAAGATCATTTTGAAACTTTCTTCGATTTTAGCGACGATTGTGCTTCTTATGGAAACATCGAGTATGTTGAGGCATCACTTCCACAATCGGTCATCTTCTTGAGGAGTTCACAGATGAACTCACTCATCAATCCACTTTCATCGAAGTAACGATGTTCTCTGATTTGAAGCTGATCCGAGGAGACCGAAAGTCTCCCTTATAATGATATTCACTCACTTCTTACCCTAACAATCCAATAGAGAATGTTGATCACTTTGTTTCCGAAACATTCAAAGCTACTTTCACCAATCCTCTATTTGAATTCGACTCAGAATTCACTTTAATTTCTGAGAATCCACTCTTTGATACTCGGATTGAGGATAGTGATGAGCCCACAATGGAACAAGAGTTCACAATTTCACTTCATGTGAATGATTCTCTTGATAAAGAGTTCTCCGGTGAACTCTCTCATGACATATCTCCTCCAGAACATGATCATTTCTACTTTGATCTTGAGGATGATATTAGCTCGGAGGAAGGTGTACTCTATCATACGAGTTTGCCTATTAATGCTACTACCTTCACCCTTTCCTCGATATCGTCTACATTTGAGGATGAAGAATGGATCTTGATTGTTATCAAAATCTTTCTTCCTTTCCTCAAATATCTTGTAATTTCTCTTCATCTTCACTCCTTCTGGAATGAAGACACTATCTTTGACCCCGGCATTTTCATTTATCATTTTTGAGCTGGTTCTATGTATATCTCATCGGGTGTGGAACTTTGCGTGCTTCAAATGTTTGTCCAAACATCTTGAATGAAAGTCTGATGGAGATTGTCTCTTCCACTTAATTCCCCATGAACAAATTATTCGGGTCGAGTCAAGCTAGCGACTCGGTAATCAAAAACAATAGCTAAACATGGGTTTTCACCCGTGTGTACCACTAAAGTGGGGGGAGTTACCCCACATGTATATATATAAGTTTTCTAAAAAAAAAAAAAAAAAATTTTCTAAATAATGGCGTAGTATTTCCCTTTTTATTTTTTGTTTCGCGCAACAGCCGTACTTTGAATATTGAGGGCAATATTCATTTCTAAGTGTGGGGGGGAATTCTCACTAATTTTATCATATAATTATACTAATTCCCCGTTTTGGCCAAATTTTTTTTGGGTAATACACTCTTACTCATTTGGTTATCACGCCTTGTCTAAAAACAAAAGGATTGGCTAATCCAGGAGCAAACGGCTCTTGGTAAAGATATCTCAAATCCGTTGGCCAACGCAATTTGCCCAAAATTGTATGGTATTCAACTCACCATATCTTTAACTAGTGAAGAGTTGGCTAGCCCAAGAAGTTTATGGCTTGTGGTAAAGGCGGTGGAAAAACCATAATTGGTAATCAGCTCACCAAAGATAATATTGATAATTTATCTTAGAGTTGGCTAGTCCGATAAACAGCGGCCACGGTAAAGACAAATCAAACCGCTGGAAGTCGGTGGTTTGCTCAAAATCACATGGTTATCGGTGTACCATGGTTCTTACTTGAACCGAAACATTTGGCTACTCCAGAAGTAATGGCTTTTGGTAAAGAGATTCAAATCCATTATATTTTCTCAAAAGATTGCTGCTAGCAAAGTTTAGTATTAGGGGATTGATGAGTGTGTAAATACTCATCATTTTGGGTCAATCTGACTCGCAAAACACTTAAAATGCTTCGAAATGCATCAAAATCTTGAAATATCTCAAAATTGCATTTTATATGTTTTAGATGCAAAATGTTTAAAATCAGATGAAAAATGAGTTAAGTTTGCATAATTGGCGTTTCAAGTTTCAAATTTTATCAAAAATAGTCCCCGAGCCCTTAATTTCAAAAGAAAAATCACCAAAGGTCCTTTTAAAATCATAAGTTGTCAAAATTAGTCCTTTGGTGGAAAATATCAAAAGTTTTGAGAAATTACAAGTTTGGTCCTCCAAGTTTAAAAAATTGGCAAAAATGGCCCTTGGAAAATTGAAAATGTCAAGTTTGGTCCTTGTACTATTGGAGCTTGTCACCTTTAGTCCCTTGGAACAACGAGAATTGGCGGACTAGGTCCCTTGATTTTCAAAATTACAAAAAGGTCCTTATTATTACTAAGCCTAAACCTTGGACCCTATCAAAATGCTTGCACATGACCCCACCATTCCGGACCCTGCCTTTTGAACCCCATCCTTTTTAATACATAACCCACCACAAACACCTTTCTCCTCTCTTTTCTCGGAAACGCTCCCCGACCAACAAAGCTCCACACCACTCCATGTTTTGTTCCCCCTCAAAAACCTTCCAAGAAGCATTAAATGCCTCTTACCCATGCACTCAACCCCCAACCGGTTTGTACAAGTTTGGCGCCAAATTCAATCCATTAATATCTCTCAAAGCATCCAATGGTTCGGATTAATCTCGGGATTTGAAGAGGTAGAAAGCAGTTTGGGTATAAAAAGGAAGCAAGAGAAGAAGAAAAGAAGTAGTTAGTTTTTTAGTTCTTCTTAATGTCGTTTTTTTAATTAATGTTTTAGTTTAAGTCCAAATGTTGTAGTTTCAGCTTTTATGTATCACAATTAAGTTACCACACACTTTGTAATGTGCTTTTGATTATCAATCCAAGTTTTTATATAAGTTCCAATTTTCAAGTTTCTTGTTGAAAATTTCGGTTTCATTGTCTTATGTACAAGCTTCTATTAGCTCCTTTTAAGTTTAAACAAGTTCACCAAGCTTATTTTAGCTTTTGACAAGCTTTGGAAAGCATTTTCAAGCATTTTCACTTATGGTCAACAAAAGTCAAACTGGGCTCAATTTGAAATGAAAATGGTTAAGGGTGATGCAGAGCTTGGATTTGGATTGATATTGGGTTGTTTCATGGATTAGGATAGGATAGTAGTACTTGTGTTTCTTGGCAAGCCACAGTGGCTAGGACAAATGTGAGTTTATTTGTAATCTCAATGCATCAGAAGCGTGCTTAATTTTAGTTCTTGCTTGTTTATTTAGAGTTAATTAAAGTATTTAGACTTAGTGTGATCAAGAAAACAAGTTGGATCGACATTTAGCTTCAGATTTGCTTTCAAGTCGGTGTTTGTAGGTGTGTTTGGATTTGCTCTTTAATCTATCTTTAGGTTTGTGCGGTGCTTAACTCCTGTTGTTTCATGTTTGTTTAGCTCATTTGAGCCCATATCGATCATCAAAGTGCACAACTGCAAACCACCAAAGTCAACTTTCACATTTAATGCTCTTATAACTTATCTGTTGAGTTTTTACAAGATCAAAAGCTCATTTTGTGTTTAAAATTCATAGGGATAGATTGTAGTAGCTTTATTTCATCATATTACATTAATCTCAGTTCACAAATTGGAATCAAAACTCAAATTGGTCAAACTTTCAATTCTGTCAAAAAAGTCAAATGTGCAAAAGGTCAGTTTATGCTCAACTGAGTTGATTTTTCATGGGCTCATTTCTGAGTCAATTTCAGTGAATCTTGTGGTTTTAAAATCTTACTCTGGTCTATTTTATTATTGTGAATTTTATAGATTTTTGTCAAATTTTTATTAGTCCCAAATCAGCTTGCAAACATGGCCTTATTTCCCCTCCTCAGTTGATCTTGAGTCTGCACGAGGGGGATTTTCAGACCAGCTCTTGAGAGCTTGTCCAAGGCTCCTTTTTGGTTTACTAGGTCTCAGCCAGGTCTAGTTTAGATCCCAAGTACTGGTTTTCATTTCCAGCTTATCTCAGTGCTTATTTTCTAGTCCAAAGTAGTGGCCCTCACACTGGTTTTAGCTCATTAGCTAAATCATTCAAATCTTAGCAATTTGCAATTCTGTGGTTGAGAGCAGTTATAACTTGTTGCATTGGAGTACTTTTAGCATATTTTAGCTTGTGTTATCAGTTGGTGGCTTGTTGTGTTCATTTGGGTTATTCAAGTGCTTATTTGTAAGAACTTGCAATAGCAGTTCCTCATTCTTACACACAAGCACATGTTTTTCCATTTTTCCTAGATTCCTCATATTATTTTAAGCTTATCTTGAATTTTTCAGATTTTTCCAAGTCATTTTGCTATTTTTCTGCATTTTAATTACTTTTTAGCACTTTTTAAATAGCTTTTAATCCAATTAATTAAGAAAAGTTTCAAAAAAATAATTTTTAAATTTTCTTAAGTTAAGATAAATATAAAAAGACAAAAAAGTATTTTTCTAGATTTTTCTTAGTTAAATTTGTATTTTTAAGTAATTTAATTAGTTTTTAATAGTTTTTAATTCATAAAAAATCCAAAAATAATCAGAAAAATGTAAAAATAATTTTAAAAATTTCTTTGATATTTTAGATTTTTCTAAGTCTTAATTTTATTTTTTAGCTTTATTTCATATTTTCTTGTATTTTAGGCTATTATTAAATAGTTAAAATTAGTTTTAATTAATAATAATTAATTAAATAGTTATAAAATTAATTTTCTTTTTCTATAAATTTTTTTTTATCATTAGGTTTGTAAAAATGTCATTTTCATATTTTTAGGTCTTTTATTTCTTAGTTTTCACTTTTTATTTTGTCGCTTTCACGTAATTTTATTTAAACGTAGTTTTAGTTTTAAACGTTCATCATTTTAAATATAGTGATAGCGTTTATTTAATATTTTTTATCTTTTTATTTTCCTTTAATTTGCATTTAAGCCTCATAATTTGTTGGCTTTTTCTCAAGTTATAATCATATCGATTCCTTTTTCTTCTCAATTTCTCGATCACTATAGTTTGGTGATCCATTGCATCCTTTATGAGGGAAACACTACCCACGATCTTCATTATATCCCTAAATTTGTTTTTAAGTTTCTTTGGGTTGGCCATTCACAAGTGGTATTCACGTGCGTGAGAAAACTTGACGGTTTTGCACGGATCAAATTTAGCCACTTCTGAGTTGTGCTAATTATCTTACGTTTAGCAGATTAGTGATTTGGATATTCACTCCTTGTTTATACCATCTATATATGTTTATATTTTCTTATAAAAATCCAAAAATCCAAAAACATTTTTTATTTTATTCAAGTTTTCAACAAACACAAAAACCCAAAAAGATTTTCTTTCTTATTTTTACAAAATGTTTTTCAAAAATACCAAAAATATCCATCTTTACCCTCTCACATCTTTGATTCTTCATCCCTACCCCTCTGAAAACATTTGATTCTTTCTATGTCTTATCCTCACCCTCTTGGTTGTCAATGGTGTGGTGGTCCTAATAATGGTGGCAATTGTATTGTAGCATGGTGGAGTCGGGAAGCGTGCATCCATAACCAAGATCCCTATTCTTACCATAACACAACCTGATTTATTCCATCACCTACCACACCGTGAGACTCAAAGATTTTAGTCTTTGGCGGTGGTTCACACTCCGCTTGATTGTCAATGGAAACACGCTTGTCTGGCGGGTTCCCGATAACGACTACTTACACATATAACTCATTATCATTCTTGTTGTAGGTATTGTGAGATCCTCACTTTAGCTCGTTGTCAAACAAGGAATCCATTTCCTTGTAACAATTACGACTCTTCGTATCATGACCAACCTCTCATACAAATGAAATGTGCACCACCTCACTGAGCCTTCCTCAAAATCTTCTCCTTACTTTTGGATTTAGTGAAGATTTGAAGGAATGTAAACATTCCCAAGATAATCCAAATCAAAAATCCATGGAAGAATTGTTAGTCGAAGAGCGGTGCGCTAAAATAAATTCCCAAATGCGTTTGAAAAATCTATTAGGGAATCAATTGCGAAAATGCGATACATATCTAGCTCTCAATTTCGTTTTATTCTGATGACATGATGATGAGGACACTTGATATCCTTCAATTCTATAAAGATTCATCAAGTTCATCGGTTGATATCCAGCTTGAGATTCATTCTCAAACAAGCCTTCACACGATATTCTCACTCATCTCACGAACAGGGGGACGAAATCTTGACATTCCCGAAAAGGGACGAATTCATAAAATCTAGTGATGAGAACCTTGTCCCAATCCCCGAGAGTCACAGGAACTTCGATCATATGTGTGATTCTTCTTCCCTCTTGAGTGTTCAAAAGATCATTTTGAAACTTTCTCCGATTTTAGCGACGATTGTGCTTCTTATGGAAACATCGAATATGTTGAGGCATCACTTCCACAATATGTGTTGATCATCTTCTTGAGGAGTTCTGAACTCACTCACATCAATCCACTTTCATCGAAAGTAACGATGTTCTCTTTGATTTCGAAGCCCGTCAGGGAGCCGAAAGTCTCCCTATATGATCGCTCACTCACTTCTTACCAATCCAATAGAGAATGTTGATCACTTTGTTCCCGAAACATTCAAAGCTACTTTCACCATTCCTCTATTTGAATTCACTCAATCACTTTAATTTCGAGAATCCACTCTTTGATACTCAGATTGAGGATAGTGATGAGCCCACAATGGAACAAGAGTTCATAATTTCACTTCATGTTGATCTTCTAAAAATAAAGTGAACTTCTCCTGACATATCTCCTCCGAACATGATCATTTCTACTTTGATCTTGAGGATGATATTAGCTCGGAGGAAGGTGTACTCTATCATACGAGTTTGCCCAAGCCTAATAAGGAAAGGATGGGAACTTGGTGTGTTTCCCTAGTTCCCTCCTATAAATAATCTTGTAAACCTTCTATTGAAGGTTGGTTGTTCAATTCATACATTTCACCTACGCATAACTCTTCACATAGTTCATATCGTGTGTGTGTGTATTTGTTCATCCGATTTCTTCTCTATTTCTTATATTGATGCTTGTGTTTCTAATATAGGAACTGTGGAAAACTAGAAGGGGGGGTTGAATAGTTTTACCAATTTAAAACTTCATTTTAAATATTTAGATCGACTTATGTCAATCTAATTGGTTGTTTATGTTGGACGTTGATAGATAGATATATAAACGTGTAATGAAAGATAAAAAGTAAGAAGCACATCACCACGACACAAGTTATTTATAGTGGTTCGGCTACAAGGACACTTCTTGACTCTACCCACTCGAGAGTTGTAAAGCACTACACCAACTCCTTGTGGCGGAGAAGCCTTCACAACGTCGTTTATTTTTCCGTACAAAGCTAAATACCGAGTTCTTTCACACCAAGGCTAACCACACCTAACACAACGTCGCCTACCCTTTATACGGTGCTAGGCTAACCACCGAAGTTTTCTTTTAGAGAACTAATCCTATCACAACGTGCTTCTTACCATTAGGTACTAGGCTAAGGTTTCCATTACTATGGAGGAACTACTACCCACACACAATACCTAATATCAATGAGATCTACTCCTTGTTACAACACCATCAAGGATATCACCATCCTTGTAAATAAACAAATACTTATATGTATAAACGATGCACCTCATCGATTATACGACCTAGGCATTCTTCCCAAATGCTACTTGATTTGATTCTTCGGCATCCCTCACTAATGCCTTTGACACAACGCGGCACCTTTCACCTTTGTCTTGACACCTTTAGCATTCTTCACTAATGCTTTGACACCGAATGATGAGCACTTTCACTAATGCCTTCATCTTGAGACTTTTGGCATTCTTCACTAATGCCTTCAACCCAACATCTATGGAGAAAGGAAGAACTATCAACAAAAGAACCTTAGTTGTCATTGATAACAAAGACAACTCATGGACTTGAGCTTGCACGCTCTTCAAAGTGGTGATCTTGCCTTTAAGAGGAACCTAGAAGATCACACATAAACAAAAGACAAACTACATAGATCACTCAGATATGAGGTTAGAGGGTTAGAATACTTTGGGGAAGTATGTGTGTAAAGTCATACATAGAAAGGAAGAAATGGCTCTCTATTTATAGGGAAATTCTCTCTGTTCTCCTGGATCCCACGGATCCCGTCCACTGGGATCCGGGCTAGCACAAAGGGATCCGTGGAACGCTCCTGGGTATTTTTGGTTGGTTATGGGTCATGGGTTATGGGTTGATTCATGGTTTTCTTTCTAGATACAATGAACTTGGTTAAGTGGTATATATAAAACCATGGGTTATGGGTCAATACCATTTGCTAGTTTTTACCCATTTTAGTATTAACATGTTTTTACCCATTTTACTATATACATGTTTTTTACCTATTTTAGTATACTTAGTTTAAGTATGACCCAATATGTAAACATTAGTTGTTGTACATATATATCTAAATCATAAAATCACTTAAGCTTGTTTTAATGTTTTATGTGAAAAATGTGTTAGAAAACTATTAATTCAAACTATTTACGTACTCTATTTGTTTCGGTAAAATGATTTTACGCTTCGACAAAACATTAGAAGATCATAAAAATAAAGTAAACTTCGGCTTATTTGTATTAACAATCTCCCCCTTTTTTTGATGACAAAACATAAAATTATTTTAAGGAAAATCTAAAATTCGTAAAAGTTTTGAATTTGTAGTTTTTACTTTCTTCTCCCCTTTGAAACAAAAGTGTTAAAAGAAACTAACACAATTTTTATAAGAAAAGTTATGTAAGAATGTAAAGAGAGCAAGTGACAATGGAACTGCGTCTTAACTCCGTCTAGTCCCTTTGAAGGCGTCAAGGACATAACGTAAAAATAATAATTAGCAAATGGTTCGCCTAAGTACTAAAGCGTGCTCCCCTTGAATATTGCAAAGATGCAATGGGGTATCATGAAGTATAATCCAAAAATGGATTAATGTTGCAAATGTTTTGCAATATCGTTTGACACAAAGCTCCCCTAGCTTTATGGTGTCAAAATCTTCATGTGTATTTTGAAAATCTACAAAGTAAAGGTTAGAAAACAAGGGTATAGTGCAAAATTTCTTATAAATATAACCAAGTAGTAGAAAGTTGTGTTTCTACTACCACGGATCCCACGGTTCCTCTGAGGAGGGATCCGCCTAGGTATTTGGGAGGGATCCTCACGATGACAGTTTCTTGATGGAAATGTCAAGCAATGCTATTTGAGGAAATGAGATATATGTACAATATAACAAGCACAACACACAAAATAATCATAGCATATAGGTATTCATTCAATAAAACAAGAGATACACAACCAAATCTCTAAAAACTAAGAGAATGAACTAGCCAAACAAGTGCTCCAAACTTATGCTAATGAGTTACTCCAAACTTTATTTTAACTAAAACTATATGATGATCAAGGATGAGAAAGGTTTCCTAAACGTTCTAAGTTTGAGCTTTTGACAATGATGCTCATTGTAGTATAGGCTTGTTAACCTCTTCAAAGAAGGTGATAAAACATGAAACGCTGCTCTTCACGTAGTTCATGTATCAACCTTTCAACATGTTTACAATGATAGAAATCCTTGTCATGGTTTTGAGTTTCTTGAAGTGAAAGTTCAAGTGAAGTGGGTTGAGGATCTTCAAATGAAGGAGGATTTGGTGGAAGCTCATTAAGTGGTGGCTCTACAATGTTTGAGGGTAGAGGTAAAGAAGCATCAACTTCCATTTGGTCGGGTGGTTGCCTTTGATGTCTTCTCATAATCCAAAATGGACTATTGGGAGGAATGATAGAGTTTGATTTTGGAGCAAGTGTTGATTCAACACTTTGATTTTGTTGCTCAATCTTTTCAAGTGAATTAGTTGGTAATGGTGAAAGATGAGATGGCCAAGAGGGTAAATCTTCTACATTGTGAGTGTGGAGATGATTGTGAGGTGGCTCTAGGCACTAATGATGTTGGTTGAGTTGTGGAAGGTATGTTTGGTATAGTAGAATTTAGTGATGAAATCTTAGTGGGAACACTCTTCTTGGGGATTAGTTTGATTGGTTTCCTTGGTGTAGGGGAAATCCTAGCATTGGTGGACTTAACAGGAGATGATTCGGTTGAGGAAACTTCGTGTATGATTCTAGTAAGTTTCTTTGGTGGTTCTTGAGTGGATGAGTAAGCACTAGGAGCTTTTCTCACGATGAGATGACTAAGGAAGATGGTTGCAATTGCTGATAATTATGTTTGTGTTTTGATGACTAAAGTGTTTTTAGCAATATGGGTTATAAAGGGAAGAACTTTGCATTTGCATTTAAGACTTAATCCACTAATGTTCTTGGAAATGTGATGATTAACATGCACAAGGTTGAGATTGTGACAACTCGTATTTTCAGGTCATATTTCAAAACATTACTCATGCTTCATCATTTATCATTTATCGTAAACTAGATTTACGAGCATCAAATTCACGTAACCTTAATGGTTTAGCTGTGAATTCATGAACATTTCATCAAAGACATTTCATATAGGCTAGGTTTAGTCTACATTTCATTGGCATCATTATCATCATATTAGTTTATGCATGGTTTTGCATTTTTCATTAAACGTTTATTTTCCTATTAAATAAGCTATCATCAAACATTTATTTTGAACATTTGATCCGACACTTCCAAAAATTATCCCGATATATTTTTATACTCATATTAAGATCATAAAAATATTATTATGAGTTTACCCGGTGTTTTAAATTTTAATTTGTATATAAATTGTTATATTTATATTATTACGACGGTTTTTCGTATATGCAACTCGATAAATATTTATTTCACTCAACTCATATAAGAAATATATTTTTATAATTTTATGACTTCAATATATTTATTTTGATCCGTTAAAATTTATTTTAGCTAAGCCTACCCTACAAGCTCAAATATTTACACAAGTTACTAACTATCCCTAAATAATTACTCAATTACTCTACATTTAATTACTTAATAAATGAAAAGTCATCCACTAGCTACTGCAAACTCACCCTTGTCGACAAGGGGATGATTCACATTTATCATTCACAAAATATCCATAATTTATATTGTATTAAACTCTAAAAACACTACATAATATATCACATAGCAATAAGTGTAAAAGAAAATTTTCTCTCCTTCCTCTCTACTCCATACAACCGGCCACCATTGAAGCTCCAAGAGGAAACCATAAAAATTTTCCTAGTCAAGTTATTTACACTCTAGTCTCACTCTTTATTAAGATTTTGCAATAAAAACCTAGGGTGATTAGGAAAAATCATTTGTTCTCATAACCTCATCAAGTAACTAGTAAGCATTTCATACTCATCATCATATTTCATATTCATTGTTATATTCATTTCATCATATTTGAGAAAACATGCAAGTCTCATGGATGTTTATACCACTTTTACATGTTTTTAAGAGTTATATATATATATATATATATATATATATATATATATATATATTGGTCATCCTATAATTACTCCTTGTTATTTATCACTCTTAGTGATGTCTAGGAACCCATGACACCCTAAGAAGGTGTATGGTAGGATTAGAATAGCCGGTTGTTTTGAATTGGTTAGAATAGGTTTGGCGCTAGAAAAACTCATTTCGACAAGTCTAATTAAGGGTCTGTCCTTATTTTGAAATTCTGGAATTTTCGACAGTAAGCAAAATATTTTGGGCTAAATATTTGGAAAATATACTTTAAAACGAAAGCGTGGCCGCTTGAACGGGTTAAAACGGAGCTATAACGAAGAAGTTATGCTATTTTGAAGTTTGGCGACGAAAATTATTTATTCCAGAAAATTCAGCATGCTGTCTCGACTTTTTACGAGTAAAAAATGAGTCTTAAGCGTTGTTAAATGTGTCGACTTATCAAAAATATATTAGTATATGTTATCACAATTCCGTGGATATAAAGAACGTAGAAAGGACTTATAACGCGACTAAGTTATTCACATTTTAAAAAGTTACCGTAACTTTATTCTATTAGAAAAATTAATATATTTTCTATTAAACACCTACTACGCCTTGAAGGACCATGTTGAGGGTCGCTTTTTAACGGATGTAGTACTTTTACAAAGTGATGTCTTCTAGTAAAAGTAAGTTCGCCAAGCATATTTTTCAAAATGTCAAACTATTTGTCAAGCCGGAGTTGTAGACGAGTAAGACACGGTCACTTAAACTTTGCGAAAAACCATACTTCACCTATATTTTTCTTTGTGATCGAGACCTCTAGGACGAAAACTTAAACACTAAACCTTTGAGACAATGATACAAGCTTCCCAAAACCGTTGAGTTCGTTTCCTAACACTCGACGTGCACCATTTTTACGACTAGCTTTTGAGGCGTTTAGTCACTTTCATGAAATATTTCAACGACATTATTTTACGACGAAAAGTTATAATTTCATAATGAATCACTAAATGATTATCGTCGGATATCATTTCAACGTAAATACATTTGGAGTAATTTAAAAAAATGGTCAAGACGTTAAGAGATTATTTCGACGAAATATTATTTTCAAAAATTCATAAGTGGTATTGATATCATCCGAATTGCATGCATAACATTACATCATGACTTATTATATAACATATCATTCATAATAGGTCAAGTTTAGAGATTCACGCTACACATTGTGTATCCACTTTTGTCATCATAATCATTGCAAAGGTGTGTTTCGTAGCCCTTCTTTTTATATGTTTTGAACTATTTTGGGAGAGATACATGCTTAACTATTTTTCACAAGTACTTTAGATTTTTAAGGATAACTTCTATCATAATCACCATTGTTTCAAAATCGAATGTTGTACTATATTAATTGTTCTTGTTTGAGTGGTATAGTTCTCACGTCAGATAAAGTTCTAAATCTGTTGACTTCAAACATTGGGTCATGTACTATTGATTATGTGCTATAGTTCTACGTCAGATAAAGTTCTATGTCGAGTTGACTACGATACATTAAGTCATGTGCTATTGATTATGTGATATTGTTCTACGTTGAGTTAGTTACTATTGTGAATTCCTTTGACATCATGTGCTTGAACATAAACTATACATATTTTGGCAATGGGTTGTAAACACACAGGTTGCTAGTTTTGTATGGGCGGGAACGGGTGAATTTACAATGCCTTTGCTACATAAACGATTTTGAAGGCTTTACATTTCAACTCAAACTCTATGAACTCACTCAACCTTTGTGTTGACACTTTTTAGCATGTTTTATCTCGTGTATCTAAGGCATTCACTTCATGGCATGCATGTGGACTTATCATAGAGTCGTGGTAGTAGACGGCCACACATGGGATTTATGCATTTTAAAACATCGTTTGGCTTGTAACAAATTTGTTTCCTTCAAGTTGATTTTCAATTGGGACCTATACTTTGTAAACTCTGATTATTTTATTAAATCAAATGATGTATTTTTCAAACGACACTTTAGGTCGTTCAATATATCTGTAACTATGATGCTATGATGACATAATCCGGAATTCCATTCGGCAGCAAAGTAATTGGGGGTGTGAGATTGAGTTTCACGATCTAGGAACTCATTTAAGATGAGATGGAGTGTTTGAGTTAGGAAGATGAGTTGAAATGATTGTTTTAGCAATGTTTGACATAAACTGTCACCCGGATCCTACGGTTCCCTCCTTGAAGGGATCCGGCTAGGCCAGCTAATCCTAGGGATCCGGCTCGGCCATTATGGCAGGTTTGAAATGAGGTTTCTAGGAGCTAAAGCCTATCTCATTTTGAATATTTTAGTTCTCCTAAGTGTTTAAGGTGAAAGGGTACTTGAATGATTAAAGGTAATAAGTGTTATAGCAAATGATTGCTTTTTATGGAAAAGGGATGGGACAAGATTATCAATAAGATTATGGAGGAAATATGGTGAGTTTAAACTGTGTGATAAAAAAATTAAAAATCACAAGAATTGAAAAAAAAGTCCTCTTTAAGTGAAAGTGAGAAATTTTGTGAGTAGTTGGAAGTATGGAGTTAGATGTGTTGATTTAGAAAATCATATACTTAAGCTAATGTGATGTTAGTCTAAAATCTTGCTATCTAATGATGTTATCTAGAATCTATCTTGATGGCTTCTTGTCGATGTCACGGATCCCACGGTTCCCTCAAGGGAGAGATCCGCTAGGCTAATCCTAGGGATCCATCTGCAGTCGAACCTACACGAAATGATCATGCTTTATGCACTAGTAAATCCAAAGACAAACAATAGAAACAAGCATGTTTATCACAAAATACTAGTTAAAGAACCATGATAAAAAGACAATATCCAAGTTACCATAAACCGAAAGTGCTAAAATGTAATCATCCAAACATAAGATAAAGAAAATAAGCATAATCCTATTGTCTCTTTAATCATTTTCTTTTCCTTTTTGACGGCTTAGTGAGGTTGTATCGGGGTTTGAATCATGCCCCAATTGCTTAAATTCTGCGGTCTCGTTTGGAATGGTTGGAAGTTGTTTGTGGTATTCAAGGATTTCCGATTTGATGTTGGCTACTGGGGTCCGACATCTTCTTCATCTTCTTCTTCCCTTAGGCGAGGAGTCAGAGAGCTTCCAGTTTCTCTCCATTGACCATGAACCGCTTAGAGGGTTGTTTGGTAGAGGTACCATGAGTGATTGGAAGGTAATGATCATCGTTGATAGGAGATGGTTGCAATGTACCAACATACTTACAAAGTCGTGTTAGAAGCATACCATACATAAGTACCATGTTGGAGCTTTGAACCCCGACCATTCTCCTTACCATGTAATAGGCAAGATTAAATGGCCTTTGGTGGATAAGACAATAGATCATTTGCACAAGACATGCGTTTGGATGATCTTTGTTTCCAACTAGGCTAATGACATTTTCCCTAAGGATTTCTTCCCATTTTCTAAACATGGGATGCATTTCAAAAAGTTCCATTTGAAAGGGATTACGGTGAATGAGCTTCTTGTTTTGGTCGAAACAGGATTGGTCGAATCTTATTTTGAAAATAGTGTCTCAGATGGTTTCAGGTTCATCAAGAGGAGTGTTATAGAGAAGCTTAGGATCAAGTGCAAGGTTTTGAGCGTTAATTGCCCAATCTTGAGAGTACATACAAATTCCTTCACAAGGGATGCGAAGAATTTGAGCAAAGGTGTTGAGAGGAAGAGTGAAGTTTTGTTTATTGATGATGAAAGCGATTGAAATGCTATCATCGACGTTTCGAATGATCCTAATGCTTTTGTAAAATTCAAAAATGAAGACCGGACAAAATTTTTCATCTATGTCAAGGAGACAATCAAAGTTGATTGTCGAGAAAACTTGACGAATATGCATCTTCAAGGAAACATTCCTTGACTACACGACCTCGTGGATAAGTCGTTTACAAGGCTTTTGAATATTTTTCAGTCGGTTTTGGTCAATCCCTTTTTACGATAGTAATGAGTAAAGGTAGTGAGTGATGTCATGATGATCTTGTTGAGTAGCTTTGGGCATGGTTGGTCCTAAAAAAACAAAATTTTAAATTAGGTAAAATTAGTTGGGATGGGTTTATGGTTTTGATTTGTATTAACAATGTTGTGAACACAATGTGATTTTGTTAAAAGCCCCTTTTAATGATTAATTTAAAAATCCCTAATTAAATTAATTGATTAAAAATTAAGAAACCATAAACCCTAGGATGAGAATGATGAAAATTAGAACAAGTTAATGTAATTACTTACAATGGTGTTATAGGAAGAAATACTTGAGAGTATGGAAGCCAATGAAGATGGATTCAGTAGCTTAGTCATTTTTTGTGTTATGTGAATAGAGGGAAAAAGGTCGAGGTGAATTTTTGAAAGCGTATAGGCGATTCTATTCCACGGTTGGATCCTTTGTATTTGGGATCCCAGCTAGTACAAATAGAGGATTGACTCTTGTGGACAAAAAAGGAGTTGTTTGGCATTATTTTTGTAGTAGGCTTATAAATTAGCTTGCTAAAACCATTCCGGTATTGGATGAAGATTGTTTTTGAATGACGACTTTTGATGAATTACATATCGAGGGTTCATATGTGATGACGGCGTTAGTTTGACCAAATAAAAATAATATCATTCGATGTTTGAAAACGAAAAAGGTGATGAAAGAGACTTCTAATGATGTTAGTGATTAATAAACATAGAGAACTTATGACAATAAATGGAACTCATGTAACCTATCTAATGAAGAGTAAAACATACCTTTATGCTTCTTGGTTTGGCATAACACCAAAAATACTTCATGAGATTTTAAAGTAATCCTTTGTACTTGGTACGTTAGTTGTGATTACTTTTTAGATCCTTCCTTGAATGTTGACTTCATTATTCTTTAAATGAAGATTTTGGAGAGATTCTAGCATGAAGATTTCTTAAAAGCAAAAGTGGTTAGAATCATCTATCAATATCCAACAAAATGATTTAAAGGAAAATATGACCAACAAAAAAAATCCTTCTTTGTAGTTTTCAAACATACGGATCATTATCATCTTTAAAAGTACAATACTTTAAGAAACTTGGTAACGGACCACAATTGTGTGAAAACTAGAAGGGGGTTGAATAGTTTTACCAATTTAAAACTTCCTTTTAAATATTTAGATCGACTTATGTCAATCTATTTGGTTGTTTATGTTGGGCGTTGATAGATAGATATATAAACGTGTAATGAAAGATAAAGAGTAAGAAGCACATCACCACGACACAAGTTATTTATAGTGGTTCGGCTACAAGGACACCTTCCTTGCCTACTCCACTCGGGGTCACCTACCGAGAGTTCGTAAAGAACTACACCAACTCCTTGTGGCGGAGAAGCCTTACAATGTCTTAACCTTTTTCCGTACAAAGCTAAATACGGTTCTTTCACACCAAGGCGAACCACACCTAACACAGCGTCGCCTACCCTTTATCTGTGCTAGGATAACCACCGAGTTCTTTCACACCTTAGGAGAACTAATCCTATCACAACATCGCCTACCCTTTATTAGGTACTAGGCTAAGCACCTAGTTCCATTACTATGGAGGAACTACTACCCTTCACGACACAACACCTAATCTCAAGGAGATCTACTCCTTGTTACAACACCATCAAGGATATCACCATCCTTATAAATAAACAAATACTTATATGTATAACGATGTACCTCATCGATTATCGACCTATGCATTCTTCCCAAATGCAACTTGATTTGATTCTTAGGCATCCTTCACTAATGCCTTTGACAGAACGTTTGGCACCTTTCACTAATGCCTTTGTCTTGACACCTTTAGCATTCTTCACTAATGCTTTGACACGGATGATGATCACCTTTCACTAATGCCTTTCATCTTGAGACTTTTGGCATTCTTCACTAATGCCTTCAACCCAACATCTATGGAGAAAGGAAGAACTATCAACAAGAGAACCTTAGTTGTCTTGATGATGACGAACAAGACAACTCATGGACTTGAGCTTGCATTCTTCAAGTGGTGATCTTGCCTTTAAGAGGAACCTAGAAGATCACACATAAACAAAAGACAAACTACATAGATCACTTAGATATGAGGTTAGAGGGTTAGAATACTTTGGGGAAGTATGTGTGTAAAGTCATACATATAAAGGAAGAAATGGCTCTCTATTTATAGGAAAATTCTCTCTTTCTCCGGATCCAGGATCCGTCCACTTGGGATCCGGCTAGCACAAAGCGGGGATCGTGGGCGCTCCTCTTTACCCATGGGTATTTTTGGTTATGGGTCATGGGTCGTGGGTTATGGGTTGATCCATGGTTTTCTTTCTAGATACAATGAACTTGGTTAAGTGGTATATATAAAACCATGGGTTATGGGTCAATACCATTTGCTAGTTTTTACCCATTTTAGTATTAACATGTTTTTACCCATTTTAGTATATACATGTTTTTTTACCCATTTTAGTATGCTTAGTTTAAGTATGTGCTAACCCAATATATAAACATTAGTTGTTGTACATATATATCTAAATCATAAAATCACTTAAGCTTGTTTTAGTGTTTTATGTAAAAACGTAAGTGTGTTAGAAAACTATTAACTCAAACTATTTACGTACTCTATTTGTTTCGTTAAAATGATTTTACGTTTGTTATCGACAAAACATTAGAAGATCATAAAATATAAATAAACGTTTTTACGGCTTATTTGTATTAACAGGAACCAAACAGTTGCAATCCCCAGGAAATTGTTCCCTTTATGTTCAAGTTCTTTTTCATAAACTTGGTTGTAGCACTCTTTCGACATGATGTTTACTAGGGAATTTGTGTCGATGAACGGATGGAAATCAATGAACCTAATCTTGCATGAAATTTTCATATAATATGTGTTCCTATGATGGATTCGAGTTCCCATCTCATAAAACTTAGGGCGTCAGTTGTGAAAAGTCTTTCAGAATTCTTGCCAATGGACCATTCGGCGTCACTATAGAAATCATGCGACTCGATTCCCAAGTCATCTTCTTCTTCAAAGTTGACAAACACATCAAAATATTTCCCTGAAGCTATCTCGCCAAGCTTTTGGTCTTCGGGGATCACTTAGAAAATATTCAATGCATAACCAAAATTGCCTATAGGGTCAATCGCAAACCTTTGAGGTGGGCGGGGGCTTAGGTCTAAGCGTAACTTCCCCATAGCTTCGAGAGTTAATTTTCGAGCGAAGACATCTACTTTTGCATGGGCAGTAGTGAGCATTGGTCTTTTTAAAATAATAGGTATCCTGTTGTCTTCGTGAATATCTAGAATCACGAAATCCACCGGGAAGAGGAATTTTTTTATTTTTACCAATACATTTTCAGATTCCCAAGGTGTGCATGGATCGATCGGACACCAATTTTCATTTTTGGGTTTAAGATCTCCGATACCATAATGTGGAACATTTAACGAGGCATTATACTTATGCTCGCTCCAAGATCAGCAAGAGCATTACACATGTTAAGACTCCCGATTAAGCAAGGGAGAGTGAAACAACCAATATCTTTTTCCTTTTGCAGCAATTCATTTCTTAAAACTGCTGAACATCTTTCGTTAAGTTGAACCGTTTCATCGAGATCGTTATTTAATTCCTGCAAAACATCGTTAGGGTCAGTTCTAATGGAATTAACTAGAGGGATGTTTACCGGGAGAGCTCCAATGTCAAGGAGTAAGAGTTTCTCCTTGCTAATTCTTCGTTTAACCTTCTCTGAGAAGGTGGTTGGCTCTTCAGAAAATTTTTCAACCGTGTTGACAACTTCTTCTTCCCGTGCAACAAGGTAATCCGTGATGGCTTTCGAGCATAAGCTCACATTTTTCTCCACACCCTTTATCCGGTCTTCATGAGTCTTAAGAGAAGAAACCGTGTTTTCCACTAATTTTCTCATCATATTTTCAATCCTCTCGTCTCGTTCCCTTGATTCATCAATGTGGTCAAGAATCATCTTTTCTAAGCTGTTTCCCATCTTGGCCCCAAATACACTCTTTACTTTTTCTACCTTACAAGCTTCACTTTCACTGGACCTTTCCAGTCTCCGTTTTTCAAAAATTTCATCGTAATCATATTCTTGCTTGGTTAATATTTTAATCACCTTATGATCGAAATTATCCTTAGGTCCATACCCTGTCTCCATATGCTATTTATAGCAATGTTCAGAAATCCGTCGAATACACTCCAAAGCTTGGTCGGGTGTCATGCTCGGAATAGGTCTAGGAGAATCGAGTAGTTCATGGGTTTCTGCATTAATTCCCCTATAAAATACATAGATAATTTGGTGCTTGTTCAGGTCATGAGTAGGGCATCGGTAAAGTAGCTCATTGAATCTTTCCCACGCTTGATACAATGTTTCTTCACTCTCTTGAACGAACTGATGGATTTTATTAAGAAGTTTAGCCATCTTTGAAGGAGGGCAAAACTGTTGAACGAATTCTCTTCTTAATTGATCCCACATTTCCTTGCATTCGGAAGGGAGTCTATTATACCATCCTTTTGCAGTTCCTGTAAGAGTCATAGGAAAAATTCTTGCTGTAACCGAATAGCTAGGGATATTCCGGACGCTAAAAAGGGATGACAAGTAGAGCACTTCTTCCACATGATTTTGAACATCCTCATTCTCATCTTCTGAAAACTGCAGCTCGTGTAATTCCCGGATAAATTGGTTCGAAATGGAGAATTTTTCCATACTATAGTCTTGTGTGAAGGCTCGTTTACAGTTCACATTGGGTTGCTCCAAATACTGCTCCATGGTTAGTCCCTCGATATTAATTTCATCAATGACTTTAGGTTCTGCATCAGATTGGTTAGATTCGTAAAATGAGAATATATTATGAATAGGAATTGGTGAGTAAACTTTTTTCGTCCGAAATTGTTTTTCCAGATCATCGAACGGGGTAGCCAAAAATGGCTTGGAGCTTCTAGTCTTGAATCCTGACATTATGAAAAAGAAAGAAAACTAAAAATAGACTTAATAAAAACCCTCATATAACTCTCGGCGTGGAAAAACTTGATGCAGGTTTTACTGACCAGGTTTTAATATTTACAATGTCTCGTTATACCTATGGTCTACCCTAATGCGCTAACGGGCAGTGTACCCGATCGTGTGTAGTGTAGCATTCGGTAAAACCTAGGTCATCCCAAGAGCTATGTGAGCGGATTCTAATTAAGTCTAGGTGTCACAGATTTTAAGGTTGAAATGATTAATTACTAAAGCAAGAAAATAAGAAGAGCAAGTAAAGACGAGGGTTGTGATCAATAGAGGAGAAGTGTGCTAACCTAGTTAGTAATCCTATCATGATAAGTTCATGTTTAATTACTTCCAATTGCTTTAAGTGGGGGTTTAGGTCGCTAGGACAACATTTGGTCAGTTCGTCCTAACCTATTAGCAAAGGCCTTCCACCGGAGATCAAGTTACTACCCTTGAAAGTCCAGTTGTTTTTAGTCCCCTAAGCTGAGTCATTAAGCTCCGCTACATGCAAGATTCATAACAATGAGTGCCCGGGCGCTAGCATCTTAAACACTCATCTCTAACTTCTTAAGTTCATCCAAACGGTAGGTGATCAGTTGGTCAAATCACACAAGCGAAGGGTCGTCAGTTGGTCAATTCTTACCCTTCCCACTCATTACCTACTTAGGGTCATTGGTCATATCTCCTAAGTAACTAGCCACTACCGCCATTCAAAACTATCGAAACAAGGGTAGCTACCAACAAACTATGCATGCATACACTAGAAACAATTATACGGAAGCAATGTAAACATAAACAAAAAAATCAAGGAATCATAACTAGGCTAGCACCAGAGGTGCTTAGCCGCTCATATTAACTAAAATAATCGATTCATTGTTTAACATATCGAAATACATGAATTGAAAGTAAAGAAATGATAAATTGCTAATGCTTATCGTTAGGGAGTGATTTCTCCCTTGGAGATGGCTCCGTATGCTCCTCAAGATCTGTCTTTAGCCTCCTACCCACGTTCTCTACTTTTGTGTGTGGAGTGAATGATTAGAAATGCAGAATTTTGGGCGGTATTTGATGAGTGTCTAAATACTCATCATTTTTATACCATCTAGACTGCAAAAACATCTGAAAACACTCAGAAACGCATCAAAATGATAAGAATATCACAAACAAGTGTTTTATGTGTTTTAAATGCAAAAATATCAAAATCAGATGAAAACGTTATCAAGTTTGTATAATTGGCGCTTTTAGTCCCCAAGTTTCAAAAGTTGTCAAAATTAGTCCCTGGTAAATCAAAATAAAGAAAAATGTTATATAAGGTCCAATGGATTCATAAGTTGTAAAAATAAACCCTTTAAAGTTTAAAATTTACAAAATGACAACTTTAGTCCCTAAAGTTTGAAAATTGTCAAATATAGTCCTTGGTGAATTTAAAAAGTGAAAATAATCAAAAATAAACCTTGTACTATTCATAAATGGCAACATTGGTCCTTATGGTGAACTTTTGGAGAATTTACATGTTTGGTCCCTCAAGTTTCAAAGTTTGACATTTTAGTCCCCTGGTGTAAAAATGGAAATTATCAATTGAGGTCCTTGTAATATTGAAGCTTGGCAAAATTCACCCTTGGAATAACTTTGGAAGGTTTATACATCCATTTTCACTTTGCACAAATTACAAAATTAGTCCTTGTGTTTAATAAACCAACCGGACCCTTGTGTTATTTATCCAAGCCCAAAACCCTAACCCAGCCAACCCAAGCCCAATATCTAGCCCAAACCCGAAATTTAAAATAAAACCGCTGTACATATTTCTCCTCACCACTGCAAACCCAATACCGTGGTTTCACCACCACTTTCCACCTCACCTTATCCCCCAAATGTCTATCCACTACCCTCCACTCCACACTAGTCCAAGGAACAAATAACACACCTTCTCGCCACCGCTATCAAATCTTGTTATTTCCAACTTGGCGCCAAAAAGAAGAATCAACTGCTGTGATCACTTTGACCTATCCAATGGTGGGAAATGATAGGAGGAGAGGGAAGCTTTGGATGTCCATAAAAGGGAAAAGAAGCAAGGAAGAAAATAGAGTAGAGTAGTTTAGTTTAAATTATGTCGTTTTAATTAGTTTTCAAATTCTAGTGTAATTTTAATCTTCCAAGTATTGTTGTTATCAATTTCAGTGTAATAAAAAAACCTTATTTCAGTTTCAATTTCAGTTATTGTACACAAATTCAGTTCATGCCATTTTTAAGCTCAAATTCTAAAAATATTTAAAATTTGTTTGTAGTTGATAATATGAACTCATAAACTCATATAAGTTCTTTATATAGCTTCTGAGAGCTATTAGAACTCTTGAAATCAGTTTTAGTCATAGAACTTAAAATTTCATAAAAAACAAGAAAAATAGATTAAAAATCAAAAATCAAGTGAAGATGGTGCAAAAGACTGAAGTAGGGTGATATATGGATTGCATATGGTTTAGAAGCTTAGTGGTAAGCATATAGGAGTGATACTCATTCTCATTTCAGTTTGGAGCATAAAAGCAATTTGTAAGCCATTTCTTCAAAATTTGCATATTCTAGTATAAGTGTTTAAAATCATTATATGGCTTAATCTGTTTAAATATAGTAATTACAAGTTAATAAATAGATTACTTGGTTTAAAAGTTTGTTTTAGCACAATAAGCTTCACCTAATAAAGGGGTGTTTGAATTTGTTGTTATCACTGTGTTTAAGGTTGTTTGTAGCATTGTTCTTGTTTGGTACATGCCATATTAGTTCTAAATAGCCAAGATAAACCATAAAACATAGTCCTTGTTTGCCAAAAAGTCAAAATAGCTCTAATCCTAATTTGCTAGTTTACTGTTGAGAATTTAGATTGCAATTCTCATCAAATTAGCTTAAAACTTATTAATATAGCTTAATCCAATCTTATTATAGCTTAAAATAACTTATTCAGTCAAATAGAAGTAATCAAAGTTCATATAAGTCAAAGTCTTAGTGTAAATTAAAAGTCAAAATTTTCTCAATAGCAGTTTTTGAATAAACTTTAGGATTTTAATGTGTGCTTAATAATAAAATTTAGCCTATATGCCTTTAGGATAGTAAAGTTTAGCTGCTAAACTTAATTAGAAAAATATTGATTCACTTCTAAACAACTTATTAAGTCCTTATTTCTTAGCTTCTTTTGAGTGCTTTTCGAAAACATGCTCTGCACAGCCTTGCAACAGTTTCTCAAGCATATTCAAAGCTTATTAGTTACCCCTAGCTTATGCAACTTAGCTTTTTGAGAAGCTCACCTAGCTGTCTCAAGGTACCAAGCTTAAATTTCCAATTCTAGCTTATTTGGTAGGTCTGCGCTCATTGCTTTTAGTTTTATCCATTTTACTTAGTACAATTAAGCATGGTTTTTAGTTTCTTCATAAGCTTCTCACAAGCTTATTAGTATAAGCCAAACTTTGTAAATTAGCTTTTTAGAGAGTGTAGCTGGTCAAGTTGTCAGTCCAAGTGTTTATTTTCAATTCCTAGCTTATCTTAGTGCTTAATTATTAGCTTTAAAGTTCCTAGTGAACCAAAGAGTGTCTTGTGTATCAGTTTAACTTATGCTTATTTGTAGCTTATTCAGTGCTTATTTATAGTCATTAAGCTTTTTAAGTTTTCATTCTAGCTTATTAATAGTTATTTAACTTATTCTCAATTAGCCTTTGCTTATTTTCTAGCTTACAAGTCATTTTAGCTTAATCATAATGCTTATTCATTTTTCTTGTTAACTGTTGAGATATTAAGCTTATTCAGTGCTTATTAATAGTTTTTATAAAAAGTTATAGTTTTGAAAATTGCTTATTTCCTTGTGCTTAATAAGCTTGTAAAAGAAAAAGTCAAAAAAAAAAAAATAATAATTTTGCAAAAAGATGGGAGGCAGGCTCGAACCTGAGACCTCCCACCTTTGAGAGTGATAGTGTGTACCTGTATACCAGTTGCCCTTGGGACTTGTCTCGTTAAAACCTTGCAATATTTAATATATACCCTTTTGTTTCCAATTAGCTTATACGTATTAATCAGCTTATTTCTAGCTTATTAAAACAAGACTTTTCAGCTTTTGCATTTTTCTTAGTTTGGTATTAGTATAAAGTAATTTATAAAAATGTTTCAGATTTTTCTAAATAGTTTTAGTATTTTTAATCATTTATTTAGTCTAAAATAGTAATTAATTCATAATAAAAAATATAAAAGTTAATAAATTATAAATCTTTTTTCTAAAATTTTATTTTGTCATATATTAAGTAAGAAAATTGTTTTTACACTCGTAGAACTTTTATTTCACAAATTTTACGTTTTTACTTACAGCGACTTTTGTAATTTTTATAAATAACGTACGTTTTCATTTTAGATCACGTTTTTAGGTAATTTAAGTTTACGTTTTAGTTAAAATAGTTTATTTAAGTTATTTTGTTTTAAAAAATCACAAAAACATCATTGTAAAAATAGTGATAGCGTTTATTTAATATATTTTAACTTTTTTATTTTCTTTAATTTGCATTTAAGCCCCTGTTATTTACAAAATTTTCTCTTTAGGTATAAATAACTCAAAATCCTTACTGATCACTATCCTTAGTGATTATTCGACATCTGAAGTTGTTTAACACCATTCATCCTCCGTGGGACTTAACGACCCGGGAATCCACTATATTCCTCTGATCTAAATTGCATTTGCTTTCTAAGCTGTTTTAAGTTTATTACGGTTGACCATTCACAAGTGGTCAGCTTGTGTGATTAAACTTGACCATTTGGAAGCAATCAAATTTTAGCCGGCTAGCGGGGGTTGTAGCGTGTTTTAAGCATTTTCAGACCGTACTTGCACATATACCACTTTTTGTGCTTGTTTTTTGTAAAGTCAAACATAAATCAAAAAGTTCATTAACACTTTTCTTAAAGTGTTAACAACACCAAAAATATTTTCATTCTTTGTTTTTACAAAATGTTTTTCAAAACCAAAAATATTCTCTTTTATCTCTTTACCCTTTTGATTCTTTATCCTTTTACCCTCTATCCATTTGATTCTAACTTCTTCTATTCTCATGGAATCTCTCGACTACGACAAAATCTGGAACGAAGTTGAAAAACTTCATACTTTATCACAAATATCAAGAATTCGTGTTGTTCGTGATGATCCATTAATTCTGCGTAGGGAAATGGAACGAGAAACAGGGGTGACAAAGGACGGTACTTCCCTCGATAATGAAGGTGCTAAATACGTCCAACCTACGGTTATCCAAAGATCTAACCCCTCAATTGCTCCTAAGCCGTCTAAAATTGATCCTAAACTTTCACGATTTACGATTAAAAGCAAGCATGCGAATTTAGACCGTGACTAGCAAGAATGACTTGCCAAATCTTCACGCGTTTCTCAAGAACCGAACCAGAGACCATAACGGAAGTGGTGGAAATTGCTAGCTCTCTGAGCACACCACTTGTCCTACCTCCGGATTTTTCAAAATGTTCTTCGAGAATTAGTCATTCAGAGATCACCATGTTGGTTTTGTTGATTCTTTGAATGAACCAATTCCTTTTCATAACTCTCAAATGGAATTGTTTATTCCTTGTGTCGGTTGTGGTGAGCCTCTTTTTGGTTCACCATCATTCGTGTCACGTGTGTACAGTTAATGGTAATGATATTCGAACGGAGTTGTTTGTTTTGTGGTTCGAGGAATTCATTTGATTATGATCCGAACTCATTTAACGAACCCTCAAACTTTTCCAATTACCCACCACAGCCCGACTTATCTTCATATAATCAACATCACTTCTGTGAATTTTGTGGAGGTCCTCACCAAGGATTTGAGTGTCAATCCGAAACACATTTGTTCTGAACAGTTTCGGTAACACTCAGGGACTTTGGAAATGACCAAATTCCATATTATTCACATGACTAGCCACAACAATCATTTTGTTGTGAGCTGTGGAGGTCCCATTTCAGCTCGATTGTCAAACGGGGAATCCATTTCCTTGTAACAATTACGACTATCCATATCACGACCAACCTCCACAGTGCCAAATGACTCAAACTCCTCAGCAAAACCAACAAGACACTTATCTAGAGCTTCGGAGTCGATGAAAAGAACGGGAGTTGAGTAAAACAGCATTTCATAATGTTCCCAGTTTTTCTTGTGTACATTGTGGGGGTCCTCATGATGATTGTAACACCCCAACCCGACAAGGGTAAAGATATAACAAATACGGTTTCATATCAGAACCTTAAGTACTATACAATAGCGGAAGCCTTTACAAAATATTCAAAAAGAAAACATAAATAGCTAAACTTCAAAATAAATCTAAGATCTCTAGGGTCAAATCTTTCTCTCGTCTCTACTCTCAACCCAGATCAGCTATCCCATAAGCTCATCTTAAATGCTTAAAATACCCTTGAGGAGAAAGAAAATGCGGTTGAGCTTACAAAGCCCAGTGAACAGATATAACAAAACAAAACTAAACAAAAACATAAATACGAATTGAACAAAGAAACGAATAACAAAATCGTAGTGGAACAAGAATAATGAATCATTGAGGATTCCGGAAACACAATTACAGAAATCCGAACAACAATTAGCAATCAAGGACAAACACATAGCATATTGATGACTCCAACGCAAACACATCAAAATAACTAGACACTTAACATATCAAGAGCAAATAGGTTACATATAAACCAAACGAAAAGTCTAAAGCTAACGAAAACACTTTCTAGCAAATAAACATGGCATTCAACAAATTAATTAACCTTCACTTAACACATTTAATTCAATATTGCAGCGTGAAATAGCAGTCCAAAACATGGCAGTCTCACAAACAAATAGAAACATAGTAGACAAACTATAATTAAATAGACCAAATAAAACATAGCATAACCATTAACAATTATCAAAACAGATATCATAAGCTAAACCAGTTCTTAGATCAAGTCCTAACATCAGCAGAGTTTAAAACATGGCAGGTCACATAGGCAGATAAAACACTAACGTATAAGCAAAGTTCACAAAATTAACTGAACAAATTATACATACTAAACTTATAGAATACTCACTTTCACACTAGCACATTCATCTCACAGATCAACGAATTCACAAGACGATAAACTAACATGACATCGAGATGACACATGCGAATCATATTTAAACATATTAATCATAACCTAGCATAGTAGACGGTAGTCACATAAACATGCAAAAGCATAACCACATATAATAACGTATAATAAGCCGAGCACATAATTATTAACACTTGAACATACCGAATCATAATCAGAATACTTAACATAGAAATAACAAATAAAGATTTAGTTAACTACCACGAGCCCAGAACATATCATATCAAAAACATCATAACTATATAGAAACAAATCTCAAAATAAGTTGAGAGTAGCTAGCTCGAGTTTTTATGAAGATGCGTATTGCACACGACATCATTCATCTAAACAAATCATATCGGACAACAGATCAGATCTAGGATGCATCCATACGCCCCACAAACATATATTGGCCATATAATATAACTTGAGTTCATAACAATTAACATATAAGGGACGTGGCAGAACTTCACTCTACTGCCCTAGAGTCATGTCGGAAGTGCATCTTGACAGGACATGGAACCCCCATGACTAGGTATTATTTGGCTCGGGTGTCAAACTAACTTAGGTCAAATTAGAATGTCAAAACTGGCATAGATCATACTTTATCAAAGATTAAATCATGTCTTCAAAATCAAAGTTTTCATATCATATAGTTCAAAATCAAATATTCAAAGTCAAAAGTTCATATAACAGTCACAAATCATACATTCATAATTAGAAGTTCATAATTAAACATAGTAGAGTTCAACAAACGTGCATATCAAAGTCTTCCTAACATAAAGTTCAAATCAGACATTGCATGGTTCAATAAATCATAAGTTCAGATAAACAGATTGAACAATGAAAGGGTTCATAGCAATGGCATCTAAACCCTAATAAGTAAAACGGAAAACTAACGAAAAGAACATCTTAAGGAACCTTTACTAAAAAGGTCAGAATATCTGTACGATAACATAAGTGTCTTAAAGTAAGACAGAATATCCGTACCTTAAAGCAAATGAGAGGAAAACAACGAATGTAGGAATACGAAGATGTAACGTCGCGTCTTCTTCAACGAATCTACACGGATTACGGTTCGTATAATACTTATTAGCTCATTTAAGTCATAACGGATTCATTGCTTATATAAATCGTATTAATATTTTTAGAGTTAAGTATAACAATTTATCATAACTTAGGGTTTAAAATTTAACTTATCAAAGTTTAGGGTTTATTGCGACAATTAACTAAACATCAAGACTCAATAATATTATTATGTTAGTCGAGGGTATAGCATGAAAATATTTCAAGTTACTAATTTAATACACATATTATTCAGAATGACATCATAATCCCCTTAGTTTCATAGTTTTACAGTTTGTACTCCTCTAGTTACAATATTTACAAAACAAACCTTATATTTACATACTTCATGATTTAATCCCTCTAATATCCATATTTACCAAACAAGCATATTATTTTACAAATTTTCAGAATGTAACCCCAGAATATTCATATTGTACTATTCAGCCCCTCAGATTTCAGAATTTACACATTTAGCCCCTTAAGTTTACAAAACATATATATTAAATCATAATTCCATAATAATTACACAATAGACCCATAAATACTCAAAATTACCCAAAACACTCTTAATATCATTATTTACTCAAAATGACTTCAAGTTTCCAGAATTTACATTTTAGTCCCTCTACTTTAATTATTTCTAAATCGGTTCATAATTATACAAAAGTACTCTTTAAACCTTTTAAATACAAAATTCACACGTAAGGCCTTCACTTTATATTTTTACATGATTAGTCCCATATTATGACACATTACAAAAATACCCATGAGTTTTAATAATTACAAAACAAGCCCTTTACCTTAATTTATACAAATCGGTTTTATACAAAAACAACTAAAAACCCTAGCTCATTGTCCAATCATTGTACTAATCATTACACAACCTTAAAACATAATTAATGACCAGATTTGTATAATTAAACCCTAACCCTAGTCGATCCTTAGGGTTTCCTTATTTTATTTTCCCTTTTCAATAGATAGCGATTAGGATAAATTCATATAACATGATCAATTCTTCAACAATTCGAAGCACAAATTTTTCGGAGTTAATACACATTATATAGAGTCCACGAAAAATAGTCTTAATGCCCAGAAAATTCGTTTCCAATTATTTAGAGTTTTAACACATTTTTAGGGTTTTAATTCAAAATAATTCCATACGACTTGTTAAATATGCATGAATAGTTTTTACAGGTTCCACATGATTTTTAGGACTGAAAATAATATTGGAAACATACCCTTGATGAGAATCGAACGCTAGAACAAAGAACACACAAACTTCCATTCGATGAAACCCTAATCGACCCAAAAACTAACCACGATCAAAACAGCACCTTAGAGCCTCGAACCAGATTTTTAACACCTTCTTTACCTTCAAACTCGTCCAAGAAAAATAGCTTTGAGCCTTGGAAACTGAATGTCGAATTATGTAGGGTTTTGGAGTCGGCAAGTGTATAATCGGTTATTAGGGATTAGATTAAACCGTGTATGTGTATATATATATGGTTTACTAATTTTCTTGTGGGCTTAATATTATAATGGACTCAAAATAAATGGGATCTTAATTTTATAAATTTGTATTGGGCTTTTATTAATTTTATTCTTTTATAAAACTTAATAAATATATTCGGCTATATGTATAAAACACAAAACTGATTTTATAAGATTATAAACTATACAAATTAACTTTACAAAGTCTTTAAAATTTATTTGGATCATATGTGATATTTCTTAAAAATTTTCTGAATTTACATAGCTTATTTGGTACTTTTTAAATTAATTATTCATACTTTTGGATTATAGGGGTATTTTGGTCTTTTTGTGAATTTTAGAAATTCAGGTATTACAATTTCTTCCCCTCTAAAATAAAATTTCGTCCTCGAAATTGAACAAGACGAACAAGTATGGCAACAAATGTGGATTTGAAACTTCAAGGAGTATATGACGACGCTAATCATATACTTATTTAAGCATTAGCAGTAAAAGATGAGAAGTAGCAAAATCAAAACACACTCTAACTTATTGGTATCAAATAATGAAAATAGCATGCATAGACGAAACGAATCCTAAAGGTCTTACTAATCGCAGATAATCAAACTAAAAGGATCTAATGTTCCTCAAACACTTCACGAAATATGCAATGATCACAATAAGGATTTACGGGAGCGTACACATTTAGAGCAAACATAGCAATCCATAGTTTACACAAATCATAACAAGTTGGTACAGAATTCCAATCAAACATGAGGGTGACAAATAACGGATAAAAGTCAAATTCCAATCCATATCAACCGGGCATTTCCCCAGCGTCATATAATTTCAATAAGTTCAAATTATTTGATCTCGGTATTATCACGTTGATCAGGCGTCATAATACTTGCATCACATAACCAGTTCTTATTGTCATCATATTCGTCGGGTCATGGCAAAACCATAACCGTAATCACAACAAACATATCACATACCGATAACATACAAATAGCAAGTAACATACTATAACAACCGATACACATTCATGCATATAACGACATCAAAACAACTTACCATACCACAAAAGAAAAGAAGGCCACCAATGCACAAACGGTTCCTCATGACTCATTCTCGACGATCCAGAAAGAAAAACGAGTTATACCGAATGCTAAACGATAAAACTTCACGATTTAAACCGAGTTCGAGCAATCAAAGAAAAGTAATGCCGATCAAAGTCGCGTAGCAAGATATCAAACCGCCTCAAAACGCGTGACAAACGAATCAGAGTAACACACGTCGCGCCCAAATCATATGAAGTAGATGAACCTTCTCACCACGGTTGAATCTTATCTCCGTCTTTTCGCGCTGGTTGGTCCGTCCAGCTTCCTCAGCATCACGATCGATGTCTCCAACAGCCGGCGGTCGGGTGTGGCTTCGCTTTCTGAACCTCTTCAGCACAGGAACTGTTGCGGCCAGCGAGGGTCGGCACCATCTTCTTCGGCTCCACGGTAGTCTCCATCTAACGATCGACAAACGGACGAGCGAAAACAAAATAACAAAATTGATCGCGAAAAGAGGGCCAACTCATGAAGACAAATATATCGAATCCTGAACGACGGTCAAAAGGAATCGAAAAGATATCGAACATACGGAAACCTAAGATCTACCCAATCCTCACAGGTCATAGCCTAAGCTCTAAGGGTCCTAAAACCTAGAGCTCTGATACCATAATTGTAACACCCCAACCCGACAAGGGTAAAGATATAACAAATACGGTTTCATATCAGAACCTTAAGTACTATACAATAGCAGAAGCCTTTACAAAATATTCAAAAAGAAAACATAAATAGCTAAACTTCAAAATAAATCTAAGATCTCTAGGGTCAAATCTTTCTCTCTCTCTCTACTCTCAACAGTCACTATCCCATAAGCTCATCTTGAATGCTTAAAATACCCCGAGGAAAAGAAAATGCGGCTGAGCTTACAAAGCCCAGTGAGCAGAGATATAACAAAACAAAAACTAAACAAAAACATAAATACGAATTGAACAAAGAAACGAATAACAAAATCGTAGTGGAACAAGAATAATGAATCATTGAGGATTCTTGAAACACACAATTACAAATCCGAACAACAATTAGCAATCAAAGACAAACACATAGCATATTGATGACTCCAACGCAAACACATCAAAATAACGCGACACTTAACATATCAAGAAGAAATAGATTACATATAAACCAAACGAAAAGTCTAAGGCTAACGGAAACACTTTCTAGAAAATAAACATGGCATTCAACAAATTAATTAACCTTTACTTAACACACTTAATTCAATATTGCGGCGGAGAAATAGCGAGTCCAAAACATGGCGGTCTCAAAAAAATAGAAACATAGTAGACAAACTATAATTAAATAGACCAAATAAAACATAGCATAACCATTAACAATTATCAAAACAGATATCATAAGCTAAACCAGTTCTCAGATCAAGTCCTAACATCGTGAGTTTAAAACATGGCGGTCGCATAAAGGGATAAAACACTAACGTATAAGCAAAGTTCACAAAATTAACTGAACAAATTATACATACTAAACTTATAGAATACTCACTTTCACACTAGCACATTCATCTCATAGATCAACGAATTCACAAGACGATAAACTAACATGACATCAGATGACAGACATCCGAATCATATTTAAACATATTAATCATAACCTAGCATAGTAGACGGTAGTCACATAAACATGCAAAAGCATAACCACATATAATAACATATAATAAGCCGAGCACATAATTATTAACACTTGAACATACCGAATCATAATCAGAATACTTAACATAGAAATAACAAATAAAGATTTAGTTAACTACCACGAGCCCAGAACATATCATATCAAAAACATCATAACTATATAGAAACAATCTCAAAATAATTCAGAGTAGCTAGCTCCCAGAGTTTTATGAAGATGCGTATTACCACGACATCATTCATCTAAACAAATCATATCGAACAGATCGGATCTAGGATACATCCATAATACAAACATATATTGGCTATAATATAACTTGAGTTCATAACAATTAACAGATAAGGGGTGAGGAACTTCACTCTATACAGGTCATAATGGGAAGTGCATTTACTGACACGGACATGGAACCCCCATGACTAGGTATTATTTGGCTCGGGTGTCAAACTAACTTAGGTCAAATTAGAATGTCAAAACTGGCATAGATCATACTTTATCAAAGATTAAATCATGTCTTCAAAATCAAAGTTTTCATATCATATAGTTCAAAATCAAATATTCAGAAGTCAAAAGTTCATATAACAATCACAAATCATACATTCATAATTAGAAGTTCATAATTAAACATAGTAGAGTTCAACAAACGTGCATATCAAAGTCTTCCTAACATAAAGTTCAAATCAGACATTGCATGGCTCAATAAAACATAAGTTCGGATAAGCAAGGTCAAACAATCGGGAAAGGGTTCATAGCAATGGCATGGAAACCTAATAAGTAAAACGGAAAACTAACGAAAAGAACATCTTAAGGAACCTTTACTAAAAAGGTCAGAATATCTGTACGATAACATAAGTGTCTTAAAGTAAGACAGAATATCCGTACCTTAAAGCAAATGAGAGGAAAACAACGAATGTAGGAATACGAAGATGTAACGTTGCGTCTTCTTCAACGAATCTACACGGATTACGGTTCGTATAATACTTATTAGCTCATTTAAGTCATAACGGATTTATTGCTTATATAAATCTTATTAATATTTTTAGAGTTAAGTATAACAATTTATCATAACTTAGGGTTTAAAATGTAACTTATCAAAGTTTAGGGTTTATTGCGACAATTAACTAAACATCAAGACTCAATAATATTATTATGTTAGTCGAGGGTATAGCATGAAAATATTTCAAGTTACTAATTTAATACACATATTATTCAGAATGACATCATAATCCCTTTAGTTTCATAGTTTTACAGTTTGTACTTCTCTAGTTACAATATTTACAAAACAAACCTTATATTTACATAATTCATGATTTAATCCCTCTAATATCCATATTTACCAAACAAGCATATTATTTTACAAATTTTCAGAATGTAACCCCAGAATATTCATATTGTACTATTCATCCCTCAGATTTCAAATTTACATTTAGCCCCTTAAGTTTACAAAACATATATATTAAATCATAATTCCATAATAATTACACAATAGACCCATAAATACTCAAAATTACCCAAAACACTCTTAATATCATTATTTACTCAAAATGACTTCAAGTTTCCAGAATTTACATTTTAGTCCCTCTACTTTAATTATTTCTAAATCGGTTCATAATTATACAAAAGTACTCTTTAAACCTTTTAAATACAAAATTCACACGTAAGGCCTTCACTTTATATTTTTACATGATTAGTCCCAGATTATGACACATTACAAAAATACCCATGAGTTTTAATAATTACAAAACAAGCCCTTTACCTTAATTTATACAAATCGGTTTTATACAAAAACAACTAAAAACCCTAGCTCATTGTCCAATCATTGTACTAATCATTACACAACCTTAAAACATAATTAATGACCAGATTTGTATAATTAAACCCTAACCCTAGTCGATCCTTAGGGTTTCCTTATTTTATTTTCCCTTTTCCATAGATAGCGATTAGGATAAATTCATATAACATGATCAATGCTTCAACAATTCGAAGCACCATTTTTCGTAGTTAATACACATTATATAGAGTCCACGAAAAATAGTCTTCATGCCCAGAAAATTCTTTTCCAATTATTTAGAGTTTTAACACGTTTTTAGGGTTTTAATTCAAAATAATTCCATACGACTTGTTAAATATGCATGAATAGTTTTTACAGGTTCCACATGATTTTTAGGACTTAAAATAATATTGGAAACATACCCTTGATGAGAATCGAACGCTAGAACAAAGAACACACAAACTTCCATTCGATGAAACCCTAATCGACCCAAAAACTAACCACGATCAAAACAGCACCTTAGAGCCTCGAACCAGATTTTTAACACCTTCTTTACCTTCAAACTCGTTAAAGAAAAATAGCTTTGAGCCTTGGAAACTGAATGTCGAATTATGTAGGGTTTTGGAGTCGGCAAGTGTATAATCGGTTATTAGGGATTAGATTAAACCGTGTATGTGTATATATATATGGTTTACTAATTTTCTTGTGGGCTTAATATTATAATGGACTCAAAATAAATGGGATCTTAATTTTATAAATTTGTATTGGGCTTTTATTAATTTTATTCTTTTATAAAACTTAATAAATATATTCGGCTATATGTATAAAACACAAAACTGATTTTATAAGATTATAAACTATACAAATTAACTTTACAAAGTCTTTAAAATTTATTTGGATCATATGTGATATTTCTTAAAAATTTTCTGAATTTACATAGCTTATTTGGTACTTTTTAAATTAATTATTCATACTTTTGGATTATAGGGGTATTTTGGTCTTTTTGTGAATTTTAGAAATTCAGGTATTACAATGATTATCAATGTCAACCTTCCGGTTTTGACAAATATCCACTCCCACAATGTCCCGTCATTAAAAATTCACATGAGAAATCCATGGAAGAATTGCTAGCCGAGAAGAAGCTGTTTTGCTAAAATAAATTCCCATTGCCTTTGAAAAACTGGGAATCAATTGCAAAGAAAAGCAGCCGGATCTAGCTCTCCAATTTCGTTTTATTCGATGACATGATGATGAGGATACACTTGAAGATTCATCAAATTCATCAGTTGATATCCCGATTGAGATTCATTCTCAAACAACTGCTTCACATTTTAGAAGCTCCCACTCACTCTCTCGAACATGGGGAATGAGCTTCTTGACATTGTTCCCGAAAGGAATCGGACGAATTCATAAAGTCTAATGTTGAGAACCTTGTCCCAATCCCTGAGAGTCACGAGTTATCGATCATGTGTGTGATATCCCCTCCTCCTCTTGTCTTCAAAGTAATCATGTTGAGATGTGCTCAGATTCTATTGATGACGATTCGTTATCTTGTAGAACATCAGTTATATGGAAGAATTACCTTCGAGCTTGTTAGCTTAGAAGAGAGATGATGAAGTTCTTGACACTCGAAATCAAAGATGAAGCACTTCGTGCAACATTCTTGAATAATGGGTCTTCTCATTTCTAAAATCGAAGCTTTCAAAGAAAAAACCATTTCATCTCCTATCCCCATAAAGGATAGTGACATTTTTTTTCGATGATTCTATTCCGGAAATGGAAGCCTTCTTTTTTGATAATATGGGAGAGAAGATTAGTGGCGTAACCACTTTTCATTCTCATAATTCTCTCCCGTTATGAATCATTTACATTGGAGGAGTTCACCAAGAACCCGATACCAATTGAATATGATTCATTCACCTTCGAGGAGTTCTCCTGTGAACTTACTCATATCATATCTCCGCCCGGTATGATAATTTTCTACTTTGATCTAGACACCACCCATAATATGTCTTGATCAAGTGAACTTGAGGAGATTCATGAAACTATGAATTCTCCTATTGAGGATGAAGAGTTAGTCATGATTTTTATCATAATTTTCTTTCTTTTCTTCATATATCCCGTGGCTTCTCCTGTTCTTCACTCCTTCAGGAATGAAGACATTATTTTTGACCCCAGCATTTTCATCTATCATTTGTGAGCCGGTTCTCTCAATATCTCATCGGTGTGGAACTTTCACGTACTTCAAATGTTTATACAAACATCTCAAGTGAAAGTCCGATGGAGATTGTCTCTTCCACTTACTTCCCCATGAACCAATGAATGTGGGGATCGAGTCAAGCTAGCGACTTCGGTAATAAAAACAATAGTTAAACATGGGTTTTCACCCGTATGTACCACCCAGTGTGGAGATGCCCCATGTTGTATATAGATCTAAAAATGAATGAAAATTGTACATAAAAAAAAAATAAAAATAATTGTTGTGTTTCCACACTTTGAATATTGAGGACAATATTCATTTCTAAGTGTGGGGGAAATTAAAGCTAATTTGATCATAAACGCATTCCCTTTAGTCCTTTTCCCCAAAATGGCCAAATTTAAAAAAAAAAATTGTAGTGGAAGTACTATGTACTAAACACAACAAATGGTAATCAGTCCACCATGTCTAACCCACATAAGGATTGGCTAATCCAGGAACAAACGGCTCTTGGTAAAGATATCTCAAATCCGTTGATGGCTTGCAATTTGCCCAAAATTGTATGGTGTTTAGCTCACCATATCTTTAATTAGTGAAGAGTTGGCTAGCCCGCAAGTTTATGGCTTGTGGTAAAGGCAGTTGAAAAACCACAATTGGTAATCGACTCACCAAAGATAATATTGATAATTTATCTAAGAGTTGGCTAGTCCCGAAGCAAACGGCTTCTGGTAAAGACAAATCAAAACCGTTGAAAGCTGGTGATTTGCTCACAATCATTTGGTTATCATTGTACCAAAGTTCTTACTTGAACTAAAACAATTTACTCGAAGTAATGGCTTTTGGTAAAGAGATGAAATCCATTAATTTTTCTCAAATCATTGCTAGGGACTAGCAATATCTTAGTGTGGGAGATTGATGAGTGTCTAAATACTCATCATTTTTATACCATCTAGACTGCAAAATCATCTGAAAACACTCGAACGCATCAAAATGATAAGAATATCACAAACAAGTGTTTTATGTGTTTTAAATGCAAAAATAACAAAATCAGATGAAAAACGTATCAAGTTTGTATAATTGGCAGTTTTAGTCCCCCAAGTTTCAAAAGTTGTCAAAATTAGTCCCTGGTAAATCAAAATAAAGAAAAATGTTATATAAGGTCCAATGGATTCATAAGTTGTAAAAATAAACCCTTTAAAGTTTAAAATTTACAAAATGACAACTTTAGTCCCTAAAGTTTGAAAATTGTCAAATATAGTCCTTGGTGAATTTAAAAAGTGAAAATAATCAAAAATAAACCTTGTACTATTCATAAATGGCAACATTGGTCCTTATGGTGAACTTTTGGAGAATTTACATGTTTGGTCCCTCAAGTTTCAAAGTTTGAGATTTAGTCCCCGAAGTGTAAAATGGAAATTATCAATTGAGGTCCCTGTACTATTGAAGCTTGGCAAAATTCACCCTTGGAATAACTTTGGAAGGTTTATACATCCAGCCCCTCACTTTGCACAAATTACAAAATTAGTCCTTGTGTTTAATAAACCAACCGGACCCTTGTGTTATTTATCCAAACCCAAAACACTAACCCAGCCAACCCAAGCCCAATATCTAGCCCAAACCCGAAATTTAAAATAAAACGTAGTACCTTCGTACATCTTTCTCCCTCACCACACGCAAACCCAATACCAGTGGTTTCACCACCACTTTCCACCTTATCCCCCCAGCTGTCTATCCACTACCCTCCACCTCCACACTAGTCCAAGGAACAAATAACACACCTTCTCTGCCACACGCTATCAAATCTTGTTATTTCCAACTTGGCGCCAAAAAGAAGAATCAACTGCTGTGATCACTTTGACCTATCCAATGGTGGGAAATGATCAGAGGAGAGAGGGGAAGCTTTTGGATGTCCATAAAAGGGAAAAGAAGCAAGGAAGAAAATAGAGTAGAGTAGTTTAGTTTAAATTATGTCGTTTTAATTAGTTTTCAAATTCTAGTGTAATTTTAAGCTTCCAAGTATTGTTGTTAATCAATTTAATCATAAAATTATATTTGATTGACAATATACTTATGGTTTAGAAGCTTCAGTATT
>OU343216.1:134132116-134185717 GCA_910596185.1 Chrysanthemum makinoi
AGGTAAAGGAAAGTGCACGTAATGGAGGAAAGATATGTGATAACATCAAATAGTCCTAATAATAAGTGTCAATTTCAAGTAATGCTCAAGTATCTATATCATTTATATGGATTTGCTTGTTTTCCATTGTTTTTACACTTTCGAGTAAATTACGTACGGAGCTAAAGAGACGCGAAATGGAAACGTTACTAAAGATTTATCACAAGATGCTTATTCTAAAGAGGTTACGGGCGCATCCGCCTCACATTAATTTACTCTAATTATTTATACGACCGGTCCAACTCATCAAGAGGTTACAGTGTAACTCCTTCCAAAGATTACGACGTAACTCCATTAGGTCAAAAGAGGTTCCATGCCGCTGATATTTACGCCAACCTCTTTGCATCACTTACGACGTAACCTAGTTTATTGAAGACTACGTCAGAACCACTTATTAGGTATGTCAGAATTCAGCGATCTAGTGATTTACGCGAGGTTACGCATGCGAACTCATATATTTTGTTACTTCGTAAACCAGACCCGCTTATAAATACCCCACAATTCCATTTCCATTCATTCCATTCCACACACAATACTCGCGAGAGCGTGGAAAAATACTCAAGGAAGGTCTAGGGAAGCATACGGAGCTGATTCCAAGGGAGAAGTCACACCATTACGATAAGCTTTAGCGTTTATTATTTCTTTTACTTTCGATTCATGTATTTCGTACCTTTGAATATTGAATTGTTGTGCATGATTAATATGAGCGGCTAAGCACCCTTTGGTGCTAGCCTAGTTATGATTCCTTAATTGTTTTATTTACGTTACCTTTACTCAAGTACAATTATTTCTAAGTGTATGCATGCATAGTTCTTTGGTAGTCACCCCCGGTTCGGTAGTTTTGAATGGCGGTAGAGGCCAATTGCCTAGGAGATATGACCAACCTGACCCTGGTGAGCGACTGAGACGGGAAGGGTAAGATATGACCAACTGACGACCCTTTCTACTTGTGAGATTTGACCAACTGATCACCTATCGCTTGGATGAACTTAAGAATTGGGGGTGTAGTGTCTAAGTTCCTAACGGCCAGGCACTCACTATTTAGAATCTAGCATGTAGCGATACTTAATGACTCGGCTTAGGGGACCGGAACAACAGACTTATGGCGGCGCCATTTCTCCGTGGTGGCATCTTTGTTGATAGGTTAGGGCTTAATTGACCAAATGTTGTCCTCTCGAATTTGACCCCACCGGTAATTGGAAGTAGGTAGATGTAGACATAACTAGTTAGGAGGATTAACTAGGTTAGCACCACTATTCCTCTATTGATTTCCTTTCTACCATTTAATTGCTTTTATATTCTGCATTATAGTTTAATTAATTAAAACCCTATCAACCATTTATATTCTGTGACAATTAGACTTAGTAATTATCCGACACACATAGCTCTTGGGACGACCTCGGCTTTACCATTTACTACACTACACACGACCGGGTACACTTCCCTGTTAGTGCATTAGGGTAGACTATAGGTATAGCGATACACTATAAATATTAAGACCCGGGTCAGAAAACCGTGATCAAGTTTTTGGCGCCAGTGCGGGGAGCTATATTAGGATTAATATTAAGTCTTTCATTTCATATTTAAACTTTTCACGCATCATATTTCAAGTTTTCAGGTACCATGGAAGCCATTAACATCGATGACCTCACTCTTGAGGAATACTTGGCGTTACTAGAGCTTCATCAAGGGCCTGCCCTCGTAAGACCCGCAATCGGAGTGATGTTCATTTCAAGATTAAAGACCAATTTATGAGGGTTCGGCTAACCCTTTTCGTGAAAGGGACTAAGACGCATATGAGCACGTTGAAAATGTCCTATACATCGCTAGCCTTTTCAACATTCCGCATGTCTCATGATGTTTGTATGCTCGGGTCTTCCCTATGACTTTAACGGAGAAGCAAGAAGATGGATCGAAAGATTGCCCGCCAGGCGCTTAATACTTACGCTACTTAAGAAACAATTTATCCAAAGATATTGCCCACCATCAAAGATTTCTAATCAACTCTTGGAAATCCACAATTTCAAACAAGAAGGCAGCGAAACTCGTATCAAGCTTGGGATAGATACAAAGATCTTCTTTATAAGTGTCCTACCAATGATCTTAATAACCAAAGAAAAGGTCAATATTTTCTACAAAGGAATAAATTAACTACTTGCAGACTTTGGATTATCAAGGACCTATCCCGAATATGACTCTACTACTGCAATCGAAGCCATTCAAAAATGGCGGACCATTCTCAAAAATGGTACGATGGCGAAGTAAAAGAAACCAAGGTGGAAGTTTTGACGAAATTGCAGCAATCGCTAGTAAAATTGAAAGCCTCACGAGATATGAAAGTCAGGAAACGTTCATGCCATTCAAATGGGGTGTGAAAGCTGTGGAGGAGGACATCTTACGAAAAATTGTCCTCATATGGACGAAGAGGATATCGAGGAGGCTAAATATGGGGAGAATCGACCTTTTTACGGAGATAGTCGAAATAATAGCAGTTATCGGGGAAATTACAATCGTGGACCTAATGAGAAGGCCCAATCTTAAGGACACAATTAATAAATTCCTGGAAATTTCGCCCGAAACAAGAAGAACAAAACATTTGGTTGAAGGGTTTCGGGAAAACACTAATAAAAATCTTTCAAGTCAACGACGAAACCTTAAAAATCTCAAGTAATGATTGGAAAACTCAAGGCGGAGATTGATGGATCGAATCGAAGCAGCTTAAGGAAGAATGCAATGTTGTTTTCACCAATGATTCTCAGGAGTTGATCAAGGAATGCATAACCGACAAATTAGAACTCATGAATATCCACCAACGAAGAGTTACTGCAACTACTGAAGTTCGGCGTAACTATGCCCCAGCAGGTAAGTCCGTGTTAGGATCGAAGCTTATTCTTTGTTGATGATATTAGTGCGAGGGTTAGTCATCCCTGCGTGCTAATAATATTGATATGTTGGGGTAGTTGATTTGGGTCTACAAAACATCATGCCTCTATCCATATTCCTAAAACTATGGTCCACCTGTGGGGAAACGTGATTTAAAGATTTCATCCACTAATGAACTATGATTACCCCGTTAGGTATTACATAGTAATGTGTATTAAAGTTTATAAATTTACTTCGCCCCAATTTGTGGTAGTAGATGATATAAAAGGTAAAAAGAACATTTGATTCTGGTTTGCCATTCCTTGAAACGCTAGCACGCTATGGAGGAGTCTATGGAGATATAGTGGAGTTCGGGTTAGATAAAACCTTGAGCCTTGAGCCTGAGGAAATTGTTATAAAAGAACCACCAAAGATAGAACTAGATGACTCCGATAGATTTCCACCTTCGATTTAGACATTTGCAGATCTCAATCTAGTGACAATGAAGATGATGGAAAACCCCGCTTTTGCACTCCGTACGTTGTAAAGGAAGAAGTTCATCACTGCAAGCTTCTTTGGTTGAGGGAACCAGGGTAATATTTCCCACATGTTCCCCTTTCCAAAAAGGATGTAATGGAGGGGGAGTATTTCATCCGAGGATTGATAAGCTGCAAAAGTCCGGTGGTGCTGAAAATGGAGGACATCAAACAAAATTGGTTACAACAACATAATTTTTTTAGCGAATGGTTCTCCGATATTGAACCGACAACCATTTTGCTAGCTAGCCATGATGCAACTAACGATTACAACACATAACATGGCCTACATGCAACCAAAATCGCAAGATATGCGATGGAGGAGAATACCCTGAACCTAAATGGCTCAAACGCAAGGAATGGGCATGTTTTGACGAAGATAAAAGGAGCAATGTAGGGTATAGAGGGATCTCATTTGAGAATTGTTTGAAAGTTTATGATAAAATTGATGAGGAGAAAAGGCAGGTTTCGCTTTCGAAAGTGGGCACAAGCTATTTTTCGGGCGAAAATATGCCCATGACTCGGTATGTTTCGCCACATGTTCGGGACCAAATTTTAATTCGACGAAAGATATTGAGAGTTGGGGATGCTCAAGACCCCCATAGGAGCTCGCGCTCTGAGTCTAACTTAAAGACTTCGATAAAGAAAAGTGCTCTTTCGACAACCCAAATATCCCTTTCTTTTTGTTTTTATTTCCTTTCGCTGGGTTTTGTGTTTTCTAACATTTTTGCAGGAGACAATGAAGTAATTATGCTGCTTGTTTGAGGCGAACAGAGTTACGGCGTAACTCATCTTGGTGATCGTAACCAACATTTTAGCAAAAGGAATTCTTGACGCATTACCAACTACTTGTAATACTATCTCATTGGTTACGCCGTAACATTCGCTTCTCACTCATACGAGGTTTTGCAAGTTACGGCGTAACCTCTTATTGGAGTTGGGTTACTAACTCTCCCTGCTTAATTCTTTATTTTAAACACAGTAACCTTGTATTAATTTTTAAATGAACTTTGTGGTGTGTTCTCCTGTAAACCCCACGAGACTTCACTGCCCTTGGGAAACCAAGTGGTTTAAAAGGCTTGTTGCATTCGCTAAATGCAACCGTGATTCCTACGAAAGTGAGTTAGATTTGTCTTTCATTTTATTTTTTCTTTTTAGAATTATGCTTGCTTCAGATAGTGATTTCGGGATTGAAGTTTCATCATGCTTTAACGAAGTAACGATCCTTTCTCGGGCCTTCTTCTTTTTGGAGCAATTTCGTGGAAGTTCTCGCTCTAATTCTACTCTTCTCTTCACCTTTATTTTAATGCCTAGTACAAAAGGGACTTTGTACAATTCTGGGGGGGACAGAGTAGAATTATCTCTTGAACTTTATTTTGCCCTCATTTTTTCTAGTTTATTTTGAAAATTATGCCACTTTTATATTTTGACATGTTTTTTCGAACCTAACTAGATTAGAACTTAGCCGAGCACATACAACCCTTGATATTACATGGTGAGATTAGCCTTATCCGTTTCCTATATTTTACCCAAATCCACCAAATTATGAGTGTGCCGTAGCTTGTAAACTTTAGAACTTGGCCTTTGCATCATTTCGAGACCATAGACGAGGTATGTTGAGTTAGCTCGATGTATTTGTACTTTTCAGCTTTTAGAAGGCAGATTATAGGATTATCACCCAAACAGCCTACCATTGTGAGTCTATCGATTAGTCACTTCGACTTTTCGACCCCCATGTGAAACCCTTTTGTTGCACTCCCCTTTAGTGCAAGATACCCTAGATGCACCCTTCTGAGCCATTCCTTTCATTTTGTCACCCCAATATATTGTTACACCCTTACACCTTAGCCTACCCTCTTTATTTGTAATTGGGAAGTCATCATTTGCCTAAGTTCAAGGTTCGAGTGGAAAGGTTTGGAAATCACGCTTCCATCGACAACAATTATGAAGATCATTGAAGACCCCCGAATTCCCATTGTTCATCTCAAGTGGGGGATGTTATGTTATTATGTTATGATTAAAAAAAATAGTTGATTCAGTTATGATTTTGTAAAGTGCAATGTTATAAGCACTATAGTATGAGATTTATTGTTTAGTATCGAGGAGGCCACCTCGGTCACATTTGAAGATTGAGGTTGGAGTAATACCAACTGAAGAAGAAAAGGTAGTGTGCCCATCACGCGTCCTCTAATGACACATCTACCTTGCATTTCATGATCCGGTCTCTAGACTTCTAAGCTAGAACTTTGGGCGATAAGTGGTGATGACTTAGTTATAGATATAGACTACCGTTGTTTTTTCATTTTACACCATTTATACATCCCATGTCTTATCCTACCCTTTAGTCATGAAGCATGTCTAGGTGATGCATTGAGCAATCTTTGGTGTCTTGGCCATGGATTTGGTCATGTATCATTGATTTTGTCCACTTCGCCGTGACATGTTAGTAATGACGATTCACCCCTTAACCTTTGTCGTGTCTACCCATATTGCCTTCGAGAATTGTTTAGCCCTTAACTCCAGGGGTGGAGATTTGTGTAACCGCCAAGCTTATGACGAATACATGCTATGACTGTGCGATTGAGTGATCACCCGAAATTGACACTTAGAATAGTTGAGAGATTTGAGTGTTTGTTCCCCTTCGCAAGGTGTTCGGCTTTGTTTTATTCTAGCATAAGGGATTTGTAAACTCATATTTTCCAGTTTTGGGAGATATCTTTTTAGGAATCTATCTAATAAGGTCTACTTGAGGGCAAGTAGAGTTCAAGTGGGGGATATTTGATAACATCAAATAGTCTTGAATATTAAGTGTCAATTTCCCCATTAATGCTCGTTATTTATATCATTTATATGGATTTACGCTTGTTTTCCATTGTTTTACACTTTCAGTAAATTGCGAGCATTGGAGCTAATGAGACGCGGAAATGGAAACTTTACTAAAGATTTATCACGTATACTTATTTGAAGAGGTTACGGCGTAACTGCTCTCACATTACGCCGTAACTGGTCGCGTGACCGGTCCAACTCATCAAGAGTTTACGTTAACTCCTTCCAAAGATACGACGTAACTCCATTAGGTCAAAAGAGGTTCCACGCCACTGATACTTACGCCGTAACTAGTGCATCACTTACGACGTAACCGAGTTTATTGAAGACTACGATGTAACCACTTATTAGGTTACTGTAACTAGCGATCTAGTGCATTACGGAGGTTACGCTACGTAACTCATCTTTTGGTTACGCTGTAACCCGGCCTGCCTATAAATACCCCACAATTCCAGCATTTATTCATTCCATTCCACATACAATACACGAACGTGGTAAAATACTCAAGGAAGGTCTAGGGAAGCATACGGAGTTGTTTCCAAGGGAGAAGTCACACCATTACGATAAGCTTTAGCGTTTATTATTTCTTTTACTTTCGATTCATGTATTTCGTACCTTTGAATATTGAATTGATGTGCATGATTAATATGAGCGGCTAAGCACCCTTTGGTGCTAGCCTAGTTATGATTCCTTAATTGTTTTATTTACGTTACCTTTAATTTACAATTATTTCTAAGTGTATGCATGCATAGTTCTTTGGTAGTAACCCCTCGGTCGTAGAGTTTTGATGGCGGTAGAGGCCAATTGCCTAGGAGATATGACCAACTGACCTAGGTGAGCCGGACTGAGACGAAGGTAAGATATGACCAACTGACGACCCCTTTCTACTTCAGCGGTTTGACCAACTGATCACCTATCGTTTGGATGAACTTAAGAACTGGGGGGTGTAGTGTCTAAGTTCCAACGGCGGGCACTCACTATTTAGAATCTAGCATGTAGCGGTACTTAATGACTCGGCTTAGGGGACCGTGAACAACAGACTTATGACGGTGCGCCGATTTCTCTCTGTGGTGGCATCTTTGCCGATAGGTTTAGGCGAATTGACCAAATGTTGTCCTCTCAATTTGACCCCCACCTAAGTAATTGTAAGTAAGTAGACGTAGACATAACTAGTTAGGAGGATTAACTAGGTTAGCACCACTATTCCTCTATTGATTTTTCTACCATTTAATTGCTTTTATATTCCGTGATAGTAGTTTAATTAATTACAACCCTATCAAACCATTTATATTCAGTGACAATTAGACTTAGTAATTATCCGACACACATAGCTCTTGGGACGACCTCGGCTTTACCATTTACTACACTACACACGACCGAGGTACACGCCCGTTAGCATTAGTAGAGACCATAGGTATAGCGAGACAATATAAATATTAAGACCTGGTCAGTAAAACCTGCATCAATATGAAAGAGGATGGAGTTAGAGACACTTTTACTTTTATTGACGCTTTAGGTGACTCGCAATAAGTCTGATTAAGGCTGGAAGGCAAGGTATGTGCAAAGTCACCTTACACTTCAGCGTCACGTCAGCTTTCTCTCTCATCTCAGTTCTACTCACTCCCACTAACTTTTTTGTGGACAAAGCACTCACTCCCACTCACCTTAACTTTTCTTTTTTTCTTTTAACACAAACAAAATACTTGTTTCACCAAAATCAGAAGGTGACTTGCTCATGTATGTTGCATTGGTTTGAGTGAAAGTACGCGACTCAAAGTTGTGGTAGGAACCCAGTGAGTGGTGAGTTATACGCAGTGCAAACATTGCCTTGCCGACTAGCCTAAGCTCGCAACAAATTAAGCCCGATTAAGCCCGACTCCACGAACGAATTATACCCTTGAATGAATTATTCATTTGTACTATAGTTGAATATAGTGAACCTTCAATTAAATTATGCACCATGGTAATGATTATATCTATGTGATGATAATTGTTTGTGATGATTGATTTATTGTCGATTATGGAATGTATATTTGTAAGGATAGTAGCAATCTGCTATTCAGAAACACTAAGTTCAATAGATAGAAAGAGAATAAAATCTCAGATATAACTCAAATATTGCACCTTTTATTTCATGAGGCGAGACCTTTATATATTCATAGATAAAGTAGATGTAATAGTAGCATCTACTATTTCTAACACGCGATGGCTGACAAGCCTTACATTATGCTATATTACAAAACCATCACACCACACTAAAAGAAACACATTGCCTAAACAGTTGGCATTTTAAGCTATCGGCAAGATATATATGTATTTGGAAATTAATTCTCAATCTCATCATTAATTATTTTTATTCCGTCATTGTTGCTTCGCTTGAACAGTATTTACAATGGTGCCTTAGTGCTCGAGTTAGATGTCTACATAGTAAATTTTTGAAGTCTTCTGGAAGTAACGTTGGATGTCCAGTGTTTCTGAATAGCAGATTGCTACTATCTTTACAAATACACATTCAACAATCGATAATAAATCATTCATCAACAAATACACATTCAACAATCGACAATAAATAAATCATCACATAGATTTCATCATTACCATGGCGCATAATTCAATTAAAGGTTCACTATAGTACAAATGAATAGCAGATTGCTACTATCTTTACAAATACACATTCAACAATCGATAATAAATCATTCATCAACAAATACACATTCAACAATCGACAATAAATAAATCATCACATAGATATCATCATTACCATGGCGCATAATTCAATTAAAGGTTCACTATAGTACAAATGAATCTTCCCCCCACACACACACACACAATATTTCACCAATGAAAAGAGATTTTAGTGGGTGGAGATGATATTTGATTTATGGAAAGTGTAATCATTAGGTTCATTTTGACGATATCTTGGCTCTACATATGTAGTTAATAATTCAATTAAGAATTCAATGACCATTATTATAGACTTGTTTAGTTATAAATTTGCGTTTATATTATTTTTACTTAAATTTTAATGTTTAAATTAATTAGGACAGTTACAAATAATTGATAGTTATAATGATTAATTATTACTTGTATTAAAATGGAACTTTATTTTTCTTTTTGGAGAAAAAAAACTTATAATAATAAGTGTGTCAATTTAAAATTTTTAAAAATTCTAAACATAATAGATATTTATGAAAGAAAACTTCTATAATAACAAGTCTATAAGCTTAAAATGTTTAAAATTTCTAAAAATAAGTCTTAAATGTTTTAAATGTTTTATATATAGATAAAGATATACAATAATGTGTTGCAACTTAAACTACAAAAGCTGTTACAAATGATATATAACTTGCAACATGGTATGACCATTCCCGCCATTCAAAGACACATGATAGGCAAAACTTAAAGACAAAACTAGAGCCAAACCTCATAGAAGTATTGATATATCAGATCATATTAAATTATTAAAAGATCAATACAATATTCATTTTGAGTATTGTACAATCTCTTAAATAAAAGGTTGTTACTTAATGTCTACAAGGACAACGAATTTCGACACTACATCTATGTCTTCTTTTTGCACTTTGCAGATGCATATTGCATATAGATTATGTTTGGTGCAGGGCTTAAAATGATTTATTGAGGCTTGAGCTTTTAAAATAAGTTTTGTTTGTCACACAAGTTTATGAAAACTTTTATAAGCACAAGCTTCTATAAGCCTAAGCCAGTTACAACTGAGAGCTTATAGTTAGTAAATTACTTAACTACCCTTTAAAATATAGTTGATTATCATGCAAAAACTTTAATTTAATTTATTTTTATGCGATTTTGTATTAATAAACTTTAGCTTTAACAGTTTGACCATACAATTTTTTTTAAATGTAAGCTCCAGCTCCATCTCATTATGCCAAATATACCAATAGTCAAATCGTTAACTCTAGGCATCCAGGGTCAATATGGCACTACATTCGTATCTAGAAGCTCCAAATGTTTATAACGTTGAATGAAAAAAGACAGTAGTGGTGCAATGATGACAAGACACGATTCTTCCCACATCGTTCAACGTCACAAAATAGATGATGTAACATAAACCATTATTTTGATTAGCGAGATAAAACACTTTTAGTTAGCTTTATGCTTGACCAATGGCTGCAAGGAACGTCACAAAGAAAGACTAACACATGATATACGAGGTTATCATTTTATAAACGTTTTTCTTACAAGTAATAATATAATTGAGAAATTACATAAATAATGTTATAATTCTTCTATCATATAATATGAGACACTTTATTTTGCATACTCAAAAATTCTTCCATACTAATGGATAAATCCTAACCTTTCATCCAGTTTGATCTAATTGTGGATTAACCTAAGATTTAATATGTCTAAACCTAAGTCCATGTTTTTTCTTGTCTTTTTCTTGTCTTTTTCTTTTCTTTTTATTTTCTTATTTATTTCTCATTATTTGTCTTTTTTTAAATCACCTTTTTTAATTTCGCGTTTTTTTATTTTATTTTATTTTTATTATTTTATTTTCCCTTTTCGTCAGTTTTCATACGTTTTCTTACGCTTTCGTCCGTTTTCATACGTTTTCGTCCGTTTTCTTACGTTTTCGTCTGTTTTCTTACGTTTCGTTCCGTTGCCCCCATTCTTACGTTCCGTTCCGTTTTCTTACATGTTCGTCCGTTTTCATACATTTTCGTCCGTTTTGTTACGTTTTCGTCCGTTTTCGTCAGTCTTGTTACGTTTTTGTCCGTCTTCTTACGTTTTTGTAAGTTTTGAAACGTTTTCGTCCGTTTTCATCCGTTTTCTTACGTTTTTGTCCGTTTTCATACGTTTTCCTCTGTTTTCTTACATTTTCATCCATTTTCGTATGTTTTTGCCTGTTTTCTTATGTTTTCGTTCGTTTTCTTACGTTTTCATCTGTTTTCTTACGTTTTTATCCGTTTTCTTATGTTTTCCTTCGTTTTCGTCCGTTTTCATACGTTTTCATACGTTTTTGTCCGTTTTCTAACATTTTCATCCGTTTTCTTACGTTTTTGTCCGTTTTCATACCTTTTCGTCTGTTTTCTTACGTTTTCGTCCATTTTAATACATTTTCATCTGTTTTCTTATGTTTTTGTCTGTTTTCTTACGTTTTCATATGTTTATATACGCCTTCGTCCGTTTTTTTACGTTTTCGTCCATTTTTAGACGCTTTCGTCTGTTTTCTTATGTTTTTGTCTGTTTTCTTACGTTTTCATATGTTTATATACGCCTTCGTCCGTTTTTTTACGTTTTCATCCATTTTTAGACGCTTTCGTCTGTTTTAAGACGTTTTCGTCCGTTTTCATACGTTTTCGTCTATTTTCATCCGTTTTTATACGTTTTCGTCCGTTTTCAGACGCTTTTTTCCGTTTTCATACGTTTTTATACACTTTTCATTCGTTTTTATACGTTTTTGTCCGTTTTCATACGTTTTCGTCCATTTTTTGCAGTTTTTATTCGTTTTCGTCTATTTTCATACGTTTTCCAGCTTATTATTAAACTTTATTATATTACATGTATAATATCAATTGTGATATTTTATTAAAAAAAATTAATGTCTAATATCACTAAACAAGTATGTTTTTTAACCTTTAATATCACCTGAGATATTTCATTGCTCTGTATATTTTATATATTATCACCTATGTGTTTTCTAATACTTTTATAATTTTCAGTTACAAGATAGTTTTTGTATCTTTCATCGCAATTGACAAGCGCATATTTTTTTTAATGCAACCAATGTTATCTATCACTTGTGATATTATACTCTTAGTAGAAATAAAAATGTTAAAGTCTCTTTAGGTGAATTCTTATTTTGTTCAAAAAAATGCTAATTTAATGCAACACTTGTTTGATTTTGAGAATATGTCAAGTCTCTATTTTCATAGTTTGCTTCTTTTTTATTCATTTTAATATTTTTAAGTGACACTTATTTATCTCTTGTGATATAACACTGTAAGAAAGAAGAAGAGTATTACACTCTTCATCATGTATGTGTTGTTGTGATACTCAACTAAGAATGTGAAATATTAAATTCATACCAAATGTGATAAGCATTTAGTATTTTACCAAGTATATATGAAAGAAATGATAATAAACAGCAGTTATTATATTACTGTGATGATTCTGTTCGTTTTTCTTATTTGTGTTTTTGAAAATATTTAAGAAGATTTTTGTGTTTTATGATAATATGAAATATTTGAAAAGGTGTTTAACTGAAAACAAGAGATGTTTTGAAACTTTTGTTAGACTTGTGGTGGAATTTTCTATTTAATGGATACATTGTGCATGTTTCGATAGGTTTTATAGCGGGATTTAAAAATATCTATGGTTGAATCAGCAAACTAAAGAAGCTATGGTTGAAGAAAGCACATATCTTTATAAACAAACTGAGTAAGCTCAAACACCTGTGATATAACACATGATATCACATGTGATATCACCTCACTTGTGATATCACATGATATCACAGGTGATATCATTGGTGATATCACAAGTGATATAAACTATGATATCACACATGCTATCACCGGTAATATCACACATGATATCACAGGTGATATCACCGGTGTTATCACGTGTGATATCACAAGTGAGGTGATATCACTTGTGATATCACAGGTGTTTGAGCTTCCTTGGTTTGTTTATAAAGATGTGTGCTATCTTCAACCATAGCCCATTTAGTTTGTTGATTCAACCATAGATATTTTCAAATCCCGCTATAAAACCTATCGAAACATGCACAATGTATCCATTAAATAGAAAAATCCACCACAAGTCTAACAAAAGTATCATAACATCTCTTGTTTTCAGTTGAACAACTTTTCTAATATTTTATAATATCATAAAACACAAAAATCTTCTTAAATATTTTCAAAAACACAACCATCATATTCTTAGTTGAGTATCACAACTGATAACACATACATGATGAAGAATGTAATACTTTTCATCTTCCTTACAGTGTTATATCACAAGAGATAAATAAGTGTCACTTATAAATATCAAAATGAAAACGTCAGAAAACGGACAAAAACGTATAAAATCGAATGAAAAACGTATAAAAACGGACAAAAACGTCTGAAAACGGACAAAAATGTATGAAAATGGACAAAAACGTATAAAAACGGATGAAACGTATGAAAACGTATAAAATGTAAAAACAGATAAAAACGTCTAAAAATAGACGAAAACGTCCAAAAATGGACGAAAACGTAAAAAAACGGATGACAACGTATGAAAACGTATAAAAAAGGACGAAAATACATGAAAGCGTAAAAATATAGACGAAAACGTCTAAAAACGGACGAAAATACATGAAAACCTAAAAAAACAGACAAAAACGTATGAAATTGATGAAAATGGCCGAAAACGTAAGAAAACGGACGAAAACGTAGAAAACAGACGAAAACGTATGAAAGCGTGAAACACATCTGAAAACATATGAAAAATGGATGAAAACGAAAGAAAACGGACGAAAACGTATGACAACGAACGAAAACGTAAAAAATGGACGAAAACGTATGAAAACAAACAAAAACGTAAGAAAACAGACGAAAACGTATGAAAACGTACGTAAACGGGCGAAAACGTAAGAAAACAGACGAAAACGTATGAAAACGGATGAAAACGTATAAAAACAGACGAAAATGTATAAAAACGGACGAAAACGTATGAAAACGGACAAAAACGTCTGAAAACAGCTGAAAACGTATATAAACGTACAAAAACGTATGAAAACGTCAGAAAACAGATGTAAACGTACGAAAACGGATGAAAACAGATGAAAACGTCTGAAATCAGACGAAAACGTAAAAAAACGGACGAAAACGTATAAACACGGACAAAAACGTATAAAAACGAATGAAAACGTATGAATACAGATGAAAACGTCTGAAAGCGAAAAAAAACTTGAATAAAAAAAACGTGAATTTAAAATTAAAAATAATAATAATAAAAAAAAACGTGAACTAAAAAAAATGAATTTGCAATAAAACGTGAATTCCAAAAAAAGAGAAAAAAAAAAGAAAAAAAAAATGTTACAATAAAAACGTGAATTCAAAAAAAGAGGGAAAAAAAAGAGAAAAAAAAATGTTAATAAATAAGAAAGACAAAATGACAAAGAAAAAGAAGAAAAAAAACATGGACTTAGGTTTCCATATTAAATTTTAGGTTTATCCCCACCATTAGATCAAACTAGATGGATGGTGAGGATTTGTCCTTTGGTAAGCACCAAAATAAGAGTAAGCATTTGAAAATTCCTCCATATAATAAATGTTTATCCTATTATTTCAGTTTGTCTAAAAATACGTGTTTATTTTCAGATTTCAATAAACTAAAAAGTTTCTAAAATTTAAAAGTGAGATATTATTGGATGAATGTTCTTAAATTTGTTTGTCAAGAGTAGACACTTAATTTAAGACTGGGTGAATAATAAAATTTTCCGTTAATAATATAATTATACATGATTTTTGTTCCCAGGAATTGTTTTCGGCTTATTTAGAGGAATGCGTAGGCTGAAGAAGAAACTTTAACTTTGACTTTGAAGACGATGAATCAGAAGAAAAAAAATGGTAGAAACAACAGATAAGTCAATCACATCTTTTATACAATAAATAAACTATGATTTTGGCAAAACGGGTGTTTTTATTGACCAATAGAAATGCTCAAATGCAAAATCGAGCCCTCTTATTTGCCAATTACAAAGTCAAAATTTGTCAATATTTAATTTCGTTTTTTGAGTAAAAAAGTTAAAAAAAAAACAAATGTGTCAAAAGTATGAAGAAGAAAAACTTCAAAAAAGAGGGTGTGATTTATAAACTTTCGTGTCAAAAATTAGATTCTGATAAAACTTGCGTGCTAAAAATAACATTGTGATAAAATGTGTTAATTTATTAGGAAAACAATAAAACCGTATATTTTCCTAAAAATAATTTCGTGATAACTACTAAATCTCTATGATATATCTTTCTTTGAGCACATATTTTTCTAATTTGAATGTGACAGAAACCATAATCTTATCTTATAAATACCTCTCATTCGGCATTGCATCTCATTCATTCACATCACAGTTGATGGCAATAAGGTACATGCTTCTCAGTATTAGTGTTTTAGGTTATGTCATTCATATTCTAAGAAATCTTTTGTGCTTAGTTTTTTTTTGAATTGTGGACAGCAGCAGACACAAAAATAAGTAAAGAAACAAAAAGAGTTTTTGGGTTTTGTGGTTCTATGATGACCAACAACAATAAAGATCAAGGGATTTTTTTATTTATTTATTTTTTCTTTTTTTTAGCTATTTGTTATGGTTCATATTAATATCCTCCTTATATTCTTTGAAATTTGTTGACGTTTGATGTGATTGACTTATTGTTGAGTTTGTGGTGGATGCATAGTTTTTAAGAATATTTTCTTTTAGTTAGAAAGATATATGTTTATCCATCCTAAATTCAATCGGTAAATTTTCTTTGGCTACCTATACACCAGGTTATAGTCAATATTGGGATGTTGCTGACATTAGATATACTCCACACATATGTTGCGTTTTATTATCCACTTTGCGAATTCTTTTAAAGGTCCAAAAAAGATGGACGAGAAACGTACATTTTCAGGTTGTTTTTGGGCTGCTGAAGAATATAAATTTTATTCTAACGCTAATGTTTTTGTTTTTTAGATTCTTATGAAAACTAACAATATTAATCGTTTATTTATTATATGTGATTAAAGTACAAGTATATGTTCAAGATGATACAAGTTTCTTAATTTGTACAGTGGTGTGTCAATCTCATGCACTTTTTGGAATGAGTTTCTTCTTATCAAAAGAACCTATAAGAATTATTTGGTATGTTTCTAATAGTTTATGTGGTATATTGTTTACGGGTTCCGATGACTATAAATTCTGTAGATGATACATTGTAAACAATATGTATTTGTAAATATTTTAAAAAGAAGCAAACTATACATAAATATAAGTATTCTTATATTAATCTTTTGTTTATTATACATGATTAACCAAAAAGTTCGTATTCAAGATGATGATCAAGTCTCATTGGTTGCTCCTAATAATTAATATACTTGATGCAGGTTTTACTGATCAGGTTTTAATATTTATAATGTCTCGTTATACCTATGGTCTACCCTAATGCACTAACGGGCAGTGTACCCGGTCGTATGTAGTGTTGAAATCACACTACCGACAAGCATAATTCTAAAAAGAAAAAAATGAAAAACAAACCTAACTCACTTTCGTAGGAATCACGGTTGCATTTAGCATATGCAACAAGCCTTTTAAACCACTTGGTATCCCAAGTGGACGAGTGAAGTCTCGTGAGGGTTTACAGGGAACACACCCACAAAGTTCATTTAAAATACTAATACAAGGTTATTGTGTTTAAAATGAAAGAAGTAAAACAGAGGAAAGTTACGTCGTAACTCTCAAGAGGAGTTACGCCGTAACTAGGCAAAACCTGGCATACGCTGTAAGAGTGTAGCTACGGCGTAACCACTGAGATGGTATTACGCCGTAATTGGTAATGCATCCGAAATTCTGCTGCAAGGGGTTGGTTACGGCGTAACCACTGAGATGAGTTACGCCGTAACTATGGTCAGATCAGCATGCTGCAGCAGCAATTACTCCAAGTTTCCTGCAAAAATGGTTAAAAACACAAAACCCTACAGAAATGGAAATAACACAAAAGAAAGGGATAATTCGGGTTGTTTCCCGAAAGAGCACTTTTCTTTATTTATGAGTCTTGAAGTTAGACTCAGAGCTTTATGGTGGCCTTTGGACTTGGCCAACTTCTTCCATGTCCTTCATCAAGTTATGCTTGACCCAAGCGACATTTGTGGCAGTGCGGAGGTATTATTTAGTCTCGATCTTTCCAATTTTGCAAAATTTTTCCTCCGGTCCTAAATGATATCGAGTGAACTCATATTTTTCGGATATAATCGGTGGCGGCCTCTTATATGGAATCCCAAGGAGTTTGCACCTCCTTTGCTCATATGCTTCATCATCGGGGTCAGTAAATTCCTCATTTTTTTGTAACTCAAGATAATCTAAAATCCTCTCAATGTCATCGTCGTCAGACTCGGTACCTTTAAACCATTTCTCATCGAGCAAATTCTCCACTAGTACGCGTTTGCATTCTTCCTTCTCATTCCTTATCAACTTTTTGTCATCCTCAACTGTGATTTCACTCGAATTGTTAGGACTTTCGTCATTTGAGTTTTCTTTACTCATGTATTCTTTCCAAATCTTTTCCTTTGTTGACGCCTCAACTTGTCCATACTTGATCTTTACCCAACTGTCAAATCCCAAGTTGTCTAACCAAGGCAAACTTGTCCTTTCCTTATCGTTGGTTGAGGTCCAAAAGAATTCATCCTCTTCCATTATCATTAAGCTGCTTCCCCTATTACATTTATCGTCATAAGGGTTGCATGATGCCCAAAAGGTTTCCCCAGGAGATTTTATCTTTTTACACCAATGACTTCGGGTTTCATTGTTATCAGTTTCGCTCAAAGGATCTTCCATGCAGTAGATGTCGTTATTAACCAATTCCTTTTTTTGATTATGATCCTCGTAGTCAATCTTGAGCTTTTAAAGAAGATTCGGGTTAATTTTAGCATTCCCGAATTGTATCGCGTACCAATTATCAAATGTTAAATCTCCGAATTTGATATTATGTCTTTCGAGATCATGAGGGCATGTCCATTCTTCTTCTTTTAAACTATCACCACCGTTGAAATACTCGCGGAAAGGGTCACATGTAGGCCATGCTCGTGTGGATTCATCGTCTGTTATGCTTATCGAAGTGCACCAGTGAGTGATAGGCGGTTCCTCTTCTTCCTCGAATGAGAGTTTTTCCAATCTTTCTTCATCAGTATATGCGGCCCACATGAATTTGTTATTTTTGACCCTATCCTTATCGCTTCCTCCATCGCAAATTCCATTTCTCGGGTCACACGAGGCCCATAAATCATACCAGTCCCCCTTAGCTACGGGTATCTTTTTGCACCAGTGATATTTCTTTTTAGATGGGGACAGAGGGCATAAATTAATGCCGTGAGACCATCTGTTAATTACCTGAGTTCCTGATTCGTCCACTTCGAGGAATTCGTCTGCCCATGTATCCCAGTTACGCCGTAACTCATATGTTTGGTTACGGCGTAACTCGCTTGAATCGTCCATATCAATATCTACCATAACTCCACGATCGCTGTCAAAAACATAGTTACACCGTAACTCCTTAGTCAGGTTATGGCGTAACTCCGATCTGTCGACGAAATTTTCACCAGAATCCGTATCTTCAGTGTGAGAATTGGCCTGTATCTTCGAGTTCTTATCAGCAAAAATCACTTTACATTCCATTGTGGGTTTTGATCCTTCCGGTTTAGTGTTATTCATCCTTAGTTTCTCACTAAGCTTTTCCACCATGGATTCAAGGGTTTTTAGGGTTGTGTCGTGATTGGAAAGGCTTTTGTCAGTGTTTTCCTGGAATTCTTTTAGCCACTCATCTTGTTCCTTTTGTCTTTGGGCTGAATTTTCCAGGAATTTGTTTATTGTCTCTTCGAGGTTGGGCTTTCTTTCTCCATAAGGCCCACGGTTGTAATTTCCACGATACCCGTTACTATTTTGATTATCTCCGTAAAACGGTCGATTCTCTCCATATTTGGCTTCGTCAATTATATTTTCTTCATTAACATGAGGACAATTCTTGGTGAGATGTCCTCCCTCACAGCTTTCACAACCCACTTGGATGGCATGAACGGTTTCTATGACTTTTAGCATATCTCGACTTAGATTTTCAATTTTGCTAGCGATGAACTTTCGTCTTGGTTTCTGTTGCTTCCTCCATCGTGCCATTTTTTGAATGGATTCAATTGCTAGAGTAGGAGTCATGTTCGGGATAGGTCCTTGATAGTCCAACATCTGTCTTGTAGTTACGTTGATTCCTTTGTAGAAGATGTTGACCTTTTGTTGGTTATTCAAATCATGTGTATGACATTTGTAAAGGAGATCGTTGTACCTATCCCAGGCTTGATACAACGTTTCATCGTCTTCTTGCTTGAAATTATAGATCTCCAAAAGCTGGTTAGAAATATTCGACGGAGGACATTACCTATGAATGAAGTGCTTCTTTAGTAGAGCCCAAGTATTAACTGCCCTGGCGGGCAATCTTTCAATCCATCTTTTGGCAGCCCCAGTAAGAGTCATGGGGAATACCCTTAGCATAACAGCGTCATGAGACACGCCCAGAATGTTGAAAAGGCTTGCGATGTATAGGACATTTTCAACATGCTCATATGCATCTTCGTCCCTGTTTCCAGAAAAAGGGTTAGCGCGAAGCTCCCTCATAAATTGGTCTTTAATTTCAAAATGGACATCAGCTCCAATTGCCGGTCTTACGAGACCCGACCCTTGTTCTGCTCTTGTCAACGCCAAATATTCCTCAAGGGTGAGGTCATCAATGTTAACAACTTCCATTGTACCTGAAAACTTGAATAGTGATCGTGAGAATTTTAGAAATTTTAAAACAAAACAAAAATGAAAGTGTAACATTTAGGATTTCACAAACACATCACACCATAATCATATGGGGTGTATACAAGGTTTAGAGAGAGAAAGTTATAAAGAGAGAAAAGGAAGAGAGTTGGAAACTATGTGAAACAAAAGAAAAATGGTATTGAAGCTCCAACCCTCTACCTTGGGAGGTAGAGGGTATTTATAGTTTTCATACAAGACTCGCCTCCTACGGGCTGTGGATCAGGCATACAGTGGGTAAAGACCCGTCCGTCCTCCATTGTGTTACTTAACTAAATACTAACTAATATTAAATGACTACGACTACGAGTTTTCTAACGATTACATATACTTGAGGTGACCGACACTTTAATGATTGGATTTCCTAAATCCTAACAATCTCCCCCTAAGGGAGGTCACCTCAAATTACATAGAATACAAACAGATATTACATTAAGATTGTTCTTGGATTCTTGTTTAAGTTCATTGCTCTGTAGCCCGTAGTCTTTGATTCTTCATGTTTTGCATGTTTGGATAAGTGGAGGTCTTTAACTGATCCACGTGATGATGAGTTTTGAGCCAGCGTCGAGATCATCAGCTTACACAAATCTCTAACTCTTCCTTTGTAGAATTGACATTATGTGATGTTGTGACAGTGGACCGACATGCTCACATTTTGGATCATGATTTCTTTTCATCAGAGTAGCGGAAGCTTTAGTTGATTCATGATATTTGCAGCAGCGTAGCAGAAGCATGGAGTGTAAATATCAGAGTTGTTGATGCACTTATCATGATATCAAAGTGAATGTGTTGTGTGAGCATGCGGCTATGGATTGACCTCTCAATTCTGATCAGCTGCAAACGTCGGGTGTACCTGCACACAACAGTTAGCAATAAAGCGCACGAAAAGTGTCTTTGATCACTTTCGTCGAATTGAGGTACACGGCCCACGGTTCCCCGTTGATCAGTACAAGTACTGCCTGTGATCAGGTATAATTCCGAAGAATCTCCTTGACAGGGTTTCGCAGCTGCTCTAGCTGTTCTCAAACCGGAACGTCTCAAAGAAGACAACACGGAGTGAGTGAACCAGCGAATTTAAGATTCACTGATTGATGAAAAGAGATTTGAAAAACAATCGTGTACTGCTCAAAATAAAGTGTTTTTGCAATACAACGAAGGTTTTAAGGAAAATCAATTATCAATCATAAACACCTTTTATTTTTGAAATATTAATACACAGTCTATGTGCTAGAGAAAAGAGTTTTAAGCACAACGACCGGTTTTTCAAAGGTATCCGTCAATCCATTACCTGAACCAGGATTGATTCATATTTTTGAATCGCCCCATTGTTTCAGTTCAGTTGTCACATGGTTGATCTATTGGATAGATCTTACATGCCACCTACCAAGAGCTTGTTTGATGTTGGCTCTAGAAGGCTTTCCATCTTCATTGTGAGTATGGGCATATCACTCAGATGTTCTGGCAAAACCACAAGGATAATGCGTAGCACTCATGAGATATATTCTTACTTTCCACATTGTGTGAAACAGTGAGTCTTCATTGATTGTGTCCTAATGAGATTTGTTAGATGATCTCGTGGCTCTAGACTCAATTGTGCACATTTGGTTTCCTATGCCGGAGACTAGGGAGAGGGTCTCCTTCTTCAATATCAACAATCTCTAAGAGAAAGTCGATAGATTATGTAGGTTCCCCGTGAGAATGAAACAAGTCCTTATAAGAGGAACTTGAGTAGCTTGGGAAGATGTAGTGCAGTGCATCACTGGGTCCATGACGTCTTGTCTTCAATACCGGTGTTACCTACGTAACAGCCAGCAACATATGAATTGAACCCGGTTTCTGCCCTAAGGTTGAAATAATGGAGGGCTATTTATTTTCACCCTTTTCACATTCATTTCTTTTTCATTCTTCAACCCCTTCAGTGCTTACCGAGACTTCATTACTAGAACCTTGTTGGGTTTATTCCAGTTCTAGCTCTATCTTAGTCCGCACTCTTCCCATTTCTCACTTTTCTCCTTTTATCATCATACCTAAGGACTCTACACTATCTAGTGGATTGTCCCTGGGTAGATCCCTCCGGCTCTGGCGGGATCGTGGGAACGAATACCTAACCTAACCATCCTTATATCACCATACATAAAGTAAATTTGGTCGGTCTTTTTGGTATTGTTCATCAGCCATTGGAACCAATTGAAAACCATTTGAAAATCAATCCAGGTACTTGTGATATATTATCAAAGCATTTTGTACCTGAATCATTTTTGATATTTTAGAAAACGGCTCCCCCTCAACATGTGCATCGTATGTTTGAAATCAGTTTGACACATGGAGGCAAGAGGAAGAATTCACTTCTTTGATCAATTATTTTCTAAAAATATCGACATTACTTTCCCGATCAAAATCAGTGTTTCACATACAGTTAAAGTTATTTTTGGGAAAGAATGTGGTTTTCAAAAATTTGATCCCCCTCAATATGTGCATCTGATTTGAAATTGTTTAGCACATATTAGGGAAAACCTGAACTTAGAGATAAATCAATCACTATTCAATCCATATTAGTTTGATGTAGATGTTCCCCCTCAACATGTACATGAAAAATTTGAAATCGTTTGGCACATGTAGGGAGGAGAGCATGTTAATCACGTATAAAACCATTTATCGAATTATCAGTTAAATCCAATTTAAATCACAAATTCTCCCCCGATCACAATTTTCAAATCATTTGAGATTTGTGATCTCTATTGATTTAAATTAAATTTTGAGAACTTTTAAGGAGAATAGTGACTTGCTTTTGAAAAACATTTTAACTGATAAGGATCGGATTTTGAGACTTTAAACTCCATTGATCAATCATGCATAAATATCTTTTGAAAATATAACATTAGCGAAGGTCTTGAATCAATTGTATAAAACATTGTTCTTTTTGTTTTTCCAAAAGTAGACCTTGCTCTTTTACGTGCCAATTGTTTGAAAAAATACTCTTTTTGATTCGATTGAAATCATTCTCCCCCTCAATCAATGACATAAGTTGTTGATTGAGAGATAGAGATTTTGACAGATGATAAGCCCGGATGACTTTTCAAAAATAGAGACCGAGGTATTTTCAAAGCAATTTTGTTTTCATAAGATGACAAATATTTTTCAGAAGAATCATTAGAAGGAAAAATATTTGGAAAGGAAACATTTGTCTTTTTGGTGACAAACATTTGTTTTTAGAATCAGAGCATGAGATTTGAAAAATAAGATTAAGCATGGCTCTGTTCTTTCTTTTTAAAACGGGTTACTGCCTGAAATGACAATAAACCACCATTTTTCTCCGTTTTTTTTTTTTTTTTTTTTTTTTTTTAAAGCAATTTATGTACATTCGAAAAACATCTAAAGACCCGTGACATTCTTTGAATGTCAACACAAAGTCCGTAGATGTTATCGAATTTAAGAAAAAAATGACAAAATGAAAATACTTTTTTAATTTTTTTTAGTATTTATTAGAGATAGATGAAGAAAAACATTTACTCCTCGTCTTCCTCTTGAAGACGTTTGAGTGTTTCCGGTTGTAGACTCTTTAGACCAAGTAGTGGAAGGATAAACTCAAAACGTTCTCTAGGAAGAGCTTTGGTGAAGATGTCTGCTAACTGGTATTCAGTCCTCACAAAATAGAGTTCTACCACACCTTTTTCCACTTGTTTCCGAATGAAATGATGTCGAATATCGATGTACTTTGCTCTTGAATGTTGAACGTTGTTGCAAGAGAGAGCAATGGCACTTTTGTTATCACAATACAGAGGGATTTTGTTGAATTCAAAGCCATAGTCAGATAATTGGGATTTCATCCATAGGATTTGAGCACAACAAGATGACATGGCTATGTATTCAGCCTCTATAGAGGATATAGAAGTACTCATTTGTTTCTTTGAAGACCAGCTCACAAGCTTATCACCCAAAAACTGAGCACCTCCAGACGTACTTCGACGTGTATCTTGACATCCTGCATGGTCAGCATCTGCATAGGCTGTTAGTGACATACCGGTGTCCTTCGGGTACCAAAGTCCCATGTTGATGGTTCCTTGGAGATACCGAAAGACCCGTTTAACCGCTTCAAGGTACTTTTTGGTAGGATTAGTCTGGTATCTAGCACACATGCATACAGTGAACAAAATATCAGGTCTACTGGCTGTGAGGTACATCAGGGATCCAATCATACTTCGATATTTCGTTTGATCTACCATGATCCCTGAGTGGTCCTCATCCAGTTTGGTACGCTCCACCATGGGAGTGTCAACGGTGTCACAAGTGTCAAATCCAAATTTCTTTAAAATTTCATTAGCATATTTAGATTGATTGATAAAAATGCCTCCGGGACTTTGTGAGTTTTGTAATCCCAAGAAAAATGACATTTGTCCCATCATTGACATTTAAAATTTGGAGCCCATCTCCTTAGAAAAACGGTCACATTCATTGGTGTCAGTCGAGGCAAAAATAATATCATCAACATAGATTTGAACGTGAATTAAGTGTTTGCCTGACTTTCTGGTGAACAATGTCGGATCAACTGCTTCTTTGATGAATCCAGTAGATAGAATAAACTTTGATAGCGTATCGTACCATGCCCTTGGAGCTTGCTTCAAACCGTAAAGAGCCTTTTTCAAGCGATAGACATGAGTATGATGCTCTGGATTCACAAAACCTTCGGGTTGGCTGACGTATACGACTTCTTTAAGATCTTCGTTAAGAAAAGCCGTCTTTACATCCATCTGATAGACTACCATGTTCTTACTTGCAGCTTTAGCCAGGAAGATTCTGATTGCCTCGATACGTGCAACTGGAGCAAATGATTCTTCAAAGTCAATACCCTCCTCTTGACGATATCCTTTTGCAATCAATCGAGCCTTGTTCTTTAATACATCACCATGCTCATCAAGTTTTACTTTGAAGATCCACTTTAGAGCAATGATCATAGCACAGTCAGGAGCAGGTACTAATTCCCATACATCTAGTCGATCGAACTCATGAATTTCTTCTTGCATGGCATTGAACCAGCTGTCTTCATTCATTGCAGTTTTAACGTCTTTTGGTTCGACCTTGGATAGTACGGAGTTGAAGAAGCACCATAAGGCATCAGTTGCAAGTTGTTTACGAGTGGATACTGGACGAGAGGGATTTCCAATGATGTTGTCCAATGGATGATCATGTGTCCATTTTCTAAGGTGTTCGTGTGGTTGTTGTTGAGGAACTGAAGTAGCAGAGTCGTTTTCCCCTGATGAAGATGGTTCTGATGATGGTTCAGGAGCAAATATGTTCTCAAAGGGAGCATCTTCGGGAGTAGCAAAGGGGTTATCTCCATCATAGGTGCCAGAAACAATTCCATGATGTACACTTGATGATTGAGGAATTGAAGATGATACAGAGTGATCAGCAGCAGGCGCTTCTTGACTCAATGACATAGAAACTGAAGGGTTATCTATGTTGACAGGGATAGGAGCAGCCTCTGTTGATGGATTTGACAGATCATTAGCAATTGGCTCATAGTGTTTATCAAACATTGGATCAAACAATTTCTTCAAATCATCTTCTGAAGGTGGTACATATGGAGTTGCTGGTAGGGGTGTCCAAAAAAACCGAGGAACCAAAAGAACCGAAGAACCGACCGGGAATGGGACCGTATATTAGAACCATGGTACGGTTCTTGGTTCCTAAAATTCCAAATTTTCGGTTCTTGGGACGGTTCGGGTCGGAACCGTCCGGTTCCGGTACTTTCCCGAAAGAACCGACTTTTATGAAAATATGTAATTTTATAGGCTTTGTTTGAGACATTGTGTACATGCAAGTATTTGGCCTTTAAAGAAAATAGAAAAAACTCTACATAAACCTAAAAACCCATAAACCTTAACCTTTAATCCATTGATTCCATTCAAATACTCAAACATCATTTATCAACATTAAAGCAAGTTTTTCTAAACTGGAATATCGAGTATGCGCATAGTCACATATTGAACAATTTTATGTTGCTCAGTAACAACTAACAAGAAGTTGTAGTTAACTGTTGGTATTTATTGTTCATTAAATGTAATGATAAAATTCGAGAATCAATTAACGATTATGGCGACAATATTGTCACCATGTAAGTTATTGTAAGGTAGTCACCATGATTGATATATAATATTCTCAATGAGTTTGCAATTATTTTCGTGGATAATGAGTTTGCTATATCGGATATATGTTTTTTGTTTGTTTGTAAGTCGAGATGTGGAATATTATTAAGGCTGTCAACTTCTTTCGAAGTTCTACGAACCGAGTACCATAATTTCACATCCATCCAAACATATTTTTTTAACACTTCGGTACTCATGGGAATTACCGAAAATTCCCGTACCGGAACCGAGTACCGTACCGGAACCGAACCGAAAAACTTGGGACGGTTCTTGGTTCCACTTTTTCCTTATTTTCGGTTCTCGGTTCTTTCGGTTCCGGTTCCGGTTCGGGACGGTTCCAGTACCATGGACACCCCTAGTTGCTGGTGAGGGATTTTGTACAAGAGTAGAACTGATGGGACTACTTGATGAAGGTTGTGATGCGGGTCGAGAACTGGATTGTCCTGGATCCATTTGACCGGTCAGCTCATCGAACGTAACGTGAATTATTTCCATGATATTTCGGGTTCTTTTGGTGTAGATTCGGTATCCTTTTCTGTTTGGTGCATATCCTACAAATACTCCAATGTTCGCTTTAGCTTTCAGTTTACCTAAATCTTGACCCTCATTAGTTGGATAACACAATGCACCAAACACACGAAGGAATTATAGATTAGGTTTTCGATTGTGGACAAGTTCATATGGAGTTTTTCCATGAGATGTGTGAATTAGGGATCGATTTTGAGTGTAGCATGCAGTGGCAATGGCTTCAGCCCAGAGAAACGTTGGAACCTTTGAGTAAATCAGCATTGTTCTTGAGGCTTCCACAAGAGTTCGATTTCGTCTTTCAACTACACCATTCTGTTGAGGAGTTCGTGGAACACTTCTTTGATGACTGATTCCAACACTTTCATAAAACTCACTAAGTTCTTTATTGACAAACTCAGTTCCATTGTCTGTTCGGATGATTCTGACAGTTTTGTTAAGTCGAACCTGCAGCTGTTTGATAAGTTTAATGATGATATCTGCAGTTTCATCATTTGTCCTTAAGAACTTAACCCAAGTAAATCGAGAGTAATCATCAACCACAACTAACACATATTTCTTCCCGTTAATAGTATGCACTCTCATGGGTCCACATAAATCCATGTGAATGGTATGAAGAACTTTCATAACTGAGTTTGTAGGTTTGGGTTTGTGGGCATACTTCTTGCTTTTTCCCAATTGGCATGCTGAACAAAGATGATCCTTTTCATACTTTAGTCTAGGTAAGCCTCTTACTAAGTCCTTTCTGGAAAGATCATTTATGGTGTCGAAGTTCAAGTGATTGAGACGACGATGCCATAACCATGACTTTGTTTTCGAAGCCTTTGACAACAAGCAAATTGGAGAAGACTTCATCATATCTTCGATAGAGATGGTGTATAGGTTTGAACCACGTGTTCCTCTTAAAAGTTCTGCACCATCAAGTTCTCTAACGAAACAAGTATGTTTTCTGAAGGCCACTTCTAGATCAGAATCACAGAATTGACCGACAGAAAATAAGTTATGACCAAGACCTTCAACGTAATATACCCTGGAGATTACTGTCACACCCCCAAATTACCTGTTTTGCAGCGGAATGGAATATCTGGGGGATGACTGTCATAGCATCAAAGTTACAGTTATATCAAACGACCTAAAGTGTCGTTTTGAAAATATCGTTTGATTAAGTAAAATAATCAGAGTTTACAAAGAATAGGTCCCAATAGATTTCCAATGCACCAAAATGAGTTTGTTACAATCAAACGATAGTTAAGTGCATAAAATATATGTGAGACGCGTCGACATCGCGACTCTATGATAAGTCCACATGCATGCCATGAAGTGAATGCCTTAGATACCTGAGATAAAACATGCTAAAAAGGGTCAACACAATGGTTGAGTGAGTTCATAGAGTTTGTTTAACAAGTAAAGCATTTAAAGAACGTTCATGCAGCAAAGGCAAAGTTTTTTGGTCATTTAGAATAGTCCACAAAGCAAAGGCATTGTAAATCCACTCAGTTCCAAGTTCCGCCCATACAAAACTTGCAACATGTGTGTTCACAACCCACTGCCAAAAGTAGTATGTCTAGTGGTCAAGTATACGCTATCATAATAGTTTACAAGAAAGCACCACGTATATAATAATGTATGCAAGGCAAAGCCCCTAGAATAAATAATATGGGTCCTGTAACATAGTGGACGAGAGGTTGGCCGACCTCTAATAGCGCTATCCATACTACCTACTAATAGGAGACTAACAATGCGAATGTACGAACGGTACATCATACAACTATTAATATACAATTAAGAACACTCCGAACATGGGAGAATTTGCACTGCTCCGTACAAGGGAGACTTAGTATTGCTTCGTTCACATAGGGAGACTTTATAGTGATGCTCCGAACATGGGAGACTTTATAGTGATGCTCTGATCATGGGAGACTTTAGGTCAAGGTCATAGCACGTACGGTTCAATAAGTTCAAACAAGCATAAGTTCATATTTAAGTTCAAGGGTTCCGTTCAAAAGTTCGTAATTAAGTTCAAGTGTTCCATTCAAAAGTTCGTAATTAAGTTCAAGAGTTTAAGTCAAGTTCAAAAGTTCAAAACAGTCAAAGAGCTCAAAACATATCAAAAGGTTCAAAATAGTCAAAGGGTTCAATATTATGTCAAACAAGTTCAAATTAGTCAAAGGGTTCAATATAAAGTCAAACAAGTTCAAAATAGTCAAAAGGTTCAATATTAAGTTAAAAGAGATTAATTATATGTCAAAATGTTTTAAATCGAGTTAAAAGAGATTAGTTATATGTCAAAGTGTTTTAAATCAAATTAAAATAGATTAATTATATGTCAAAATATTTTAAATCAAGTTAAATGAGATTAATTATATGTCAAAATGTTTTAAATCAAGTTAAATAAGATTATTTATAAGTTAAAAAGTTCAATTTAAGTTAAAATGTCTAAATATATGTCAAAAAGATTAAACCAAGTTAAAGTTGTTCATATCTATATATCAAAGATCCATATCATATTAAAAATGTTCAAGTATATATGTCGAAGAGTTCAAAATCAAGGAAAGTGGTTCAAATAGTAGTGTTCATAACATAGTGATCAATTTAGTTCGGGCATAATCTACTTACGAGAATAACGAGTGAAACAAGAGTTATTGAAGTTCATATAAGTGTAAAATAAAAGCAAGTAGTTGAGCATGTATCTCCCCCAAAGAGTTTATAAAACAATTAAACGAGTAAAAGTGGGGCTAGGAACTCACCTGCTGCAATGATTATGATGTCAAAAAGTAGATACACTGAAATGAGGTGCGATCTCTATCCGCAACCTAATATGAATGATATGCTCTAATATAAGCCATGAAACAATGTCGTGCATGCAAACTCATATGATATCCATACCACTTGTACATTTGAAAATAAAGTTTATCATCAAAATATACGTTTATGACATCTCGTCAGGTTGTAAAATACTTTACAAGTACTTACGTTGAAACGACATCCTACAATAGTTGCTTAGTGATTTATCAAGAAATTATAGTTTATGAGTAGTTTTCGGAAAAGTTCGAGAGATCGTATATTACTCGTTACAACTCCGTTTGACAAACGGTTGAACATTTTGGAAAGTAAGCTAGGTGAACTCACTTTTACTTAAAGACATTATTTTCTCAAATGTACTCTATCGATAGGAAAAACGGCTCCCAACATGATCAGTAGCGACAATTAGTTTGGCTATTAGAAAATATATATGTAAGTGTTTTATACTTATATAAAATAGTTACGTTAACCTTATTTAAACGCGTATAATTTAGTCGTTATAATTCCGTTTTCTACGTTTTATATGTCCTTAGCTTCGTGTTAAAGTATACTAATATATTTTTGATAAATCGACTCATTTAGATAACGCTTAAAACTCATTTTTGACCCTTCAAATTTCTGGACAGCATGTTGTTTTCCGGAAAATATAGTTTTCGTCGTTAAACTTGAAAATAGCATAACTTTTTCGTTATAAATCCGTTTTAACCCGTTCAAGCGACCACGGTTTCGTTTTAAAGTATATTTTATGAATATCTAGCCCAAAATATTTTATAACCTTTCAAAATTTCCATATTTCACAAATATGTTCAGACCTCATTTTAAAGTTGTCGAAAATGGTTTTTCTTGCGTAATACTTGTTTCAATCACTTCAAATCAACACCAAATCTATTCTAAACCTACCATACACCTTCTTAGGGTGTCATGGGTTCCTAAACATCATCAAAAATGATATGTTTCAAAGGATTAATTATAGGATGATATATACTAATTATAAGTACTAAAAACAATAAAAGTGGTATAGATACACATGAAACTTGCATGTTTTCTTACTAGAATGATAAAATAGCTCAAGTAATATTATGAAAGAGTAGTAAAAATATTCAGAACACTTAATTGAGTGATTATGAATTTTTGAGCAAGAAAACCTAAAAATCTTGAGGTTTTTATTTCAAAACCTTAACTAGATCACTAATAGAACTTGTTTAACACATGAATCTTGAAAAATTATGGATCCCTCTTGGTTTTCTTCTCTTGGCCGAACACTAGAGTAGAAAAGAGAGTTTTCATTTTTACTTCATCTTTAATGTGTGTATTGTATGTGTTTTGTGTAAGTTAAATATCTTGTATATTTTGTGTAGGTGTACTTATTAGAAGTAAAAATCAAATTGATGACTTGTGATGACTAGGGGGGGTGTATGTGGCCGACCATGGATATTAGGGGGGGGGGGATGAGGTGTATTTTTGAGGATTAAATGTATATAAAGTTATGTATATTGTATATTTTGTACATGTAATTAATTATTTAATGTAGCGTTAGTTAGAAAATCGATTTTAACGGAACAAAATAAAATATATCGAAGTCGTAAAAATTAAAAAAATACATTTCTCGCAAGAATTGAGTGAATAAATAATTATCGAGTTGAATTTACGAAAACCGTCGTATATATATATATATATATATATATATATATATATATATATATATATATATATATATATATATATATATATATATATATATATAACAATTTATATACAAAATAAATTGAAAACATCGGGTAAACTAATAATATAATTTTTATGGTCTTAAAATGAGTATAAAAATATATCAGGACAATTTTTGGAAGTGTCGGATCAGTTGTTCAAAATAAATGATCGTACGATAGCGTTTATTTAATAGAAAAATATACGTTATTGAAATATGCGAACCCATGCATGAACTAATATGCAGATAATGGTCGTAAATATAAATTTTTCTCTGGGGATGAATAGTGTTTTTCAAATAGTAAAATTTTGAAATAACTTCTCAAAATATCAACTCGGCTTCAAAAACGATGAATAGTAAAATGATAAATAGTAACCGATGAATAGTAAATTTCCGAGATGAATAGTAAATTTGAAAAATGACCGGAAATTGAGAATTGTGACAATTACACTATCACCAACAACATAATCTCCATAACCCATAATTGCATTGAAATAATCGTTCCCGAATCTAACAGTCCCGATGAATTTACTCACGAAGTTCATGAGCCGTGACCGGTCTCCAGTCATATGCTTGGAACAGCCTGAGTCCAGGTACCACAGAACGATTTGAACGATCTGCAGTTGAACACAGACAAGAATGGATAACTGGATAATTGGGATCCCCATGCAAGAATGGGTTCCATTTGGTTAGTAACAATGATTGGAACACCCACATCGGAAGTAGAAACAATGGAATCATCAGGGATTGATGCAGTGCTAGTGTATGCATTAGACCTATTCAAAGTATGTTCACTTCTTAAAGGAATAGTTCTACCAGTAGGCATCCATTTCCTAATGGGCATTGATCTAGATAATTTAGGGCACAATACATTAAGACTAAATTTGTGTCCAGTAGGTATCCACTGATAACCTACATTACTAAATTTTCTTCCTGTGGGTTTCCAATGTTTTCTAATCTTCTTCCGCCTTTGCTTTCTAGCCTTCTTAGCTCGATTTTTGGCATTAACAGTTTTAACTGGGTATTTAACAGCATTAATCAAATCATTCACACCACATACATGATTAGTAACAGAAACCAAGCAATCATCATTACATGTTTTGCCAAAAGTAGCAGAATTCGAATTAATTACAGTACGCTTATAGCTAATACTAGAATCAACACGATTCGTTTTATTCAACTCAAACTTAATGTTCCTAGGGTGGTCTTCTACTCTCTTCCATTGCACATTCTTAGCTTGCGAGGTCCTATCTTGCTTTGTATTGCCTGGAGGCTTTGACCCGTTTGCTTTTGTGTCACTGATTACTCCTGTAGAGGGAATTATGGGAACATTAGTTGGTTGGGCTACCTTTTGCATTCCTGAACTAGAAGTGCAGGGATATGAACTACTTGAAGGCACTTTAGAGTTCACTTTCTTCACTTTCTTAACACTGGGGATAAAATGGGTTGCATACTTAGCACTAGGCATAGAACAAGGCATCACAGCTTTATCTTTCTCACATAAGGGTTTAGGACATGTTGCTCTTAAACATTCTAACAGCTCCTGAGATCGTTTGGCCTGAATTCAAGCAAACCTAATTTCACTATCAAGTGGCTTATTTATGAAATCTTCTTCTACAATCTCACGGAGACATTCTAGACTATCCTTAAGGTGAGCGAAATAGTTATGAAACACAAGTTTGTTATTTCTAAGATGAGGAGGAATGTATTTAACAGTCACAGTATATTTAGGGTCTGTAGATGACTTTGATGCAACATTCTCATTAAAGACAAGTGGCATTTTCCCTTTTACCTGACTCCTCAGATTCTCAATTTCCTTTTGTAAAGACGTTATTTTTTCGTTGTTCTTGTCACGAGTGACTTTCATTGAATCATATAACTCTTTAAAGTGTCGTTTAACTTTTTCATTTTCTTCTAGAAAACTCTCTTTTTCCTTTTGTAAAACATTAACCAAGTTTTGAATATGAAAAGTTTGAGAACACTGAGAATCTATAAGAGGAGGCATTTGGGAGCCAGTCACATTATTCTTTTCACCCTTTAATTGTGAAATTTGGTCTTTCAACTTTCTGATCGTGTTATAGTGAGCTTGAATCTGTTCATCACGTTTGTTTATTTCAAAAACTTCATCAAACTCTGGAACATTTGAGGATGTCTTGATGTTTGAGGTTTTTACATTTTCTTTGAGATGTTGATATTTTAGTTGCAAATCAAAATGTTCAACTTCTAGCTTAGAAAGATGTTTTACCAAATTATCGTGATCATCCTGATCAATTTTCTCATTTAGTTTTGAGTTTTTGTTTTCAAGCTCAATAACACGATCATTGGAAACTTTCAAAGCAACAGATAATTCATTAAATTGAGAAGCAGTAATAGAATGCTTAGTAACAGTATAAAACACATCTTGAGCCACACAACTCAATACTAAATTTTCATTGAAGATATGCAGATTCTTCCTTTCAATTTCATTATATTTGAGTTCCCGTTCATAATCATTGACCTCAACTATCATTGCATCAAATTCCTTTTCCATTTCTTTAATATCTGAGTCTATCCCTTTTTGAAGACTCTCAAATTGACCTTTTAATTGTTTAAAGAAAGGCATGACTTCAGTTAAATAGCATTCTTTAGTTTGCTCAAAATCCCTCTCCCCTTCAGTTATCCCAGTAGGTGTGATCCTTTTCTTACATGTCTTCTCAAAATCAACAAATAGTTGATAAACAACATACAGGCTGATTAAGGTCTTGCTCTTAGTGGGAATAGATCTAGGAACTAAATGCATTGGTGTATTCGGAGGATACACAGTTGCTGGAGGCATTTTCCTAAGGGGAGTATTTGTTTTAACAAGTGCGTTAGCTTTTTGCATATCTATGTCCTTTTTCAAAAAAACTTGTTCTGGGGTTAATAGAGTTTGGGGCTTAAACCTGTTCAGGGAAATCCAATTTTCTTTAGTGTAATCATGGGGTTTGAACGTTATGTTTTGCTTTTTACACTCAGGATCTTTTAGCTTCTTATTCATTTTCTCCCTAGTGACTTCATCTAATTACCTATCTTCCTCAGTGCACTCAGCGCAACTAGGTTTCTGCCTAGGCTTAAGGATTTCATTACCATCATATATTACCTTCTGAGCATCTCTAGCCACTTTACCATATTCAGGATTGGGTTCCTTTACGAGAGGAATGCTATGCTTATCGCTGAAAACTCTATGCTTAGTGATCATGTGAGCAGTCTGAATGGTATTCTCTTGTACGTACAACTTATTTTCAAGCTTGTTTTTCAAAGTTTTTAGATTGGAAAAGTCATTCAAAAGTTTTGATTCCTTAGCATTAAATTCTTGTTTAAGCACTTTAACATTATCTTGGAGTTCTTATTTTTTCTTAACAGTTTTAGAAAGCTTTTCTTGTATGGAGTTTAACTCTTGTTTTAACACTTCTTCTCTAAAATTACTTTTTCTAATAATTGTACGCATTTGGTCATTCATTTCCTGCTCACGGGTATTTAACTCAAACTTAGCATGTTGTTCATAAATAGCAACTTGTTCTTTATAGGCATTCAGTTCAGAGATAACAGAATCATCAGGGGCACATGGAGTGTATTCATCAAAAACATAGTCATCATTGACTGCAAAAGATGCATCACTTGGTACAATCTCACTTTCACTTTGTATCACATATTGATCATATAGGACAATATTACTATTACCCACATTATCCATATCTGATTCATTGGTTACATGTGATTGTACTTTGTTATGCATCTCTTGCTCATCAACTTCATCGTATAGTTTTAATACCTCAGAGATGATTGATTCTTTGGAAGGACCAGCCTGCTGTGGTGATGAAACCTTTGGAGAGACCATTGGTGAAATGCTAGCCATGAAGATTGTCTGGGCAGTAGGTTCATCATCGACATCAGAGTCAAATGCATCACAGTCAGCAACTTGAAAGGCATTTTGATGATTGTGACCTATTTCCTGAATTGGCTGCTCATCCACATCAGCATCATAGGTTTTGGCATTTCCATCCGCAAGAAACAACAACTCTTCTTCATCCAGAACCGCTCCATTGTCCTGAGCTTGCACCAGCAGCATCTTGTCCCTGAAGTACTCTGCATTTTGAGGGCGTTTTGGAGATGTGCAGTTCCTTGCAATGTGTCCATCACCACCACAGTTGTAGCACTTGATTGGCTTTACTTGTCCTTGATTTGTATTCCTTCCACGATTCTGATTAGCCACATAACCTCCACCTGCTCCAGTATTACCATAACCTGCTCCAAGCATCCCTTGTTCATACCGTCTTCCTTGCACATTCTGCACCACTACCTTACCATCTCTGACAGTAGCTTGATTGTGTGGGTTGGATGTTGTTCTGAGGTTATTGTTGGTGTGTGGAGTGGAATTCATATTTTGACTAACCATGAGAGACAGTTGATTGATGAAGTTTTCCATGAGTGTGTTTGAGTCTGGAGGCTTATATGCTGGATCATGAATGAGCTTGTAATTACCATTACCCGTGGGTATGACTTGAGAAGCTTTGGTGGTAATTCCTACATTGGTGTAAAAGGCTGTTGAATCATTTGACGAACTTGTTTCTCCTTGTTTAGACTTGAACTATTCAAGAATCATTCGTTCAAACATAGCATGTCTCTCATTCTGAAGCAGGAATGCATACAATTGCTCATAGTTAGTGTTCCTCAAACCCTTAGTTAACTTGACTGAAGTGACAAATTTGTGCCATTCGGGATTCATGTTGTTCACAAACTTTGAGTTTAGCTGAATATTTGGCATAGTCATTTTAATATTCCTCATGTCATTCACAAGCTTGTGGAACCTCATGTAATATTCTGTGACACTTTCTGCTGGCATCATCTTAAAGTGCTCAAAGTCATCATATAGTTGTGATTCTCTGTCTTCTTTAGTGAGTTCAGAACCAGAGAGAAGCATCTTGACATTGTCCCAAACTGCCTTGGCTTCAGTGTTGTGATTGATTAACTTGTAGATGTCTTTTGGAAGACCCTGAAGTATAATGTTTGAAGCCCTGATATCATCATCATATCTCTTTTTCTCCTCATCACTCAGCTCATCATACGTCTTTGGTCTGTCCAATCCTAAGATCACTGTACCATCCACAACAGTTTCAAGTATGTCTCTTGTAGTCTCAATCTGATAAGGTCCTTCATCAATTGATTTGAGAATGTTAACCCCATTTTCCTTTCCCAAATAGTACAACCTAATTCGTTGAGCCCATGAGTCATAATCAGTTCTGTCAAGCATAGATAGACGAGTATCTGATCCAGCTGCTTGAACGTCCTCAGCTACAGTTGAAACGATAGTAGGTACGTTGTTAGACATGATTCCATATTCTACGGGATTTTACTATTCTTTGATTAAACCGGGAAATAGATTCTTTTACGGGATTTTACAAAATCAAAAGAACAACCGTAAAACGTAGCACGAAGAAGTGACAAGTCTCAATAGACAAGTAGTAAACTTGACAAGTCGCACCCTAACCAATTCGCTTAAGGATCTACTCGCTTAGTAGACAAGTCGCATAAATAGACAACTCGCTTGACAACCAAGTCGCATAAACCAACTCGCTTAATAGACAAGTCGCTTAAAACCCAAGTCGCATAAAGATACAACTCGCTTAATAGACAAGTCGCTTTAAAACCCAAGTCGCTTAAAGAATCAACTCGCTTAATAGCCAAGTCGCATAAACCAACTCGCTTCCAAGATAACTCGCTTAATAGACAAGTCGCTAAAGAGCCAACTCGCAGGAACAAACAACTCGCTTAATAGCCAAGTCGCATAAACCAACTCGCTTCCAATAACAAAGCAACTCTCTTCCTAGAAATGTTATATCGAGGCTCAACTCGCTTCGTACAATATTAAAAAACAACCACTTTATCAATAAAAAACAACCTAACCACGATGATTCAAGCCTTCCAATTCAAAACCTAAACACATATGATGATCCTAAACACAAAAGTACAATCAAAATTCAAACTTTAACACTAGAAATTGACCAAATGATTCAAACTCTTCTAAACACTTATAACCCCAAAAACCTTATGAAATCCATCAAAACCAAGAGCATGAAAGATGAGTGATCAAACCATGGCTCTTGATACCAATTGTAACATTTAGGATTTCACAAACACATCACACCGTAATCATATGGGACGTATACAAGGTTTAGAGAGAGAAAGTTCTAGAGAGAGAAAGGGAAGAGAGTTGGGAACTATGTGAAACAAAAGAAAAATGGTATTGAAGCTCCAACCCTCTACCTTGGGAGGTAGAGGGTATTTATAGTTTTCATACAAGACTCGCCTCCTACAGGCTGTGGATCAGGCATACAGTGGGTAAAGACTCGTCCGTCCTCCACGGTGTTACTTAACTAAATACTAACTAATATTAAATGACTACGACTACGAGCTTTCTAACGATTACATATACTTGAGGTGACCGACACTTTAATGACTGGATTTCCTAAATCCTAATAGAAAGACTTAATAACAATCCTAATATAACTCCCCGGCAGCGGCGCCAAAAGCTTGATGCTGGTTTTACTGACTAGGTTTTAATATTTATAATGTCTCGTTATACCTATGGTCTACCCTAATGCACTAACGGACAGTGTACCCGGTCGTGTGTAGTGTAGTATTTGGTAAAACCGAGGTCCTCCCAAGAGCTATGTGTGTTGGATTAATACTAAGTCTAGGTTTCACAGATTTTAATATGATTTCGATAAGGAATTAATTAATTAACTACTAAAGCAGATAAAAGCAAAGGTTGTGATCAATAAAGGAGAGTGGTGCTAACCTAGTGATTCCTCCTAGCTAGTAATGTCTACGTCTAATTACTTCCAATTACTTCAGGTGGGGTCAAAGTCGAGAGGACATCATTTGGTCAATTCGCCCTAGCCTATCAGCAAAGATGCCACCACTGGAGAAGTCAGGTGTCCCCTCATAAGTCCAGTTGTTCCTGGTCCCCTAAGCCGAGTCATTAAGTACCCCTACATGCTAGACTTATAATACTGAGTGCCCGGGCGTTAGCAACTTAAACACCCACCCCCTAATTCTTAAGTTCATCCAAACGGTATGTGATCAGTTGGTCAAATCGCACAAGTAGAAAGGGTCGTCAGTTAGTCATATCTTACCCTTCCCGTCTCAGTCTACTCACTTAGGGTCAGTTGGTCATATCTCCTAAGCAACTAGCCTCTACCGCCATTCAAAACTACCGAAACAAGGGTAGCTACCAATAAACTATGCGTGCATACACTTAGAAATAATTATGCATAAGTAATGTAAACGCAAACAAAACAATTAAAGAATCATAACTAGGCCAGCACCAAGAGGTGCTTAGCCGCTCATATTAACCATACAAATCCATTCAATATTCAATGTTACGAAATACATGAATCGAAAGTAAAGAAAAGATAAAATGCTAATGCTTATCGTAGGGGAGTGATTTCTCCCTTGGAGACAGCTCCGTATGCTCCATTAGACCTGCCTTTGGCTTCTTCCCACGTTCTTTGGTTGTGGTGTGTGAAATGGGATGCTTTGAAATGCTGGAAATCGTGGGATATTTATAGGCCAGATCTGGGTTACGGCGTAACTAATAGAATAGTTACGCCGTAATCTTCTATTTCTTCATAATTTGCACTAGATCTGCTGGTTACAGCGCCGTATCTTCAATATTTCTTGGTTACGCCGGAGTTTATTCAATAGTTACGGCGTAGTTATCAGCGGCGTGGAACCTCATTTGACCTAATATAGTTACGTCGTAATCTTTTTTGAGAGTTACGCCGTAATCTTCTGATGAGTTGGCTTTCTGAGTCACGCTTTAGTTACGGCGTAATGTGAGAGATGAGTTACGCCGTAACTTCTTCAAAGTGAGCATACTCTGATAAATCTTTGATAATTCTCCAATTCCGCGTCTCTTTAGCTCCAATGCTCGTAATTTACCTGAAAGTGGAAAACAATGAAAAACAAGCGTAAATCCATATAAATGATATAAATTACAAGCATTATTGGGGGAAATTGACACTTAATATTCAGGATTACTTGATGTTATCAATACTTTTTTTTTTGTTTCCTTAATTTATACTACATGCTTTTTATGAAGGTAAATGCAACATCAAAAGAATCCATAATCGTGCTTATTATCATGGCAAAACAAAACACATGAAACTATAAGTATTTATAGTATTAAATTGTATTCATTCAAGCACATGATACTCCGATGTAGAAATATGAATTACATGCAGTTATCACACAAGTTTCAAATTGATTTGTTGGAACAATGTTGATTATAAAAGAACAAGAATATATAGGTGCATCATGATACATAATCAAAGTACAAGTACGTGTTCAAAATGATATAGATGCATGATGATGTTTCTTAAGAAGATATGTCATAAAAAATTTATTAGATGATTTTATTTTCATATCTTAATAAATTTTTTGATTATTCGATATTGATTAGTAAATGTTTTGTTTTAATTTTTAAGATGTTAATTTGTTTTATTTCGTTCTATTTTGTATTCGCTATTTTTTGTAATTTGTGTTTTATGAGTAATGTAGATATATTTACCCGTATTTATATATAAACATTAACCTAAAATATAAATATGTTATCAATATTAATACATGGTTTCTTCCAAAACAAGTTTCTTCGAACAAAAATATAAAAAGTAGAGTTGGTGTTTTCGAAATTAAATCTAACCCATACTTAAAATAGTAATAAATATATATATACGTAAATAATATAAAAGTTTTAAAAAATCGATGTAATCCACTATTTTTCATACAAAATTCAATCAAAATTTATAAAAAACATATATAAGTTTGAAAATTTATATTATCAAAATTAATACATGATTTTTTTCCCCCAAAACTAAGTTTCTCCAAACAAAAAAGTATATTTTATATTTTTAAAATTAAAACTAAGCCATTCTTAAGACATCTCATATTATTTCCTTTAAAATTCAAAAATAAAATCCATTGAAAAATGGTTCCTCCTAAGAATGCAAAGTTTATGATGGAAAGAGTTCATACGAGTTGCTGATGAATAAAATACGCTTATGATGGAACATTTCAAATTTATTAGAAGTTTATGATGTTAAACATTGTGATAACTATGATGTTAATATGAACATCAATGCTGGTGGGAAGAATTATTTTTTCATTGTTCTAAACATGAAATAATTCAGATATAAAATGTGGTAATTTCATGTTGTTTATGAGTTGTTAATGAATTAAATATGTTGCTGATGGAACATTGCAAAGTTATCATACGATGTTCAACACTCTTCATACACGTACATGACTTCTAAAAAGTAAACTTTGATCATTTCAATGTTAACTTTAGTTTGTTTATTGATGAGATGATGTTTTTTTTAAGTATGAGGAATATATCAAATGTTGAAATGGTTGCAGTAGTTTTTGCTAAAGAAACTCTAATTATTTTCGATGATGATGAAGTCCTAATGGTTATTTCTAAAAATGAAACTGTTTCTGATGGGAAGAATAATATTTTACTCATATGCTTCTGATGTATATGTATATATTAGCATTGTTAGGATCAAAAGTGGCGATCATTTCCTAGTTTACAAGCCTTGTAATAGTTCAATATATGTAACACGAGTAATAGCTAGTCCATTAGATAAGTCCATATACAATCCAATATGGCTAGGCTCATCTAAGCCCATGACTAGCCATATGGAAGTATAAAAATCCCTCTCCACTCATGGAGAGGGTGTGTGTCTTGCCAAAATTCTTCTCTCTTGTATGTGCTTCGTCGGGGTCACCACTCCCAGCTAAACGAATAATTGCAACAGGAAGCTGCCAACTTCCCCGCCCCGTTGGGGCTCATGATGCAATGCCCAATCAATGTCGTCTTGTCTATCTTGACTTGCAGCTCTTAAGATGCCTAATGGCATTTTCTGGGATGTAAGCTCACCAGTTTCTCCTCTTAATCTAATCATCCACTTTATCTCTATATTCTCTACATCAGTCTCTCTAATATTCCTTATTAGTATTTGTGTGTTAAGCTTGATAGTTTTGGAACCTACAAGCATGATTCTCATAGAAATATGGCAATTTCATATTGTTTAAGAAATGATGATGAATTAAATAAGTTAATGATGATTCATTACAACTAAGGTTAAACAATAGTGTTTGTTAAACAAACTATAATTATTTATGATGATAATGAAATTTCAATGGTTACTCCTAAAATATACAACTGTTTCTGTTCAGAATAATAACTTTTTTAATATACTTCTGATAAGTTATGTTTATACTAGCACGATTCTGATAGTAGATGTGGTAATTTCATGATATTTAGTTATTGCCGATGAATTAATTATGTTGCTGATTGAGCATTGTAAAGTTATCAAATGATGATGAATCATTGCAATTGATGCTAAACATTACTTTCTGTTAAAGAAACTATAATTATTTCTTATGATGATGAAGTCCTGTTGGGAATTGCAGATTTGAAGATTACAAAACCACGAGCAAGAATGAAGATAGAAGAAACAATGAGGGTCTTAATAGTAATATTTAATAGTAGCTTTTCTAGTAAGTTATGTTTAGGGTTTTCATGTAACCTCCCTTTACTATATAAAGAGGGTAGGCGTCTAGGATTTAGGTATCCCTTTCATTCATCCTTTTCATTTCATTTCATAGTAGACATCTCTAACGAGAGTCTAGACACACGATTATAGCGTGTGTACATTAGTAGTAGTAGTAGTATATTAGTTTCTTTATGTTTTAATAAAGAAAACCTTATTAGTGATGTTGATTGTCTTATCTTTATTCCGATGTCCATCATTCAATCAATATTGCTAATACCCTAGTTGAGTCCGGATCTTGGATTCTACAATTGGTATCAGAGCCTCGTGGCTCTTGATCTAGGGTTTATAAGGTTTTCTGTAATTAAGGTTTTTTCCCTAATTCTTTTGTAGCAGCAGATGTAAAATGGCAGCAGACAAAAGAGGTGGCAGATCTGATGAAATAATTGGTGGGACAGCAGATGCGAAGTACTGGTACTATTTTTTTTTCATACGAAGTTCATTATGATATTCTTGGTCGAAGATTATTGTGCTTTGATCATCTTATCTACTCTGTATGAAATATTATTGTGGATCACATATGTTGGTTATCACGAGGTTATGTAATGATTCTCGCTCATACTTCATGACACAATTTCTTTTCAAATTTAATTGGTCAAAATACACTAGCGAATTGTAATATGTTTTGTCATCTTTTGATTGATTGAGTCGCATGTGAACTGGTGTATGGTTGTTATGATGGTTCGTATATTTTGATCTCTTGTAGGTCCCTCGTAACAGCATCAATGGTTTCTACTGATATCAAATTGATGGTCACGTGAGCATTTGGTTTTGATTGATACACGTGAATGTGATGGCTGATATCACATGTTTGTTTCATTAGTATGTATTTTAACGTGGGACTCATTTATGTTTCGAGATATACTGGTGTCACGTGGGCATATCTTGATGGGTTATCAAAATTGTTTGGCTATCACTTGTTGCTGCTGAAGAGGACACGTGGGATTGGATTTCGTGTGGAGAGGTGTGTGGAGATACGGTGGGATTATTTTTTATTGGTTGTGATTGTATTTCTACTGATCACCTTTGTTTCTACTGATCACACGTGGGCCTATTTTGTACATCCCTCATTCCCACTGATCATTTAATGGGTATGATATGTTGGTTCACGTGAGGTACTATTTGGACCCACATCGGTTCTTCAAATCTCATATATTTAAAATTGATTGGTGGTCACGTGATGTTTATTTGGTCAAAGTTGAATATTGGTTAGTTTATACGCTTAGTACATTGTTCGAAGGAGTTATTATTGGTCATATACTTGTTCATTCTAACAGCGTGGGAACTTACTTCTGGTTGTCAAAATTCTATATTGTTCATGAACGGCTGTTGTACATGGTTAATTCTGGTCATGAGAGTTTGTGTTGGTCTTCTAATGTTTTACTAGTCTTGGTGAGTTGACTTTTTATTCAACGATGAACCTTAGTAATTAACATATTTTCGGGTTGATTTGATGTTTCTACTGGCTGCATATTCTGACGTTCCCTCTGACCGGTTTCTGCTGGTAGTATCGGTTGCTGCTGATCGGTTCCTACTGATATTGGTTACTGCTGGTTAGTTCCTGCTAATTGCTTATTTGGTTCCTGCTGGTAGTATTGGTTTCTGCTGATCAGTTGCTGCTGGTTGTTCTGGAGTTCCTACTGGTTGATCATATGCGTGTCTTATCATATCTCAAAGTGAGCAGGAACACTTTTGAGATAACTTGTTCATACATGACAAAGACTTGATGAATATAGCGAAGGGGTGAGATCTATAGATTAAAGGTACTTAATGTAACAATTCACATTTTTAGGATTTCTATCCATTTTCGAATTTTTACTATTCATTTTTACTATTCATCACCAAAATTTTTATTTAACATTCTCGTAAGTTAATTTATTTTAGTGATAACCTGAGAGTTTGACAATCGTTAGATCAGCTTCGCAAAAGTTATTAAGAAAACATCATCTTAAAGTTTCGTTTTGGTCGGAGCATCATTTAAACATCCCGCGCATAACGAAAACCAACTCTGATAATTTTCCCCACATCAGATTAATTTTTAGATCACTCATAATCAATTAGAGAATTTTTAAGATTTCATTTAAATGTTACCAAATAAACCCTGACTTAGACCCAGACTTAATCATTCATGCACTGTATTTCCTAAGATGTTTAGACACTTTTACATTTTTTTGGAAAATTCAAACATATTTCTCTTCTCCTTTGACCATAAAGAAATTAACCTTGTACGTTCTACATTTTTGCTTAAATCGCGTAACTTTTAGACTTCACGCATAACTGTTAAGTTATCCCACGTATAACGAAAACTACATTTTGACATCTCATATCACTCATAGAATAATTTTAGTCTAGTTTAAATATATTCACGGTCATTTCCCTGAAATCTCGTTCTTTTCTGATAAATTGCATTTTTCACGTATTTAGCCTACGTTTCCAGTTTTAACAGCGTTTACGCGACCCATTAAACTTATCACTCATTTTTATAAGATAATAATGAGTATATTGATGAGTTTAATCATTCCTATAAGTTTCATATTTTTACGACACCTGGTTTTACGTTTCATGAATTAAATACTTACCTTTAGCGATTTCCCGGACCAAAACTCACTCCGTAAAGGCAAGATAAAAGTTCAAAACTCTTAACCTCCTCATTTTACCATAGGTGTAATTTTCAATGAGTCACCATGACACATTTTATGGTGACATAACATCTTGCTTAGGATATAAACATGTGTAAACTTAACTATAGTTAGTTTTAACCCGATATGTAGTTAACTCCAAATCCTAGCCTATAAATACTAACTTAAAAACATAGAAAAAAATGCACCACACCTCTTTATCTATCAAAGTCCTAAAACCCTAAGGCACTTATCTTATATTTTGTAAGAAAGTTAACTCGTTTTTGAAAGAAAACTAGTGTTTGATCTTCGTTCTTGGAAGTTTTCAAGAAAGAGTCGTTATAATCTTCAAATAACTTCAAGTCTCTAAAAAGACGTTGTTATAATCGTCTTTTCTTCTTCGGGTTCTCAAGAAGGCGTTTTTATAATCTTCTAGTAGCCTTGGGTTTTCGAAGATTGCAAATTCTACGTCGAAGCTCCGCTAATATTTTATTTTTCCATAATACTCAAGCATTCTATATTAAGGTAAGTATATATAAGACTCAAACTTATTTAAATACTTATAAACTTGGTTAGTTTATTTATTGTATTTATAAACTCTTAATATATCATATAATCAAGTAATCAAAAATACATGTTTTACGTATTGAGCACTAAAACACTAGGGAACTTCATGTGAGGGGTTCATTTGGGTAAACGGATCGACGAGTTGCTGGATTTACGAATTAAAGTGTCCTAGCTCCTTGAACGTTTACTGCATGACATCTGAATTATGATGGCCCGAACGGTAGTACGAGATATACAAACTAAAACCATTTCTATAAACAAACATACAAATACTACATCATGATCAATATAAGGACGTATATAGGCATGTTTATACTTTTGCATCGTTATTCCGAACCTAAGAGTTGACATCATATTCTAGGTTATACGTAGAGACTTCCAGGTTTATCCATCGATTTCGTTATACATTGTGATATCATTTTTTAAGGTGAGTCATAGCCCCTACTCTTTTAATAATTGTTTTAACTCTTTGGGGGAGATACATGCTCAACTACTTGCTTTTACTTGTATAAATACTCAAAACATTATACTTGATTGCATTATACATGATTGCATTATACTTGATTGCATTATACTTGATTACGTTATACTTGATTTCGTTATACATGCTTGGAAATACTTTACTCTCTTAATTTAAATACATGAATTGTATTTACATACGCATACAATACTCTATATTGTCGGAGAGGTATTGATAGTACTATAAGTCAGGTATATGCCCCCGCCCATGTGTACCAGATTCATGACCTTGGGATTAATATAGTACTATTTGGGAAGATGCCCCCGCCCTTGTGTACCAGATTCATGACCTTGGGTGAATATAATCCGGTGTATTGTGCAAACTATATTTTGGCAGTGGGTTGTGAACACACATGTTGCAAGTTTTGTGTGGGCGGAACTTGGAACTGAGTGAATTTACAATACCTTTGTTGTGTAAACATTCTTTAAAAGCTTTACATGTTAAACAAACTCTATGAACTCACCAACCATTGTGTTGACACTTTAGCATGTTTATCTCAGGTCTGAAAAGTGATAGCCGTTGCATGGAGCATAGAGTTGCTCAGCATGTTTTGAAGACTTATGCTTTTATTATTACCTTTCGATAAGTTTTAAAAACACTTATGTATTGTACCTTGGAACTGATTTCATTAATCGAATGGTAACTTTTCAAAACGTCTCATTTAGAGGTCGTTTTCTATACCTTGTACTTTGTATTATGAAGTAGCACCCCAATGACACAATCTTCCGCTGCGATATTTTGAGGGTGTTACACTTAATGCGCACATTTGCTAACACTTTAAGGAGTTACGTTGTAGTGCTCAGTGTTAGTAAAGGGGTGTGATCTACAGATTCAAAGTGCTTAATGCTCACATTTGCTATCGCTTTAAGGAGTCACGTTATTGTGCTCAGTGTCTCATATTAATTGAGGATTTATCAAGATTTGGAGTCACGTGTATAGTACAAGATATAAGACGCATGCGTTGGTGTTCCTACTGGTTCTCCATTCCTACTGGTGGATTATTTTGCTGCTGATTTGAAGTTTCTGCTGCTACGCTTTATTTCATTTGTTTAGTAGTTAAAAATAATAATAATAAATAAAAAGAATTGAGATGGTTAGTATAATTTTAAGGGGAAGCTTATGGTTTATATACTTACCATCTACATGCATCACTTGAGGAGAAGCGTCTACGAGTTGCACAAGACCTCTATTAGAAAAAGGGGAAGAAGATTTATGATGTGCAGCTTATTATTGTGATGACATGTTTTAGCATTGTTTCTTTATACAGGTTGTTTTGTAATATCAAGAAACTGGAACTTAACCTAGTCAAATTCCAGTTTAAGGGAAGATTGTTGGGAATTGCAGATTTGAAGATTACAAAACCATGAGCAAGAATGAAGATAGAAGAAACAATGAGGGTCTTAATAGTAATATTTAATAGTAGCTTTTCTAGTAAGCTATGTTTAGGGTTTTCATGTAACCTCCTTCTACTATATAAAGAGGGTGGACGTCTAGGGTTTAGGTATCCCTTTCATTCATCCTTTTCATTTCATTTCATAGTAGACATCTCTAATGAGAGTCTAGACACACAATTATAGCGTGTGTACATTAGTAGTAGTAGTAGTATATTAGTTTCTTTATGTTTTAATAAAGAAAACCTTATTAGTGATGTTGATTGTCTTATCTTTATTCCGATGTGCATCATTAAATCAATATTGCTAATATCCTAGTTGAGTCCGATCTTGGATTCTACAAGTCCCAATAGTTACTCCTACAAAATGCAACTGTTTCTGGTGAGAATAATTTTTTTTTATTAATATACTTCTGATAAATTATGTTTATATTATCACGATTTTGATAGTCTATGTGGTAATTTCATTATGTTTAGTTGTTGCCGATGAATTAAATATGTCAATAATATTAACACCCATCAGCAAGACCCATCAGCGAGACTCATCAGCTTCAGCAAGCATGTTGAATACATTAGCGAAAATATTATCTATTTTGTCATCAGAAAACCATTACAAATTCATGTAAACAAAGTCTTATTTGAACTTAACCTTTAATTTTACAGGTACCCAAAGATTTGCAACAATCAAAAAAGTATCAAAGATTTATATTAACAACAATATTCCAGCAACATCTTGGTTCAAGGACAAAGAAATTTGTTAAGATTCAAAAGAATAAAAAAGATAAACATGATAAAGTTACAAATAAACAATGAACTTCATGAGCTCTCGATGTTAGCTATGAACAACTTTTTTTTTGTTACTTAAATTTATTATGCATTATGAAATTTATAATTCATTAATATCTTTACAAGTTGAAATATATTTTAAAATACTTAATTATTGGAAATGCTTCATGTTTTTCGTTGGCCACGTTTATGTATAATACTCCCTCCGTCCCAAAATAATTGTCCAGTTTGACTTTTCAAAGTCAAACTGGTTTAACTTTGACCTTAACTATTTTTGTGAGTGTTATATAATATTTGATGCAAAATGTATAAATGAATTGTGTTTTAAGTGCACTTTTCAATGGTATAAATTTTCATCAAATATTATATAACACAAAAAAAATATTTAAGATCAAAGTTGAACCAGTTTGACTCTAAAAAGTCAAACTGGACAATTATTTTGGGACGGAGGGAGTATGCGAAAACAAATCTAACAAAAATATATCCTAAAACCTCGTGCATGCACAAGGATCTAAAACTACTACCAATTACACTTCATATGACTTACCTTGTATTATTAAGTTTTAAAATAAAAGAATAAAATTTTAAGAAAAAGGAGAAAAGAAAATGAAGTGTTGATTAGTATCTTTTTAAATAGAGAAAAGTAGAAAAGAAGATAACCAGGACTCATGTGACTTAGGATCAAATGAGAAATAAAATTAAAATAAGAAAAATGAAAAGTAACCACAATCGCACATTTCAGAATTCAGACGCACTTAAAAAAAGATGCATGTCCCATGAATTTCTCCTTTCATATTTTGTGTGGCTAAAAATACTTATCATTTTCTTATTTTATTTTTTCTACTCACTAGATTCCTTCTCTAACTTATGTTCATAAGTTGGAGTAAGAAACTTGTTCATATGAACTGCATGTCATTTACTTGTTGCTACCAAATCTTTCATGTTAGCATATTAGTCTTTACATAAAAGATATCAATGTTTCCTTTTCAATTTCTAGAAAAGCTCTTGAACACAAAGGATATTATGTTTCTTTCCTTTCTTCTTAAATTGTAAATAAAAAGGATGAAAGCTTAAGATACGCAATATATTTTTCAAATAAACAGAATTACGCAATGTACTATATAAATTTTCAAGATCGCTAAATACATTCAAATAACGTTCGATCTACCTAATATGACTGGTTAGTAGGAGATTATATTTAATCTAAAAAAAAAAAAAATCTTATTTTGATCTTATTTTGATAACGCTAATTTGATCTTATTTTGATAACGCTCGTTTCTTCTCCATAGACACACCCCTAATTTGATCTTATTTTGATAACGCTCGTTTCTTCTCTATTGGATTTATATTTATTTCTTAAATTACTTAAAATTTTGCCAGATTCTTTTATTTTATTTTTAATCTAAAAAAAATAAAAATCTGGATAAAATATATTTTTAAACTTTTAAAAACTTTTCCTTAAAATCCCGAAAAAAAAAACCTTTTTCTTAATTTAATGTTTTTTAAAATTTTGGATAAACTTTCTTAAAGATTTTTAAAAATAAATTTTAAAAATTTGGATATAATTTTTATTTTTTTAAATCTGGAAGGGGCTTTTTTTAAGTAAGTATAAATTCAAAAATCTGATATTTAAAAAAAATAAAATAAAAATAAAAATCTGGAAAATCTCTCTTTGAAAATCTGAATAGAAAAATTTTATTCTAAATTTTTAGAAAAGTCCTTTTATAATTCTGGATAAAAAAAAATTTTAAATAAAAAAAAATTATTTTTTAAACTTTGGATAAAACTTTTTCTTTCTTTTAATATAAAAAAATTTGGATGTAAGAATAGTAATTAACGAGTGTTATCAAATGAGCGTTAACAAAAGAGGATTAAATGCGAGAATTTGGTCATGTTTGGGGATTAATGGTGTAACTTTTAATCAAGTGGTAGCCTGTTAACCTGCTAGTAACAAGTCATGTCACCTAGACCGAACATTATTTGAATGTATTTCAGTGTTAACGTTTCGAACATCCAATTTCGTTACCATTAATAAACTATATGAAGGCGTATAACATATATTAGTATAAACTCCGTAACTGTAATATAAAGACACTGTCAATGAAATACTCATTCCGTCTCAAAATTTGGTCTACTCATAAAAAACACACAGTTTAAGAAAATATATTTATTACTATTTTGATTTTTGTAAAACCAACAAAAAATTAATTTTACTTTTTGATAATTGATTAATCCTCTAAATTAGCTTTGCATATAATAATTTTGATTAAAGATAACACAGTAAACTGACAATTTTAACTTTTATTTTTAATAGTGGATATTATTTTCTGAACAACTCGAATGAAAAATAAATAATAATATTGAGACGAATAAAGTAACAAATATTACTTCACAAACAAGTTATGATGCAAACCAACAAAAAAAGTAATATTATTAAAGTTGATGGGATATGTCTCACCAGTGAGAATGAGCAAAATCACGCACTTTGACACCAAGTTAAAATAGAATAACTCATTGAATATTGATTGAACCCATAGCCAATTAAACATTCCCATACTTGTCAAAAGTCAAAACCATTAAATGCTAACACACCAAACAAAATAACGATAAAAACAAGGGATATAGTATCTCAAATGTCACCAAAATATTTATAGACCGCTTGTTTCTTAAAACTACTTTATAAGTTGTCTGACTATATGTTTGCTTTTATTTATATTGATTCTGGTCAAATATATGTTTAAAAATTGTAATGCTGTTAATGCATAATTAAAGAACCAACGTATAATGTATTAAAGCTTTTAGAATGACAAATTTGATGTGAAATACCAATTATACCATTGTTTTAAGTGTTACTAAAAGTGATTTAGATGGATAAAAATAAAATTTTGCGACTAGTTTTTAATTCGTATAATTTTAATATGTTAGTATTAGGTTCATTCTTCTCGTTTGATATTTATCCGAATTAAATTTAACTGAAATTGGTGTAAACGAAAATAAACGTATAGATTGGTGGCCTTTAAGTTAGTTTCAATACACAAGCGGCATATTTGTTAAAAATATGATGTATTTAGTTGATAAAAACATCACATTTTTCCGTAATATTTCATAGGAAAATGGAAAAAATGAAAATATGTTAATCAACACCTTTTTCTAACAATTTTTACAAAATGAAATTCTTATTTTTCAAATTTTAACCAGAAAAATGAAAACTTCAATCTATCATTCTCCAACTTTTTTTCTCTCTCTAAAAAGAATTAAAAAAAAATGTCAATCTAACATTCAATTATGTTATTCTAACACTAATCAATATTGGTAATATCTCCACCTTCGTATCCTCGCGGTCGCCGCCATCTTCGCAATTCGATGTAATTATTTTAAAAACAAAAAATATAACTCCATCTAAACGAGTTTTCAAAATTCTTAATTATTCTCTAGAGAAGAAAAAAAACTATTCACTTCTCAAAGAATCTAGAAACGAAAAAATAAAAAATAAATCGACAATTAAGCGTTGCATTAATATTTCAGTGGCCTCTTTATGTATTACTCAATCTGTCTCAATTTATTTGTTTTGTTTTAACTTTTTGAAGTATTTCTTTCCAGCTTTGACCTTAATTATTTTTGTTTGTGTTATATAATATTTGAAAAAAATTATATTAATAAAAATACATTTAAAATCTAATCCATTCAAATAGTTTATATCAAATATTATATAACACAAAACAAAATTAAAGTTGAAGAACACAAATAAAGGGTGTTTGTTTAAGCTTATATGTGGCTTATGAATTTATTTATGTTTCAACTTATATTATATAAGCCTAAATTTTTTTGCTATTTTTGTGACTTATGAGCTTATATAAAATTTTTATGATATGATAAACTCATATAAACCAACTAGTTATAATATCCGTGCACGCACGGGGTTTTGACAAAAAACAAAATATTTTGTATTAATATTAAATATTGTGTATAATTATATTCTCGTTTTCAGTAATTTAGCCGTATTTAAAGTGTAAACTCGTATCCACATAGGTTAAACTTTTAAAAATGAAATAAATTGGTCCTTATTGAACGTATATAGTAAAAAAAAAATCGATACTTATAATCTTATGCAAATTTATATGTAAAAAACTCAAATTGATACCCACTGAATTAGAGGAAGGAAGAGAAGTTGTTGTGTTTGAGGAGGATCTTGTTAGAGAAGGAAGTAGGAATTGGCAAATGACTTTGTGTGGGAGATTTTTTGGTAGTACTATGCCTTTTGCTGAGTTAAGGTATAACTTGGGTAGAATGTGGGCAATGTTTTGAAAGGCTCAAGGCGCACTAAGGCGCGAAGGGGACCAAAGAGCCTCGTGGCGAGGCGCATATCAAGGCGCGGGATTCACGAATACGAGGCGCACTAAATACAATAAGTTTTTTTTATAATATATGTGACCATTTATGTAGCTTAAATAGCACAAAATAACATTAAATACTTAATACATGACACATATAGCCATTATAAAGATTAAAATGGATCAGTTGTCACTTCTCAAATGGATCAACTCTTTGGCTCGATGAACTACATATAGATTAAAATCCATATCAGACTAAATATGCTTGTATCCTACACTTGCAGACTTACATCTAACAAAGCTCACAATTTAACCCAAAATATCAAGCAAGCAACATATTAATATTCAAGACATAATGCCACATTTTCATGATAATATGTCATAAAGAAAATACTTAATGAAACAAACTAACTTGTTAAAAGATAACAATCAATAAAATAAACATAAAACCAGTTCAATATTACAAATCATACAAATACTCACCCTATGATGTAATGCTTGATGATAAAATAAACTTATGACGTTATTTACAAATCAATAAAATAAACAATCAATAAAAATCAGTTCAAGATATAAACTTTTGACGTGAGAGAGATTATATATTTGTAAATGATCAAAATCTATAGTTACCAACTTGATTGTGTGTTTTAGTTCTTTTCCAAATTAGGGTTATTAGATATATCTTAATAGGCTCATGCATATAACTTATAAGACCAATGTATCTTATCTTAATATTTATAAAAAAAACCCCAAAACCTGTTATATCTCTGAGGCGCAAAAAGCCCCAAGGCGCTGCGCTTTTTATGGGATTCATGCATGTCGTGAGCCTCGATCCGAAAAAATCCCTAGAGCTTGAGCCTTGAGCCGAGGCGCGCCTAGGCGTGCCTCAGGCGTGCTTTTTAAAACTATGAATGTGGGGTAAACATGGTTTTAGGGATATTATTGTGCAAAGAGGAGTGTATTTTTTCAAATTTAGGAATGATGAAGGAATGAACTATGTCCTTGAAAATGGACCCTGGATGGTAGGTAGCAGGCCACTCTTAGTGCAGAAATGGGACCCTAACATCATAATAGATAGAACTGACCCTGTTAAACTTCCAATTAGGGTGAAACTATATAATATGCCTATGGAAGCTTGGAGTGTAAAAGGAGTGAGTGCTATTGCTAGTAGCCTAGGAAGACCCATTATTATGGACAAAGTTACAGATAGGGTGTGCCATGAGGGAAGGGGAATAGTGGGATTTGCTAGAGTTTTGGTTGAAATAGTTGCAGAAATGGAGATTAAAGATAGTATTGAAATCTGCTATAAGAATGAGGATAAAGTGACTATGTGTACTAAGTTTGTGAGAGTTGAATATACATGGATTCCACCTAAGTGTACTCTTTGTAAAGTCTTTGGGCATTTGGATAATAATTGCATTCATAGGCCTAGCTGAGGGTAGGAGTTAGGGTGAAAAGGAAGTGAATCTGAGATAATGTTAGTGAGACTAATGGGGAGAAAGATAAATCAAACAAGAATAAGAATGTGCCTATGGATAATAATCAAAACAACAAGAAACAGAATCAGGGTATTTCTAAGAACAACCATGGGAACCTTGGTAGGAATAATTTTAAAACTAAAAGCAGAGTTGAATTTAGGCCTAAAGAAACACAGAATGATAAAGAAAGAATAAATGATAATGTGATGGAAAATGGAGATAAGGAGAGTGCTGATAAAAATTGTCAAGAGAAGGTGGATAAGCATAAT
>OU343216.1:134187588-134291030 GCA_910596185.1 Chrysanthemum makinoi
AAATGGTTTTATGGCTTGGTTTAATATTAATGATAAGGACCAAATTTGTAATTCTCGCCAAAACTGGGGAGGACCATTTCTGCCATTATTCCAAAGTTGTCACAAGGACCAAAATCACAAGTTCTAATAGTACAAGGACTAGTTTTTGACATTTCAAATTCCCAAGGATTATTTTTGCCAAATTTCAAAGTTTAGGGACCTAAGTTGTAAATTTGCAATTTTAAATCTCAAGGACTAATTTTGACAACTCATGAATCTCTAGGGACTTGAAATGATATTTTTCTTTATTTTGTTTTACCAGGGACTGTTTTTGACAACTTTTGAAACTTGGGGACTAAAACTGCCAATTATGCAAACTTGATAATGTTTTTCACCGATTTTGATATTTTTGCACTTAAAACACATAAAACACTTATTTGTGATATTTTTATTATTTTGATGCATTTCTGAGTGTTTTCAGATGTTTTTGCAGTTTAATTGGTACAAAAATGATGAGTATTTAGACACTCATCAAATTTTCAAAAAAGTCATCAGAAGTGATTTCTTTTTTGGATGGTGAAAACACATTTAGAATGATGTTCTTCTCCACATAACCATCCATTTCTTGATACCTATACAACAGAACATAGTGATTCATGATCCAAGCCAAATGAACAAAATGTGTCGCAATTATAATTATATTTGTAACAATTATGTTGTAAATATTAGTTTTATAAATGAAATACTTACATCTTCCTGTATACATTAATCTCTGGAATGTTATCATTGATATAAAGCTTAGTTGCAAAGGCCCCATTGCTAACAGAAAGCTTATATGCAGTAGTAGAATATAATCATTAGTCAATTTTAATCAAATAAACTATTAAAAATAAACATCAGTAAAGAATATAAAACATTTTACCATTAAAGTATTTGACTTTTGCAATTTGAAGGATCATTACAACAATCGCATTTTATCCAATTGCTGTTCCAAACTGATGAACCGTTCAACCCATCCGTCAAAGAAACAGCAATCCAGATATACTCCACTGTATTTAATTGAAATATGTAAGTAACTTAAATATATCATTTTGTATAAACCAAGAGTAGTAGTCTTACTCAACATTTTCCAAGGTGACTGTCCTTCTAAATTTTTGATTACCATAACTTTCATATGGTATTGGTTCAGATATGGATATTATAGTCCCAATGACATCTGCGTTTACATAGGTGATATGTAAGTTAAAGCGTACAATAAATGTCCATTTATCTATTATTATGTAGACTTATTTTAATAAATTATCAGCATGCAAGAATGAAAAAATATAAATAAAAATTAAACAAATAATCAATAATTCTTACCAACAATATCAGTCAAAAGCGCCTCGTAAAGTTCGAATGGTTCAAATCTAAAACCACGGGTATTCTGGTAAAAGGGAGCAACTCTTGTCACAGACGTATTCTTATAGAATCCGATTTTGTAACGGTGACTCAGCAACGGGAACTTTCCTCCGTTGTCACCAACCCCAAAGCTTCCCACTTTGTAGCAGGAACCTTCATCAAGAATAGCTTGAAACTTGTTCATATCTGCCTTCTTAATAGAGGCCTGAATACGGTTTCCCTAAAAAATTATGTAAATATGGAGAGATACAGATTAACTATTTATTATGTGATTCAGATAAACAAAAAATAAAGTGGATAAATGTAATTTTTTTTACAAAGAACATAAATTATTGTATATGGAAACAAAAAAAAATAATAACAGAATAGGGAAATGTTAAAACCTGTTCATCTTGGAATAGTACTTCTAAACTCCAAACTTCATTTGGCTTAGTGATGGGATGAGCTTTCCATATACGTACAACCCTCACCAAAATTTTTGCATCATCAAGCATAGGGTCAAATGTCACTCAAAGCAGTAATCTGTTGATCCATTTGTTTTGCCTACAAATGACAAAATAAATTAATATATATTTCAAATATGTCATCATATATAATGAATATCGTATTTCAAACAATAGATGAGACAAAAATATAAATGATTGATCATGATTAGGCATTTCAAATACCCTATGATTGTATAAAGATGAAGTTATAAGAGATGAAATGAGGAGTTGTTAAAGATGCACTGAAGTATATACTGGTAGGAATTAGGTTAAATGAAGCAAATTGAGAAATTTCAGTAATTCAAAAAAATCAAAATTTAAAACTTTTAGCTAAAAATCACGATGTTAAGTAAGGCAAGGATTCAATTTTTAAAAGGTTTAGCAAAAATAACTTATGTTGGTTAATTCTCAATAATTATTTTGAATACAATTTAAAACCTTCCTCTATTATCTTATTACATTTTACAAATTTGAAGTATACAAACTTATAATAGCATTAAACGAAAATAATACAAACTTTAATTTCCACTTTATTTAACAGGATTAAAAGAACATATAGCATGAACAAGTATGGTTAATTAGGATATATATAGAATGTTCTTTTTGTTATAAGCAAATATATGGAAAAACAACTTATAAGGAATACTACTTTACACATACGCATTTGGGATGTTATAACAACTTATTTGATTGGTTACCGGTATACTACAATATTAAACAAAGCTAGTTACATTTGGTTATTAGGTTGCATAACACAGCTTATGGACTCATAAAATCAATAACCAAAAAGTGATAAGTTAATAAGCTTTGAAAAATAAGCTGCAAATTCACCAATAAGCTTATTTTTTTTAAAACTATTGTGAACAACACAAAAAGCTTGTTTTTTTTAAAAGCATTGGTATACTACAATTTAAAAAAAGCCACATCCATTAGATGCGGTAAGACTATACAAATAAGCTAATAAGCTGAACAGAATAAGTTTACTGATTTTCCAAATCTCAAAAAGCCGATAAAGTCAACAAATATGAATGTCACTAAAAATGCTATCGTTGTCTAAAAAGCTACCACAAAGTACATGACTTATCTTGTAATACTCCGCTAATCAGATGTTGCAAATTACTCCACTGTCAACGAACCAAACATTCGACAACCTTGATTATCCTGAAACACGAAAAACAACACAGAATGACCGCAAACGTTATGTTAACTAAAACATAAGTCATCAATAATTTGGAAAATGCATATATTTTATGATGTTCTTTATCATTGAAGCATTTCATAAAATAAGCCAAAAAACGCAAACAAATATGAATGTAACTAAATAACTACCACAAAGAACATATCTTATCATGTAAAAAGCTACCACAAAGAACATGACTTATCTTGTAATACTCCGCTAATCAGATGTTGCAAATTACTCCACTGTCAACGAACCAAACATTCGACAACCTTGATTATCCTGAAACACGAAAAACAACACAGAATGACCGCAAACGTTATGTTAACTAAAACATAAGTCATCAATAATTTGGAAAATGCATATATTTTATGATGTTCTTTATCATTGAAACATTTCATAAAATAAGCCGAAAAAATCAAACAAATATGAATGTAACTAAATAACTACCACAAAGAACATATCTTATCATGTAATCCTTCGCTAATCATATGCTGCAAATTACTTGATATATCCATTCCAACAAAAGAAAGCAACCATATTTCCTGAAAAACACCACAACAGAGAATGACCATAAACATGATGTTAACTAAAACATAATTCATCAATCACACTGAAAATGCATCTATTTTATGATGTTTTTTATAATTGAAGCATTTCATCAAACAATACATATACAATCAGTACTTTGTGATTAGCAAATCAAGTTATTGCTAATTAGGCATTTCATCAAACACATGGTGTACATGTCTCATAAAAATAGAATAAACCCAAAAAAAACAAAATACACAATATGAATCTAGATGAAATCCGATCAAAATAGAATAAACAAAAAAAAAACAAAATAAACATTATGAATCTACTCTTTTATATTAAAAAAATAAGATTAACAATCTAATCACACACAATCATTTCATCTAAATGGACAGAATACCTGATTTAATTCGATTGACAAAAAGATCTACAATAAATATTGTAACACCCCCGCCTTTTCGGAGCGTTAAAAACCTCAAATTTACCTTATATCAGCGGAAGCTTCTACTCATAGTCAATCTCTAATAATCTCCTGATTCCTAAGCAGCTCATCTGGGTTGCACAAATTTTAAAAGAGTTTTGGGTCAGCCAAAGGCCTAGTGAGAATTCATGGTTTTCACGTATAAAACAATTCTTATAATATCAAACACTTTTTCAATAACATCAAACTTGTAACACAATCATGCAATTTGCTCAAACATCATTTAATTACTATTCAATGATCACATATTCTCATTACTTATCAACAGTCAACAAAATCAACGATTCAACACATATCACCAAAACCATATATACCAACTATTCATTATTTTCCGTTTGGTTCAACGGTTCCAACTTTCTTTATTTCCGTTCGGTTCAACGGTTCCAACTTTCTTTATTTCCACGATTCACAATTCAACATTTATATGGTTCATGATTTATAATCCAACATTTATACATATTTCTCAACATTCACTTATTATCGAAGAATCCAAACACGTAGTAAATAACGATCATTTAAACAAGTTTGTATGATACTATTTCGAATAAAGTGCAACCCAATTTAAAAAGCACATGAAAACTCACCTGAATGCTCAGAATTACAATTCACTTTAGGCCAAAAAAACGTCACCCTTTCTTCAATGAATCTACATAGATTAAGGTTCGTATGATAAATATCTCAAAGTTTAGGGTGAATTGTGTCATTTCAATATAGTTCAAGGTTTGCATGTGACATATCCTAAAGATGAGGGTTAAAAGTGAAAAATTAATATAAATACCAACATTAACCATAATGAACCATACGTACATATTCATTTTACCTTTCTTTTGTTTCTTTGTAATATTCGCATGTTTTTATGCATGAAGAGTGAATTCAAATTTTAAAACTCATGCACAGAATTAGTGCATCAAAATGTGACTCGAATCTTGCTTGCAACTCTTAACGTGACATATTCGGATTACAAAACAAGCGCACCCTTTTACTTCAGTTTTATAACCTGTTTGACTACCACTTTAGACGCTCAAAACTCCGCACACCGTTACACCATACGACAACAACCATAACGACTATTCACATGCAATAACGAGACCAACACGAACCCTAACGCTATACCCTCTCCAGATTCGATCCCACACACACTTTTACTCATTTAATTTTGTTTAATACACGCTATACATGCATGTTCCAGTCCCTACTGATCACGCAACTTTACTCACAAAACATAAATCAACGCCCCATCGATATTGGTTTAGGTTTATTTCTAGGTTTGATCACACACTTATGCACATGTTTTACTTCTTGTTTATTAATCCTCACGACCACACAACATTACCATGCACGTGCAAACATCAAATAAAGATACACAACATAATGCATTCGCATAAAATCACACCAAATCCTAGCCCTTATATTCACGTAATTAATTTTGTATGCCCATGTTTACAAACCAGATTCCATGCATATATAAGCATCTTATTAGATTATGTGATAATATATTCTTCACGTGACCATGTCCAACCTATAAATCTTATGTTGTTATATTTAGTTTAAAAAAAAAACATGCGCATGATATACCTTAGCCACGACCAGATTTCACAAAACAGAAAAGAAAACAAATGAGGTGACGAGATACCTTCGTAGAGGAAGAAACACTAGATGAACAAGTGAAACAAAGCACCCCTTTGCTACTCCAAGACCCACGACAACCAACAGCCCACGAACCCAAAATACCTATGATAACAGTCCTTACGAGCCTCGTACAACCTCGAACAAACCTTCTTTGAGCCTTGATTTTGTCGACAGAAAAATAATGGAGAAGGAGACCCTTTTGCCGTAACTTTCTTGAAGGGGTCTAGGGTTTTCTTTTTAGGTGTATTTGATTTGAAGGAGTAAATAAATATTGAGATATATTGAGGTAATCTAAGAAATTATTTGAAGAAGTAAATGGTAACAAATTTCTTGGCATGATAACAGCTACACACGTTTTGTCTTGGACGAAATTTAAGGTGATTAGGCGTGTGATTTGGACTAGAATTAAGGAGGCTTTAATCACAATATAGTTCCCTTAATTACCTTATTTCAGTTATATTTTATTTAGTTTAGTTTACTTTATAACTTGCATATATACATTTGTGGTACATGTAGACGTAAGTGAAATTAGATTTATTTTCCCGTCACATTTGATAGTTATACTAATATAAGTTGTATGTGAAACGCGTTAACTAATCTGATGTGTCTACAAGTTTTTCATAATTGTTTAACTTGAGGGCAAAATGGTCATTAAACATGTTCGAGATTTTAGGGTTTTACAAATATTGTAGATCCATGGATTGGCTTCAATACGTTGTCGAAGCTATGATCCATTCGATTTTATGGATCTGTTGTCGTTTTAGTTTGATGAAATTAATTCATCAACATAATTATGTTTGAAGCGGTTTTCAGAAGAGGAGATTGTGTGTGTGTTTTTTCACATACAATCAATTTTTTGGAATGAACTTGGATTAGGTCTTCCGCCCAAATCAGCATAAAAAATGAACGGTTAGGATCAAATTAATTTACACGTGGCAATTGATTAAGAATTTTGGGGGGGGATTTTATAGGACAAACTTGTCTTATATAGGAGGGAGATTAATTAAATGAGACTTTTGTAGTCGAAGTTTATATTTTATCAGTGAAAATTTGGTTAGGGTTGATTTTTATACTTAAGGGGTTTTTGTTTTAGCTTCTATATATATATATATATGGTCTTATTAGCTTATATAAGTTTGGCTTATATAATATAAGCTATATTTTGTGGCTTATTTTGACCGTTATGGTTAAGTGTCGAAATAAGCAACAATTACTTATGTTATATATTAGCCGGGCTTATGGTATACTATAAGCTTAAACAAACACCCCCTTATTGTCAAAAGTTTATTTTGGCACTGAAGTTTAAAATACCCAAGACACTCCCTTCCGTTGATATAGGGGTGTTTATGGGTTGGGTAATATCTGAATAAACCGAAAACCGAAACCGAATCGAAAATAATCGAACCGAACTCGTAACCGAACCGAATTTGCCAAAACCGAACCGAACCGAATTAAATATTCGGTTTTTGTTCGGTTATGGTTTTAGCAATCCAAACCGAAAACTGAATTCAAATAAATAAATATATATATATTTTTTATATATTTATGTAAAAAAAAGATATTAAAACTCTTTTATACAAATTTTTTAAGCTTTATTTTTTTTCTAAAAATATATATAAATAAGTGAATAAATAATTAAATTTATATAATTCGGGTTATTCAGTTCGGTTTTCGGTTATGATGTTTGGTTTTCGGTTATTCGGTTCGGTTTTTGGTTTGGTTTAATCAATTCGAATTCGGTTCAGTTCGATTATCTGTTATACTCAGAAAGAAAAAAAACCGGATTAACCGAACCGAACAACCCGAAAACCGAACCGATGAACACTCCTAAGTTGATATTCTTGGCCTCTTGGGTCATTGGGTGAAAGTCACTAGTTTTCGATCACAAGTTCACTTTTCAACTTCTTCCCTTATTTTTTTTTAATTCTTCTTTCTCAACAACTGATTGGTTTATATTTATATTAGGGGATTTGTAAAGAATGGAACTCGAAGTGATGGAATCAGAGATGATATTACCAACTCAGTTTCGATTTAAGAAAATTCAAATGCACGAAAAGTATCCAAAGGGTCAAGCTAGAATCAGGCAATGTAATAGATATTGGGTTCTATCTCAACGGATTGTTTGTTCAAAGTGTTACAAAACGCGATTGTGTCGTTACAAAACGTTATAGTTCGAGGGTGTTTGGGATTGTGTTCCGGGGAAGATTACATAATTATTCAATTTGCGAAACCCGCAGATGATTTGGCGAAACATATGAAAGAAAGCGACTGCATATTGGATGCATTGTGCAATGACCGAATGTAATTTTTACTAAATCTAATTAAGTAACTAGCATGTCAATTTGTACAATTACTAATGCGGAACACAGGGATAGGTAGTTTTCTAATATATTACATTATTCTTTTCTTCTTATAGCATGAGTATATGTTTTGTTCTTTCACTAGTTAAATGACAGTTGGTTTTGTTTTCAATGGAACTGAAAAATGCTCACTTTGAGTGTCAAACTAGCTATTTTAGGTAGATTATGTCTATAATGGTGCTGCCAGATAGTGTTTATATATCAAGATACAAGAATCGGTTTTTGTTAGTATTTACATAAATTCAGTTTTGGTTTAAAGATATGTTATCTGGGGTTGTCAATGTTGGCCTTCTATTCACTTGGAAATTTATATCATCTTGCAGATGTTAATATTGAGTCACCACCCTCAATGCACCCTCAGAAGCAATTATGTGATATAACTCGATTTGAGGTATGTACTTCTTGGATATTGACTATTTTCAGTATTTTTTCCAATAAATGTTCATACTTGGGGTTGTCATATATGATATATTGGAGTCCGAATAGCCAATATTGAAGCTATGTTTGTATCTGTATATTTACACACATACGTGACAAGATTATCTTGTAGATTATAGAAGATACAAAGTACTAGTCTCTTTTTGAATAATTTCTTCTGTTATTATTAGAGGCATGTAGCCATGAAGATTTTAGGTTAAATTACAAAAGTCAGAGATTAGAAATAAAGCTATGTGTTATTTGGTCCTATGGTTTGGAATGCTGGATCAATACATTTAATAATAAGATAACAAGTCGAATGGAGCAAATAGGTTGAAATTTGCCCCCAGGTGTGTTGTCAATGCAAACAACCACCTTGATCGTCTGATTGTAAAAATTATACTGTTATTCCAATCATATTTGGCACACCACTTATTCATAATGACTGAACGATAAGTGTGTAGGGTCAACGAGGCCTGATCCAAAGTGTACAAATAGTTCTGCTAAAGTGCTAAAAAAGCATAAAAGCCTAGTGAATCTAGTGACATTAGTACAAAATTCTAATTTGAAAATCCTAAGACAAATAGATAGTTTTGAAGTGTAATGTTGTCTTAATGCTCCTTGACTGTTTCCTTGCTCCTATTTTCCCTAGTGACCTTGTTTTAACTGAGAGAAACTTGATTAGAGATTATTAGGACGTCGAATCAGGTATTTCAATCAAGGATAACCGAAAATTCTCAAATGAATTTAATTAGTTCAAATGCATACAATATGTTTCTGCTTCTCATCTACTAGGAATTGGTCATGTATATTCAGTTGATCTTGTATCACTGTGTCAACATAGTTTCTTGATAATATAGAGGGGGATAAACCCGGCACTGGCATGTGAGGTATTGGATCAAATGGATTCAAGTCAAATTTTAAGTAAAACTAGAAACTAGTCAGTTGGTTTAGCCCTTAACTTTGGTTTAAACATATAAATAGTTGATGTAACCCTTAAGTTCAAAGATACACTTTATGAAACTTTCTTCTCTTTTGATATGCTAGGACGATATCCATTTTATTATGAATGTATTAAATGAGGATTTTTACCCGCGCTTCGGTGCGGTGCGGTTTTATATAAAAGTTTTATAGTCAGTATATGAAATAAACTCAATTAGAAGCATATTGTTTTGTGTTGGTTACATACATGGTTTTCAATTGGCATGTTACATACATGTTTTGTGTTGGTTACATACATGTTTTATAGTCGGTATTTAAATGGCATGTTATATACAGAAGCTATTTGTTAAATACATGGTTTTCAAATATGAACATTATTTACAGAAGTTATTTGTTAAATACATGGTTTTCAAACCTGATTTTATATACTGCTACCAATTGGTTTTCATCCATTTAACAATAGGTAAGAAACATAAATTCTGTCATTGTGTTTGTCATGGCAAGTGAAGATACACGCAGATCAACGCAACATGACGATAGTTAGAAGTAATTCAAACTCGTCTGAAAGGAGCATTATATAAATATAACAACTACATATCCGTGATAGGCATATAGTCTTAACCATACTGGTTCAGCTACCTTCTTGCCATCCATCGAATATCCAATACAAATTCAAAAGAATGTTTACATAATGACATGATGCATCATGATGACAGCTATCTGGAAATGGCATTAGCAAGGTGTTTTTTCTTCACCATTTCCTGTAAGATGTAGCTCGACACACCTCATACCCTCTCAACAACACTCTCTAAAGCAGAGTTTCTCAAGACATCGTGTAGAACGATTGCTGGTTATTTCACTTATGCAAAGGTTGTGGGCAGTTTGATTGGAAGTTCTTTGAGATGGCTGAGTCAGGAATAGAAGCCTACAAAAGTTGTAATCAGTAGATATTATAATCTACAATCCAAACATCTTTAAACATGAATCATGATTATTAACAGATAAATAAATAAATAAATGTAACTTAGCAATAACATACATCAGCATGATATATTTGTATAAAAGAAATTAGACAGAATTAGATTTTGACCTTGATGTCAGATTTTTATTTTAAACAAAGGACCGGTGATTGGTAGATTAGTATATTTCCTGCACAACAAATATATAGTTAATAGTAGATAATTGAATTGTACTGATGTTATATCTATCTGAGGCCGATTGATAGGTTTATCCTGAAGCTGAAATGGTAGAGGGTTCTACGTGGTTATTGGTTACATATATTTTTTTTATAATTTTTTTTGTTTAAAGTTGTTAAGTGATAGGAAACTGATGCACACATATTCTAGAAGGAAGAAATCAAAGGGAAAAAGAGAAGAATCTGAATCACAGATTAACCATTGATTTGACTGCAAATCAATCCCTGATTTTCAGCATTCTATTATCAGCAAGCACATTAAGCATTCCCTGATCTTCAGCAGTTTACTTACCATATTCTAGTATTTTCAGTTACTTTCTTAGCTATAAAATAAGGCAGAAGGTAGAGAATAAGCATCAATCATTTGTATTTCAATTTGAGTCCTCTTTATAGGGACTAGTTGATTTCATTGGAGTTCTTTGTTCAGATTCTGCATTGTTCTTCAATAAATCATTCCTATCCTTTCTCCTTTCATATGTTCAGTTAGCCTTGTTCTAACATTTGGTATCAGGGTAGTCTGATCCAGAATGGTGAACACAAGAAATTCAACTTCTCACAATGAACAACCAAACCACACCCACACCCACACCCACACCCACACTTCTTCACCTGCACAAAATCCCGACAACCTCGTACAACAATTGTCTTCCATTGCTTCCAAACTCAATGCCCTTGATGCCCTTGCTGCTAATGTAGCAGTTCTTAAGGCACAAGCTGGCCCGATTGGGTCCAAGAGGGGTAAGTTGAAAGAAACCACCTTTGGATCTCGTCACGAGGATGATGATTCAGAAAGTGGTTGGTACCATAACTCGACAAGGAGACTGCTCACCAAGATGGAATTTCCTAAATTCGAAGGGGGTGACCCTCGCGGTTGGATCCTAAAAGCGGAAAAATATTTTCGCTATTATCAAACCCCTGATGAATCGAAGGTGGAAATTGCTTCCATGTACCTAGAGGGTGATGCACTGGACCTCTTTGCATGGATCAACGCTGAGCATGATCATCTTTATTGGGAAGAAATCGTAAAAATTTTACATGAAAATTATGTCCCGGCAGAATTTCAAAACCTATATGAACATTTGTGCAACATCAAGCAAACAGGTACGGTACAAGAATATAGACAAGAATTTGCAAAAAGAGTTGCATGAGTTCACGATTGGCCAGATCATTGTCTTCTGGGTGTTTTTCTTAGTGGTCTCAAAGAAGAGTTGAAAGTCGATGTACGAATTCACAAGCCAAGGAACGTTTTCAAGGCTGTGAGCTTGGCACTAGAGTTTGAAGCGAAGTTTCGACCCACTAGCAACCCAAGAATATCCAATTCCTTCAACTATAACAAACCGAGTTCGTACTTAACTTCTTCTCGTGACCCGGGAAAACTCTCAGCCACACCCCAAACTACATCATTTTCAACACAGTCGAAGAATTGGGAAAGCGAAAGACAAAAACGTCGTGATAAAGGGCTGTGTTTTAGGTGCAATTAGAAATTCGCACCTGGACATAGATGCAGACCATCCACCTTTTCGTTGCTTGAAATTTCAAATGATAATAAGCAACTAGATAGAGAAGTGGACGCTGATGAGAATGAGCATGAGGAAGGTATAAATCAGCAAGATATGGCTGAAATATCTTTTCATGCCATCCTTGGGAAGACTACTGGAACAACTATGAAGGTTGAAGGAACACTTGAGGGCACAAAAGTACTGATATTGATCGACAGTGGCTCAACTCACAACTTCATCTCAGCATCACTCGTGAAACAATTGGGATTGAAGGTGAGTACGGTTCCTTCTTTTGGAGTTCAAATTGGGAATGGACAAATAATTCAGTGCAATCAGATTTGTCGTGACCTTTCTTTGGTATTACCGGGGTTGAAAATTACAGAAGAGTATTTTCCCTTTTCCATTGGAGGAGCAGATCTTGTGTTGGGAATCAAATGGCTAGCATCTCTAAACACGTTACAAGCCAATTGGAACGAGATGTTCATGATTTTTTATGTGAACGGGAAGAAATATAAATTGCAAGGAGTACCATCAGCTAAAACAGATGTGTCTCTTCAATCTTATTCAAAACTTCCCGATGCCACTTCAGATTCACCCCAAACACGAGTTGAAATACCAGGTATTCAGTCACTCCTATTATTTTATCAAGATGTTTTTGCTGATGTTAACACATTACCCCCAAACCGATCACATACTCATTCTATTACCTTGCTACCCAACTCAACCACACCTAATATTAGACCTTACCGTTATCCTTATGACCAGAAAACAGAGATCGAAGAAGAGGTCAACGCGTTATTAAGTTGTGGGTTTGTTCGACCTAGTTCCAGTCCGTTTGCTAGTCCAGTCCTGTTGGTTAAGAAAAAAGACAAGTCCTGGAGATTTTGTATCGACTATAGAAAACTAAACCAACAAACCATCCTCGATAAATACCCTATCCCTAACATAGACGAACTCCTTGATGAACTCCATGGTGCTACCATTTTTTCCAAAATTGATCTCAATTCGGGATACCACCAAATCCGCATGAACCCCTCTGATATACACAAAACAACCTTTAGAACCCATTCCGGACACTATGAATTTCTTGTCATGCCTTTTGGGTTGACGAACGCCCCATCAACCTTTCAATCAGCCATGAATGATATGTTTCGACCTTACCTTCGCAAATTTATCTTGGTGTTTTTTGATGATATCTTAATTTACGGTGCGAACATAAAAGATCATTTACAACATTTGGAGATTGCTTTAGATCTTTTACGCACTAATAAATTCTTTGCCAATGCAAAAAAGTGTTCTTTTGGGCAGCGACAAATTCAATTTTTAGGGCATGTTGTGTCTAAAGATGGGGTAGCCGTGTATCCAGAAAAGGTCCAGGCTGTTTTGAATTGGCCATTTGTAACACCCCCAATTCATGAATGCAGCGGAATTCAAACTGGGTATTACTTGATGGCACAACAGTCATAATAATAGAAAACGATCTCTAAAAGAGTCGTTTTAAAAAGGCTTTATCATTCAAATATATCAGAGTTTACAAAATAGGTCCCGTTCCATTGATTACAAAATACATCAATATAAAGTTTTTGATGTTTTGTGAATGATAAATTATTTATTTATATAGCCTTCTTGATCTTGCCCTTCCGTGCCTTCCGACATTATGGACCCGAAATACATGCTTAGAATCACACAAAGGTTGAGTGAATTCAAAGAGTTTGTTTGATGGTTGAACACATTATGTTGGTAGTGTGAGTTAATTAGACTCACACCAATGGTTTGAAAACAAAACATATATTATTGCACTAAGCTCATGACACCGAAAACGTTAACAGCTTGTCAATAGAAATTGATATAATAGTACGCTTTGCCCTAATAGGTAATTTTCCAATAAACCTATGGTTCTTCAAATAGAGTGCGTTTGTTTACCGGACTTGGTCAAACAAACGGGATTCGTCAATCCCGATAGATCTATCCACATTATTCGTTCACACCGCAAGTGACTAATGGTTCATGATAATAGGGACTTAAGTTGGCAATAGTGGTACTTAGTGCACATAATACATTCAGATAAGCATACAGTTTCAAAGCAATGTGTTCGGTTTAAAAATAAAGCATGTATCTCCCCAAGGGTTTGTAAAACAATTAAGTAATAGAAAGTGGGGCTATGAACTCACCAAGAGTTGATGATGTTAAGTACTAACGAATGTGATGGATAAGTCGGAAGACTTCTACGTGCAACCTAAAAATGAAATGTTGCGACTTAAGTTTGGAACAATGTTTATGGAACATAAACCATCCTATATATATGTTGGATCATGATGTAGTCAATTATCATATGATGTTTATAGAAAGATCTTTAATATGTGAAAACGTATTTAGTTTATAGATATCGCACTACCGTTCGCCATCATAATTCGAGGTCATGCAAGTAAACGTTCGAGGAGCTAGGACACTTTAATTCGTAAATCCAGCAACTCGTCGATACCTTTTACTCAAATGAAACCCCTCACATGAAGCTCCCTACTATTGTAGCACTTAGTAAATACAACATATGTTTTGAGTGAAGAGTTTTATAACATAAAGTTTATCATGTTTTAATAACTATCTAGTTTTTACATGTTCTCGTCGTTTCAAACAAGCCTCGAGGCTTTAGCCATGGCCTTGCCGTGACTTTGGTTTTGACTTCCATGGTCTTGAGACTTAGCTTTGGCCTTAGCCGTAGCCGTGGTCTTGGCTAATGGCCATTAGGCCTCTTGGTTTGCTTTTAGTTATGACAAAAGTATATTTATGAGACTATATTTACGGCAGTTTCTGTTTTTGAAAGATTTTTGGCCTATTTATGCGTTTTCAAGATCCGAGCTTCTTTGTTATTGAAGGAAAACGTCGTTCCGGACAACTTTCGTGTTTTAACTTTTTGATGATTCGGACCAGAAGTACCATTTTAAAAAGGGCAGAACTCAAAACAGAAAGTTATGGGCAGTTTCGGCGTTTAGGTTTCGCTAACTTCTTTTGCTTATAACTTTTGACTCGTTTGTCCGTTTCGAGTGATTCAAATTGATATGTTTACCTTTTAATCTTTTCTACCATATTATGTAAGTTATAAAGTCCTTATGTTACTGTTTTAATGGTCTCTCATGTGTAGAATATGACTAGTTTACTAGTTTGTTACTTTTATGACAATATGTGAATTAAAACAAGTGATTGAGTATATGTACATCATGAATCAATATAGTAACTATATATATAGCATGAAATAGTTAAGATTATGAATAATAAAGATGAGATGATGGTGGTGATAAGTTGCTTACAACTTTTGGCTTTCAAAATAGAAAGGAGTAACTTAGTAAGGATAGGACTTTGATTGATCGGGTATGACTTTGTATTGAGCTAGCTTTCCACACCTTGGCACCCTTGCAAACTTGAAGAGTTGGTGATGAAGTACTAAGTGACTTGAGTGGATTTAAACTCAAGAGGATCACTTAAACTTGCTAGAGATTTGATGAAGTAGCTTGATCTTTGAAACTTCCTTGCATAAACTTGGAGTTTATAGATCAAATGATGGAAGATGTGAGTGGTTTAGGGTATGAACGACCAAAATCAGTTTGTGAGGGAGTTTATGATGTATTTCACTTCCTATTCATAGGAGGGTAAGTTTGGTTAACCATATATTGGGTTAATTATTAACCATGGTTAAGTTAGGACACTTGTAATGATCAAAATGATGCATGCTTAGGATCAAGCCACATAAATGGTGACTCCCCACCCTTAGGTCGGTTTCAATGCATGACAAGGCTTAGATGATAAGCCTTGGTCTTATCTTGAGGTTAGAGTAAGTTTTGGTTCCGTTAAATGCCAACCGTAAGTCGTTAAGCCATAAAACGTACAAACCGGTATCGAAAAATACTGAAACTTACAGGAATGATGAGACTCATCATTATACTCCATCTAAAAATATAAAATGAGTGATAAGTCTCATTGGGTGCAAAAACGCTGCTTAAAGCTGGAAATACGGGTCAAAAACGCGTAATTCGCGTAAAACGCAGAACTGAAAAACGTAAAATTCCAAAACTTGTGGAAGTACATATTTCTAATGTTTCTAATGTTTATATGGTTTACTGGACATATCGGGATGTCCATATAAAGATTAGAAATACATATTTCTAATGTTTATATGGTTTACTGGACATATCGGGATGTCCGAATGACGTTTTAACCCTAAAGTAGTTCTCGGACACGGTTTCGTGAAAATGGTTCTGAATGGATTCAACGTGCGCCGGGGACGACTTGTCGAGTTTTTATTTATCTTGTCATGATAGTAAAATAAAAAAAATATTTACGATATGAATAGTGAAAATGAATAGTAAATGTGAATAGTAAAAGTGAATAGTAAATTCTCGAAAATGAAAAATAACCTGAAAATGCGGGTGGTTACACCATTGCCGCGTGATGCGAAAGAAGTACGCGGATTCCTTGGGTTAACAGGATATTATCGCCAATTTGTAAAAGGTTATGGGTTGATTGCAAAGCCATTAACTGATTTGACCAAGAAGAATGGTTTTCTGTGGAACGAGGAAGCACAATCGGCCTTCGAAAAACTGAAGTTGGCTCTGACCACATGTCACACCCCCAAAATACCTGCTTTTAAATGAATGGAATACTGGGGGACAATCATAGCATCACAAGCATAGTTAAAATTGAACCTAAAGTGTCGTTTTAAAAACACATCGTTTGATACAATAAAACATTCAGGGGGTGTTTGGTTGAGGAATTTGAAATTCCGGAATTTTAATTTATAGAAAATTTAAATTCTTGAGAATTTAAAATTCCGGAATTTAAAATACCTTCGCATGTTTGGTTGACAGAAATTTATAATTTTTTTTTTTTTTTTTTTTTTTTAATATAAATTTCATAATTATTCTCTTTAAAAGTTTATAAAAAAATTTATAAAATTTTTATGAAAAAGTTTATAAAAAAATTTTATAAAAAAAGTTTATAAAAAATTTATAAAAAATGTATAAAAAAAGTTTATAAAAAAAGTTTATAAATTATTGATAAAAAAATTTTATAAAAAAAAAGTCTATAAAAATTTTATAAAAAAAGTTTATAAAAAATTTATAAAAAGAAGGTTTATAATTTTTTTTTCATAAATATTCTATTTAAAAGTTTATAAAAAATTTATAAAAAAAGTTTATAAAAAATTTATAAAAAAAAGTTTATAAAAAATTTGTAAAAAAAGTTAATAAAAAATTCATAAAAAAAGTCTATAAATTTTGTTTTCATAAATATTCTATTTAAAAGTTTATCAAAAAAACAATAAGAACAAAAATTTATATAAAAAAATTCCATTTTTGCAATTCGTGGAATTGTAAATTCCGGAATTTGATATACCAAACACGATTTTGAAGGGAATTAAAATGCAAATGCCCCCAATATACCCCAACCAAACACCCCCTCAGAGTTTACAAAAGATAGGTCCCAAAAGGTAGTCAACATTTGCGGAAATAAGTTTGTTACAATCCAAACAATGTTTTAAAGTGCACAAAACCCATGTGAGACGCGGCCGTCACCGACTCTATGATAAGTCCTGATGCATGCCATGAAGTATATGCCTTAGACACTGAAAATACATTGCTAAAAGTGTCAACACAATGGTTGAGTGAGTTCATAGAGTTTATGTAAATGTTTTGTATGACTACCACAAGTATAAGCCATGTATGACAAATATGTCACATAAAAATGATACAATTGCATAAGCACATGACAATCGAAGCTGGGACCGATCATGATTACCCAATAGAGTGTTTTGCCAAACAATCAAATTATGATATTAAATGAAATGCATCCGTTTAGCTGGGACCACCAACCCGGATGGAAGAGTCACCCTCAATAGATCTATTCACTCACCCTCGCTTCTTCCGGAATTAACGGTCATGATTATGAAATGGGGACATTCAATTGGCAATGAGGTAACTTAAGCAATGTAATGAATTTGATATACTTGGTATCATAATAAAAATGATGTGCAATGTATTCTCCCCCGTAGGTTTGAAAATAAGTATAAACTTGAAAGACGGGGCTATGAAAACTCACCTGGTACAATGATTTGATGATATAGTGGCAATGATAGGTTTCTAAACTTCATCAACAATGATAGGTTTCAAGGGAATAATTATAGGATGATTAAAACTCATTATATGTAGTAAAAATCAAATAAAAGTGGATGATTCATAGTATATTTGCAAACTTTTCTTGCTAGATCATAAAAATATAACAAGTAGTAGTTCAAAAGAGTAGGAAAAATTAATTGAAGCTTACTTGAGTGATTGAAGAGTTTTTGAGCTAGAAACTTAATTAATCTTTAGGTTTTTATTTCAAAACCTTGAAATAGATTACTAATAGAACTTGTAAAACACTTGATCTTGCAATTTTTATGAATTCTTCTTGTTTTCTTGATCTTGGCCGAACCACAAAGGAAGATGGGGAGGGTTCCTAGATTTTTTTTCACCTTTCAAATGTGTGTAACTATGTGTTTTAAATAAATATAACACTTGAATAATATAAATATCTAAGTAACTAGTGTATGTGTACATTTTAGAAGTAAAAATCAAATTTGCCACTCTTGACGACTAGGGGGGGGGGGGGGGGCAATGGGATAAGGGTAGATGTATTTTGTGTATTTTTGATAGTTAAATGCATTTAAAGTTAAGCATAATGTATATTTTATACATATAATTAGTTATTTAGTGTAGCGTTAGCTAGAAATCGATTTTAACGGAACAATATAAAATATATCGAAGTCATAAAAATTATAAAAATACATTTCTCGCAAGAATTGAGTGAATAAATAATTATCGAGTTGAATTTACGAAAACTGTCGTAAATATATATATAACAATTTATATACCAAAATAAATTCAAAACATCGGGTAAACTAATAATATAATTTTTGGAATATGCAAACCTATGCATAAACTGATATGAAAATGATGTTACTTATGATATGTAGACTAACTCTAGTCTATATGAAATGTCCTCAATGATGTTCCATGAATACGCAGCTTAACATTCCAGGTTACGCGTATTTGATACTCGTAAATCTAGTTTACGAAAAATGATGCATAGTGAATCATGAATAGTGATTTTTCTCCGGGAATGAATAGTGTTTCGTGAATAGTAAAATTTTGGAATAACCTCTCAAAGTCTCAAACCGACTTAAAAAACGATGAATAGTAAAATGATGAATAGTAACCAGTGAATAGTAAATTCCCGATATGAATAGTGAAATTTTCAAAGTTTGATAAATGACCTGAAATTACGATTTGTCACATTCGCCCACCCAAAAGGAATCTTACCAATCAAATCCATGTTGGGTTCTACGGTGTTATCGGTGAAACGGTGAGGATATTTGAGTCGCATCCGGTCTTCCCGCGCTTTTTCTGACCGTACCATGCCTTTCCAAGGATTTTCAACATAACCTCTTGCCAACTTTAAATTCTAATGTTTGTGACTTATGGAACACATTTCTAATATTTTGCGTCGTATATCGACGTAACTTTTCTATCTATTTGTTGTTGCTTGTAACTGATTCTTGATCTATACGATTTCTTTGTTGTTTCAAGAATAAGTTATGGACTAGTGAGTTGGAATTTCCTGATTTTTGGCTTGTCAATAAGTGATTGACACCCCAACCATAGAGTGCCTCAATTGGTGCAGTCAATATGTTCATGTGATAACTATTGTTGTAAGGGAACTTGTTTGATGAAGAATGATTTGCCTAATCATTTCTAGAAACAATCACACATGCTTTGAGCATATCTTATAATTTTTGAATCGTTCTCTCTTTCTGACCATTGAGTTGAGGATAATAGGCGGTACTCATGTCCTAGTAGGTTCCATGGGAATCTTAAAATGATTGTCAGAAGTCTAAGGTGAATCGGCTACCTTATATTAGGTATAATTGAAATTGATACCACGTGTCTCGTGCCAAATTTCAAAATGTCAAGTCTGTCGATAAGGACATTATTGAAAAGAATAGATTATGGGTAACAGTTGTGATTCCTCGCGTTTCTAGTTCTAGCGAATGTCATTTTTGAGTCTTCCTTGCCTAAGGTGCTTAGTCTCCATTACTAAAATGTTTATTGGTTGATGGTGTCTCTCTTAATTTCTCTTATCGAAATATTTCCACGCTCTATGTTGTTAAGTCACAAAACCCTAAATATTTAAGTGATGTGGTATGGTGGTTGATTTTCAAGATTTATTCCGATATCGAGTGTTTTGTTTGAAATTTTTTTCTTTGAATGAATGAATTTACAATTTTGAACAAATGACTTTCTAAGTAATATTTTTCTTGATAATTCAAAATTTAGTAGTTATACAAAGTAGGACTGTTTATCAAAGATTGATGTTTATACGTTTCTTAACGTACGATGGTTTTGTTAAAGATTGACCAAAAGAACTTACTTGTTAAAACAGGTACTTCAAAAATATTTCCTACAAAGTATATGATTTGTATAAACACATTTTAAATAAAATCTTTTTAAAATGAAAGCACAATAAAGGATAAAGTAGTCGGGTAGGTATGTCTGCATGAATGTTTAGTTTCTTATGTTGGATAATGTCTATCAGTCGATGTTAGGCAAAATCTACAGGCATATGTATTCAATCTTACTTGAGTGTTTCTAAATAGTTCATCACTGAGGTTGTTATTATGCTGACAAAAACGTAGATATCAGCTGATACTATGTCGAAGAATGTCTGTTTCGTTTTCACGTGTTGATGGGAAGTCATTGATTGTTTGATATGTTCATGCATGTTGCCTCTCTTGATATGGAAGTGAGGTTATCTAGAATTTCTAGGGAACACAATGCCTTAGGGGAAGTTTATATCGATAACCTTAATTTAACTCAATTATCCTTTGAGGGAAACTCATTGCAGGGAAGTCCACATATCGCTGAGGCCATGTTTAATGGAATGTTTTGCAGTCTTGGTTAGAAGACTTGGTTTATTTCTACAGTGTTGCTTAGTGTGTATTTACTTTGTACTAAACCTTGTAACTCGGTCTAGCTGGTACTTTTGAAATGATAGAATTTGGCTTCTAGTCCAAAGATAGTGGTTCGGATTGTCTCGTGATGTCTTAAGCTTTATGTTGAGTTTTGAATCATCTTACTACATACTTCTAGTCCTTGTTGGTAGTTCTGAAATCCTTTCATTGTTTTCTTGTATCGAGGAATCCTCCTCATAGATGGTATAGAAAGTCTTTCCTAAAAAGGTCACTGGTAAAATTTCAACTTATTGGTTGAGTGAGTGATGAATGGTGTAGGTATCTATAGAGTGTTAACAAAAGAGATGTTTATGAACAATTTATCTGATTACAAAGCTTTGCTTTTGAGTGAAGATTGTTTTAGGAAGTTTGAAAAGATGCCTGTTTCTTTCATGACATAATCTTTCCTGAATTATACATAGGTGATCAGGCTATGTATAATCGAGGACAAATGATGTGATGCTTGGTTTTGTTAAAATGGTATTTTGTTTCTCCGAAGTTTTAGATGGTATTCAACGTTTTGTTTTATAAGATAATGGCTCAAACAATTTTTCACAGTAACATGAAAATTGTTTCGCGTAATGGTAGTAAATAGTTGATAGAGTGACTGAAAATCAATTTATAGGGTGATAATAAAACAGCTTGTTTTAGAACTTTGTGAAACAATTTTCCTAAGATGGTGGTAAAATAGCTTGAAATAAAATTATGTGAAATAATTTCATAAAGTGGTAGCAAAATAACTTGAAATAAGATTTGTTGAATGGTTTGTAGGATACATGGGAGAACCTCATAGAATGGTAATAGTCTCCTAATTAGTCAAGAATAAAGTTGGCCTAATCCCTAGTAAGATAATGGTATATTGTTGTGAAATGATTGAAAATTGGGCAATTGGAATAGGGAATGAAATGAACAAAGGTTGTGATTATCGTGGAGATAATAAAGGATAAAGATTACATTAGATAGAAAGGTACTTATTATCTATTCCTGTTGATGGTCTAATCATGTCTCAAGTGTAGGAGCAGTAGGCTGTCTAGCAGCAACAACTTAGAAACTCTCACCGTCCTCAAACCTATAAGATGGTGTAGAGTCTATAGTCTTAGTGATAGATGGTAATGGTGTGTCAAATCATGCACACTTCCCAAGCGGCAAGTCAAATGTATGAGTAGTGTCTATGAGATGTGATGGTACGGATGGTGCTCTAGATAATAATGATGATGATGATGATAGAAATCCTAGTGGTAAGTTAGGAGATGATGGTGGTGATAGTGAATGAAATACTACCCTCTTTCATGTTGTCTCGCGACGTTTCAAAGGTAAAGTTGGAGTATGCACTATTGGATGACTAATAGTGGTATGAGTAGCTGATGGTGGTGGTAGTACATGAGTAGCAGGTGATCTAAGAATGAGGGTAAGAGAATGTACTTTCTTCCTTGCAGTAAGAATCCTAATAGGTCCATTAGGACTAAGCCTATAAGTCCTACCAAATGGTATGATCTGTCCCGGCAGAATGATAGGAACTGCCCTGTTCCTATGACAAATCAATGGTGACAGTGGTGGTGTAGGTGTAACTTTGTCCTCCTCAAAGGGTTCAGTCTTAGTATCGGATAATATGAGTGGTAAGTCTGGTGTAAAGCCAACTGATGTTAAAATTGTGATAGGGAATGAGAAGGCATTCTCCACATTGGAGTCTGAAGAAAGGATAATGGAATGGGTATCGGAAGACATCAATGTGACAATCGATTTGAAATGAAAGTAAATAACTCGCAAAATGTGCGTATAAAACCGCATGTATAGTGAATATGCACTTATAATGAAATGATGAGATGCTATGATGATGTAGTTATAGTCTAGGGTCAATGATATAACCTAGTTCTCTATAACTCTTGCTCTGATGCCAATCTGTCACACCCCCAAAATACCTGATTTGCAGCGGAATGGAATACCTGGGGGATGACTGTCATAGCATCACAGTTACAGTTATATTGAACGACCTAAAGTGTCGTTTTAAAAACACATCGTTTGATATAATAAAACATTCAGAGTTTACAAAAGATAGGTCCCAAATGGTAGTCAACATTTGCGGAAATAAGTTTGTTACAATCCAAACGATGTTTTAAAGTGCATAAAACCCATGTGAGAGCGGCCACCACCGCGACTCTATGATAAGTCCTAATGCATGCCATGAAGTATATGCCTTAGATACCTGAAAATAAATTGCTAAAAGTGTCAACACAAAGGTTGAGTGAGTTCATAGAGTTTATGTAAATGTTTTATATGACTACCACAAGTATAGGCCATGTATGACAAAGATGTCACATAAAAATGATACAATTGCTATAAGCACATGACACCGAAGCTAGACTGATCATGATGTTCACCCCTAAGAGTTTTTTACAAACAACTCAAATTATGATATTAAATGAAATGCATCCGTTTGACCAGTTGGGACCACCAACCCGATGGATGAATCACCCTCATAGATCTATTCACTCACCCTCGCCTTAATTAACGGTTCATGATTTTGAAATGGGGACATTCAATTAGCAATGAGGTAACTTAAGCAATGTAATGAATTTGATATACTTGGTATCGTAATAAAAATGATGTGCAATGTATTCTCCCCCGTAGGTTTGAAAATAAGTATAAACTTGAAAGACGGGGCTATGAAAACTCACCTGGTACAATGATTTGATGATATATTGGCAATACTGAAATGAGGTGCAATTTCTATCTGCAACCTAAATGAATGATATGATCTATTATAAATCTTGAATATATATGTACATGCAAATCCACATGTAATCTATACCACTTGTGCAGTTTTGAAAATAGAGTTTATCGTCAAAATATATGTTTATGACATCTTGTCAAGTTATAAAATACTTTACGCTTATATATATTGAAACAACATCCCACGATAGTCGTTTGGAAATAGAACAAGAATTTATAGCTTTTCGTCTTATAATAATATACTTTGACAACTCATGAAAATGACTAAGTGGCCTCGAAAAGCTAGTCGTAAAATAGTGAATGTCGAATGTTAGAAAACAAACTCAATGGTTTTGGAAAGCTTGTAACATTATCTAAAAGTCGTAACACTGAACTTTTGTCCATACGAGTCTCGATCCTAGATAAAAATGATGGTGAAGTGAGGTAGTCGGGCTAAAAATGCGCAGTTTTCATGAATGTTTGAGAGGTCATAAGTTACTCGTTATAAATCCTTGACGAACGGCCGACATTTAAGAAAATATGCCGGTGAACTAACTTTACTTGGAGATATTATTTTTTCAAAACTGACTCCATCGATGAGAAAAACGGCTTCAAACATGGTCATCCGCGACAACCTTTTTGACACTTAGAAAATATTTAAGTGTTAGTGTGAAGAAAATAGTCGCGGATCGTCATATTTCAAATATTTATATCTTTAGCGTTATAGGTCTGTTTTCTACGTTCTTTATATCCTCGGAATCGTGATAGTATATATTAATATATTTTTGATAAGTCGACTCTTCTAATTTAGGTTTACAACTCGTTTTTGACCTTTGAAAAACCCTTGACAGCAAGTATATTTTCAGAAAAATAGTTTTCGTCGTTAAACTTGAAAATAGCGTAACTTCTTCGTTATAAACCCGTTTTAACCCGTTCAAGCGACCACAGTTTCGTTTTAAAGTCTATTTTCTGAAAATATAGTCCAAAATAGTCCATGACCTGTCGAAATTTCCAGATTTTACAAAAATGGACAGCAACTATTTATTTATCGTCTAACTTGATTTTTCTTGCGTAAATCTTGTTTCAACCACTTCAAATCAACACCAAATCTATGCTAATCTTACCATACACCTTCTTAGGGTGTCATGGGTTCCTAAACTTCATCAACAATGATAGGTTTCAAGGGAATAATTATAGGATGATTAAAACTCATTATATGTAGTAAAAATCAAATAAAAGTGGATGATTCATAGTATATTTGCATACTTTTCTTGCTAGATCATAAAAATATAACAAGTAGTAGTTCAAAAGAGTAGGAAAAATTAATTGAAGCTTACTTGAGTGATTGAAGAGTTTTTGAGCTAGAAACTTAATTAATCTTTAGGTTTTTATTTCAAAACCTTGAAATAGATTACTAATAGAACTTGTAAAACACTTGATCTTGCAATCTTTATGGATTCTTCTTGTTTTCTTGATCTTGGCCGAACCACAAAGGAAGATGGGGAGGGTTCCTAGATTTTTTTTCACCTTTCAAATGTGTGTAACTATGTGTTTTAAATAAATATAACACTTGAATAATATAAATATCTAAGTAACTAGTGTATGTGTACATTTTAGAAGTAAAAATCAAATTTGCCACTCTAGATGACTAGGGGGCGGCAATGGGATAAGGGTAGATGTATTTTGTGTATTTTTGATAGTTAAATGCATTTAAAGTTAAGCATAATGTATATTTTATACATATAATTAGTTATTTAGTGTAGCGTTAGCTAGAAATCGATTTTAACGGAACAATATAAAATATATCGAAGTCATAAAAATTATAAAAATACATTTCTCGCAAGAATTGAGTGAATAAATAATTATCGAGTTGAATTTACGAAAACCGTTGTAAATATATATATATATATATATATATATATATATATATATATATATATCATGGTTATAAATAGCGTGGAGCATGGCATGGCGATGCCAAGCCTCAAGCCTCACGGTTTCTATGTGCCATGGCATGTTTTCATCATGACTAAAGCGGTGAAAAATATTTATAGATTTATGTAATAATATCATATTTCAATATTTCATATACATATCAAGTTTACAAAAGGTAAGTTTACAAAATGTGAGCTTACAAAAGGTGATATGCATAAGAAATAAAGTGAAAATTGAAAACTAAACTAGTCTTGCATCTTCTTCATTTCTTCAAATAAAACCTGCTATTTAGTAAAAATTAAATTAATAATTAATAGGCCCAAATACAAAATAGCCCAAACACAAAATACCCCAAAAAAAAAAACCTCTAAACGCTTCAAAAATGGCGCCACGCTGGCGCTTTTGCCCGCTATTTCACGCTATTTTCGCCACTTCAAAAGCCAACGCTAAGGTCTGTTTCAGAACGAGAGGCCAAACGCCTTTATACCAAGGCGCTTTTAGAACATCGATATATATATATATATATATATATATATATATATATATATATATATATATAACAATTTATATACCAAAATAAATTCAAAACATCGAGTAAACTAATAATATAATTTTTATAGTCTTAAAATAAGTATAAAATATATCAGGACAATTGTCGGAAGTGTCGGATCAATTATTCAAAATAAATGATCGTGCGATAGCTTTTATTTAATAGAAAATATCTGCTAATAAATATGCAAACCTATGCATAAACTGATATGAAAATGATGTTACTTATGATATGTAGACTAACTCTAGTCTATATGAAATGTTCTCAATGATGTTCCATGAATATGCAGCTTAACCTTTCGAGTTACTGCGTATTTGATACTCGTAAATCTAGTTTACGAAAAATGATGAATAGTGAATCATGCATAGTGATTTTTCTCTGGGAATGAATAGTGTTTCGTGAATAGTAAAATTTTGGAATAACCTTTCAAAGTCTCAAACCGACTTAAAAAACGATGAATAGTAAAATGATGAATAGTAACCGGTGAATAGTAAATTCCCGAGATGAATAGTGAAATTTTCAAAGTTTGATAAATGACCTGAAATTACGATTTGTCACACCACAGTACCCGTTTTACAACTTCCAAATTTTCTTGAACCTTTCACGGTCGAGTGTGACGCTTCTTCGGCAGGAGTAGGAGCTATTTTGCTACAATCAGAGCATCCGATTGCATTTTTCAAAGAAGGTTTTCGTTTTCTAATCGATTAAAATCAACTTATGATAGGGAATTGCGGCCTTGGATTTTGGCACCTCTTGAGAAATGGAGACATAATTTAATGGGTAGGCAATTTTTTGTGAAGGCCGGATCGCGGTTTAAGCACCTACTTGCCCCTTGACGGTAACCACTAGTGAACAACAAGCGCCTCCTCATGAAGTTACTTCCTTCGATTTCACCATTATTTATAAAATTTGGAAAGGAAAATCAAGGAAGTGATGCTCTTTCAAGGAGGCCACAACATCTTTGATTTTTCTAGCCACGGCAATACCGGTTAACATGGATTTTTTAAATCTCCAAGAAGCTTTGCTCAACGATCCATACACCAAGAATATCATCACACGTATTAGACAAGACCCAACAACTCATCACGAGTTTTCTTTAAGTGACAATAAGTTATTCTATATCGAATCGTCTTGTTATCCCGGATGGCTCGTCTTCTTAAGAAACTTTTTAGTGCCATGATTCATTAACAGGAGGGCATGTTGGTTATCTTAAAACACTTAAACGCCTCTTTGAAAATTTCTTTTGGCCAAAAATGAAGAGCGATGTAAAAGTTCTTGTGCAAAATTGTTAGGTCACCATATTAGTAACACAAGCATCAATATAAGAAATATAGAAGAGAGAAAGATCGGTTGAACAATAACACACACACACACACGTAAATACTATGAAGAGTTAGGCGTAAGGTGTGAAAGAGAATGAAATTGAACAACCAACCCTCAAGTGAGGGTTATACAAGAGTATTTATAGGAGAGGGAGCTAGGGCAACACTCCTAGTCCCTTCCTTTCCTTATTGGACTTGGGCCAAGGCTCATGGGCTTTCTACATAAGCCTTGGCATGATTACTAACATAAAATCCATATTAAGCTAACTATTACATATGAATCACTAAAACTTGAATTAAGGTTTATGAGTGATTCCAACAATCTCTCCCTAAGTGTTGGTGATGAATGAAAGAGTGATAATGTTGTAGGTCTTTGATGTAATAGTAGCTTTAACGTCTTCTGACATTCTTCTTTCTTGTGAGAAGAAGTGTCTTGATTCGAACAATTTCCCCAGTGTAGAGAAATTGTTTCCTTTGAAGAGTATTACCTTTGGCGTCATCATTTACTTTGTTCTTTGATCTTTGTTCTTTGCGGTTGAAAGTGATAGTATGTTGTTGTTATGCGCGCCAGTGCAGCCGTTGCTCAGTGTCTCCGTCTTTCTTCAACATGCTCACCGGCTCTTTAATGTTGGATTTCATGCTGATGAAGTTCTCTTAGTCTTTTAACTTTGTAGATTCTTTGACTTGACGAAGAATCATTCAAACTTTTGTGTTGCCTTTAGAGTGAACTTCCATTAGTGATGATGTTGGTATGAGCATGTGAAGAATGCGCACGATCGGTCCATCCATAGCTTCCATAAGAAGAAAACATAAGAATGGTTAGTGATAAGCGGATTCCGGCACTTACAAGTTTGAACCGAGTGTTAACGGACATAGTGTGAAAACACAACTCTAATTCTTACAAAATTTCTGAACTAGAGTCCAAAAATGAGATAACACGAAGTACCTCTATTCGAGATGATGCATTTGGGGTACACGGCATCACCCGCATTTGTAGACCGTTTGAGACACACTGGCGTAATCCACGAGGAGTTACGAGTGACTGCTGTCGAGGCGTTTGATGTTGACCACGGCGGAGTTTCCATTCAATCGCGAGGATCACAATTGTGAACCTCTCATAAATGTTCTCGACAGTGCTAGGATGCGTGTAGGACTTCGATAACGTACCACTAATGTTCTTATTGTTGAACAACAAGTGATGAAATGTCAAGTGTACCTAAGAGATCTTTTGATGAATCTCGTGGCTCTAGACTCAATAGTGCGTTTTGGTTTTCTGGAGCGGAGACTAGGGAGAGGGTCTCCTTCTTCAATACCGTAATCTCTAAGAGAGGCCGATAGTTTACGTGGGTTCTCTATGAGAATGAAACAAACGTTGAGAGAACGAGTGGATAAGAAGGTTTAGTGCATGCGTCCTTTGGGTCCATGGCGACTTTTAATCTTCAATACGGTGTCATCAAGTGACAACCCGATACCATATGAATTGAACCGATTAATGCCCTAAGTTGAATAATGCGGAGGCTATTTCTTTTCACCCTTTTCATTGCTTTTCTTTTTAATTCTTCAACTCCTTCTTTCTCCGATTCTCATTTTCTCCTTTTTATAATCATACCTAAGGACTTCTAATTCTAACTATTGGTGATGTCCTTGGGTAGATCCCTCCGGCTCTGGCGGATCATAGGACGGTTATTCCTAACCTTAATCACCTTATAACTCCATTGCCATAAAACCATTTTCATGAAAATCTCTCGAAATGTTTGTAAATGAAAAACATGTTTGAACACTTCAAGAGTTTTAGATTTTGAAATACTCCCCTCCCACATGTGCTTAAGATTTTTGACAAAAATCTGCACAGTGAGGAAAGAGCGCGCACTTTTTGAATTGATCAACTCAAGATAGACTTTTTGTACATACGTTTTGAGTGTATTTATGTTTGGTGACTTTTTGTTGATTATAAGTATAAGGAAAGTAGCTAGAGTATGGTGGTTGTGACATGTTGAAAACTTGTGTTGTTAAATGGATCTTTGTAGTCGAATGAAACGTTGTTGATGAAGTATCCTTAGGCGTAGAAACCACGTAGAGGCAAAGTAACACTTATCGCGTAAAACACACAAAGATACGGCGTATGACAATAGTTAGCAGCGTGGGATTAGCTTTAGCGTGAAATGAGAAAAACACTAAAGTTATGCGTAAGCGAAAGTTAGCGTAGAAAACTTACATTAGGATTTGCTTATGCGTAAGCGAGCTTAGGCGTGAAAAATCTTATCGTAATGAGTTCTGGCGTAAGCTTAAGCTTATCGCGTAAAATTAGGGTTTTCCCAAAGATCTTTACTATCACGCGATTGCAAAAGATAACCAAAGTCGAGTGTTTTGGGGCTTATCCAAGCAAGAAAAACAGCGAGTAATCCTGGCGAAGATCAAACCAAGGATGAGTTACGCGTAAGATTAGGGTTTTCTTCGCGTAGAAATGACCAAAATTCATTTACCTTGGCGATGTTTCAAACCAGATTTTTGAGATGAGATAGCTTCAATATCACCAAAATAACACAAAAGTGTGAAACTTGATGATCCAAAGTATAAACCGTTACGCGTAGAAAAACTCCACGTACAAAACCAAGCTTAAAACAATGATCCACCGCGTAAAGTTTGAAACTTTTGCCAAAAGCAGATATTTTAACACCTTAAACGTTGAAAGGACAAGAATCTTGGATTGAAAAGTGTAAAAAATGAGTTTTTAAGCGTGACCAAGTTTGAAACCATATGTTACGCGTAAGACCAAAACTTACTTCAAAAACAATACCGATTCACCCAACTATTTGGCGATTGATACCCTTTGTTAGGTCACCATATTAGTAACACAAGCATCAATATATAAAATATAGAAGAGAGAAATATCGGTTGAACAATAACACACACACACACACACACGTAAATACTATGAAGAGTTAGGCGTAAGGTGTGGAAGAGAATGAAATTGAACAACCAACCCTCAAGTGAGGGTTATACAAGAGTATTTATAGGAGAGGGAGCTAGGGAAACACTCCTAGTCCCTTCCTTTCCTTATTGGACTTGGGCCAAGGCTCATGGGCTTTCTACATAAGCCTTGGCATGATTACTAACATAAAAGCCATATTAAGCTAACTATTACATATGAATCACTAACACTTGAATTAAGGTTTAGGAGTGATTCCAACAAAAATTGTTTGGTATGTCAACAGAACAAATACCAAACACTTGCTCCGGCTGGTCTACTACAGCCTCTACCGATTCCAAGTCGTGTTTGGGAAGATATCTCTTTGGACTTCATTGTTGGGCTTCCAAATCGGGGAGGTGTTGATACCGTTTTAGTCGTGGTTGTGATTGACTAAATACAGGTCACTTTTACCATTGGCTCACCCATTTCTGACTAAGTCGGTGTTGTACTTTTTGTAAGGAAATTGTTAAACACACGGTATGCCTCGTTCCATCATATCATAGAGATGTCATTTTTCTAAGCAACTTCGGCAAAGTTGTTCCGTCTTAGTCAAACTTCGACTTCGTATGGGCACGCTTATCACCCACAATCGATGGTGGGGCGGAAGTGGTTAACCGTTGCCTAGAAGCTTACTTGGTTGTTTTGCTCATGGCGACCCTCTTCTTGGAGCAAGTTTTTGGCTTTGTTGAATACTTTCAATACTTGGTTATCATACTTCTAGTGAGGCGACACCTTTTAAGTGCACATTTATGGTGGCGACCCACCGCCACTTAACCCGTATGTTCAAGGTGAAACTCATAATGCAGACTTAGAGGAACAATTGGTTGCTCGTGATGATGCACTCCGGCTTTACGAACCAACTTGCTTAAAGCACAATCCGTATGAAAGCACAATGATTGAGCGAAGAGCTATCATTTGAGGTGGGGATCACGGTTCTTCTTGAATTCACCATTTCATCAAGCGCCCTTTCTAAGCGAAAGTTTGAGAAGCTTTCACCGGGTACTTTGGACCGTACTGCGTGACTTCGCCGGTAGGTCACGTAGCCTATGAACTTGCTCTTCTACTGAGACTCCAAAGTACACCCTATCTTCCATGTTTCCCTACTACGTTCGACACATGGTCAATCGGTTTCTCAACCCCTGCACCCTTACCTATCACTGCTGTAGAGGCGATTCTTGTTCTGACAAGATTCTAACACACCAGCGGATATCGGATCCAATACCTTGGAATTGTTGGTGCAATGGCAAAACCGACCTCTTGAAGAAGCCACTTGGGAAGATTATGATTTACTTTCTGGACAATTCCCACACTTTTGCCTTGAGGACAAGGGAAGTTTCCATGGGGAGAGTATTGATAGGAAACTCATGCACACATATTCTAGAAGGAAGAAATCAAAGGGAAAGAGAAAGAATGCGGATCCGCAGATTAACCATTGATTTGTACGCAAATCAATCCACGATTTTCGACATTCTATTATCAGCAAGCACATTAAGCATTCCCTGATCTTCAGCAGTTTACTTACCATATTCCGGTATTTTCAGTTACTTTCTTAGCTATAAAAAAAGGCAGAAGGTAGAGAATAAACATCAATCATTTGTATTTCAATTTGAGTCCTCTTTATAGGGACTAGTTGATTTCATTGGAGTTCTTTGTTCAGATTCTGCATTGTTCTTCAATAAATCATTCCTATCCTTTCTCCTTTCATATGTTCAGTTAGCCTTGTTCTAACATTAAGTTTCTCTAACTATTTGGCCTCATTTTTTTTAGTCATATATGATAGCATGCATATTTTGGTATATTATGATTTGGTATGTGGGTTAATTGTTATTTATGGTTTTACCTGTTTTTGTTGATACCTAGGTGTTTTAAAAATGTGGTGTGGGTGTATTGTGGATCTGCTTGAATCTGGGCAAACAGTATCTGATATTTGCTTTTCTTTATTTGTAGGTTGTGTAAGTTTTGTAGAGGGATATCTTTTGGGCAATATAGTTTTTTTTTTTTTTTTTTTTTAATGGAATCTGTCATTGGAAAGAGAAGCCAATTAGATACTGTGGCAATTTGGTTGGATTAACTGGATGTTACTATTTGTTCTGCCTATATAAGTTGTTTTTTGGGGGATGACATAGTTGTGTGTATATCTAGTTATTTTTTCTGAAACTGTGTTAACAAAAATGGTTTCAACTCCCAACTTTGATCAATTGAAAGATGCTTGTGGTTCTGATGAACTTCATCACGCTTTCAAATTCCTGTATGTACAAGAGCAAGGTGAAAATGAAGGCTTCATCATGTTGTTGGGGTAAAATGTGATGATGTTCGTCGTAGGCTTGAGAAAAGAACTGATTTGCTTAAGGAAGGGCGGAGGTTTAGCCCATTTGATGATGTTGCCACCGATGGTCTTCAATGTTTGGAAGAAGCGCAGGATAGGGATCACCAAATTCTGGCTGGTTCGATTGCAGTGCTAGATTTGGCGCGTGAAGGAAGGGTTGAGAAGAACCGTCATGTGTTCATGATGGATATGTATGATTAGGTTGTTGTGTTCTAACCTGAATTGTATCTTCTAAAACCGAATCTTTGTTGTTCTCCAGAGAGTAGATTGGTCACAATCGCCACCATCCATTGTGTATGGCAAATTATTACTTGTTATAAAAAAAATTATTAGTTTACTGCGATAATCTGAAAACGAACTTACATAAATATTTTCTTTGCAAATGAGTCTGTTAGTGCATGTTCCTCAGAAGGTGTGCTTTCCTGCTCAATGTAGTCACCTAACAGATTGACGCTGCCATCATAATTTGCATCCATTCCAGCTTGAATTTCAAACGAAGAGTGTAGGTAAATATCATAAGAATGCCTAATTTTGTTATACTCATAATGATGTACTACCTTATAAATGACATTATCAAATTCAATCATGGTAATGAAGATTCTGCTAATGCAAGAATACATGTATGTCACAATTTAAATTGATGGAAAGATCTTTTTCTATGCACAATGGACATATTTCTAGTTGGCAAATCATACAACTTAGACCTTTACAGTTTCCGTAATGGAAAAGAGACTTCTAAATAAGATCATTTGATAACCCGATAGACTATAATGACGCATACCAAGTAAACAGCTGTAGATTGTTTGTTCAACTGCAATCCAGGTTTCTTTGATTGAATGGCATGTCAGATCTAGGATGATCTATAAATTGCACAAATTATCCGGGTGGCGTGCCATTCAATCAACAAAGATGGATTGTAAGTAAACAAGGATCTGCACTGGTTCGACTCGTCTGCATCTAAGATATATTCGTCTTCATTCTCGATCTACAATGATTCTCTTGGATCTGCAAATGTAAGGAAACCGCAAAAAAACGTTATGTTTGATACCCAGTATGGGTGCCTTACGAAGACATGAGTAACAAACATACTGCAATCTTTGAACAATTCACATACATAAATGTAACCTATTTGTTGTGTGTAGAGAATTTTAGATGTATGTATGAAAAAAAATAGTTGAATTATTGAATTAAAAATAAAGTTCAGATCTCCTTTCCTTGTGCGAGTCGACATACCCACCATGGTACGCAACAATATAAGATTTGTGGTTAGCTCGCTAAGATATGAGAAAGTATCAGTCATAGTCAAGGAAGAGTTAATGCGCAATAAAATTCATCATTACCCCATAAAATGTAAGGTAACTGACAGAACAGGAGGTTTCTATTCCTACGGGGTCGATTATAACTAAACCAACCTGGCTATGACTGCAGAGAAACACAGCTGCATAATCATGGGTTCTGTTACTGTACATGGTAAATCACGTATTTAATTTTTGAGGGCCGTTTCAATTCTGAGTAGAACAACATTAGCCAACCAAATAAATAAACAGTCTTGTCACAGAAATTCTATTTTCTGCCAAAAAAAATCAGTTAACCATCATAGGCCATGAATAACGCACACTAATTAAATAAACCCAACATCATAAAATCCACGTAGTCTCAATTTTATAATTAACAAAAGTAAACAGAATGATAGAACATGATTGAAATATTATTTTTAAGCGAACCAATAAAAATTCGGCACACCCTAAAGATATTATAATGCACAACCAAACAACGCAGAAACCAATTCAATAAACATGTATAATGGGTTTGGGTACCATGTCATGGCTGCAAATACGATTGTCATCGTGATGCCACGACAAGATATAAGCAGATGTACCCAACATGAGCACAGGTAGATTCAACTAAGTTTAATCGTAGTGCAGCGTATATTTTGATGTTGAAAGATGGTAGAGGACTCTAAAGCGAAATTCATAAGTCACATCAATTTTCGGGATATATATAATGTTAGTTTGTCAAGTTCCAATGATTTTCTTGTACACGCAAATGTAGGAAAACCACATAACGGCCCGCATGGTTGCATCTGGCGTGTGGGTTACCAAGATATGGGTAACAAGCGAGTGCAACACATACAAGCTTTGAAACATAATTCTTATCTATTTGTTGTGCAAAGAGAATTTGAGATGTATGTACAAAAACCAATAGTGAACTATTTAATCAAAATTAATCGTCAAATCTGCATTTCCTTGGAGAGTCGAGGCAGTAAGATAAGTGGATTACCGAACCTTATGCGTGGCGTTTTTTTAAAAATATATATATAACAGAGGGTACATATGACATGCCTTCAAAGCCGGAAAATCACTACGACCTAGATTATAATGAAACCTGTCTAGTAATGGGTGAAAATAAATTCGGCCGCATAATGATGTCGACTAAAAAGAAGGCTCAGATCTGCCTTTCCTTCTTCGACTCGACATACCGACCATGGCTGCAACCACATAACATTCGTGGTTACCCCGCCAAGACACAGGAATGTCTGAGTGACACCCAAGGAAGAGTTAATGTGCAGTAAAATTCATCATAGCCTCATAAAAATGTAGGATAAGCGACACACCCAAAGGTTCCTGCGTGGGGTTCTTCCGGGAAAAAAATATAATAGACCAAAAAACGAATGAACCAATTGAATAAAAAGGTATCATGGGTTTGAGTACCATGTCATAGCTGCAAACACGACTGTGTCCGTGATGCCGCGCCATGATATAAGCATTAAAATAAGGCTCAGGATCGCCTTTCCTTGAAGCGACATACCGACCATGGCTACAACTACATAACATTAGGTGGTTACCCCGAATCTGAGGAATATGTGAAGGACATCAAGGAAGAGTTAATGTCTGATAAAATTCATCATAGCCACATAAAAATGTAGGGTAAGTGACACACATGAAGTTTCTTGCGTGGGGTTCTTCAGGAAAAAAATATAACAGAGGATACATAAGCCATGGTTGCGGGGGCTCAAAGCGGCATGAACTTCGATTATAATGAAACTCATCTGAAATCCATCAAATTCAAAATCCGTTTGATTACAATAAGAGAATACATTAACACGAGATCGATGTTAAGCGAGAACAAGTGTAGTTACTAATGTTTGTCTTTAGTTTTACACGGGGCTAACATTCCATTGCAGCGCTCTAATCTTGTAATTACGCTTTACGATCCGGGATTTAATAGTGCAACGACATTTAAGCTGCTTTCATACAATATCATTTCAAATTTTGTTTTAGCGATGCGTTGGACTATTAAAGGCCATGTAGCGATATTGCGGGAGAAATTAGCATATGCAAATGGCTTCTTGTTAACCATCAAATATTAACAATTCAAACACAATGATGAACAGCCGATGGAGGGTATGCCTTAACAACGTAAATTCAATGTTTATACGGTTAGCGTTTATTAACGTAAATATTACTTGCAAAATGGTCTACAAAAACATGATAACCATAAATATGTGCGGCATTTTAAACATTCTTTCTACATGACATTAAACAAAATTCGAAAGAAAAGCTCAACAACAGTCTGAGGTATGTCTAACAATGTTAATTGAAACAAAACAAAGATAAAAGCAGAAATTAAGTTGCTTACAAAATGGTCTAAAAAACTTGGAAACCATAAATATGGGAGATATTTTAAACCATTCAATAGTAACAATCACGTTATTGAAATGATCTAAAGAACATAATTTGATAACACACATAGAGCGAGGATACAAAAATGAATAATCCTACAAATACCATCAACGGCTAATTTCATAACACATGTACAATAACAAATCTGAGACATAAATAATCCAAAAAAATCGAGCGCCTAATTTGATAACACAAATAAAATACTACCAAATAGTAATTTGATACCACATAGAATCACATATACATCATTTTTTTATAACACACATAGAAGGTACTTAAATTCAAAATTAGTAGGAGAAAAGACATCTTGTGGTTAGATTAGGTGTAAGTCTTGTGGTACAAAGTAGGTGGCAAAATATAATCCATTAGATGCAGATGCTTACACTTTAAAAAATATACCGATCGTACATGAGGGCGGATTTTGATCCAGACCCGGTTAGCCGGAGCAAGTTAACGTGCAATTGTGACAAAGGGTAGCCAAGGAGCGGGTTTAGACTATTTTCTCGGGCGACCCTAAAACATAAGCGGGTAATGAATAATTTTATATGGTTTAATCGGACGGAGGAGATGCAACTGACTCGATTAGACCGTAGCTTAGATAAGCGAGTTAACGGTCCTTAGTATGTACTCAGATCTGAGTTTCCTTGCCTACTCGACATACCGACCATGGCTGCAACCACATAACATTCGTGGTTACCCCACCAAGATACAGGAATGTGTGAGCGACACCCAAGGAAGGGTTAATGTGCAGTAAAATCCATCATAGCCTCATAAAAATGTAGCATAAGTGACACACCCGAAGGTTCCTGCGTGGGGTTCTTCGGTAAAAAAATATAACAGACCAAAGAACGCAAAAACAAATTCAATAAACAGGTATCATGGGTTTGAGTACCATGTCATGGCTGCAAACACGACTGTGACCATGATGCCACGCCAAGATATAAGCATGAAAAATAAGGCTCGGATCTGCCTTTCCTTGGGCGATGTGACATACCGACCATGGCTGCAACCACATAACATTCGTGGTTACCCCGCCAGGATACATGAATGTGTGAATGACATCCAGGGAAGAGTTAATGTGCAGTAAAAATCATCATAGCCTCATAAAGATGTAGGATAAGTGACACATGAAGCTTCCTGCGTGTGGTTCTTCGGCATAAAAAATATAACAGAGGATACATAAGCCATGGTTGCGGGGGCCTCAAAAGGGGCACGAACTCGTTATAATGAAACCCATCTGAAAGGCATCAAATTCAAAATCCGTTTGATTACAATAAGAGAATACTGATAACCTAAGATCGATGCTAAGCGAGAACACATGTAGTTACTAATGTTTGTCTTTAGGTTTACACGAGGGTAACATTCCATTACAGCGCTCTAATAAAGTAATTATCGTTCTGGTGGCGTGGAGTTTAATAATGCAGCGACATTTAAAGCTTTTTAAAACAATATCATTTGAAATTGTGTTTGGTGAGGCCGTTGGACTATTAAAGGCCATGTAGCGATATTGCGAGGAGGCAGAGTCATTAGTTTTGCTACTAAGGTGCGGCAAGTCACTTGACTCTTTGCCATATAAATGGTGTGATCCATCAAAGTCTGAGGTAGTGGTGGTGGGCATATGTTCTCCTCTAATTGGTCACAGGGGCGGCATGCAATTCTCCTTCTTTTACATAATGTGCTAATCACTTTGGAGTAGATTTAGACATATCATTCATTGCCTCTAAACCAACATATTTCTTAAAACCTAAACCTATCCCAAATAGGAGCTTGACTACCATAGAGATGACTAGCTAACTTGTCACCATAAACTAGCCATTCTTTATGCCTAGCTACTTCATTATCCAACTTATCTAGCACTTCTTGTTTAGAGCTCTACTTTGGCGCTTTCTTTCTCATAATATTTTAACTCATTTTTAACATTAGGGAAAGCTCTTTCTAACACTCTTATATCTTTTCTTCATAAGCAAGCTGCGGCTCTTTTGAAACAAAATTTTCCTGTTTTTCCAAGGTTTTAAAGAATTTTTGTGGAACGAACCTCTAGATAACATTCATTATCTTTAGGTTTCAAATCATCATAAGACTCCTTAAGGGCATTATATTTTACATCACAACTAAAGACACAATTATGTACAGAGAGGCCCCACAAATGCAAATTCTTGACATCACCTATAGTATAAGCTTCCTTGCTCATCTTCTTGAATTCAGCCTTTCCACCATACCTTGCTTTGAGTGCATTCCATATACCACGTGCATCATCCATATACAAAAATCGCTACATGATCATCAGGAATAGATTTAAGCAAGGTAGTTCGGCCTTTGACTCTCTTTGTACACGACAATGTGTTCATTTGCAGTCGTTGGAGGAAGAATAATTATTTTTCCATCGTGATCTCTTCCAGTCCTTTTCTTGTTGTTGCCATTTTGGATCACCTTCCAGATATTCATATCATTATGCATGATCCAGTGTTCCATCTTCTTAGCCCAGATCTCGTACTCATCATTCATCAAATAAGGAAACATAACATCATCCCTTTTATTATCAAATTCTGTCATTTTAAATGATGTAAATTGATCGAATCTTACTGTACCACTTTTGCGAAGAAAACGACGGATCAAACAATAACAAATCTTCAATATGACGTAGAGTATAGGACCACCACAAACAAGTCTTTAATATTAAACCCACAAAACCAACTTATAAAACACTGATATCGACCCAACTTTTGCAATTTATCACCAACATAAATCAGCAGTATACCATTGACCAGAACATGAACGACCACTGATAAAGCATGATCAGTAAAGGACCACTGACCAGTAGGAACCTGGTCTGATCAGTAGGAATATGAGGTACCAGCAAAACCAATTAACAGCAGTACCTTTAATGAAACGTTTAAACCCTCGTGCTGCTAATAATATACACCAACCAATCGGATTGATGGACAAATGGTGAGTGGGGACCAGCGTAAATTGTGTTATCAACCTAGTAGAGTTAATGACCCCACCGCGAATGAATGACCAGACGAATCAAATGAGCCCCCAATCAAAATACCCACGTGATCTCAAATGGTAAAATTACGAACAGAATCAAAGCTTGGGACCAGCACTAGTCACCACGTGACCTATCAAAAGTCACAACTGTTACGAAACCCCACTTGATCACAAAAGCACAAATACTCGCCGCAATTTTCTACCTCAAAAATATTCACTCACCACGTGAGAATATAGCCAAGAATGCATATGTGTAACACGTGATCAAGTGATTTAAGAATCCAATAAATGATCTACAAAGTGATTTGTTGGACCCACTTCAACTAATCCTTCTCGTGTGACAAGGGAATACTAATTCGATATGTCACTCAAATAGAATACATATTTAATTAAGTAATCAACAACCGGTACAATTAACTTTAGTACGAGGATACCTTATATTCGCATTCAACGACTCCTTGATCAGTCACCAACAGAACTTCGCTGCCTCTTTTCTTTTCAAATCTGATGCATAAACCCTAATTACAGAAAACCTTATAAACCCTAGATCGAGAGCCACCCGCTCTGAAACCAATTGTAAAAACCAAGATCCGAACTCAACTATGGTATATAATAACAATGATTGAATATGCACAGCGGAATAATAAGAACACAATCAAAGTTACCAACAAGGTTTTTCTAAGAAAACAATGATCCTCTATGGATCTCTATTACTATCTCTGAAAGATATTTTTCTGAAGTGTTTGTTCAATAGTTTCTCAATACAAAAGCCAACTGTTCCTTTTTATACACAAGGAACCCTAAATAGACAATAAAATAAATATAAAATAAATGCATATCACTACCTAAAATAGCTCATGCATATCCTAAGAAACTAATACTGATTAACTATATCAGCGGAAACCGAACCATGTCATCAGCGGAAACCATCTATAGCTTCAGTAGGAACCTGTCAGTAGAACTTCATCAGTAGGAACTTCTAAAATTCCCAACAGTACGCTAAAGATGGTTGGAGAAGAATTGGATTCAAGGGTGAAGGAGTTCAAGCTAAATATGAAGCCGGGGAACAACACGAGGTTCTAGACGGAACAGGATGTGAAATGGTGTGAAGATTTCATTGCTGTTATCAGACGAAGACTTAAGACAAGAAAGATTTTCCGCAGCCTTGAAAGTTTTGCGGGTGGGAGAGTACGGGAAGGACACTACAAGCTACTCCAAAGAACAGAATGAAGATATCTTCATGTAGTAGCTATTTTGTCTTACTATATTATGTAATGTGGTGACTGTACTATGAACAACAATAACTATTATGTATATAGTAGTGATAGGTTATGGCTTGTAGTTTCCCTCTTGTTTTGAAGAGGGAACATAGGACTGTTTCGTTTCAGATCAAATAAAACCGGACACATTTTTCTCCAACAAGGTTTTTACATATTTAAATCACTTGAGATCCAAAATCTCAAAGGATTTGAAATTTTTGATCGGGGGAGAAAATGTGATATAAATATGCAATCTGATAAAATGTGATCTTCAAGGCTCAATAAATTGGCATCTCTCCCCATATGTGCTAAACCTTTTCGTATATCGAAGCACACATTGAGGGGGATCATTTCGAAATATTTACAAAACAATCAAGGTACTAAAATTTAAATGTTTTTCACAAGAGTACCTTTATTGTAACTTTAAATGGTTTCTTTGGCTACTATGATCGTGAAGTTTGCTTCATATTCCCCCTGTAAGCTCTAAAATGTATTAAAAATTCTTCACATCAAGGGGGAGAAATCTTTTGAAAACCACATCCTTTCCCAAAATATCTTCAACAAAGTATTTAAAATACTAATTTTGATCGAGAAAGTGATGTTGATAATTTTAGAAAATGTTGATCAAAGAATTGAATTCTTCATTCTTAATCTACGATTTCTAAGTCCTCTTGCCTCCATGTGCCAAAAAAAATTCAAATATTTGATGCACATGTTGAGGGGGAGATTTTTCTAAAAAATATCAAAAACGATTCAGGTACAAAATGCTTTGATCTTGTATCACAAGTACCTGGATTGATTTTCAAATGGTTTTCAATTAGTTTCAATGGCAGAAGAACAATACCGAATGACCGACCAAATTTAGTTTATGCATGTAGATATAAGGATGGTAAGGTTATGTATTCATTCCCACATTCCCGCCAGAGCCGGAGGGATCTACCCAGGGATAAACCACTAGATAGTGTAGAAGTCCTTAGGTATGACGAAAAAAAGGAGAAAAGTGAGAAATAGGAAGAGTGCGGACTGAGATAGAGCTAGAACTGGAATAAACCCAACAAGGTTCTAGTAATGAAATCTCGGTAAGCACTGAAGGGGTTGAAGAATGAAAAAGAATTGAATGAGAAAAGGGTGAAAAGAAATAGCCCTCCATTATTTCAACCTTAGGGAAGAAACCGGGTTCAATTCATATGCTATTGGTGGTTACTAAGGTAACACTGGTATTGAAGACAAGATGTCATGGACCTTGTGACGCACTGCACTGAACTTCCCAAGCTACTCAAGTTCCTCTTAAAAGGGCTTGTTTCATTCTCACGGGGAACCTAAATAATCTATCGACTCTCTCTTAGAGATTGTTGATATTGAAGAAGGAGACCCTCTCCCTAGTCTCCGGCATAGGAACCAAATGTGCACTATTGAGTCTAGAGCCACGAGATCATCAATAAATCTCATTAGGACACAATCAATGAAGACTCATTGTTTCACACAATGTGGAAAGTGAGAATACATCTTAAGAGTCCTACGCATTATCCTTGTGGTATTGCCAGAACATTTGAGTGATATGCTATCATATTTACAATGAAGATGGAAAGCCCTCTAGAGCCAACATCAAACAAGCTCTTGGTAGGTGGCATGTGAGATCTATTCAATAGATCAACCATGTGACAACTGGACAGAAACGATGGAGCAATTCACATAGTGAATCAATCCTGGTTCAGGAATGGATTGACGGATACCTTTGAAAAACCGGTCGTTGTGCTTAAAAAATTCTTTTCTGTAGTACATCGACTGTGTATTACATTTTCGAAATCAAAAGGTATTTATGATTGAAAATTGATTTCTCTTATAAAACCCTCGTTGTATTGCAAAAATTCTTTCTATTAAGCAATACACGGTTGTTTTTCAAATCATTTTCTTCAATCAGCGAACCTCAATTTCTTTGGTTCACTCACTCCGTGTTGTCTTCTTTGAGTCGTTCCGGTTTGTGAGCACTAGAAAGCTGCGAAACCATGTCCAAGGAGATTTTTGAATTCTACGATCACAGCGGTACTTATGCAGATCAGCGAACCGTGGGCGTGTACCTCAATTCAGCGAAGTGGTCAAAGACACTTTCGATGCGCTTTTATTGCTAACTTGTTTTTTGCGGGAACACCGGCGGTTGGTTGGTGATCGGCGAGGTGTCAATCCATTACCGCATGCTCAAACATCAAGTTCATCTCGAAGAAATCATGATAAGAGCATATCTTCATCAAGAGAATCTGATATTTTCACTCCATGCTTCTGCTACACTGCTGCAAATGTCATGAATCAACAAACGCTTCCACAACTCTGATGAGAAAGATATCATGATCCAGAATGTGATCATGTCGGTCTAAAAGTCTCAACTTCACATGTTGGCAATCCTGCATCGGATAATTTAGAGATTATGTGTTGCTGATGATCTCAAAGAAAGCTCCTGATCACATATCAAAGAATCACTCTAAGTCAAGGAATCACTACTATTACACGATGTTAAAGTATTTGCAGCTACAAAGTCTACGAGCTTAAGCATCAAAGACTATAGATTAATTGCTAGGACTTTTTCAATGTAATTATTGGGGTGACCTCCCTTAGGGGGAAATTTTTAGGATTTGGAAAATCCATGCTGAAGTGTCGGTCACCCCAACGTATGTTTAGCATATTATAGCTCGTAGACGTAACAGTATATTAGTTAGATTATTAGTAGTATAAGTAACACCATGGAAGAAGGATGGATCTTTACCCACTGTATGCCTAATCCACAGCCCGAAGGAGGGCGTAGTCATTTGTATAAATAGCCCTCTCCCCACAAGGGAGAGGGTTGGATGTTCATTTGGTAATCTAACCTTTCCTTTGTTTTTATCTCCCTAGAACATCTCACTTTCTCTCTCTAGAACTCTAAATCATACGCCCATTATTATGCTTAATTGTGTGTTTATGAAAACCAATATGATACACTCTCTAAAGCAGATTTTCTCAAGACATCGTGTAGAACGATTCTTTGGTTATTTCACTTATGCAAAGGTTGTGGGCAGCAGTTTGATTGGAAGTTCTTTGAGATGGCTGAGTCAGGAATAGAAGCCTTCAAAAGTTGTAATCAGTAGATAGTATAATCTACAATCCAAACATCTTTAAACATGAATCATGATTATTAACAGATAAATAAATAAATGTAACTTAGCAATAACATACATCAGCATGATATATTTGTATAAAAGAAATTAGACAGAATTAGATTTTGACCTTGATGTCAGATTTTTATTTTAAACAAAGGACCGGTGATTGGTAGATTAGTATATTTCCTGCACAACAAATATATAGTTAATAGTAGATAATTGAATTGTACTGATGTTATATCTATCTGAGGCCGATTGGTAGGTTTATCCTGAAGCTGAAATGGTAGAGGGTTCTACGTGGTTATTGGTTACATATATTTTTTTAGAATTTTTTTTGTTTAAAGTTGTTAAGTTTCTCTAACTATTTAGCCTCATTTTTTTTAGTCACATATGATAGCATGCATATTTTGGTCTATTATGATTTGGTATGTGGGTTAATTATTATTTTTGGTTTTACCTGTTTTTGTTGATACCTAGGTGTTTTAAAAATGTGGTGTGGGTGTATTGTGGATCTGCTTGAATCTGGGCAAACAGTATCTGATATTTGCTTTTCTTTGTTTGTAGGTTGTGTTAGTTTTGTATAGGGATATCTTTTGGGCAGTAAAGTTTTTTTTTTTTTTTTTTTTTTTTTTTAATGGAATCTGTCATTGGAAAGAGAAGCCAATTAGATACTGTGGCAATTTGGTTGGATTAACTGGATGTTATAATGCACAACCAAACAACGCAGAAACCAATTCAATAAACATGTATAATGGGTTTGGGTACCATGTCATGGCTGCAAATACGATTGTCATCGTGATGCCACGACAAGATATAAGCAGATGTACCCAACATGAGCACAGGTAGATTCAACTAAGTTTAATCGTAGTGCAACGTATATTTTCAGTGTTGAAAGATGGTAGAGGACTCTAAAACAGAATTCATAAGTCACATCAATTACTCAGGATATATTAATGTTCGTTGTCAAGTTCCAATGATTTTCTTGTACCTGCAAATGTAGGAAAACCACATAACAGCCCGCATGGTTGCATCCTGGCGCGTGTGGGTTACCAAGATATGGGTAACAAACAGAGTGCAACACATACAAGCTTTGAAACATAATTCTTATCTATTTGTTGTGCAAAGAGAATTTGAGATGTATGTACAAAAAACCAATAGCTGAACTATTTAATCAAAAATTAATCGTCAAATCTGCATTTCCTTGGGCGAGTCGAGACAGCGTAAGATAAGTGGCAGTACCGAACCTTATTGCGTGACGTTTTTTTTAAAAAATATATATAACAGAGGGTACATATGACATGCCTTCAAAGCCGGAAAATCACTACGACCTAGATTATAATGAAACCTGTCTAGTAATGGGTGAAAATAAATTCGGCCGCATAATGATGTCGACTAAAAAGAAGGCTCAGATCTGCCTTTCCTTCTTCGACTCGACATACCGACCATGGCTGCAACCACATAACATTCGTGGTTACCCCGCCAAGATACAGGAATGTGTCAGCGACATCAAAGGAAGAGTTAATGTGCAGTAAAATTCATCATAGCCTCATAAAAATGTAGCATAAGTGACACACCCCAAGGTTCCTGCGTGTGGTTCATGGGTTTGAGTACCATGTCATGGCTGCAAACACGATGATGACCGTGATGCCACGACAAGATATAAGCATTAAAAATAAGGCTCAGATATGCCTTTCCTTGGGCGACGCGACATACCGACCATGGCTACAACTACATAACATTCGTGGTTACCCCGCCAAGATACAGGAATATGTGAAGGACATCCAAGGAAGAGTTAATGTGCAGTAAAATTCATCATAGCCTCATAAAAATGTAGGCTAAGTGACACACATGAAGCTTCCTGCGTGGGGTTCTTCAGGAAAAAAAATAATAACAGAGGATACATAAGCCATGGTTGCAGGGGCCTCAAAAGCGGCATGAACTCGATTATAATGAAACTCATCTGAAATCCATCAAATTCAAAATCCGTTTCAGTTACAATAAGAGAATACATTAACCTGAGATCGATGTTAAGCAGAACAAGTGTAGTTACTAATGTTTGTCTTTAGTTTTACACCAGGCTAACATTCCATTGCAACGCTCTAATACTGTAATTCTGCTTTTACAGTCACGCAGGGGCCTCAAAAGCGGCATGAACTCGATTATAATGAAACTCATCTGAAATCCATCAAATTCAAAATCCGTTTCAGTTACAATAAGAGAATACATTAACCTGAGATCGATGTTAAGCAGAACACGTGTAGTTACTAATGTTTGTCTTTAGTTTTACACCAGGCTAACATTCCATTGCAACGCTCTAATACTGTAATTCTGCTTTTACAGTCACGCGGGATTTAATAGTGCAACGACATTTAAACTGCTTTCATACAATATCATTTCAAATTTTGTTTCAGCGATGCCGTTGGACTATTAAAGGCCATGTAACTGATATTGCAGGAGAAATTAGCATATGCAAATGGCTTCTTGTTAACAATCAAATATTAACAATTCAAACACAATGATGAACAGCCGATGGAGGGTATGCCTTAACAACGTAAATTCAATGTTTATACGGTTAGCGTTTATTAACGTAAATATTACTTGCAAAATGGTCTACAAAAACATGATAACCATAAATATGTGCGGCATTTTAAACATTCTTTCTACATGACATTAAACAAAATTCGAAAGAAAAGCTCAACAACAGATACAGGGTATGTCCTAACAATGTTAATTGAAACAAAACAAAGATAAAAAACAGAAATTAAGTTGCTTACAAAATGGTCTAAAAAACTTGGAAACCATAAATATGGGAGATATTTTAAACCATTCAATAGTAACAATCACGTTATTGAAATGATCTAAAGAACATAATTTGATAACACACATAGAACGGCAGATACAAAAAATGAATAATCCTACAAATACCATCAACGGCTAATTTCATAACACATGTACAATAACAAATACAGAACATAAATAATCCAAAAAAAAATCTGAACGCCTAATTTGATAACACAAATAAAAAATACTACCAAATAGTAATTTGATACCACACATAGAATCACATATACGCATTTTTTTTATAACACACATAGAAGGTAGTTAAATTCATAATTAGTAGGAGAAAAGACATCTTGTGGTTAGATTAGGTGTAAGTACTGTGGTACAAAGTAGGTGGCAAAATATAATCCATTCGTACAGATGCTTACACTTTAAAAAATATACACGATCGTACATGAGGGCTGGATTTTGTTCAAGATCCGGTTAGCCGGAGCAAGTTAACGTGCAATTGTGACAAAGGGTAGGTAAGGAGAGGGTTTAGACTATTTTTCTCGGGCCAGCCTAAAACATAAACGGGTAATGAATAATTTTATATGGGTTAATCGGACGGAGGAGATGCAACTGACTCGATTAGACCCGTAGCTTAGATAAACAGTTAGCGGTCCTTAGTATGTACTTAGATCTGCCTTTCCTTGCCTACTCGACATACCGACCATGGCTGCAACCACATAACATTCGTGGTTACCCCACCAAGATACATGAATGTGTGATCGAATCCCAAGGAAGGGTTAATGTGCTGTAAAATCCATCATAGCCTCATAAAAATGTAGCATAAGTGACACACCCGAAGGTTCCTGCGTGGGGTTCTTCGGCATAAAAAATATAACAGAGGATACATAAGCCATGGTTACGGGGGCCTCAAAAGGGGTACGAACTCGATTATAATGAAACCCATCTGAAAGGCATCAAATTCAAAATCCGTTTCAGTTACAATAAGAGAATACACTAACCTGAGATCGATGCTAAGCAGAACACATGTAGTTACTAATGTTTGTCTTTAGGTTTACACCAGGGTAACATTCCATTGCAACGCTCTAATACCGTAATTATGCGTTTACAGTGACGTGGAGTTTAATAATGCAACGACATTTAAACTGTTTTAAAACAATATCATTTGAAATTGTGTTTTAGTGAGGCCGTTGGACTATTAAAGGCCATGTAACTGATATTGCAGGACAAATTAGCATATACAAATGACTTCTTGTTCACCATCGAATATTAATAATTCAAAGACAACGTTGAGCAGCAGATAAAGGGTATGCCTTAACAACGTAAATTCAATGTTTATAAAATGAGCGTTTATTAACGAAAATATTACTTACAAAATGTTCTACAAAAACATGATAACCATAAATATGTGCGACATTTTAAAGCATTCTTTCTCCATGACATTAAACAAAAATCGATAGACAACGCTCAACAACACATACAGGGTATCTCCTAACAATGCTAATTGAAAACAAAACAAAGATAAAAAAACAGAAATTAAGTTACTTACAAAATGGTGTATAAAACATGGAAACCATAAATATTTGAGAGATTTTAAACCATTTAATAGTAACAATCACGTTATTGAATGATCTAAACAACAGAATTTGATAACACACCTAAAATGGCAGATACAGAAAATAAATAATCTTACAAATACCATCAAAACCTAATTTCATAACACATGTACAATAACAAATACAGAACATAAATAATCCAAAAAATATTCTGAAAACCTAAAAAAATACTACCAAATCGTAATTTGATACCACACATAGAATCACAGATATGCAATTTTTTTATAACATACATACAATCTAGTTATATTCATAAATAGAAGGAGAAAATATATCTTGTGGTTAGATCGGGTGTAAGTATTGTAGTACAAAGTAGGTGGCAAAATATAATCTAGTCGTACACACACTTACACTTAAAAAAATATAGACGATCCTACATGAGGGTTGGATTTTGATCCAGATTTGGTTAACCGAAGCAACTTAAAGTGCAATTGTGAGAGAGGGTAGGTAAGGAGCGGGTTTAGACTACTTTTATAGGGTCGGCCTAAAATATGAACGGGTTGATCTAGTGAGTGAACAGTGGTATATGGGTTAATCGGACGGAGGAGATGCAACTGACCCGGTTTGAGCCGAAGCTTAGATGAACAGTTAACGGTTCTTAGTATGCATATATAATTAGGGAAGTGATATGTACACATACATTTTTACTTTGCACACATAATTTTACTTGTCCCCACACATCAATTTGCTTCTCTTTACACATAAATTTTATGTGTGCAAAGTAAAAGTGTATGTGTACATATCAATACCCATATAATTATGTCATTCGATATATACATGTTATCCACAATATAAATTATTCTATAATTTTGAATGCACGCACCTTATAGTGACCCAAGAACCCATATACGTTATGCGAACACGGAAGTCTTCAAGGTCATTAGATCACTTCCGAACGAGTATGTGCAAAGTTACGTTGCTCTTAGAAATGCAGATGTTGTTCTCAAGTAATCAAATGTGTAAGTGTCATAATACTTAGAGAATAGAAATTTTAGTGATTATGGTAACTCCTATTATGATCGAAGTATTGAACAAATTTCCATCTATTTGAAATATATATATCATCATCAGAAAATTCATTTTGGTGTACTCACACATAGTACCTTGGGCCAGATATGTTACGTATACGTTGAATGTCGTTATATCAAAAGCGTTTTCTAAAGATTATTCTACACTTTGAAAATGTACCGTTAATTTTTTGTAAGATCTTTAAAAGTCCTTTTTTTATGTGTGTGTGGTTCTCGACATAGGTTTGATTGGTATATCCAACTTGGCAATGTATTAAACTTAATAAAAATTGCAAATTACCTTGTGTATATTTTACTGATTACATGAAATAGTTTAAAAATATAAATCTTGTAATATCAAAAGGCAACTTTTGAAGTACAAAGAAAACAATTGTAGTAAAGTTCATTATAATTTCATGTATTTTGCCTTAATGTCGCATTATAAACTGAGATATTTCGGAGCGGTGTGTTTGGCGCAGAGCGTTTGGGAGCGGCGTGTGGTGAGCGTAGTGATTTTTAATGCTCGTTTGGCAACCAACAAGTAGTATTTATGAGTTGTTTTACAGTAATAATTATAACTATAACTACGTTACCAAACATTTTTATAGAAAATACAACTACTACAGCTACTGCTATTTTTGCCAAAGACACCCTACATCTATTATTAATAGGCGTAACCTTACGCAAAACTGCCTATGCAACATCGCACACATGACACAACTGCACTAAGCCACCAATCACAATCATATGCGATACTTTGGTTTATTAAGCTTGGTTAGCTCATTCTACTTGCGATGAATAAGCAGGGTTCAAATTGAATGATTTTTGCGAAATATTTGTTCTCAATGTTTGGCTCGTGAAACTAGACGAGCACCAACTTTTTCGAACTTGAGTCTGAGCTAAATGTCATTAATAACTCGACTTGTTTACACCTTCAACCTATATGATAGTTTCAATGGATGGGTGTTAGTAATATATATATATATAAATATATATATATATATATATATATATATATATATATATATATAGTGTAGGGTTATTTTCAGAACCAAATAAATTGCAAGAACTGAAAGAACCAATCTAGACCCTTGATTTTTTTATCAATGGTTAATATGAGTGGTGGCATAAATGTAATTAAATTAAATATTAGGTATTAGTTTGTAAAGAATTTAAGGGTATTAAGGGTATTTCATAATCTATTAACACTAATAAAACATAGTTTTTTAAAAGCACCTTCATAAATGTTTTCTAAAAATAACTAAGCATCTACTTGAGACACGTGTCTTCAACAATTGTTTTGAAACAAATGAATTCGGTTAGTCCGTTTAAATACGGAGTATATATATATATGCAAACTAAATATGGTAAGTTGCCAAGTAAAAAACGGAAAAAAGAAGAAAGGAAACTCATTAATTATTTGTAACAAAAGTTCAAATTTAAGACGTAATAAGTATGAATTACTTTAACGAATGATTTATATTGACTAGATAATTAAGTAATACAATAAACTGATTCAATTTTGGTGATTTGCAAATCAATTATGTTGGGTTTTAGGTTCCAATGAAAGGAATTATTTTAAGTATGGAACCACTGCCAGCTTAAAGGAAACCACGGCTAGATGGAAAAATCCACTGCTGTATTAAACCACGGCTAGTAGTAACATGGAACCACTGCTAATGTAATATAAGCACTGCTAGTTATGTATGTCGGTTTAATGTTTTGTATTAGATAAATATGGAAAAGATATTTATCTTGTAGGTTACGTATTGTATATTGTAAAAGACTCCTTAGCCTATAAAAAGAGGTCCTAGGTTAGAGTTAGATATACGTGTGTTAGATATATCTAAAGTCGATACACTTCAAGGTTGTAAAACCCTAATACTATTCATAGTATTCGTATTAATAAAATATTGTGGTGTTGAGTGTTAATCAATTGTTATTCTTCTTAAGGTTAAACATTAAATTCCGCGTAGTGTTTAACAAGTTTGTTTATATTAAGTCAGCTTCTATATTAGATCGTTTGCTCAACTGGGGATCAACAAGTGGTATCAGAGCTTGTGATCTAGATGCTGTGATCAAGAAGAAGTAAAGTTAACTTAAATTCAAGAAGCTTAAAGATGTCTGACGAAACTCACATGATTACTGCCTCCAAGGTACCCATGCTGAAACATGGAGAGTTTCAAGTTTGGAAGATGCGAATGAGGCAATACATAATGAGGCAATACATTCGCATGATTGACTACAAAATCTGGGATGTTGTTGAGAATGGTGATACTCTACCTAAGAAGGGTGATGATGGAAAGGTCATTAGTATTGTTAGTGAAGTTGACAAGGCTAAAAGGAAGCTGGAGATAAAGGCTTACAATATTCTTAGTATGGGAATACCTAATGAGTTTGCTTTGGACTTTCAAGAGTATGATACTGCAAAGGAGCTTATGGATGCTATTGAAACAAGATTTGCTGGTAATGATGCTACCAAGAAATCTAGGAAGAATATGCTCAAACATCAACTTGAAAACTTCACTGCTCTTAATGGAGAGAATCTTGATGGAACCTACAACATATTGCAGAAGCTCATAAGTAAACTAAACTTGGTTGACTACAAAATAGCTCAAGAAGATGTCAATCTTAAGTTTATTAGAAGCTTGTCACCAGACTGGGCTATGCATACAGTTGTGCGGAGAAATATAGATGATTTTGAAAAGATGACTCTTGAAAATCTCTATAATAACTTGAAGGTTTATGAGTCTGAATAGAACATTGCTGGCTCATCCTCATCTACACAGAACATTGCTTTTGTGTCTACAAACCATAAAAGTTCTCAGGAAGCATCCACTGCTGCTTATGGAGTTTCCACTGCTATTGCTAATAATACCACTGTTAGTGATAACATTAGTGATGGTGCCATATGTGCTTTCCTAGCTGATCTAACAACCGGTGTTACTGTGCTAAATCAGGATCTGGATCAAATTGATCCTGATGATCTTGAAGAAATCAATCTTCAGTGGCAAATGACAATGCTAACATTGCAAGCTAGGAGGTTTCTAATGAGAACTGGAAGACATGTCAAGTATGATGGTCAAAGAAAGGCACGGTTTGACAAAAGCAAGATGGAGTGCTACAACTGCAAGAAGAAGGGGCACTTTGCAAGGGAGTGTAGGGCTCCTAAGAGGATGAATGAGACCTTCAAGAAGACAACTGAAGAACCAGTATCTTCTTCTGCATTTGTTGCTCAGGATGGACTTGGTGATTATGACTGGAGTGATCAAATTGAAGAAGGTCCCAATGCTGCTTTCCTGGCTAGTGAAGCTTGAAAAGAGCATAACTTTGCTCTCATGGCCTATGCTTCATCTTCAGGATCAGATTCTGAGGTATCTAATGATTCAAAAAGTTCTACTTGTTCTTTTAAATCTTGTAAAGATAACTTAGAATCACTTAAAGCCATTAATGAGAGTCTGAGAAAAGAGGTAGATAGACTTGCAATAGATAACTTAGGTTATAAAGTTGGTCTTGAGAATGTAGAAGAGAAACTTAACTTTTGCATCAAATGTGAGTTTGAGTATGTAGATAAGATAAACATACTAGGTGGTGAAATTGAACTTAAGGATAGAGAAATTAAGATGCTCAAACAGAAACTTGAAGAAGCAGAAAGTGTAAAACAAGAACCCCTAGAAGAAAAAGAAAAACATATAGTTAGGGTTGCTAAAACACAATATGCTTCTGATATAGTGCATAAGTCAATTCAAAAGAACTTAATGAAAAAGGGTTCAGGCATAGGGTACAATGAAGTGCCACCACCAAATCTAATGAAACATGCACCACCTGGTACTGAATTGTCATTTAGCAGTGAGTTTAGTTTCAACAAACCTGTTGGTGAGATTAGTAAGTCTGAATCACCTAAGATAGGTTCTGATAGGTCATCTGATGGTCCAATCATTGAAGATTGGGAATCATAATAGTGTACAATGAAGTGCCACCACCAAATCTAATGAAACATGCACCACCTGGTACTGAATTGTCATTTAGCAGTGAGTTTAGTTTTAACAAACCTGTAGGTGAGATTAGTAAGTCTGAATCACCTATGTTAATACAAATAAACCGTAAAAACGTTTATTAATATTTAGCGATCTCTTTGTGTTTTGTTGATAACAAATATAATGTTATCATAAGTAAAATTATAAGGATACATGTTATTTTTGTAAAGCATTTACATATAGTCATTTAATACAAATTGTTGTAATAAATCATTTGTTGTAATAGTTTATTAGGATGGGTAAAAATCACAACCCATGGAGTATATCCATAACCCATGGTATTGACCCATATCCATTTGACTAGATGCATTGTATCTATTAGATACATTGTATCTAATGAAATACCCATGGACCAACCCATAACCCATGACCCATGACCCATAACCAAAAAACCCATGGGCAAAGAGGAGCGTCCCACGGATCCCTAGCTTTACACTAGACGGATCCCTTAAGGGAGGGATTCGTGGAACAGTGGCAAGATTTTGCCTATAAATAGAGAGCCATTTCTTCATTTCTCTTCACCCCTCTTCTTACTAACTCTCTCATATACTCTTACTCTCTTCTAACAAAAGATCACTTGATCTAGAGAGTTGTTCTTCTTTCTTCTATTGTGATTCTCATATAGGTCCTTCTCTAAGGCGAGATCACGAGCTTACTACAAGTCATCCAAGCAAGGGGTCCTTGACTGATTTGTTTCTCCACAAGATTTCTGTAGCAAAGATCTCGTACTTGATATTTTACATAGTTGTTGTGTAATAGTCGTGTTGGTTTGTCCTCCGTGTTACGGAATCGGTATTTAGCTTTGTACCGGAAAAAGGTGTAAGCAACGTTGTGAAGGCTTCTCCGCCAAGTTAAAGGAGTTTGTTGACATAGTGCTTGAACTCTCGAGTAGGTGACTCGGGGAGTGGAGTAGGGCAAGGAAGGTGTCCTTGTAGCCGAACCACTATAAATTGGTTGTGTCATTTCTTTCCATTGCTTTACTTTATTTACTTTCATTACTCTTAGATTTATACTTTATCTTCATCCATACGATTTCACGTAACATTGAATATAAAGTTGTTAGAAACTAACTTAAAATCGGCAAAACTATTCAAACCCCCCTTCTAGTTTTCCACAATTGGCATCAAGAGCTAAGTTTATAAAAAATTTAAAGTAAACCGTATTTTAAAAACTTTTCGATCACTATGTGTTCTGAAAACTACAAGGAAGGGCAATCTATGCAACGACCACCACTACTTGAAACTAATGGTTTTATATATTGGAAAAATAGATTCAAAACGTATGTGAAGTCTAAAGATATTGATCTTTGGTACATCATTGTTGAAGGCGATTTTGAAGCCACCTCAAAAGATGAAAATGGAGTTTTAGTTAACATACCTCATGATAAACTCTCCGATGAAATTAAGAAAAAGCTTTCCAAAAATAGTGAAGCTAAAATGGTTTTGTATAATGCTTTACCCAAAAAGGAATTCGAAATAATCTCCATGCTCAAAACCTCTAAAGAAATTTGGAACTATTTAGTTGTAACTCATCAAGGTAATCAACAAGTGAAAAACAATAAAATAGATCTATATGTTCAACAATATGAACAATTTTCAATATCGGATGAGGAAACTAAAGATTATTCTTTTGCTAACTTTAATACTATAATTACAGCTTTACAAGCACTTGATGAATCTTTCTCTAGCCGTAACCATGTTAGGAGATATCTAAGGGAACTTCCATCCAAGTGGAGATCTAAGGTGACGACAATCGAAGAGTCAAAAGATTTGACAATTCTCACCCTTGATGAACTCATAGGCAATTTAAAGGTCTATGAGCTTGTCCTTGCTAAGGATTCCGAAGCCTCAAAAGTGAAAGAGAAGCACAAATCTCTTGCCCTCAAAGCCAAGAAGGCCTCAAGTGATGAAGAGAACTCCTCTTTGGATAGTGATGACGAGGAGTATGCCATGGCGGTAAGGGACTTCAAAAAATTCTTTAGAAGGAAGGGAAGATACTTCAAAAAACCGTATGACGACAAGAAAGGATTCCGGAAAAGCAAAGAGGACGAGAAGCCAAGGGATGATCGTGCTTGATTTAAATGTGGGGACCCAAACCACTTTATTAGTAAGTGTCCCAAACGCGATGATCAAAAGGCATTCGTGAGCGGCTCGTGGGGAATGAGCGAGGAGGAGGACGAAGAAATTTGTCTTATGGCAAATGACGAGGTATGTCACGAATACTATAGTAGCTCATCAATAGATGATGACTCATTGCATAATGAATATGATAAACTTTGCAAAATTAGTTTAAAAGTAATTAACAAAAACAAGTTTTTGAAAAATCAAAACCAACGTTTAGATAAGGAAGTCATAGAGTTAAGGGCAAAATTGAAACGTCAAGAAAAGGGCAAGATAACAAGTGGCGAATGTGAACTTTGGGTTCAACTTCAAACACTAGTTGATCAACTAGATTCTAAGATTGCTAGAATGAGTACTAATACTCTAGATATGATATTAGATAGTGTTAAAACAGGAAAAAACTAAAAAGGTTTAGGTATTCAGCAACTTAATGCGTCAACTAGTGAAAACAAAGAAACACAATTCGTAAAAGCAATAGAAAAACAAGCCACTGTTGTGGCGGATCCCACGGATCCCACAAAAAGGGAACCGGCTAGTGCACAGCCAAGGATCCGTGGGTCTGCTAAAGCAAACAGTGGTAATAACATAGCTTCCTCTTCTAGAACTGATTTTGTCATCGTTAATAAGAAGAAACCAACTCATATTACCATTAGACAACTACCCCCAAGATATAATCAAAGTTTTGTAAGAAACAAAGGTCCATCATTTTCAAAACCAAACACATCTAGGAGACCTAATAATGTTTACCCGAGAAGTAACCATCAAATGGGATGGAACCCGAATATGCAAAATGGTTTTCCATTTCAAAACTTTGCACCATGGAATGCATATTCACCTTATCCATACATGTCTAACATGAATGGAATGTTTAATACTATAGGACCCATGAAAAAATGGGGACCAAACTTTTGAGTTAATTGTTTTCTTAGGTGTGCTTAAAGGTCGAACTAGATCTGGATGAATGGGTCAAGGATAGCGGGTGCACGAGGCACATGACCGGCAATAAAGATCTATTCTCCACATATGAATCCTTCAATGGAGGCAAGTGGTGTTTGGAAATAGCAAAAGCAAAATCATCAATAAAGGTACGATTTCTAACAAATCTCTAACCATTAACGATGTGTGTCACGTAGAAAACCTAAACTTTAACCTCTTAAGTATAGGAAAAATATGTGATAAAAAGTGCAATGTACTTTTTACCGAAACAGGTAGTAAGATATTAAAAAATGGCATCACCATAGGTAGAGGAATTAGGAAACATGGAGTCTACGTCATTAAAATTGGTAATGAACCTAAAGACAAACTTTGTCTTACTTCTATGGATGATACTTCTACCTTATGGCATCGAAGATTGGGTCATGCCAATATGCGACTTCTTCAATCGCTATCATCCAAAGATCTAGTAAGAGATCTACCGAAATTAAAATATGAACATCACTTTTGTGATGCTTATAACATAGGAAAACAAGTCCATTCTAGTCACAAAGCTAAAAACATGGTGTCTACAACTAAGTGTCTAAAGTTACTACACATGGATTTATTTGGTCCATCCGCTATCTAAAGTTACGGAGGCAACTACTACACTTTGGTTATAGTGGATGATTATTCTAGGTACACATGGACTAAATTTGTAAAGAACAAAACTGAAACATTCAATCATTTTGAAATATTGAGTAAGAAAATCCAAAGACAACTAGGAAGTCCTATAGTGTCTATTAGAACGGATCATGGTAGGGAATTCGATAATGAAGTGCAATTTGGAGCTTTTTGCTAATGGTATTACTCACAACTTCTCGGCTCCTCGCACTCCACAATTGAATGGGGTAGTTGAAAGAAAGAATAGAATCCTACAAGAAATGAGTCGCACCATGCTAAATGAGCAATCCATACCTCAAAAGTTTTGGTGCAATGCCGTTGATACCTCAACATACATACTTAATCGAGTCTTAATTAGACCAATTTTAGGTAAAACTCCATACGAGTTACTTCGAGGAAAAAAGCCTACGTTAGATCACTTTAGAGTCTTTGGTAGCAAATGTTTTCTACTCAACACTAAAGATTACCTTACGAAATTTGATCCTAAATCAACCGAAGGTATCTTTTTAGGTTATTCTCCTAATAGCAAAGCCTACATCATATTAAATAAAGAAACAATGAAGGTTGAAGAGTCATTAAACGTTAAATTTGATGAAAGTCCACCCAAACCCTCTCCACCTCTTGTCGATGACGAGATTGTCGAAAGCGAAGCTTTTGTAATAAAGAAAAAGATAAACGAAGAAGAAGAACCTTTAAATGGTGAAATCATAAATATTAAAGAGTCCAAAGATCACCCCGTAGATAAGGTCATAAGAAAGCTAAATGAAAGAACTTTAAGGTCTCAAGTTCAAAACCAAAGTAGCTTGTTTTGTTTTGTCTCAACCATAGAACCTAATAATACACAAGAAGCCATAAAAGATGAAAGTTGGGTAATGGCCATGTAAGAAGAGTTAAATCAATTTTTTTCTAATGATGTTTGGACACTTGTCCCTCCACCTAGTAGTCAAACCATAATAGGAACCAAATGGGTTTATAAAAACAAGTTAGATGCAAACGGTGTAGTGTCTAGAAACAAAGCTAGACTCGTTGCCCAAGGGTATAATCAACAAGAAGGAATAGACTTTGATGAGACTGATTCTGTGCTGAAAACAGTCAAGCTACCTCACCCAAACCGGCCACTTGTGAATGGCCGACCGTAAGAAGCTTAAACCCGCTTAAAACACAAATACAATGAAGTCCAGAGGAATATAGGGAATTCCTGGGTCGTTAAGTCCCACGGAGGATGAATTGGTGTTAAACAACTTCAGATGTCGAATAATCACTAAGGATAGTGATCAATAAGGATTTTGATGGAAAATTATACCTAAAGAAAAGATCTACAAATTACAGCGATTTAAATGCAAATTAAAAGAAATAAAAGATAAAATATATTAAATAAACGCTATCACTATTTTTACAATGATGAACGTTTAAAACCTAAAACAAAATAACTTAAATAAACTATTTTAATTAAAACGTAAACCTAAATAAACATAAAACGTAACCTAAAATGAAAACGAGCGTTACGTGTAAAAATAATTTGGGCGCAAGCAAAAACGTAACATTTATGAAATAAAAGGCCTACGAATGTAAAACTAATTTTATTACGTACTATATGACAAAAGAAAATTTTAGAAAAAAGATTTATATTTTTAGACTTTTATATTTTTTATTATGATTTAAATAAGATTTTACACTAATTAATTAATTAAAAATACTAAACTATTTAAGAAAAATCTGAAAAATTCACATAAAGTACTTTGAAAAGTGCTGATCCTAAGAAAAATAGAAAACTTGGTGGTTGCTTTGCGAAATAAGCTCCAAATAAGCTAAAGAGAGCTTATAGCAAAAACTGCCCAACTCCCTTATGTATTAAATGTTGCAAACATTGACAAGAAAGACCCAAGGGCGCTATTGGTACAGGTACACATGCTATCACTCTCAAAGGGGTGGAGGTCTCAGGTTCGAGCCTGCCTCCACCCTTTTTGCAAAAACATTTTATTTTTGGAATTTTCTTTTTTGCAAACTATTAAATACAAGAAAATAAGCAACTTTTATAACTGGAGCTTTTTACAAAAATGACTAATAAGCTGAGTTTAAGCTTATGTTTTCTAACAGTGACTAGATTAAGGAATAAGCTCAAGTTATTAGCCAAATGGCTATTAAATTACTTAATAAGCTAATGTAAACTGAAAATAAACTAAGTTAATGATAATAAGCTATGATGATAACTGAAAAAGCAATTTGAATAAGACATAAGCCTTTGGATAAGCTGGAATTTAACAGATAAGCACTTATGCTAATCCTTGTACCAACAGATCTGTGGACATTTTCTAATCTAATTTAAGCTTATCAAATAAGCTTACAAGCTCAAAACAAAAACTAAGGGTGCAAGAATGGCTTGTGGGCTATCCAAAAAGCCAAAGCTCATTCATTGTGGTTGACTAAGGAGCTTATGACAAGCTTTAGAAAAAGCTTGTAGTTCACTGAATTCTTGGTTATACAGAAAATGGGACAAACAAAAGGCTTATTGCAGCCTTATCTAATAAGTTAGAAAATGGAAACTTAAGCTTGGGACATCAATTTAACTTGGTTGGCTTGCCAAAGAACTAAAAATCATAGGCTAAGATTAACTAGTGAGCTTTTTAGAAGCTTATGAAAATTGTCCCAAATCTGTGCACAGGGCACAATTTCAGACAATGGATCCAAAAGAAGCTACCAAATAAGCTATATATGAGCTAAATTAATTAAAGCTAGTATTTTTATATTTTTTTTAGCAGCTAAATATTAATTTCCCAAAAGGGCATAAGCTAAATATTAGTAATGAATCCTACACAAAATTATACATTTTATTCAAAAACGGCTTATAAGAAATTTGACTTTTGATAAAAATAAACTAGTTTGACTTTTATGAATTTATAATGATCCTAGATGACTGAATTAGTTGTAATAAGCTACAATAAGGTTATTTTAAGCTATAGTACTGAGTTATAAGCAGCTATGATGCAATTTGCATTCTTAAATCTTAACAGTGGACTGCTAAGATGATTTTGAAGCTAATTTTGACTTTTTACTACTAAGCACAAGTTTTTAAGGTTTGACTGATCTATTAGGAACTAAAGTAACTTAGATTAACAATGAAAAACCACACAACTGGTCTTTAGCTGGCTTGATTCAGCAATTCCAAACACCCTTTAACAAGACAGTTATGAAGCTTAACACACTAAAACATATTTTTAAAACAAGTAACCTTTTGATTAACTGAAATTACCATATTTAGACATGATTGAGCTAGAATTAATAAGGTTTGACTACCAATATTAGAAAATGCAAGTTTCAAAGAAAAGGCTTACAACATATGAATTCACGCACAAAAAGGAACCAAGGACTGGGAATCACTACTATAGCTTTCCAAAAGCTCTATACCCATAAGCAATCCAAATCAGCTCTTCACCACTTTCTTGATCATGTCTCCATATGTTTTTTTATTTTTAACTATTTTCTTGGTATTTTTGAGTTTTGAATGTAAACTGAAGCTAAAACTGATTTTTATGATTAGTAACCTTATAAAAGCTTATTAGGGACTTAAATGAGTCTAAACAACCAACAAACAACAACTTTTAATAACATTAAAGACAAGATGAGATTTCAAATAAAAAATTGCATAAAACTGATTTTAATGAGGAAACTGAAATTAAGATTGATTGAAGATAAAATTATACTGAAAGAAGAGATTACAAGCTTTTTTAACTAAAAATTACAACTAAAAAGCTGAAATTACACTAGGTCGACATTAATAAACTAAAACTAAAACTACTTGGTTTCTCATACTGCTTCTCCTCTCTATATGGATGACCCAAATGTATCTCCCCACGTTCCTTGCTCTTTCCCAAGTCTCAATTTGACCATTGATGCAGTCAAAGTAATCCTACCCGTTTAAATGATTTTGGCGCCAAAGTCCAAAAGGTTGCTTGCAGCCTGATATATTTCAATTAATGCATTTAGGATTGTAGTAGAGGTTTAGGGAACAAGTATGAGAGATATTTTGGCAAGTTGGGAGAGTTTGGAAGTAAACAGGGGTATGGATTGGGTTTTGAGTGAAAATTGGTGGGAAAGGCATTTAATGTGGTGTGTTATAGGGTTGTGAGGTGGAGGGGAGTGGAAGAGGAGTAGGTAGTGGCTGGGGTGATGAGGTGGTGGTGAAAACTGTGGGCTGGTATGGTGGTATTGGAGTGTGAGTAAGGGAGGGGAAGGTGAATAGTGTTTGGCGGTTTTGGGAGATTTGACCAGGGTCAAACACTGTAATATTAAGGTGTGGGGCTGGTTTGTTTGTTTGGGCCAAAGGATGGGCTTGGGTAATATATAGGTCTTTTGGTTTTGTAGCTAGTAACACACAAGGACCATTCTTGTAACATTCTGAAAGTTAAGGGACTGATCTTGCCCATTATTCCAAAGTTAACATAAGGATTAAACCTGCCAAATATGGTTAGTGCAAGGACCAATGTTTCATAAAATTTCATTTTTTACAAGTCCAAGGACTAAAATTGCCAATTTTGTAACTCTAGGGACCAAACTTGTAATTTTCCAAAAGTTTATCATAAGGACCAATTTTGTCATTTATTAATAGTACAAGGTTTATTTTTGATAAATTTCACTTTTAAATTAACCAAGGACTATATTTGACATTTTCCAAACTTGAGGGACTAAAGTTGTCATTTTGTGATTTTTAAACTTTGAAGGGTTTATTTTGACAAATTTTGAATCTTATGGACCTTAAATGACTTTTTATAAGTTTTTGAATTACCAGGGACTAATTTTGACAACTTTTGTAACTTGGGGGACTAAAATTGCCAATTATGCAAACTTGATACGTTTTTTACCAGATTTTGATGTTTTTGCATTTAAAACATATAAAACACTTGTTTGTGATATTTTTATCATTTTGAAGCATTTCTGAGTGTTTTCAGATGTTTTTGCAGTCTAGATAGTACAAAAATGATGAGTATTTAGACACTCATCAATCCCCCACACTAAGATATTGCTAGTCCCTAGCAATGATTTATGAAAAGTTAATGGATTTCATCTCTTTACCAAAAGCCATTACTTCTGGAGTAGCCAATTGTTTTAGTTCAAGTAAGAACCTTGGTACAATGATAACCAAATGATTTTGAGCAAATCATAAGCTTTCAACGGATTTGATTTGTCTTTACCAGAAGCCGTTTGCTTCTGGACTAGCCAACTCTTAGATAAATTATCAATATTATCTTTGGTGAGCTAATTACCAATTATGGTTTTTCCACTGCCTTTACCACAAGCCATAAACTTGCGGGCTAGCCAACTCTTCACTTTTTAAAGATATGGTGAGTTGAACACCATACAATTTTGGGCAAATTGCAAGCCATAAACGGATTTGAGATATCTTTACCAAGAGCCGTTTGCTCCTGGATTAGCCAATCCTTTAGTTTATTAGACAAGGCGGACTGATAACCAAGCTGAGTAAGTGTAGAACACTTACTCCAAAAAAAAAAATTTTGGCCAAAAACGTGGGAATTGGGTAGATAATATATGAAATTCGTGAGAATTCCCCCCCACACTTAGAAATGAATATTGCCCTCAATATTAAAAGTACCGGCGGTTATGCCGAAACTTAGAACGTAAAAAGATAACATTTACTAACTAAGTGTAGAAACACAACAATTATTCTCTTTTTTTTAATTAATTTTTTTTTTTTTTTTTTTTTTAAGATTATATACAACATGTGGGGCATCTCCCCCACACTTAGGTGGTACACACGGGTGAAAACCCATGTTTAACTATTGTTTTTGATTACCGAGTCGCTAGCTTGACTCGACCCCGAATTAATTTGTTCATGGGGAAGTAAGTGGAAGAGACAATCTCCATCGGACTTTCATTCAAGATGTTTGTATAAACATTGAAGTACGTGAAAGTTCCACACCGATGAGATATACATAGAACCGGCTCACAAATGGTATATGGAAATGCCGGGGTCAAAGATAATGTCTTCATTCCCGAAGGAGTGAAGAACAGGAGAAGTGACAGAATAGGTGAAGAAGAGAAAGAAAGTCATGATAAAGATCTTGACTAACTCATCATCATCAGAAGGAGAATTCATGATAGCATGAATTTCATCTTTTAAGCTCAATTGGTCTAGACATATCCCGGGTGTGTCTAGATCAAAGTAGAAGTTATCATACTCCGGTGGAGATATGATATGAGTGAGTTCACAGGAGAACTCCTCAAAGGCGAATGATTCATATTCGGGATTGATTTGAGTGAGTTCACTGGGGAACTCCTCAAAAGTGAATGATTCATAATCGGGGAGAGAATTATGAGAATGAGAAGTGGTAATACCACTAATCTTCTCTCCCATATGATCAAAATGGAACGTTTGCAATTCCGGAATAGAATCATTGAACAAAAGTTCACTATCCTCAAAGGGGATAGGATATGAAGTAGGCTTTTCATTAAAAGCCTCGATTCTAGAAATGAGAAGATTGACATTCAATAATGTAAGACGAAGAGCTTCGTCTTGGATTATTTCTTCATCATTCTCTTCTCCTAAGCTGACAAGCTCAGAAGGTAATTCCCCCACATAACTTATGTCTCCACAAGATAAAGAATAGTCCTCATCAGAATCAGAGAACATCTCAATATGATCATTATGGAAGACAAGAGGAGGAGGGATATCACACACATGATCGAGAATTCCCTATGACTCTCTTGGGATTGGGACAAAGTCCTCAACACTAGACTTTATGAATTCGTCCGATTCCTTTTCAGGAACAGTGTCAAGATGCTCATCCCCCATGTTCAGAGAGTGAGTGTGAACCTCGGGTGTGATAACAGCAGACTGAGGGAGTTGAGAAGGACTAGCAGTTATGGATTCTACAAGTTCCATTATTTCTACTGCTAGTGATTCAGTCATATTCTTTTCTCCCTGCATTTCCACGGATGGAATCTCAACTGATGAACTTGATGAATAAAATTGTAGAATATCAAGGGTATCTTTATCATCATCGTCATCAGGAATGAAATGGAATTGAGAGCTAGATTTGAATGTTTTTGTAGTCTAATTGATTCCCTAACAGTGTTTTCAATGGCAATCTGGGAATCTAATTTAGCAGCCCGTTCCTCAGCTAACAATTCTTCCATGGATTTCTCATGTGACATAGCCGACTCCTCCTTAAGTTCTTTTAATAACTCAAGACTCTTCAGTAGAAGGTCTGTCGTAGTTTCATGAGGAGTTGCTTGAATCATTTGGTATTGTGGAGGTTTGTCTTGAAACGAATAGTCGTAATTGTTACAAGGAATTGGATTCCCTGTTTGACAATCCGAGATAGAGTGAGGACCTTCACAATACTCACAACAGTAAAACTGATGTGGCTGTGAGTCATATGTGCTGGAGTCATAATTGTTATCAGGAACCTGCTCATAGACAAGCGTGTTTCCCGATTGACAATCAGAACTGGAGTGTGAACCATCACAGTACTCACAACAGTATAACTGCTGAGTCTCACAGTGTGGTAGCTGATGGAATAAATCAGTTGTGTTATGGTAGGAATAGGGATCTTGGTTATAGACAGACCCGTTTCCTGATTCCACCATGCTACAACTGGGGCAATTGCCACCATTATAAGGACCACCACACCATTGACAACCAAGAGGGTGAGGATAAGACATTGAAAGAATCAAATGGTTCTAGAGGGTAAGAAATGAAGAATCAAAAAGGTAAGAGGGTAAAGAGGAATATTTTTGGTATTTTTGAAAAACATGCCATAAAAACAAAGAATGAAAATATTTTTGGTGTTGTTAACACTTTAGGAAAAGTGTTAATGAACTTTTTGATTTTTATAACTTTACAAAAAACTGTTTACAAACGATGGTATATGTGCAAGAATGGATCTGGAAATGCTTAAAACACGCTTACAGCCTCCCCGGCAGCGGCGCCAAAATTTGATTCTGTGCTGAAAACAGTCAAGCTACCTCACCCAAACCGGCCACTTGTGAATGGCCGACCGTAAGAAGCTTAAACCCGCTTAAAACACAAATACAATGAAGTCCAGAGGAATATAGGGAATTCCTGGGTCGTTAAGTCCCACGGAGGATGAATTGGTGTTAAACAACTTCAGATGTCGAATAATCACTAAGGATAGTGATCAATAAGGATTTTGATGGAAAATTATACCTAAAGAAAAGATCTACAAATTACAGCGATTTAAATGCAAATTAAAAGAAATAAAAGATAAAATATATTAAATAAACGCTATCACTATTTTTACAATGATGAACGTTTAAAACCTAAAACAAAATAACTTAAATAAACTATTTTAATTAAAACGTAAACCTAAATAAACATAAAACGTAACCTAAAATGAAAACGAGCGTTACGTGTAAAAATAACGCTGGAGCGCAAGCAAAAACGTAAAATTTATGAAATAAAAGGCCTACGAATGTAAAACTAATTTTATTACGTACTATATGACAAAAGAAAATTTTAGAAAAAAGATTTATATTTTTTAGACTTTTATATTTTTTATTATGATTTAAATAAGATTTTACACTAATTAATTAATTAAAAATACTAAACTATTTAAGAAAAATCTGAAAAATTCACATAAAGTACTTTGAAAAGTGCTGATCCTAAGAAAAATAGAAAACTTGGTGGTTGCTTTGCGAAATAAGCTCCAAATAAGCTAAAGAGAGCTTATAGCAAAAATTGCCCAACTCCCTTATGTATTAAATGTTGCAAACATTGACAAGAAAGACCCAAGGGCGCTATTGGTACAGGTACACATGCTATCACTCTCAAAGGGGTGGAGGTCTCAGGTTCGAGCCTGCCTCCACCCTTTTTGCAAAAACATTTTATTTTTGGAATTTTCTTTTTTGCAAACTATTAAATACAAGAAAATAAGCAACTTTTATAACTGGAGCTTTTTACAAAAACGACTAATAAGCTGAGTTTAAGCTTATGTTTTCTAACAGTGACTAGATTAAGGAATAAGCTCAAGTTATTAGCCAAATGGCTATTAAATTACTTAATAAGCTAATGTAAACTGAAAATAAACTAAGTTAATGATAATAAGCTATGATGATAACTGAAAAAGCAATTTGAATAAGACATAAGCACTGGATAAGCTGGAATTTAACAGATAAGCACTTATGCTAATCCTTGTACCAACAGATCTGTGGACATTTTCTAATCTAATTTAAGCTTATCAAATAAGCTTACAAGCTCAAAACAAAAACTAAGGGTGCAAGAATGGCTTGTGGGCTATCCAAAAAGCCAAAGCTCATTCATTGTGGTTGACTAAGGAGCTTATGACAAGCTTTAGAAAAAGCTTGTAGTTCACTGAATTCTTGGTTATACAGAAAATGGGACAAACAAAAGGCTTATTGCAGCCTTATCTAATAAGTTAGAAAATGGAAACTTAAGCTTGGGACATCAATTTAACTTGGTTGGCTTGCCAAAGAACTAAAAATCATAGGCTAAGATTAACTAGTGAGCTTTTTAGAAGCTTATGAAAATTGTCCCAAATCTGTGCACAGGGCACAATTTCAGACAATGGATCCAAAAGAAGCTACCAAATAAGCTATATATGAGCTAAATTAATTAAAGCTAGTATTTTTATATTTTTTTTAGCAGCTAAATATTAATTTCCCAAAAGGGCATAAGCTAAATATTAGTAATGAATCCTACACAAAATTATACATTTTATTCAAAAACGGCTTATAAGAAATTTGACTTTTGATAAAAATAAACTAGTTTGACTTTTATGAATTTATAATGATCCTAGATGACTGAATTAGTTGTAATAAGCTACAATAAGGTTATTTTAAGCTATAGTACTGAGTTATAAGCAGCTATGATGCAATTTGCATTCTTAAATCTTAACAGTGGACTGCTAAGATGATTTTGAAGCTAATTTTGACTTTTTACTACTAAGCACAGGTTTTTAAGGTTTGACTGATCTATTAGGAACTAAAGTAACTTAGATTAACAATGAACAACCACACAACTGGTCTTTAGCTGGCTTGATTCAGCAATTCCAAACACCCTTTAACAAGACAGTTATGAAGCTTAACACACTAAAACATATTTTTTAAAGCAAGTAACCTTTTGATTAACTGAAATTACCATATTTAGACATGATTGAGCTAGAATTAATAAGGTTTGACTACCAATATTAGAAAATGCAAGTTTCAAAGAAAAGGCTTACAACATATGAATTCACGCACAAAAAGGAACCAAGGACTGGGAATCACTACTATAGCTTTCCAAAAGCTCTATACCCATAAGCAATCCAAATCAGCTCTTCACCACTTTCTTGATCATGTCTCCATATGTTTTTTTATTTTTAACTATTTTCTTGGTATTTTTGAGTTTTGAATGTAAACTGAAGCTAAAACTGATTTTTATGATTAGTAACCTTATAAAAGCTTATTAGGGACTTAAATGAGTCTAAACAACCAACAAACAACAACTTTTAATAACATTAAAGACAAGATGAGATTTCAAATAAAAAATTGCATAAAACTGATTTTAATGAGGAAACTGAAATTAAGATTGATTGAAGATAAAATTATACTGAAAGAAGAGATTACAAGCTTTTTTAACTAAAAATTACAACTAAAAAGCTGAAATTACACTAGGTCGACATTAATAAACTAAAACTAAAACTACTTGGTTTCTCATACTGCTTCTCCTCTCTATATGGATGACCCAAATGTATCTCCCCACGTTCCTTGCTCTTTCCCAAGTCTCAATTTGACCATTGATGCAGTCAAAGTAATCCTACCCGTTTAAATGATTTTGGCGCCAAAGTCCAAAAGGTTGCTTGCAGCCTGATATATTTCAATTAATGCATTTAGGATTGTAGTAGAGGTTTAGGGAACAAGTATGAGAGATATTTTGGCAAGTTGGGAGAGTTTGGAAGTAAACAGGGGTATGGATTGGGTTTTGAGTGAAAATTGGTGGGAAAGGTATTTAATGTGGTGTGTTATAGGGTTGTGAGGTGGAGGGGAGTGGAAGAGGAGTAGGTAGTGAGCTGGGGTTGATGAGGTGGTGGTGAAAACTGTGGGCTGGTATGGTGGTATTGGAGTGTGAGTAAGGGAGGGGAAGGTGAATAGTGTTTGGCGGTTTTGGGAGATTTGACCAGGGTCAAACCTGGTAATATCAAGGGTGTGGGCTGGTTTGTTTGTTTGGGCCAAAGGATGGGCTTGGGTAATATATAGGTCCGTTTGGTTTTTGTAGCTAGTAACACATAAGGACCATTCTTGTAACATTCTGAAAGTTAAGGGACTGATCTTGCCCATTATTCCAAAGTTAACATAAGGGTTAAACCTGCCAAATATGGTTAGTGCAAGGACCAATGTTTCATAAAATTCCATTTTTTACAAGTCCAAGGACTAAAATTGCCAATTTTGTAACTCTAGGGACCAAACTTGTAATTTTCCAAAAGTTTATCATAAGGACCAATTTTGTCATTTATTAATAGTACAAGTTTTATTTTTGATAAATTTCACTTTTTAAATTAACCAAGGACTATATTTGACATTTTCCAAACTTGAGGGACTAAAGTTGTCATTTTGTGATTTTTAAACTTTGAAGGGTTTATTTTGACAACTTTTGAATCTTATGGACCTTAAATGACCTTTTATAAGTTTTTGAATTACCAGGGACTAATTTTGACAACTTTTGTAACTTGGGGGACTAAAACTGCCAATTATGCAAACTTGATACGTTTTTTACCAGATTTTGATGTTTTTGCATTTAAAACATATAAAACACTTGTTTGTGATATTTTTATCATTTTGAAGCATTTCTGAGTGTTTTCAGATGTTTTTGCAGTCTAGATAGTACAAAAATGATGAGTATTTAGACACTCATCAATCCCCCACACTAAGATATTGCTAGTCCCTAGCAATGATTTATGAAAAGTTAATGGATTTCATCTCTTTACCAAAAGCCATTACTTCTGGAGTAGCCAATTGTTTTAGTTCAAGTAAGAACCTTGGTACAATGATAACCAAATGATTTTGAGCAAATCATAAGCTTTCAACGGATTTGATTTGTCTTTACCAGAAGCCGTTTGCTTCTGGACTAGCCAACTCTTAGATAAATTATCAATATTATCTTTGGTGAGCTAATTACCAATTATGGTTTTTCCACTGCCTTTACCACAAGCCATAAACTTGCGGGCTAGCCAACTCTTCACTTTTTAAAGATATGGTGAGTTGAACACCATACAATTTTGGGCAAATTGCAAGCCATAAACGGATTTGAGATATCTTTACCAAGAGCCGTTTGCTCCTGGATTAGCCAATCCTTTAGTTTATTAGACAAGGCGGACTGATAACCAAGCTGAGTAAGTGTAGAACACTTACTCCAAAAAAAAATTTTTGGCCAAAAACGTGGGAATTGGGTAGATAATATATGAAATTCGTGAGAATTCCCCCCCACACTTAGAAATAAATATTGCCCTCAATATTCAAAGTACCGGCGGTTATGCCGAAACTTAGAACGTAAAAAGATAACATTTACTAACTAAGTGTAGAAACACAACAATTATTCTCTTTTTTTTTTTTTTTTTTTTTTTTTTTTTTTTTTTTTTTTTTAAGATTATATACAACATGTGGGGCATCTCCCCCACACTTAGGTGGTACACACGGGTGAAAACCCATGTTTAACTATTGTTTTTGATTACCGAGTCGCTAGCTTGACTCGACCCCGAATTAATTTGTTCATGGGGAAGTAAGTGGAAGAGACAATCTCCATCGGACTTTCATTCAAGATGTTTGTATAAACATTGAAGTACGTGAAAGTTCCACACCGATGAGATATACATAGAACCGGCTCACAAATGATAAATGAAAATGCCGGGGTCAAAGATAATGTCTTCATTCCCGAAGGAGTGAAGAACAGGAGAAGCCACGGGATAGGTGAAGAAGAGAAAGAAAGTCATGATAAAGATCTTGACTAACTCATCATCATCAGAAGGGGAATTCATGATAGCATGAATTTCATCTTTTAAGCTCAATTGGTCTAGACATATCCCGGGTGTGTCTAGATCAAAGTAGAAGTTATCATACTCCGGTGGAGATATGATATGAGTGAGTTCACAGGAGAACTCCTCAAAGGCGAATGATTCATATTCGGGATTGATTTGAGTGAGTTCACTGGGGAACTCCTCAAAAGTGAATGATTCATAATCGGGGAGAGAATTATGAGAATGAGAAGTGGTAATACCACTAATCTTCTCTCCCATATGATCAAAATGGAACGTTTGCAATTCCGGAATAGAATCATTGAACAAAAGTTCACTATCCTCAAAGGGGATAGGATATGAAGTAGGCTTTTCATTAAAAGCCTCGATTCTAGAAATGAGAAGATTGACATTCAATAATGTAAGACGAAGAGCTTCGTCTTGGATTATTTCTTCATCATTCTCTTCTCCTAAGCTGACAAGCTCAGAAGGTAATTCCCCCACATAACTTATGTCTCCACAAGATAAAGAATAGTCCTCATCAGAATCAGAGAACATCTCAATATGATCATTATGGAAGACAAGAGGAGGAGGGATATCACACACATGATCGAGAATTCCCTGTGACTCTCTTGGGATTGGGACAAAGTCCTCAACACTAGACTTTATGAATTCGTCCGATTCCTTTTCAGGAACAGTGTCAAGATGCTCATCCCCCATGTTCAGAGAGTGAGTGTGAACCTCGGGTGTGATAACAGCAGACTGAGGGAGTTGAGAAGGACTAGCAGTTATGGATTCTACAAGTTCCATTATTTCTACTGCTAGTGATTCAGTCATATTCTTTTCTCCCTGCATTTCCACGGATGGAATCTCAACTGATGAACTTGATGAATAAAATTGTAGAATATCAAGGGTATCTTTATCATCATCGTCATCAGGAATGAAATGGAATTGAGAGCTAGATTTGAATGCTTTTTGTAGTCTAATTGATTCCCTAACAGTGTTTTCAATGGCAATCTGGGAATCTAATTTAGCAGCCCGTTCCTCAGCTAACAATTCTTCCATGGATTTCTCATGTGACATAGCCGACTCCTCCTTAAGTTCTTTTAATAACTCAAGACTCTTCAGTAGAAGGTCTGTCGTAGTTTCATGAGGAGTTGCTTGAATCATTTGGTATTGTGGAGGTTGGTCTTGAAACGAATAGTCGTAATTGTTACAAGGAATTGGATTCCCTGTTTGACAATCCGAGCTAGAGTGAGGACCTTCACAATACTCACAACAGTAAAACTGATGTGGCTGTGAGTCATATGTGCTGTAGTCATAATTGTTATCAGGAACCTGCTCATAGACAAGCGTGTTTCCCGATTGACAATCAGAACTGGAGTGTGAACCATCACAGTACTCACAACAGTATAACTGCTGAGTCTCACAGTGTGGTAGCTGATGGAATAAATCAGTTGTGTTATGGTAGGAATAGGGATCTTGGTTATAGACAGACCCGTTTCCTGATTCCACCATGCTACAACTGGGGCAATTGCCACCATTATAAGGACCACCACACCATTGACAACCAAGAGGGTGAGGATAAGACATTGAAAGAATCAAATGGTTCTAGAGGGTAAGAAATGAAGAATCAAAAAAGTAAGAGGGTAAAGAGGAATATTTTTGGTATTTTTGAAAAACATGCCATAAAAACAAAGAATGAAAATATTTTTGGTGTTGTTAACACTTTAGGAAAAGTGTTAATGAACTTTTTGATTTTTATAACTTTACAAAAAACTGTTTACAAACGATGGTATATGTGCAAGAATGGATCTGGAAATGCTTAAAACACGCTAACAGCCTCCCCGGCAGCGGCGCCAAAATTTGATTCTGTGCTGAAAACAGTCAAGCTACCTCACCCAAACCGGCCACTTGTGAATGGCCGACCGTAAGAAGCTTAAACCCGCTTAAAACACAAATACAATGAAGTCCAGAGGAATATAGGGAATTCCTGGGTCGTTAAGTCCCACGGAGGATGAATTGGTGTTAAACAACTTCAGATGTCGAATAATCACTAAGGATAGTGATCAATAAGGATTTTGATGGAAAATTATACCTAAAGAAAAGATCTACAAATTACAGCGACTTAAATGCAAATTAAAAGAAATAAAAGATAAAATATATTAAATAAACGCTATCACTATTTTTACAATGATGAACGTTTAAAACCTAAAACAAAATAACTTAAATAAACTATTTTAATTAAAACGTAAACCTAAATAAACATAAAACGTAACCTAAAATGAAAACGAGCGTTACGTGTAAAAATAACGCTGGAGCGCAAGCAAAAACGTAAAATTTATGAAATAAAAGGCCTACGAATGTAAAACTAATTTTATTACGTACTATATGACAAAAGAAAATTTTAGAAAAAAGATTTATATTTTTTAGACTTTTATATTTTTTATTATGATTTAAATAAGATTTTACACTAATTAATTAATTAAAAATACTAAACTATTTAAGAAAAATCTGAAAAATTCACATAAAGTACTTTGAAAAGTGCTGATCCTAAGAAAAATAGAAAACTTGGTGGTTGCTTTGCGAAATAAGCTCCAAATAAGCTAAAGAGAGCTTATAGCAAAAACTGCCCAACTCCCTTATGTATTAAATGTTGCAAACATTGACAAGAAAGACCCAAGGGCGCTATTGGTACAGGTACACATGCTATCACTCTCACAAGGGGGGAGGTCTCAGGTTCGAGCCTGCCTCCCCACCTTTTTGCCAAACATTTTATTTTTGAAAATTTTCTTTTTGCAAACTATTAAATACAAGAAAATAAGCAACTTTTATAACTGGAACTTTTTACAAAAACGACTAATAAGCTGAGTTTAAGCTTATGTTTTCTAACAGTGACTAGATTAAGGAATAAGCTCAAGTTATTAGCCAAATGGCTATTAAATTACTTAATAAGCTAATGTAAACTGAAAATAAACTAAGTTAATGATAATAAGCTATGATGATAACTGAAAAAGCAATTTGAATAAGACATAAGCACTGGATAAGCTGGAATTTAACAGATAAGCACTTATGCTAATCCTTGTACCAACAGATCTGTGGACATTTTCTAATCTAATTTAAGCTTATCAAATAAGCTTACAAGCTCAAAACAAAAACTAAGGGTGCAAGAATGGCTTGTGGGCTATCCAAAAAGCCAAAGCTCATTCATTGTGGTTGACTAAGGAGCTTATGACAAGCTTTAGAAAAAGCTTGTAGTTCACTGAATTCTTGGTTATACAGAAAATGGGACAAACAAAAGGCTTATTGCAGCCTTATCTAATAAGTTAGAAAATGGAAACTTAAGCTTGGGACATCAATTTAACTTGGTTGGCTTGCCAAAGAACTAAAAATCATAGGCTAAGATTAACTAGTGAGCTTTTTAGAAGCTTATGAAAATTGTCCCAAATCTGTGCACAGGGCACAATTTCAGACAATGGATCCAAAAGAAGCTACCAAATAAGCTATATATGAGCTAAATTAATTAAAGCTAGTATTTTTATATTTTTTTTTAGCAGCTAAATATTAATTTCCCAAAAGGGCATAAGCTAAATATTAGTAATGAATCCTACACAAAATTATACATTTTATTCAAAAACGGCTTATAAGAAATTTGACTTTTGATAAAAATAAACTAGTTTGACTTTTATGAATTTATAATGATCCTAGATGACTGAATTAGTTGTAATAAGCTACAATAAGGTTATTTTAAGCTATAGTACTGAGTTATAAGCAGCTATGATGCAATTTGCATTCTTAAATCTTAACAGTGGACTGCTAAGATGATTTTGAAGCTAATTTTGACTTTTTACTACTAAGCACAAGTTTTTAAGGTTTGACTGATCTATTAGGAACTAAAGTAACTTAGATTAACAATGAACAACCACACAACTGGTCTTTAGCTGGCTTGATTCAGCAATTCCAAACACCCTTTAACAAGACAGTTATGAAGCTTAACACACTAAAACATATTTTTTAAAGCAAGTAACCTTTTGATTAACTGAAATTACCATATTTAGACATGATTGAGCTAGAATTAATAAGGTTTGACTACCAATATTAGAAAATGCAAGTTTCAAAGAAAAGGCTTACAACATATGAATTCACGCACAAAAAGGAACCAAGGACTGGGAATCACTACTATAGCTTTCCAAAAGCTCTATACCCATAAGCAATCCAAATCATCAGCTCTGCACCAGTTTCTTGATCATGTCTCCATATGTTTTTTTATTTTTAACTATTTTCTTGGTATTTTTGAGTTTTGAATGTAAACTGAAGCTAAAACTGATTTTTATGATTAGTAACCTTATAAAAGCTTATTAGGGACTTAAATGAGTCTAAACAACCAACAAACAACAACTTTTAATAACATTAAAGACAAGATGAGATTTCAAATAAAAATTGCATAAAACTGATTTTAATGAGGAAACTGAAATTAAGATTGATTGAAGATAAAATTATACTGAAAGAAGAGATTACAAGCTTTTTTAACTAAAAATTACAACTAAAAAGCTGAAATTACACTAGGTCGACATTAATAAACTAAAACTAAAACTACTTGGTTTCTCATACTGCTTCTCCTCTCTATATGGATGACCCAAATGTATCTCCCCACGTTCCTTGCTCTTTCCCAAGTCTCAATTTGACCATTGATGCAGTCAAAGTAATCCTACCCGTTTAAATGATTTTGGCGCCAAAGTCCAAAAGGTTGCTTGCAGCCTGATATATTTCAATTAATGCATTTAGGATTGTAGTAGAGGTTTAGGGAACAAGTATGAGAGATATTTTGGCAAGTTGGGAGAGTTTGGAAGTAAACAGGGGTATGGATTGGGTTTTGAGTGAAAATTGGTGGGAAAGGCATTTAATGTGGTGTGTTATAGGGTTGTGAGGTGGAGGGGAGTGGAAGAGGAGTAGGTAGTGAGCTGGGGGTGATGAGGTGGTGGTGAAAACTGTGGGCTGGTATGGTGGTATTGGAGTGTGAGTAAGGGAGGGGAAGGTGAATAGTGTTTGGCGGTTTTGGGAGATTTGACCAGGGTCAAACCTGGTAATATCAAGGGTGTGGGCTGGTTTGTTTGTTTGGGCCAAAGGATGGGCTTGGGTAATATATAGGTCTGTTTGGTTTTTGTAGCTAGTAACACACAAGGACCATTCTTGTAACATTCTGAAAGTTAAGGGACTGATCTTGCCCATTATTCCAAAGTTAACATAAGGGTTAAACCTGCCAAATATGGTTAGTGCAAGGACCAATGTTTCATAAAATTCCATTTTTTACAAGTCCAAGGACTAAAATTGCCAATTTTGTAACTCTAGGGACCAAACTTGTAATTTTCCAAAAGTTTATCATAAGGACCAATTTTGTCATTTATTAATAGTACAAGGTTTATTTTTGATAAATTTCACTTTTTAAATTAACCAAGGACTATATTTGACATTTTCCAAACTTGAGGGACTAAAGTTGTCATTTTGTGATTTTTAAACTTTGAAGGGTTTATTTTGACAACTTTTGAATCTTATGGACCTTAAATGACTTTTTATAAGTTTTTGAATTACCAGGGACTAATTTTGACAACTTTTGTAACTTGGGGGACTAAAACTGCCAATTATGCAAACTTGATACGTTTTTTACCAGATTTTGATGTTTTTGCATTTAAAACATATAAAACACTTGTTTGTGATATTTTTATCATTTTGAAGCATTTCTGAGTGTTTTCAGATGTTTTTGCAGTCTAGATAGTACAAAAATGATGAGTATTTAGACACTCATCAGAGACCTATGCCCCCGTGGCTAGATTAGAGTCTATAAGAATACTTCTTGCTTATGCTTGTGCTAATGATCTTAAGCTTTATCAAATGGATGTCAAAAGTGCCTTTCTAAATGGTTTTATTAATGAAGAAGTATATGTAGCTCAACCTCAGGGCTTCATCGATTTTGAAAAACCTAAACATGTGTATAAGCTAAAGAAAGCCCTTTACGGTCTTAAACAAGCTCCAAAAGCTTGGTATGATAGACTCAAGTCGTTCTTAATCAAACACAACTACACCATGGGGTTAGTTGATAACATACTTTTTACTAAGAAAAAGGAGTCACATATAATCATTGTTCAAATATATGTAGATGATATTATATTCGGATCTACTTGTCAAGACATGTGTGATGATTTCTCTAAAATCATGCATGACGAGTTCGAGATGAGTATGATGGGAGAACTTAGTTTCTTTCTTGGTCTACAAATCAAACAAGTAGAAGATGGTATCTTCTTTAATCAATCTAAATACATTAAGGAAATGTTAAAGAAATTCGGTTTAGAAGAGTCAAAACCAATTAGGACACCAATGTCATCCGACACTAAACTCACAAAAGATGAAGACGGTGAATCCGTTGATAACACAAAATATCGTGGCATGATTGGTAGCCTTCTCTACCTCACGGCTAGTAGGCCGGATATCATGTTTAGTGTTTGTCTATGTGCTAGGTTTCAAGAAGATCCTAAAACATCACATCTAGAAGCCGTCAAAAGGATATTTAGATACATTAAGGGTATGACTCAATTAGGATTATGGTATCCTAAGGGTACGGGAGTAGAAACAATTGTATATGCAGATTCTGACCATGCAGGTGATTATGTTGACCGAAAAAGTACAAGTGGGGTATGTACTTTTATGGGATGTTGTTTAACATCTTGGTTCTCAAAGAAACAAACGGCATTAGCAATAGCAACAACCGAAGCCGAATATGTATCCGCCGGCAAAGCATGCCAACAAGCACTATGGATGAAACAAGCGTTGGTTGACTACGACATTCATCTAAGTAACATAGCCATTCTATGTGACAACAAAGGTGCCATCGATTTAAGCAAGAATCCGGTATTACATTCTCGCACAAAGCATATAGAGATCCGTCATCACTTCTTAAGAGACAATGTTCAAAAGGGGAACATCTCTATTGAGAAGGTAGCTTCTGAAGACAACATAGCCGACGTCCTCACCAAACCGTTGAAGCGGGAATAATTCAATCTACTTCGTCTTGGTCTTGGTCTAATGGAACAATCGTCATAATTTGCTTTTTAACTCTACAAGGTATGTAAACACTAACCTTCTTCTTTCTGAGTCTAGGATCTCTATTTCATGCACAACTCACAAGCAATACGGGAATTTTCAAAACCCAAGATAAGTTTCACACTTATAACTCATAGTTTTTCTCTTATTTTTCAAGATAAGTACAAGTTGCAAACACGTAATTACATACACATTTTTTTTCAAATGATAAGCGTTTTTATTCACACATAGAAACCTCTTTTCAAAATATTTTCTAAAAATGATACCTCTTCCCGTATCACTTTCACAAAAGCCATTTCTCACGTCTAGGACAAATCTCTTTTTCATTATTAATACAAAGTAAAAACCGTTTTCATTGCATCTCATGTCTTTTGAATGCTAAAGAGGACACATAACTAATATGTGTTTTCGGGTACATTCATTCAAGCAACAATGAACTAGGAGCACTCGGGTTATCTCACATAATATTGTGTTTTTTCACTTCTAGTTTTTTTTTTCTTTTTCTTTTTAGGAGTCGAGATAACCGCAACTCCAAATGGTTTGCATATAGACACACACTAGGCACAAATATTTCCAAAAGGAAATTTTTGAGCTGCCTGAAACACCAGTACCAAGGATCCCAGCCTTAATGCTGGACGGATCCCTCAAGGGAAGGATCCGTGGGATCCGTGAGACAGAATCTAGTTTTATCTTCTATTTTTCTCACTTTGGATGAAAACTTCAATATTTTTCATCATTTACTTTTATTTCTTTTGGAGTATGTTCTTTAATGCTTGTGTTCTCATGATCACATGCCTTAAATTCATATCTAATCATTAGATTTTAATCCACATTTTTGGTCAAGCATTCATTACAATGCATTATTTTTCTATAAATAGGATTCCCAAAATGCTTGCATATTCATCTCATCTTCACAAACAAACACCACCATGTCATCCAAAAGATCTTCCAACTTAGATGCATCACCTAATGCAAACAATCCCTTTCAAGAAATCCAAAACTTTGTACTCCCACCTTCCAAAGTACCACCACCTAAATCTAGAAAAACCGCACGGATTAGCATCCGGCCTTGTTGTTTAGCAAAACCATCATCGAATGGTTCATCACCAACCACTATTTCACCACAAGATGCTTCCATTATAGCACCTCCTTCATCACCAACAAGTACACCAACTTCATCACCCATCAACTCACCACCTAAGGTCACTCTTTTGGAACTCCTTAAGACTCCAACAAGATCAAAACAACCCAACCAAAAAGAACTAGTATTTTTAACACCTCCCACATCTCCAAACACAATATTCAAAGACCTTGAAACCTCACCACCCTTAGCTCCCATTTTGTTACAAGAACATCTAGGTTCTTTTCCACCACCACTTCCAACCATTTCGGACTTTGATCCGCACTTTTCAACTTTTCCACCACAACTTCCGCAACTCACAAATCAATGTCACCAGGAAAACTTCCACACTCATTACCCATCTCACTTACATTGTGAACATTGCCAATCCACTAGGGATATTGCAATAGAGATTAGGGAAAAAATACGAGTCATACTCAACCTCATTCTTGATCGCATCAACATCATTACTCATCAAAACCTCCATTCATAACCTTATGCAAGCATAGAAGGAATCATTATTACTATTTTTATTTTTAGTATTTTTCTTCTGAGTCATTTTTTTAGAACAAGTCTTGTTCTTACTTTTACATGCTTGTATGTGGCATAAATACCACTACATTTTGTTGCTTCATTACAAGGCCTTGTTTACATACCTTGGTTCCCAATCTTGATTCTCGTCAATCACAATATTATTTATGCATGTTACTACTAACCCTTTCTTTGTAGGATTTTTTTTAGTTTTCTCACTTGACGCCCCAATCTAGGGGGAGATACCGTCAAGGGGGAGTAAGCGATATGTGGACTATTTTTCCACCTTTTATTTCTTCGTTGGGTTAACTTTTTGTTTCGACAAAAAGGGGGAGAAGAAGTAAAACTTAGGCTTTCAAAACATACATCTAATCTTAAGTTTTACTCATCATAACATTATGTTTTGTCATCGACAAAAAGGGGGAGATTATTAATACAAATAAACCGTAAAAACGCTTATTAATATTTAGCGGCGATCTCTTTGTGTTTTGTTGATAACAAATATAGTGTTATCATAAGTAAAATTATTAGGATACATGTTATTTTTGTAAAGCATTTACATATAGTCATTTAATACAAATTGTTGTAATAAATCATTTGTTGTAATACTGTAACACCCCAACCCTACAAGGGTAGAAGTGTCACATTCTGGTGTCATATCAGAACATACAATTAAAAGCGGAAGTCTTAAGAATAAAGTATCAAGTCATTTAAACAATGATTTACAAGGGAAATTTACATAATCCAAAATGTTTAAAATAAAATGAGATCTCCAAACAATAGCCCGACAAAATAAAAACCAAATGATAAGGTAACTAGGGTTGGTCCACTCAGATAGTCCAACTCTCAGCCCATCAAAGCCCATCTTCAAACCTAACACCTGCCGCAGGAAAAGAAATGCGGATGAGCTTAAAAAGCCCAGTGAACAGATATAACAAAACGAAAGCTAGACCAAAAGCAGAAATACGAAATGAAACAAAGGATCAATAGTAAGGTTACAACGGAAAGGAAACAATGAGTCAATGAGGATCCTGCAGAACACAATTATACAGATATCCGGCAAGAACAACAACCAAGGAGAACACAGCAAGCAACGCATCCATGACATATATATAATCACATATAAGCAAACAGACATACAAGCACCGAAATCAAATCAAGCATACCAAACGTCGCATTCACTCAACATAAGAATAGCACGCAGTCTGATCAGGAAATCAGAATATAAATAAGCCAACAGAGAAACTAAAAGCAAGCGGAAGCAATTAATTAGGAAGTGAACATGGCAATCCCACAAGACAAATAACCCACAGATTAATAACATTACAAAGTATCACAATAGCGAAAATACTATAAGTATTCAAGACATGGTAACCTCACGTATCAAATATGAACTCAACATGAACACTATAATTGAATTAATTACGGACATAGCAGAGCAATTTAGCAAGTTAACAAGCCGAACCACAAGCTGAACCATTTACCCAATCAAACCGTAGCATAAACCGAAATGCAAACATGGCAGGTCAACAACAAGCAGATAAGGAAACTATCAGATAATCATAGTCCACGAAATTATCTGAACAAGTACACATAATAAACAGACAAAACTATCGATTACACATTAGCATGGTCACCAGACAATTCAGAGGGTCACATAACAGTGAGATCACATATCATCAGTTGAAAACAGGTAACTCAGATAACCACATATTAATCACATCATAGCAGGATAATCAGTAGTCACATAAAACATGAATAGCATAATCAAATTCAATAAGCATATAATAACCCAGTACGTGAATGGAACCATAGTCTGAAGTAACGGAATGAAAGTGTGACAGATCAATGTAATGGAGTATCTATATCTTGGTAAAAGTGAATCATATAAGGATATTGAGTAATGCATAAGTAATACAGATTATGGTGCGTTGGGGAATACGGAAGGTACAATATAGGTTTATCAAAAGTGTAAGGGTTATCAGAAATCTACCCGAGCCCAGAAACATATCATATCATATCATATCATAAGTAGCCATTGTATTCGGAGGGGTGACCTCGGAATACCATACATAATATGAGGGGAGACCTCAGTAACAAATGGAGTAGCTAACTCCCAGAATTGTGAAGACGCGGATTGCACCCGACATCATTCACCAAACAAAGCTCCAATCAGATTAAATCCCTCGAAACAAATCAAATCTAGGATGTATCCATACGCCCCCCAAAACATATAATGGCCAAATCAAATACATATAGTGAGCTCATAATCATATCAAAATGGGGACGGTGTGGAACATCACTCAACCACACTAAAGTCATGCCATTGGTGCATCAATGACACGGTCAGGTTACCTTCCTGACTAGGAAACATATTTGGCTCGGGTATCAAACTGAAGGGTCAAAGCATAATCATATCATATCATAAGGGTTCATATCAAAGGTTCATATCAGATTTCCATAACATAAGTTCATAATCAGATGGTTCATAATCAGAAGTTCATAATCATAACAAATGAATATCATGGCGAACAGAATCATATCAAAGGGGTTATGTCGGAATCATATCAAAAGGATCATAGCATAAGGAAATTATAGCAAAGGAATATCATATGTGAAGTAAAGTTAAGGATCGAAATGTTATGAGAAATCCCTACTGAAAAGGGATAGAATATCTGTACCTTATTCGAAGCAAGCAAAACAGAAAGTAAGGTCACACGATGAATCACTTCCGCCGTCCGGAACCTATATAAAGTTGGATAACGCTTATTAAAGTCGGATTACTCATTTTAGACGGCTTTTCATTTTTAGCAGGTTCTCACTTTTAGTAACTTTCTATTTTAGGTAAGTTTCCATAATTAGCAGGTTTCCATATTAAGCAGCTTTCCAAAAATGGCAGATTTCCGTATTTAGCAGATTTAGCCATTTATGATACATTTAATGTCATATTAGGTTAGAATGATGTGAGATGAGTGCTATTATACTTTAAGGATTTTTTATACAAAATTACACAAGTTTAGGGTAAAACCGTCATTATTACAAGGTATGGGATCAATTATGTAAATATTGCAAGTTTATTTGCTTTACAAACTGTACCCTTATTTTATCATTTTAACGCCTAAGGTCCCTCTCGTTTCATAATTTACAAAATGAGTCTTGCACTTTTATTAACCTGAAAACCTTATTAGAAAACCTTAGACCTAGTCGATGTCGTACTCTAAACCAACATATATTACACGACACACAAGCATGCACATCATTCGACTTCACATCAAAACCAAGACCCTTTTTACACAAAACTTAATGAGACACACGTAACCATACCCTTAACCTCGTAAATAAAATGTTTACCTTTCTCTTTTAATATGGTCCCAACGAGTTGAATACATATATGTAGACTTTTGTATGACCCACCAAAACTCACCCACAAATACACCTTCCCATGCATATACACACGGTAACAACACAACACAGGTTATATACAACTTCAAAGAAGGTCAAAAACCCACCAAATAAACATGTACGTTCCCGTTTTCATACTTAGGTTTGTTCCAGTTTCTCGACCACTCATTTAATAGCCTATTTGGGTGACACGACCAAGTCTAAAACGTGATTAATAACCAAACCTTTCCAGCCAAAACAGTTAACAACCATAGGTGTTTAGTTCATGATTTCATGCGACATGTTCCATCCTTTTATGAGCTTTGTTATATTCATATATGATGGATGCGAAGGAGTGAAAACCCATGGCGCTAATCCAGAAACAACATAAAGAAAAGTGACGAGATGATAGTTACCTTTATGACGTGTGAGAAAAAAAAAAGACGAGATTATGGCACCCACACTCCACGACCAGCCTCCCTCATGGCTTAGGACACCCATGACAGCCAGCACTCCGCGGCCAAGGACAACCAAGAACCACGACAAATCTCCTTGGCTTAAACCTCACGACAAAAATGAAAGATTCACACATGGCTTTTCTTGACCCAAAATCACGACTCATGGCACCACTATCACGCCCCTTGAATTATAGTTTACCAGATATTTGGTTGCTTGTTTGAACACGAGTGGAACGAGAGGCATTTCCCCCCTTTTTTTCCTTCCTTGCCGTCACTTTTTGAGTATAGGGAAGTTAGGGTTTGTTTTGTTTTTGAATGGTAAATGGAGCGTTTCATATGAGGAGGAAAATCAGGGATTTTATGGCTAAACAAAAAGGGAATGGCGTGTAAATAAGGCTGACCAAGGGGAACTTTAATGACTAAAAATCAGTTTATCATTTACCATATTTAACTATATTATAGGTACATTTGTTTAGTTTATTTGTGTTGGTAAATTGTACATGTAATGGTCTAAGTAAATTTATAATGTGTGATATTTATAAAGTAGGCATAAGTGAAATTTAATTTAATATTATCTTCCTTAAATCATCCATGAGTTAAATATTAAACGTACTTAACGAGATTGACGTAGTTTACGTATTCTACAATTATTAAGCTTGAGGGCTGAAATGGTCTTTTAACACGTTCGAGATTTTAGGGTTTTACAACTCTTCCCCTCTAAAAGAAAATTTTCGTCCTCGAAAATTGAAGTTGCAGAAGTACACAGAGACGTACCGGTCTAAGGCAGACGTAGCAATACAAATATCATAACGATTTCGGTTCCAGAACGTACAGAACTTATACGTAACAGATGTCGGTGAGAATCTCACAAAGAGGTACAGAATTCCAAACGAACATGAGGGGTGACAAATAACGGATATAAGTCATATTCCATTCACGTACCAACCCCAGGCATTTCCCAAGATGTCGTATGATTTCAATAAGTTCAAATTATATGATCTCGGTATTATCACGTTGATCAGGCGTCATAATACTTGCATCACATAACAAGTCCTTATTGTCATCATATTCTGTCTCGGGTCATGACAAACCACATAACCAAAATTACACAAAACATATCACATACAGATATCAAGTAACATACCAAAGCAGACCAGGTTCACACATATGCAACATATAATACAATCAAGCCAACTTACCATAACACAAAATAAAGAAGGCCACCAACTTGCATAAAATGGTTCCTCATGACTCATTACTGACGATTCAAAGGAAAAGCTGAGATATCACCAAAACGCTAAACGATAAAACTTCACGATTCAAATCGAGTTCTGAAAAAATCAAAGAAAAGCAATACCGATCAAAATCGCTTAACAAAATATCGAACCGCCTCAAAACGCATGACAAACGAATTGGAGTAACACAAGTCGTGCCCAAATCATATGAATTAGATGATCCTTCTCAGCCACCGGTTGAATCTTGTCTCTGTCTTTTGCGTCTTTGGTTGGTTCGTCCAGCAGCACGGCAGTCGGGTGTGGCTTCTGCTTCACGAACCTCTCCAGCTCAGAGACTGTTGCAGCAATGCAGGTTCGGCACCATCATCTTCGGCTCCACGGGTAGTCTCCATCTAACGATCGACAAACGGATGTGCGAAGACAAAATAATAAAATCGAATGTGAAGAGAAGAAGACCAAAACAGTGAAGACAAAAGATTATCGAAGTCAAATCTGAACGACAATCGAAAGGAATCGAAAGAGATCAGAACAGACGGAAGCCTAATGTCTACCCAGTCCTCACAGGTCAATCCTATGGTCAACAAGACGAAACCTGGCTCTGATACCATAATTGTAACACCCCAACCCTACAAGGGTAGAAGTGTCACATTCTGGTGTCATATCAGAACATACAATTAAAAGCGGAAGTCTTAAGAATAAAGTATCAAGTCATTTAAACAATGATTTACAAGGGAAATTTACATAATCCAAAATGTTTAAAATAAAATGAGATCTCCAAACAATAGCCCGACAAAATAAAAACCAAATGATAAGGTAACTAGGGTTGGTCCACTCAGATAGTCCAACTCTCAGCCCATCAAAGCCCATCTTCAAACCTAACACCTGCCGCAGGAAAAGAAATGCGGCTGAGCTTAAAAAGCCCAGTGAACAGATATAACAAAACGAAAGCTAGACCAAAAGCAGAAATACGAAATGAAACAAAGGATCAATAGTAAGGTTACAACGGAAAGGAAACAATGAGTCAATGAGGATCCTGCAGAACACAATTATACAGATATCCGGCAAGAACAACAACCAAGGAGAACACAGCAAGCAACGCATCCATGACATATATATAATCACATATAAGCAAACAGACATACAAGCACCGAAATCAAAACAAGCATACCAAACGTCGCATTCACTCAACATAAGAATAGCACACAGTCTGATCAGGAAATAAAAATATAAATAAGCCAACAGAGAAACTAAAAGCAAGCGGAAGAAATTAATTAGGAAGTGAACATGGCAATCCCACAAGACAAATAACCCACAGATTAATAACATTACAAAGTATCACAATAGCGAAAATACTATAAGTATTCAAGACATGGTAACCTCACGTATCAAATATGAACTCAACATGAACACTATAATTGAATTAATTACGGACATAGCAGAGCAATTTAGCAAGTTAACAAGCCAGACCACAAGCTGAACCATTTACCCAATCAACCGTAGCATAAACCGAAATGCAAACATGGCAGGTCAACTACAAGCAGATAAGGAAACTATCAGATAATCATAGTCCACGAAATTATCTGAACAAGTACACATAATAAACAGACAAAAATATCGATTACACATTAGCATGGTCACCAGACAATTCAGAGGGTCACATAACAGTGAGATCACCTATCATCAGTTGAAAACAGGTAACTCAGATAACCACATATTAATCACACCATAGCAGGATAATCAGTAGTCACATAAAACATGAATAACATAATCAAATTCAATAAGCATATAATAACCCAGTACGTGAATGGAACCATAGTCTGAAGTAACGGAATGAAAGTGTGACAGATCAATGTAATGGAGTATCTATATCTTGGTAAAAGTGAATCATATAAGGATATTGAGTAATGCATAAGTAATACAGATTATGGTGCGTTGGGGAATACGGAAGGTACAATATAGGTATATCAAAAGTGTAAGGGTTATCAGAAATCTACCCGAGCCCAGAAACATATCATATCATATCATATCATAAGTAGCCATTGTATTCGGAGGGTGACCTCGGAATACCATACATAATAAGAGGGGAGACCTCAGTAACAAATGGAGTAGCTAACTCCCAGAATTGTGAAGACGCGGATTGCACCCGACATCATTCACCAAACAAAGCTCCAATCAGATTAAATCCCTCGAAACAAATCAAATCTAGGATGCATCCATACGCCCCCCAAAACATATAATGGCCAAATCAAATACATATAGTGAGCTCATAATCATATCAAAATGGGGACGGTGTGGAACATCACTCAACCACACTAAAGTCATGCCATTGGTGCATCAATGACACGGTCAGGTTACCTTCCTGACTAGGAAACATATTTGGCTCGGGTATCAAACTGAAGGGTCAAAGCATAATCATATCATATCATAAGGGTTCATATCAAAGTTCATATCAAAGGTTCATATCAGATTTCCATAACATAAGTTCATAATCAGATGGTTCATAATCAGAAGTTCATAATCATAACAAATGAATATCATGGCGAACAGAATCATATCAAAGGGGTTATGTCGGAATCATATCAAAAGGATCATAGCATAAGGAAATTATAGCAAAGGAATATCATATGTGAAGTAAAGTTAAGGATCGAAATGTTATGAGAAATCCCTACTGAAAAGGGATAGAATATATGTACCTTATTCGAAGCAAGCAAAACAGAAAGTAAGGTCACACGATGAATCACTTCCGCCGTCCGGAACCTATATAAAGTTGGATAACGCTTATTAAAGTCGGATTACTCATTTTAGACGGCTTTTCATTTTTAGCAGGTTCCCACTTTTAGTAACTTTCTATTTTAGGTAAGTTTCCATAATTAGCAGGTTTCCATATTAAGCAGCTTTCCAAAAATGGCAGATTTCCGTATTTAGCAGATTTCGCCATTTATGATACATTTAATGTCATATTAGGTTAGAATGATGTGAGATGAGTGCTATTATACTTTAAGGATTTTTTATACAAAATTACACAAGTTTAGGGTAAAACCGTCATTATTACAAGGTATGGGATCAATTATGTAAATATTGCAAGTTTATTTGCTTTACAAACTGTACCCTTATTTTATCATTTTAACGCCTAAGGTCCCTCTCGTTTCATAATTTACAAAATGAGCCTTGCACTTTTATTAACCTGAAAACCTTATTAGAAAACCTTAGACCTAGTCGATGTCGTATGATGAGTGTGTAAATACTCATCATTTTTGGTTTAATCTGAACTGCAAAACGTCTTAAAATGCTCAGAAATGCATCAAAATACTGAAAATATTCCAAAATTGCATTTTATATGTTTCAGATGCAAAATGTTCAAAAACAGATGAAAAATGAGCAAAGTTTGCATAATTGGCAGTTTCAGTCCCCCAAGTTTCAAAAATTGTCAAAAATAGTCCCTGAGTCCTAATTTCAAAAGAAAAATCACCAAAGGTCCTTTTTAAATCATAACTTGTCAAATTTAGTCCTTTGGTGAAAAATATAAAAAGTTTGAGAAAATTACAAGTTTAGTCCTTCAAGTTTGAAATTTGGCAAAAATGGCCCCTGGAAATTGGAAAATATCAAGTTTGGTCCTTGTACTTTTTGAGATTGTCAGTTTTAGTCCTTAGAGAAACTTTGCAGAATTGGCAGAAATGGTCCCTTGATTTTCAGAATTTACAAAGTAGGTCCTTGTGTATTAAACCTTTACAAGACCCTAGACCCCTTGTCATAACCCCAAGTGACCCCTGTCATTAACATTTTGGACCCCCTGGTATTATTAAACCCCTTTTGCCCGCCAAACAGTCATCCCCTTCAACTGCTCTCTGCAAACACACAAACTCCCATCCCCCCAGCTCACTCTTTCCACACCTTTGTCCCCTCCACCTCCACCATAAAACAAGAATCATTAAATGATCCTTTCCCCTTAACACTCAATCCTTCCACCTGGCTAAAACCAATTCCCGCCAAAATCAATTCAAGGGCTAAGATTCATCCAAGTCATCCAATGGCCCTGAAATAAAGTGGGATTATCTCAGAGAGGAGAGAGAAATCATCTGGAACTATAAAAAGGAAGAAAGAAGCATTGAAGGAGTAGTAGCTAGTTTAAAAGTTTTTCTTTAATGTCGTTTTTTAAAATTAATGTTGTAGTTTAATCAAAATGTTGTAATTTTAGTTTCCAAGTATCACATTCAAGTTAAAAAATCATTGTATTAAGCTTTTGAGTATCAATCCAAGTTTTCTTATGAATTTCAAGTTTATTGTTTACTGTTGCACTGTTTCAGTTTCAAATTCTATTTTCAAAGTTATTAGTAGCTTATTTTAAGCTTGAATAAGTTTATCTAAGCTCCTTATAAGCTTTGTATAAGCTCACATTTCATTTTCAAGTAAATTTGAATAATGGTCAACAAAAGTCAAAATGGGTGCATTTGGCAATGGTGATGGATATTGGGTTGATGCAGTGGTGCTTTGGGGTTGGACTAGACTAGTTTAGAACAGGTTTAGGTTTGGTTTTAGCCTGCATACCAGCTGGACACATGTGAGTGGATATCTCACTCTCAAATTTTTCATTCAGTTTGCATATTTTGTTTGTACTGGTATTAATGGTCATAAACTGTTTTTATGTGTTTATTTGGTTGTATTTAGGATAGTTAAACTCTGTTTGATCTATAGCTTTAGCTAGTTTAGTATGTAGCTCAGTTTTGATTGCTTAATTGTCCCTACAGTGGTGTTTAGATTTACTGATTTACCTGTCTATTAGGCTTGTTCAGTGGCTTGGAATTGTTGCTGCAAGCTTTGTTAGTTAATATGTGCTCATATCTGTCTTTAACTTAAGCCTACAAAGCTCAAAAGTCAATTTCACAATGTATCTGTCTTAATCACTCATCTGTTGAGTTTTTACAAAGTCAAAATCTCATTTTGTGTTTAAAATACATAGGAATAGAGTGCAGTAGTCTTATTTCATCATCTAATATCATTTTCAGTCCATAAATTAGCTTCAAATCTCATTTAAGTCAACCTTTCACTTTTTCTTCAAAAGTCAAATTTGCCAATTCTCAGTTTTTGCTCAACTGAAAGGATTTTTCATGAATTCATTTATGAGCCTAATCAAGTGAAAATTGTTGTTCTAAAAACTTCAACTGGTCTACTTCTTTGTCATCATTTTTTTATAATTTTGCAAATTTTTTAAAAGCTCCAAATGAGCTTGTGGATTGGGTCTTAGTTGCCCTGTGCAACTGAGTCAGTGTCAACTGACTCTGCACAGGTTTTGTGCAAGGTTGTAACAAGCTCACCTTAGTTCACCTTGGTCTGTATTTTGGTTTAATAGGTCTCACCCAGGTCTACTTTAGGTTCTTACAATTGTTTTCTAGTTTCAAGCTTATTTGAGTGCTTATTGATAGGGTGCAAGTAGCCTATCCAAAACTGCTTTTTAGCTTATATCTCAAAATCATCAAATCTTGGTATCTTGCAATCCAGAGGTTAAGGGTTGCTATTTTTAGTTGCTTTAGAGTTGTTTTAGCTTATTTTAGCTTCTGTTACAGGTTGGTAGCTTATTGTAGCCATTTGCTTATTTCTAGTGCTTATCTATAAGCACTTTGCACATCAGTTTCATATTCCTCCACACAAACCCTGTTTTTTATATTTTTCTTAGATTCCTAATATTATTTTAAGCTTTTCTTGAATTTTTCAGATTTTTCCAAGTCTGTTTAGTATTTTTCTTGATTTAATTTAGTTTTTAAGCCTTTTTAATTATCTTTAAATACAATTAATTAAGAAAAGTTTCAAAAAAATAATTTTTCATTTTTCCTAGATTAAGATAAATATAAAAAGCAAAAAAAATATTTTTCTAGATTTTTCTTAGTTAAATTTGTATTTTTAGATAATTTAATTAGTTTTTAATAGTTTTTAATTCCTAGAAAATAAAAAAATAATCAGAAAAATACAAAAATAGTTTTGAAAATTCTATTTTGTTATTTTAGATTTTTCTAAATCATAATTTTATTTTTCAAGCTTTATTTCATATTTTCTTTCATTTTAGGTTATTATTTAATAGTTAAAAATAGATTTTAATTAATAATAATTAATTTAATAGTTATAAAAATAATTTTATTTTTCTATAAATTTTCTTTTATCATTAGGTTTGTAAAAATGTCATTTTCATATTTTTAGGATTTTTATTCCTTAGATCTCACTTTTTATTTTGTACGTTTACGTAATTTTATTTAAACGTAAGTTTTAAGTTTTAAACGCTCATCAATTTTAAAAATAGTGATAGCGTTTATTTAATATATTTTATCTTTTAATCTTCTTAATTTGTATTTAAGTCGCTTTAATTTATAAACTTTTTCAGTAGTGTAATTATCCATCCAAAACCTTTCTGATCACTATCCTTAGTGATCATTCTATCGTCTGATTAGTGTTTTGCACACCATTGAGTCTCCGTGGGACTTAACGACCCGGGAATTCATTATATTCTCTGATCTTCATTGTATTTGTGTTTTAAGCCGTTTTAAGTTTCTTACGGTCGGCCATTCACAAGTGGCCGGTTTATGTGAGGTAGCTTGACGGTTTGGCACAGAAGGTCAAAAACCCACCAAATAAACATGTACGTTCCCGTTTTCATACTTAGGTTTGTTCCAGTTTCTCGACCACTCATTTAATAGCTTATTTGGGCGACACGACCAAGTCTAAAACGTGATTAATAACCAAACCTTTCCAGCCAAAACAGTTAACAACCATAGGTGTTTAGTTCATGATTTCATGCGACATGTTCCATCCTTTTATGAGCTTTGTTATATTCATATATGATGCATGCGAAGGAGTGAAAACCCATGGCGCTAATCCAGAAACAACATAAAGAAAAGTGACGAGATGATAGTTACCTTTATGACGTGTGAGAAAAAAAAAAAGACGAGATTATGGCACCCACACTCCCGACCAAATTTCCACCTCATGGCTTAGGACACCCACGACAGCCAGCACTCCGCGGCCAAGGACAACCAAGAACCACGACAAATCTCCTTGGCTTAAACCTCACGACAAAAATGAAAGATTCACACATGGCTTTTCTTGACCCAAAATCACGACTCATGGCACCACTATCACGCCCCTTGAATTATAGTTTACCAGATATTTGGTTGCTTGTTTGAACACGAGTGGAACGAGAGGCATTTTCCCCTTTTTTTTTCCTTCCTTGCCGTCACTTTTTGAGTATAGGGAAGTTAGGGTTTGTTTTGTTTTTGAATGGTAAATGGAGCGTTTCATATGAGGAGGAAAATCAGGGATTTTATGGCTAAACAAAAAGGGAATGGCGTGTAAATAAGGCTGACCAAGGGGAACTTTAATGACTAAAAATCAGTTTATCATTTACCATATTTAACTATATTATAGGTACATTTGTTTAGTTTATTTGTGTTGGTAAATTGTACATGTAATGGTCTAAGTAAATTTATAATGTGTGATATTTATAAAGTAGGCATAAGTGAAATTTAATTTAATATTATCTTCCTTAAATCATCCATGAGTTAAATATTAAACGTACTTAACGAGATTGACGTAGTTTACGTATTCTACAATTATTAAGCTTGAGGGCTGAAATGGTCTTTTAACACGTTCGAGATTTTAGGGTTTTACAAATACTTTATTAGGATGGGTAAAAATCACAACCCATGGAGTATATCCATAACCCATGGTATTGACCCATATCCATTTGACTAGATGCATTGCATCTATTAGATACATTGTATCTAATGAAATACCCATGGACCAACCCATGACCCATGACCCATAACCAAAAAACCCATGGGCAAAGAGGAGCGTCCCACGGATCCCTAGCTTTACACTAGACGGATCCCTTAAGGGAGGGATCCGTGGAACAGTGGCAAGATTTTGCCTATAAATAGAGAGCTATTTCTTCATTTCTCTTCACCCCTCTTCTTACTAACACTCTCATATACTCTTACTCTCTTCTAACAAAAGATCACTTGATATAGAGAGTTGTTCTTCTTTCTTCTATTGTGATTCTCATATAGGTCCTTCTCTAAGGCGAGATCATGAGCTTACTACAAGTCATCCAAGCAAGGGGTCCTTGATTGATTTGTTTCTCCACAATATTTCTGTAGCAAAGATCTTGTACTTGATATTTCACATAGTTGTTGTGTAATAGTCGTGTTGGTTTGGTCCTCCGTGTTACGGACTCGGTATTTAGCTTTGTACCGGAAAAAGGTGTAAGCAACGTTGTGAAGTCTTCTCCGCCAAGTTGAAGGAGTTTGTTGACATAGTGCTTGAACTCTCGAGTAGGTGACTCGGGGAGTGGAGTAGGGCAATGAAGGTGTCCTTGTAGCCGAACCACTATAAATCGGTTGTGTCATTTCTTTCCCTTTCTTTACTTTATTTACTTTCAATACTCTTAGATCTATATTTTATCTTCATCCATACGATTTCACATAACATTGAATCTAAAGTTTTTAGAAACTAACTTAAAATCGGCAAAACTATTCAACCCCCCCTTTCTAGTTTTCCACAACCTAAGATAGGTTCTGATAGGTTATCTGATGGTCCAATCATTGAATATTGGGAATCAAAATCATAGGATGATAAGTCTGAGTCAACAAAGCCTGAAAAGAAAGAAAATGTTAAGACTGTTGATTCTAAACAAGCCAACCTTATGCCTAGATTCGGAGCACCAATTTCTAGGAAAGTTGTAGACTATAATGAGATTCCTAGGGATTAGATGAAAAGTTTCAAACCTAGGGGCAATCAAAGAAACTTCAATGGCTTAATCTCAAATAGATTAGGAGATGAGTTTCAATGTGTCAAAAAGGCTTGTTTTAAATGTGGTAGTTTTGAGCATCTACAAAGAAACTGTTATAAAAACCAACCACAAGTATGGAATCATTAGAGGAGGGTGAATCATAAAAACTTTTCAAAGAACACCATCCCTCACCCAAACAAAAATATGGTTCCAAAAGCAGTGCTAATGAAGAATGGTAAAAAAAAATCAATAATCACTGCTGCAACCAAATGGGTTCCAACCACTGCTAAGCAAAATGTTTCCACTGCTAAGCAGAATATCACCACTGAAACAAAAGATGTTTTAACTATACCAAAGGTGATAACTGACACAGTGGTTGGAAGCCATTTCTAGGCTGTAAAGGCCTCAGCTAGCTGGCAGTGGATGTAACAACGCGCATTTTTTGGGTTACTTTTCATATTTTTGAAAAGTTACTATTCACTTTTACTATTCACTTTCACTATTCATCTCGTAAAATTTTTATTTCATATTCTCGTAAGATAAATTATTTTAGTAATGACCTGAGAGTTTGACAATCGTTAGATCATTTTCGCAAAAGTTATTAAGAATGCATCGTCTTAAAGTTTCATTTTGGTCGGAACACCATTCCTACATCCCGCGCATAACGAAAACCAACTCTGACAATTTTCCTCACATCAGATTAATTTTTAGATCACTCATAATTAATTAGAGAATATTTAAGATTTCTTTTAAATGTTACCAAATAAACCCTGAGCCGTACGAGACTAAACTTGCGTTTAAAACAATTCTACGTAGACCGAGACTTAACCATTCATGCACTGTATTTTCTAAGATGTTTTGACACTTTTACATTGTTTTGGAAAAGTCAAACATATTTCCCTCCTCCTTTGGCCATAAAGAAATTAACCTTGTACGTTCTATATTTTTACTTAAATCGCGCAACTTTTAGACTTCACGTATAACTGTTAAGTTATCCCACGTATGACGAAAACCACATTTTGACATCTCATATCACTTATAGACTAATTTTATTCTACTTTAAATAAATTCACGGTCATTTCCCTGAAATCTCGTTCTTTTCTGATAAATTGCGATTACGCGTTTTTGACCCGTGTTTCCAGTTTTAAGCAGCGTTTTTGCACCCAATAAGACTTATCACCCATTTTATATTTTTATATGGAGTATAATGATGAGTTTCATCATTCCTACAAGTTTTGTATTTTTACGATACCCGGTTTTACGTTTTATGGCTTAACAACTTACGGTTGGCATTTAACGGAACCAAATCATGCTCTAAACTCAAGATAATACCAAAACTATCCACCTAAGTCATCTTATCTTGTTATGTCCGACTTAAAGGGGGAGGGGAGTCATCATTTTGGTGGATTGATCCTAACCATGGTTCATTTAGATCATTACATGTGTCCTAACTTAACCATGGTTAATATTTAACCCAATATATGGTTAACCAAACTTACCATCCTATAAATAGCAAGTGAAATACATCCTAAGAACCCTAGAACACTGATTTGGGTCGTACATAGCATAAATCATTCATATCTTCCATAATTTGATCTATAAACTCCAAGTTTATGCAAAGAAGTTTCAAGTAGTAAGTTACTACATCAAATCTCTAGCAAGTTTAAGTGATTTTCTTGAGTTTAGATTCCACTCAAGTCACTTAGTACTTCATCACCAACTCTTCAAGATTGCAAGGGTTCCAAGGTGTAGAAAGCTAGCTCAATCCGAGGTCCTAAGTGTTCAATCAAAGTCCGATCCTTACTAGTTACTCCTTTCTTAATTGAAAGCCAAAAGTTGTAAGCAACTAATCACCACCATCATCTCATCTTTATTATTCATAATCTTAAAAATTTCATGATATATATATAGTTACTATGTTGATTCATGATGTACATATACTCAATCACATGTTTTAATTCTCATATTGTTGTAAAAGTAACAAACTAGTAAACTAGTCATATTCTACATATTTGAAACCATTAAAACCAGCCACATATGGACTTCTTAACTTACATACTATGGTAAAAAAGATAAAAAGGTAAATATAGCAATTTGAATCACCCAAAACGGACAAACGAGTCAAAAGTTATGGCCAAAAGAAGTTAACGAAACCAAAACGCCGAAACTGCCTAACACAAGCTGTTAAGCAGCTGTTCGTTTTGAAAGTGGTACTTCTGGTCTGAATCATCAAAAAGTTAAAACACGAAAGTTGTCCGGAACGACATTTTCCTTTATTTGTGAAGAAGCTCGGACCTTGAAAACGCTTAAATAGGCCATTATCTTTCAAAAACTGAAACTACCCTATATATAGTCTCACGACTATACTTTTGTCACAACTAAAAGCAAACCAAGAGGCCTAATGGCCATAAGCCAAGACCACGGCCACGGCTATGGTCAAGGCTGAGTCTCAAGACCATGGTAGTCAAGACCAAAGCCACGGCAAGGCCATGGCTAAAGCCTCAAGGCTTATTTACCCAAGACCGTTAACTAAGATGCAAATCGACACCAACATAAACCAAACGACATAACTTTATATACTTACATTATCAAATGACCATATTTATGAAATGACGATACTTTTGATAACCATTATGATTTCTTAATCATAACCAAACAACCTTATAACTTGTGTTTACAAACCATATGACACTTATGATATATAAACAAAACATATGTTTTATCTACTAAGTGCTACAATACTAGGGAGCTTCATGTGAGGGGTTTCATTTGGGTAAACGGATCGACGAGTTGCTGGATTTATGAATTAAAGTGTCCTGGCTCCTCGAACGGTTACTACATGACCTCTGAATTGTGATGGCCCGAACGGTAGTACGATATATATAAAGTAAACACGTTTTCACAACTAGACCATTTCTATAAACGACATACACAAATATTATGTACTACATCATGATCAACATAGAGACGTATATAGGCTTGCTATTTCTTTCGCATCATTATTTCAAACCTAAGTCGCAACATCATATTCTAGGTTGCTCGTAGAAGTTATCACGGCATATCCATCATTCTCATTATACATTTGATATCATTTACTCTAAGGTGAGTTCATAGCCCGACTTTTTATTACTTAATTGTTTTACAAACCCTTGGGGGGAAATACATGCTTTATTTTAAATCGAACACATTACTTTGAAACTATATGTTTATCTTAACTGCATGTTTATTTATGCTAAGTAACATTATTGCCATACGTGAATCGCATTTATATATTTATGTGCATACATAATTGAATCAAACAAAAGCGGGCTCAAGTATCATATACTTGAGGCAGCCGTATCAAACAAAAGCGGGCTCAAGTATCATCAGCCGTATCAAACAAAAGCGGGCTCAAGTATCATATACTTGAGGCAGCCGTATCAAACAAAAGCGGGCTCAAGTATCACAACGTATTGAGGCAGCCGTATCAAAGAAAAGCGGGCTCAAGTATCACAACGTATTGAGGCAGCCGTATCAAACAAAAGCGGGCTCAAGTATCACGTACTTGAGGCAGCCGTATCAAACAAAAGCGGGCTCAAGTATCATATACTTGAGGCAGTCGTACCAAACAATAATATCTGTTTTGTTTTCAACATTATGAGTGTATAATAACGTAACCCACACAAACATTATGTGTTCAACTGATTTCCTAAACTCTATGAATTTCACTCAACCTTTGTGTTGACAGTTTTAAGCATGTATTTTAGGTCCATATTGTACGAGACTGGCACGGAGGAGCACGGATACTCAAGAAGGCTATAAATTTTATTATCATTCGAAAAACCAATTTGATGTATTTTGTAAACTTGGAACCATTTGGGACCTCATTTTTGTAAACTCTGATATTTATATAAATCGAATGATAAATCTTTTAAAACGACTCCATTAGAGTTCGTTTTCTATTGTTATGACTGTTGTGCCATGAAGTAACACCTAGTTTAAATTCCGCTGCGTATCACGAAATTGGGGGTGTTACAGATTGGTATCAGAGACACAGTTATAGAGAAACGGGTCTAATCGCGACCTAAACTATAACCAATTTTACAAACAAAACATTTTATAGCCTTTCGCTCTCCGTGCCTTCCATCCTCCAGACGATTATGTGACTTCCAGGTAGTTTATGCTACACAAACATACTAGTATATTGATATATACACTCGACATATTTTCAATCATTTTAGCTAAATGATAGACTAAACATATCTGTGTATGCCTATTCTAAGGCATTACGGCACAATCATATTTTCTCAATCTCCCAATCATGCATCTACTCGTGCATTTTAGGACTACGAAACTTTATCCAAGAGATTGTAACTGATTACAATGGTCTTTCCTACTTCCCATACATTGTGAGATACAATGGTCTCATTCATTTTTCAAGACACTGTGAGATACAGTGGTCTCTATTACACTCTTAGACACTGTAAATCCTACAGTGGTCTCTATTACATTCTCAGACACTATAAATCCTACAGTGGTCTCTATTACATTCTCAGACACTGTAAATCCTACAGTGGTCTCTATTTCATCCTCATACACTGTGAGTGAAACAGTGGTCTCATTTACTTTCCAGACATTGTGAATTGCACAATGGTCTTTATTATTTCCTAGACATTGAGAGTTACACAATGCTCTAATTTACTTCACAGACATTGTAAGTTATACAAAGTCTTTAGAAATTATCTTATAAACCTTATATGATATTGTTTTACATGAAACCCTCACAATGTATCCATTTTCCTAATGGAAATACAAGAAATGGGATTTCTAAAAGAAAAACTGATTCATCATCTACAAAAGCTGAAGTTCTGCAACTTTCTCTACATTCATCAAAATTCTCTTCTGAAACCTTCATTGTTAAAGGTTCGTGATTCTAGCCAAGTATAGACTATTTTAGAATTACTTAAGATTTCCTTTCCACACGTATCTACCCATACTATCTTCTATGCAATGGAATGTGAAAACATAGGTTACAAGTATTTTATAGCCAGGACTTGCAACTGGATGGTTTGATATCGCCTTTGCTTAGTGGACAATTTCTCAAAAGCTATGGACATATCACAAGTATACCTAATTTAGGTATTTGAAAAATTTATCGAACCTCGGCTAAATATAGTCTAGTCACATATATTTAACCTAGGTATAGTGGAACATAGTCTGACTAACTATGTTCGACTTAAATTTTTCAAACACTGAGAATAGTTATACAAGTGTTATATTCAGGTTAATTTTCTACTTAAACTCGGTACACCACCAGAATTCATTAAAAATATCTAGAGACACGATAGTGTCTTACCACTCAGCAAAATCTTAACATCTTGTTTATACTACCTGATTTCATTCTTGAAATTTTCATACGTGAGATAATCCGAACTACTATCTTGGGATAGTCATCAAATCTTCTCGTCATTTCTTAGAAGTACTAGCCTGATTAGGTTTCAAGGATATCATTCCGCCATAATCCTTTAGAATCCACTTATGATTTTAAAGCAAACTTTACATCTCTACCTAAGAATAATGGTAAACATACACTACACTCTCCTAATAATCAACATATAACTTCATTATCTGAACCCCATTATAAGTCAGTATGTAAGACTTCACAGTATCACGTTTCTTTCAAACACTAGTAGACATAAACACTATACGATATAGCCTTCATCTCGAAATCACCTAAGACATGATCAAATTTGGAAATGGTTTGGATAACCACTTGCCACTATCAAGACTTTCCTACAAACGACAATTGTCACATTATTATAAACCATTTCACATCAACAACATCTTATACCTTTATATTATCAACTAAAGCCACGACCAAAAACTTAGAATGGTACATAACACGTTCTATGACCAGAAACTTAACAACTCAAAGATTAGAATTCGTCACATGTAACCATATTTTCCTAGACATTTCAACATCAGATAACACACATTGAATTCGGGGACGGAATTCCCATTAAGGTGGTGAGACTGTAACAATGCGCATTTTTCGGGTTACTTTTCATATTTTTCAAAAGTTACTATTCACTTTTACTATACACTTTCACTATTCATCCCGTAAAATTTTTATTTCATATTCTCGTAAGATAAATTATTTTAGTAATGACCTGAGAGTTTGACAATCGTTAGATCATTTTCGCAAAAGTTATTAAGAAAACATCGTCTTAAAGTTTCATTTTGGTCGAAACACCATTTCAACATCCCGCAAATAACGAAAACCAACTCTGACAATTTTCCCCACATCAGATTAAATTTTAGATCACTCATAATTATTTAGAGAATTTTTAAGATTTCTTTTAAATGTTACCAAATAAACCCTGAGCCGTACGAGACTAAACTTGCGTTTTAAACAATTCTACGTAGACCGAGACTTAACCATTCATGCACTGTATTTTCTAAGATGTTTTGACACTTTTACATTTTTTTGGAAAAGTCAAACATATTTCCCTCCTCCTTTGACCATAAAGAAATTAACCTTGTACGTTCTACATTTTTACTTAAATCGCGTAACTTTTAGACTTCACGTATAACTGTTAAGTTATCCCATGTATGACAAAAACCACATTTTGACATCTCATATCACTTATAGATTAATTTTAGTCTACTTTAAATAAATTCACGGTCATTTCCCTGAAATCTCGTTCTTTTCTGATAAATTGCGAATTACGCGTTTTTTACCCGTGTTTCCAGTTTTAAACAACGTTTTTGCACCCAATAAGACTTATCACCCATTTTATATTTTTAGATGGAGTATAATGATGAGTTTCATCATTCCTACAAGTTTCGTATTTTTACGATACCCGGTTTTAAGTTTTATGGCTTAACAACTTACGGTTGGCATTTAACGGAACCAAATCATGCTCTAAACTCAAGATAATACCAAAACTATCCACTTAAGTCATCTTATCTTATTATGGCCGACTTAAAGGGGGAGGGGAGTCATCATTTTGGTGGCTTGATCCTAACCATGGTTCATTTAGATCATTACATGTGTCCAAACTTAACCATGGTTAATATTTAACCCAATATATGGTTAACCAAACTTACCCTCCTATAAACAGCAAGTGAAATGCCTAAAAACTTTGTTCAAAAAGCTTTTTATGTTTGGTATAAACAGCAAGTGAACCAAACATGATTTGATTTTTGTTTATAAACAAAAAGTTTTATAAACAGCAAGTGACTTTTTGTATATTTATGTTTGGTGACTTTTTGTTGATATCAAATATGAAGCTGGCTCACTTGGTGACAACACAACTAAATAGCCAAATTAGGGCTCAAAAAGTGAGAAAGAATCACAAACGCAACTAAATAGCCAAGTCTTTATCACACTCAATAAACGCCCAGACAAGTCATCTTCGCGGAAGGGAAGAAAGAAAGAAGACGAAATAAGTAAACACGCCCGGAAAACCTCACTTCAAATCCAACAAGAGACACCGTACAGACAAACCCGTAGTCAATATTGTTCAACCTTCAGTTCAAGCCATGACGAAATATTCTCCGTGAAAATGTATATACCAAAGTACCAATCATCATACTACAACGAATCTCATCATCAAAAATCTCATCGTCAAAACAATAAAAGAAAAAACTCATCATCACACCAAATCTCAACATCAAATCTCATCACACAACAAATCTTTGGCCCATTTTCATAAGTCTCTTTTCAGAATGCCACTAAATCCGTTCAGGCCCATGTGAAAAATAAATTTGATGACCGAATATCCTTAAATGTGTATCCTCGAGAAATTTATACCATTATACCACTCCTTATGTCACAAAGTATACACTTAACACTTAATACCAATGCTATCATAATATGTATCCATTATAAGTGAGTATAAATAGATAATATATATGATAGTTTGTTCATGTGTTTGTGACACAAGTTCAATCCACGTAACACTAGTGTGATCATAAATGCCCATCCGATATCATTCAAAGAGGCCCATGATTTTTCACTTAAACAACCCAAGTAACCATGCCCCATATCATGACACGGGCCATATTTCATTAATCCTCAATCCATACCCGAGCCCACTCCTCTTCACAAGTCACGGCCCACAAAAATCAACCCCATTCCCTCACAGTCGGTTACCCTAATAATTTGGGTATATAAGGCTTCACATATTATCACCTAACAACCCTAATTATTAGAATCCCTAATCACACAAATATTCCGCCCCCCTCATCACATGAACCTGTAAATCCACAACTCACTTTACCTCTAACCAAAACATCACACAAACACACTTATAATCGCTCAATGTTGAACCCAAATCACACATATAAACGCCTTACACTCCAAATACTTCTCCTAAATCACATCTTATCGCAGCAACATCTACGCACACCACAAGATCCTTTCCATTCCATTTACTTCAGATCGAATAGGACTCACCACAGGGATGGTTTGAGTGATTCGGAGTCTGATTTGCCACAAGGATGGTATGAACGATTTGAGACAGCCACACGAGCCAATCAAGGTAGGATTATTGAGTAACTTCAATACAAATATGAATCGAATAGAAGGAAGAAAGTAACATGATTGTTATATTTCTTCACTTGAAAATTCGTATAGTCATGAAATTATCGTTTCAAACATAAATCAATGAATACCATTTCGTGTTAGGACCCATGTGTTGATTTACCATTTAAACGAAACCAAGAAAAAGAGAATAACAAATTTGTTATCACTCATTTTCTTACTCATTCGGATAATAGTTGAAGTATTATCTTCAAAAGTAAATCAGTGATGAATTTATATTCGTGTATAAAACCTTTGATGGTTGGATAGAACTTTGAAGCAACACGAAATAAATCTGAGATTCGTTGTACATGTTTGATTTAAGTCGAGTCTAGGTTTAGGTTGATTTGAAGTTCATGATTGATATGAGATAATGATAGAATGGTGGTTGTAGGTTTTGGATTGAAGTTGTTTAACAGTTATTTTTTTTCATTCGATTTACCCTTTTATTTTGTATATGTTGGACTGATGATGGTTTAAGCCTGAAGTTGATGTTGGTATATGGTCAAAGTGGTCTTGGTCTTCATTCATTCATCTTCATCTACTCTTTTCTGTCCAAGTCGCTAGCCAAAGTATTGTATCAAGTCGCTACCCATTTTCATCAAAGCAAGTCGCTACGACTTGTTGAGTAACAAGTCGCTAGGTCAAAGGTTTTTCCAAGTCGCTAGCAAAGTTTTAGAGTCAAGTCGCTAGCATGTAAATACAAGTTGCTAGGTCATTAAACTTAACAAATCGTTACAGATTACAGTTAACAACTCGCTAGCATAACTCGCTACTTCCATGCAATGAATCTAGACGACTTGTAAAGACAAGTCGCCACCAGTGATAGTAACAAGTCGCTAGGTAGAAATTTTACATTTTACGATGAGTTTTCCGACCATATTCCAACCATATTCATAATAAACCTAGAAAACTGCATGCAAAATGCTATCTTGACCCATTATGACTTCATTTTGAACCTTAAAAATCTGACCATATATGACCAGTTGATAAAGCAAGGACTTTAGGACCAAAAGGAATACTAAAAGCATGAGAAGATTGTCAAACCAACTAATGGACTTTGACTAGATTAAAAGATGCAATACAGTTAACACCAGATTCAAAAACATTTGACCACAACAGACAAAAGTATTTTGACCACAATAGACAGAAACTATTTTGACCACAATAGACAGAAAATATTTTCCGATCAAAGAGTAGAAAAAAACATTTAACTCAAGATTCAAAAACCACGATAAATCAATACAACACAATAACCTTGGCTCTGGTACCAATTGTAGGATCGAAATATTATTGTGTTTGATGATTCGGGTGGTCTTGGATGATCAAATTACATGTTTGCCATTAGAGAGAGAAAGTAGAGAGATGGGTGTTCAAGCTAGAGACTTGCTTTGTAAATTATGTAATGTTAGATTGAAAAGCACCACCCCTTCCATGGATGGAAGGGGTATTTATAGTTAAAGAATACACGACCTCCTAACGGCCTGTGGATCAGGTATACAGTGGGTAAAGACCCTTCCTTCCTCCATGGAGTTACACTAAACTAAACTACGCTACAAACTAATTAATAAACTACTAAATAACATAAATACTGATATGTCTACGAGCTAACTTATGCTAGATAATATTTGGGGTGACCGATACTTTACTATGGAATTTCCAATTCCTAACATAGTTAGCATTGGTATGATAAATCTCTAAATCTCAAGTTTGTTTTGTAAAAGTTTGTAAAATTTATGTACTGTTATTGGTAGATCTTAGTATTGCTTCTTTTGTCTTATCCACTGCTTGTTATTTTTGTTTCCACTAACTATTTTGCAGATCCATGAAGTAAATCACAAACAGTAAGTAGCAATGGACTTAAAAGGAAACGTGGTATTATTATTAAGAGATAAGAACTGCATTCTAGGATGCAGAGTTACAACCATGTCATTCAAACTACCAACAGAGTACAACAAAAGACAACAACTAAACACAACCATCAAGAGACTACAGCTTCATGACAACCACCTCAACCAACTATGGCTTCTTTGCTATGGCCCATGCTGGCATCCTCTTCTGCACTCCTTGTCCCCCAATAACATCCCACAATTTTGGGCAAGCAATTCCCCTCACTCTCTC